>JAGSMP010000071.1:3470000-4170000 GCA_029286625.1 Parnassius orleans
CACAATTATTGATATTGGACTATATACTGTGTTATGACTCGACCTAATATGCATGACTTTAGTTTTTTCTGCATTAAGAACTAGTCCCATGTCATGAGACCATTGATTTAAAAGCGTTATATCGTCTTGAAGAGTTTTTTGAGCGGCGGCGATGTCACGATCTGCTGATACGAGACAAGTATCGTCCGCAAATTGATAAAGCTTACACTTTGTTATAAGGTGGTTAAGGTCATTTACATAAGCAAGGTAATGCAAAGGACCCAATACTGATCCCTGTGCTGTTCCTTCTGTAATGTTTATTTTATCACTAAATGTATTATCCACCCTAACAACATATTGTCGGTTACAGAAGTAATTTTTACTTCAGTCTAATAAAGGTCCTCCGATACCTGTGTCTCGAAGCTTTTCAATTAGAGTTTCATGTCGTAAAGTATCGAAAGCCTTGCTGTAGTCAATAAAGGCAACCAATACGTGTCTTTTCTCATCAAGGTAAGTATTAATATCATTTGTAAATTTAGACAGTAGCTGTGTAGTGCTTTTACCAGATTGAAATCTGAATTGATTGTCAGATAGAATAGAGTTTGCAGTGTAAAATGTTTGTATTAGTTCACATATATACTTTTCTACTATTTTATCGATAATCGGAAGAATTGATATCGGTCTGTAATTGGCATATTCTTTTTGGGGAGTGTTGCTTATAAATTGGCCTAATAATACTTGTTTTTAATCCATCTGGATAAATACCTTTTCTAATGCTCATGTCTATAAGTTTTGTCAAAGCAAAAGACATCTTTTCACCTATGGCTTTTATATCAATCGCTCGAATGCCATCAAAACCGGGTGCTTTATTGACGTTAATATTTTTTAATATTTTTGCTATTTGCTGTACACACGGTTTTTTATAATAAATAGACAAGCAGGCCGGTTTTTTATAACTTTTTGTGTCCAAAATATTATCTGTACAATTTGGTATTATTTTAGATACATTTTCTTTAAAACTAAAGGCAAAATTATTCGCTATCGTTGGAGTATTTATATTGTTTGTTTTAAAAGCTTTATTTATTACTTCGTCTACAGTTCGGGTTATCCTCCCTGTCATTTTATTAATAATATCCCGGAGTTTTTTTGTATTTTTTCTATTTTTGTTTATTTCTGTTTTATAAAATAAGTTTCTAGATTTCTCTATTGTTTTGTGAGTTTTATTTCTTATTTTATTATACTCTGCTCTTAACACCGCGTTAGTAGGATCTTTTTTCCATTTTAAAAATAAATTATCTCATTTATTGCAAAGTTTGTTTATACTTTTATTTATCCATGGTTCATTATTTCGTTTAGATGTTGATTTTATTTTTATGATGTATTCCGATTTTTTATAACATTCAGTAATTTTAGTTATTATGTTATTGTATATCAAATTTGGGCAATATGATATGATGATTATATGGAATTATGATGGTAGTTTTATTAAAACACAATTAAGATTATATAAATTTATTAAAAAAAGTTTATCGTGTAGTGGAGGTGAAAGAATATCCACTATCCCGTACTGTCCCGTGAGTGTTGTAAGTGGAGACAGAGAGAGACAAAAGGGTAGATGCGCAGCAGCGTCATCCTTAAAATAACTAATAATCAAAAAACTGTTATTGCCAACCCGATTGCTAAGCGTAGCAACTGTGGCAAGTGTCCCCCCCCCCCTTTTAGGCAACCTATTTGGGAGGCCTATGTTCGGCGGTATGCTTTTGATATTTTATAACGGTATCATATAGTTTAAAGAACTGACTACTGATGGGGAAGAAAGGTTCTTGAGTGGCAGTCTCATACATGTAAGGCGGTTGCCCAATAGATGGATTGACGACGATGGTGTGTTCATCGAGTCCGCACATGCGCATGGGGCTGACTTTACATGCCTTCGCTTCTTTTTTAATTTCTCAAGCATACCGATTTCCACTCGCTATTTTCCTTCACCGATGAGTATGTGGTGAACCAGCACTTAAAATTGTAATTGACAATTTTTAGTGCCAGCGGGCATCGAGATGAGTTACTCTGCACTGTGTTGACTGTGAATTCACTGACTGTGGATTTAAAGCGAGCACTTGCCCCCTGTAAAGCAGATCCGTGGTAGCTCAGATGGTTAGCGCTCGCTGTAAGTTTCACAGTACGCGAGCAACCCGGGTTCGATCCTCGCCAGCACCAATGAAATCGTTAATTGCAATTTTAAGTGCTGATTTACCACGCACTCTGCGGTGAAGGAAAACATCGTGAGGAAACCTGCATGTCTGAGAAATCAAAAAAAAAATATTTCGAAGACGTGAAGTTCGCCAACACGCATTGGGGCAGCGCGGCGGACAGTTCCTTGCCCTAAAACCCTCTCCTAAATGAGAGGAGGCCTGTGCCTAGCAGTGGGACGTATATAGGCTGTAACTTTACTTTTACTTTTACTTGCCCCCTGAGCTACCACGGCCCTCACGCAAAATATATTTTGTTTGATATAAGATTTTTTGTTTATTAAAATTTTAAGTGCTAATTCAGTATGTGGTAGTAAAGGAAGATATTGTGAGAAAGCCTGCCTGGCTGAGAAATTATAAATATTTCGTGGATATGTCAAATCTACCTAATTTATTTAAGCAGCGCAACGGACCCTTTTCTGTTTCAAAAACCCTCCCAAAAATTACAGAAAGCCCGTGCCCAGTGGGAAGAACGTGGGTTGTAACTTTATATAATATGATATGTGTTCTATTTACACATAAAGACAAAATTACGCATGGTTTATTTAGGCGACAGCAGCTTAGTGGTAGGGCGCGGACCGCGAACAAAAAAAGCTGTGGGTTCTAATCCGCCAATCGACTGTACTCTGTACTGTTGTGGACCACCCTTAACATAAGCATTTAAAACCAAGTGGTTAACGGGAACTGTTGTTAGTAGCAATGTTAATATCATTGCCAGTGTTAAAAATAACATTGACCCTAGCCATAGCACAGAGATGCGACTACCGTATGGCGGTGGCATTAGATTATATCTCACGCAATCCTCTCTCAGTGACGTAAAAGTCAAAGGGAATCGCCAGAATGATCTTTTAGTCTCGATCAGACAGTGGTGTAAATATCTCGAATATGGCAAATCTAAAATATCCTAATTGATCTGCCAAACATGGCAATTAGGACTATGATAGATTTTTCCATTTATGTTTACTCTCTATTTAGAATTTTGAGAAAAAAGGTTTAAATAAAAAGAAGGTTTCATTATTGTGTAATTCAACTTGTTTGTATATATACAACTCGATTTGCAGTTAGAATTCCACTTTTGACTGGTTTTATTTTTCGATAGGATGCTTTGAATTTGCAATCGAGGCTAACGGTTGTTTTTAAATATCTACACGCCATTTGTTCCATTTTGGAAACCATGTAGTGTACATTACAACAACAAGTGCTTTAGTTCGTATTTAATTCAACTAAAGTTGAATTAAATTGTACAGAACTCTAGTTTATTAGTTATAGTCGTATTTAATTCAACTAATGTTGAATTAAATTGTAATAGAACAAACAAGAATACAATTGTATTGTTGTTTGTTCTATTACAATAAAAATAAAACAACTGTCATTGTTATAGAAATAAACATTGATTTTGATTTTTTTTGTATAATTATATTTGAAAATTATTTTAATTTTTTCTTTTAAATTGGGTATATCTTCCATGTAACTGCCTATGATGTAAATAGACATTTTAAAAATGTAAAAATATAATATTTTTTAGTTGTAAGCACAGACTAACAAAGAAAGATAGACGGAGCGCTGCGTACATTTCAAATGATGTCGAAACCATGCTCAACTTCTTGACACCCATCCAGTTGCTTAAATCGTAGAATCAATAGAAATGTACAACATTCTTGGAACTGTTATGGAGCTTGGCGCCCGTTCAAAGGACAATGCCAGATCGTGCCCCACCTTGTACAAAAAAGGTAAATATTATGTAAAATAATCTTATGAATTTTGAACTTTTTTTTGATAAATGGTTATTTTGTACAACCTGCGGTAAAATATTTTTTTAAAAAAGGGAATTAAACGATTACATTTTATTTATCATTTACAGTATTTCCTAATAACATCTGCGTTTCATTGTACGAATAAGTAAATACGTACGCTTAAAGTATCAAACTTAATTTAAAATACATTATAAGTCTTTGTCATAGAAAAATATTATTTACCATTTTTATAATATAATTATATAAACTATGAATTATAAGTCGAAAATAATCATGAATTGCATTAGATCATTACAAAATTACATCTAATGATTCTCGTGCATTTTGTGAAATGATACACACACGTCATTGTGTCAATATCGTAAGTACGTACGAGTATGTCAAATTAATGTCGAATATTTTCACATGTTGACTGATTTGTGCTTGTGAAACATATTGATTATATTCTCTTCTTGCTTGTGCTGGTTCCCGCTTTCTTTACCGTTGCACTTTTTCCTGCTTCTGCTGACGACTCATGCTTTTATTATACGGACTAGATCGCGCCTACTTATTGATTTACTGCTAATTACCACGGACATTTTAATAATTGCTTACATTTCCACGTTGTTGAGGTGCACTAATTGTCATCTTTGCGTCGATAGGATGCAGAGGCATTTTGTGTCCTCATTACCATCTACTATCTTAACTCTTCTTTCAACATGGAGATCTTTACAAAATGTAAGTTTACTTTAATAGCTTTGTATATAATTGATGTGGTCATGCCATTATCGTAAGCTTATTAGTTACTAATCTGTAAATATTTACACCTTCTTCAGAGACTACAATATTCCAACTAAATTACCTCACTGCGGGACCTCTATGTCGGAGGTTCGTATCACAAATAAGAAGGTTCTTAAATCCTTGCGGTGTCTAGAGGTGAATAAAGCTAGTGGACCAGATGGTATACCAGCTGTGGTTCTAAAGGCTTGTGCAACTGAGTTGTCTCCTGTGCTGATACACTTGTTCCACCTCTCGTTTAGGACTGGAATTGTACCAAAATCCTGGAAGCTGGCTAACGTGCAGCCTGTTCCAAAAAAAGGCAGCCGTACCGACCCTGCCAATTATCGGCCAATCTCAATTACCTCCATACTCTGCAAAATTATGGAGCGTATATTGAACGCCCGCTTAATGGCATACCTAGAACAGAATGACCTCCTTAGTGACCGGCTATACGGGTTTCGTCGAAATCGGTCATCTGGGGACCTTCTAGCGTATGCCCACACAAGTATGGGGCGAGGCACTCGAGAACAGTGGGGAATCACTTGCTGTTTCCCTTGATGTCTCGAAGGCCTTTGACAGAGTTTGGTACGCTAGCCCTTTGGGCTAGCCAGAGTACGGCTTATCCCAATGGTCTGATTGACTGGGTAAAGGACTTTCTGAGTGAACGATCTCTCCGGGTCGTCATCGATGGCTGCTCATCCGATCATGTGGCGACTAACGCCGGTGTTCCTCAGGGGTACCTACGTTCTCTCCGCAACTCCCTTCCTACTGCATATTAATGATCTGCTTATGCCCGGTATCTATAGGTATGCAGACGATAGCACAGTTGTGGAGAGATACCAACCAAGTCCTCGGACCAGTCAGGATCAAATCCATTCCGAAAGAGAAGCTATGGTCGAGCGTGTGAATCACAATGCAGACAGTCTCCGAATGGGGCGATGCCAATCTTGTGAAATTCAACGCTTCCAAAACACAAGCGTGTCTCTTCACTGCAAAAAGGAGCTAGCTCACCTTGGCTCCTTCTTTCCGAAATGTATCACTGGAATACACCGACCGCCTTTAGTTGTTGGGGGTTGAGATATCCTCAAATATGAACTTCGGGCGGTTCATTGAGTCCAAGGTCAAAGCAGCTGCAAGGAAGCTAGGAGTCCTTGCATAGGCGCGGCGATACTTCGCGCCGGAACAGCTGTTTACTTTATATAAAGCGCAAGTCCGGTCGTGCATGGAGTATTGCTTCCATATATGGGCTGGAGCTGCAAAATGCCACCTAGCAGCTTTCGACTCAATGGAAAGGCGTGCTAAGAGGCTTATTGGTCACCCGAAATTGGTTAAAACCAGGCGACCAACACAGGCGCAAAGTAGCTAGCCTTTCGGTTTTCTACAGGATGCATTTCGGAGAGTGTGCGCAGGTATTGCATAATTTAATTCCTTCCTCTCCCTTCCACCATCGGACAACCAGACGTTCGGCCAGTCTCCACCTTTTCGTTGTTGACTTACCACGCATTCGAACCAAACGGTTTGCTGCGTCGTTCATCATGAGTACAGCAAAGGAGTGGAATAAGTTGCCAGCATCTGTCTTTCCTTCTGATTAGTGTGGGTGTCTTCTAGGCAAGAGTGAATAGGCTTTTGTTAAGTCAGTGCGCTTCACCATCTTAGGCTACATCACCACACTTACCATCCGGTGGGATTGTAGTCAAGCGCTGGCTTAGAATAATATATAAAAAAAACATCATAATATGTACATATCTTGAAAAATAATTTAATGATAAATAATGTAACTCGTTTACATGGCTTGGACTATGTTCTGATGTCTGTTTACAATACCACCAGCAGCTGTAATCTGTCAAAAGTACTTTTTGCTTCTGAATGAATATTGCAGAAGTGGACATATGAATGCTGATAGAGAATTGGGCCACACACACGTTTGTCTACGGTTTGTCTTGTGGACGGTCTGTTTTGGAAGCTAGACAACGTATGAGATATCACACATTTTAAGCCTACGATCCATTAATAGCTGTTATACTTTCATGGGATGCCTACAAAGTCGGTCTGTAGTTTATTTTATTTTGATTTATGGTCGTGCTTTGCTACTGTCTTTAGTGAAAACCTATATTCAGTGTACATGTAATAGGCCGAAGTAATGATAATGATGGACAATGTCTGAAACAGAAACAGAAACT
Source organism: Parnassius orleans (assembly GCA_029286625.1). Lineage (NCBI taxonomy): Eukaryota > Metazoa > Arthropoda > Insecta > Lepidoptera > Papilionidae > Parnassius > Parnassius orleans. The sequence continues at coordinate 3,476,919 of JAGSMP010000071.1, forward strand.
TTTTTATTCAATATAGATCATAAATAATACTTATTGAAACTCACTCTTTTGTTTAATTACCACTGGTTCGAAAAAAAACTCTGTCCTGGGTAGAACCAGCAAGAAACCCAGCGGAACTTTTTTTTAGAATAACAGCTTACAATCATGTATATGTTACACAATTAACCACACAAAACAAATTGGAAATAGCTTGGTAGCGATCACCTCATTCCCAGGGGTTATTATCATCCATAAATTCCTTAATATTATAATAACCCTTTTTATGCAAACTTTGTTTAATAAAGTTTTTGAACTTTGAGCAGGTCAAATTTTGTATATTTTCTGGGATTTTTTTTGTAAAAGCGTATACATCGCCCAAGAATGAATTACTGATTCGGTGGAGTCACGTAACTGGTACTACTAGCTTGTGTCTGTTCCTAGTATTTACAGAATGAATATCACTTATTTTTGTATAACTACTTTTATTTTTGTATACGTACATTTTCATAAATGTATTGAGAGGCCAAAGTTAATATATTAATTTCCTTAAAGTTTTGTCGGAGCGACTCTTTAGGTTTTAAATCATAGATTGCTCTTATGGCCCTCTTCTGTAAAACAGATATAATTTCAGTGTCAGTCGCGTGTCCCCATAGCAAAATACCATACGACATTATGCTATGGAAATAGCTAAAGTAAACAAGTCTAGCTGTTTCCACACTGGTAAGATTTCTGATCTTTTTTACAGCATATGCTGCAGAACTAAGTCTGCTTGCTAATTTTGATATATGGGGGCTCCATTGAAGCTTCGCGTCTAGTGTTATTCGAAGAAAAATGGTCGTATCGACAAGAGTCAGTTCCTCCCCATTAAAAATTACATTAGTATTTAATTGTTTGACATTTGGAGTCATGAATTTCATACATTTTATTTTAGTGCCATTTAAATGCAAGTTATTAACATTAAACCAAATTACTAATTTAGATATAGCAATATTTACTTCGTCATATTTTAACAATTGTCGTTTTAAAATGAGTCTAACAAGATTATGATATTATATAATATGACAGTGCCTATCAAAACTCTACTGCTGAACATAGGTATTACTCATAGATTACCTCTTAGGGGGTATTTGTCATAGATGCCACGTTTGGCAGGCGGGTTTGAAAGGCAGTTTTTAATTATTTTAAGTTGCTGCTGCCCGTCCCCTGTTTCATTTCTAACTATCACCTCTTACGACAGCAACGGGATGAAGAAAATTCTTTTACGCCGCTAATACATGTGCCACTGACATATTATTTCAATATTGACAATTATATTATTTGAAGTTTTACATGCATAAATACTTACAGTGTTGTGGCCTGGTAAAAATATCCATTACCCCATGAGGCGACAGAGGGAAAAAAACTAGGAGATAGGCAGTAGTATGTTTCTGATAGCAACTCAAAAAATAAAACTGTGGATACCAACCCGTAGTAAAGCGTAGTAACTATAGTATGAGTACACCTTCCCTATGATGCAATTTATGAGGAAGGCCTATGTTCAGAAGTAGTCTTTCGGTAGACTGTAATGAAAATGATGATGATGAAAACACTCGGACATGAAACAATTATTTGAAGGCCATAAAAAATCTTGTTTCGTGCAGGAATCGAACCGCAACGCCGCAGCCAAATGCTTAGCCATTATTTAACATCTTTCTATATAACATCTTTTATTTTCTACGATTTCGATTCGATGATTTAAAGTTATTGTAATGAGGAAGTGCATTAAATATCAATTCTCTTTTGATTTTCGAATGGTATATTTACGACTATTGTAGGTGATATCAAGAAATTCATATGTTTATAGAGGTCAACGAGTGGATGAACATAAAATTGAAAATCAACAAGCAATATCAGTACTGCCACCATTGCCTCTGCCTGAAGAACAGCAGATTCATACAGCACATGTTATACAGTCTGAAAAAATTAATTTACCATACTATAAACGTGTAGCGAATACGTCACAACACTGCCTTTTTCAGGGCTGCGCTAAGCAATCTTGGCATTTAACTCCTATGCTAATTAAGCTTATGCTTCTCAAGCAATACAAAATGTATATTCCAATAAACTCCCGTGTCTGTGAAACATATCTATATGCTAACGAATGGTCACTTTTAAACGAAAATAGCAATTTAACAAGTAGTTTTACAGCGCAAAATATAGAAGATTTAATTCGTATCGTGGAAAGAAATATAGATGAAATTAATTTTGAAAATGTGCATGACATGCTTAACTATATCTGTCACTAGTTGACTGGTCGGTCTGTTACTGAATTTGGATACTTATATAATGAAATACCTGTTTTAGCAAATGTGAGCAATGGGAAAACTTGCTTAGTAATATATCTAACGAAACTCAGGACTGGTGATAGTGATAACAGATTATCGACACTGTACAATGTGCCTCGCTCTACATTACAATCCTATTTAATAAAAATGAGAAATTATTTTATGCATCACTTGGTTTATAATTATGTTGGCTTGTAGCATATCACGAGAGAAGAAGTATCTTAGCGGAATTTATTAATTCCAAATAGTGTTTTTGGCAGCCCAAATGTAACAGTAGGAGAAATGCCTGCTATGGTACATACGTATTTATCCAAAAAAGGAGCAACTAATTTTACAAGAAAAAAACTTATAGCTTACATAAATATCAAAGTTTGATAAAGCTTTTTCTCGTAGTAGCATGTGATGGGTTTATTATTGATGTTTCAGGCCCGTATGCAGCAACACAAACAGATGCAGAAATAATGATTCATTTATTTGAAAATGGGAATGGACTTATGAGATCATTTTTAGAGCAGGAGATATTTTTATTTTAGGTAGAGGATTTCGAGACTCTTTACCATTTCTAAAGTCTCATGGCTATAAAGTATTTATGCCTGAATCCTGTGGGTGACGGCGAAACACTATTAACAGCAGTGCAAGCTAATAAAAGCCGATGCGTAACTTTGTGCAAATGGATAGTAGAAATTGTAAATGGTAGATTCAAAAGTAATTTCAAACTCAATATTTTAAAAAACGATGCCGGGGCGTCAATATTTCTTTGATGTCACAACAACAACTAACATTCCTATTACCTACGACACAACTGCAGCAATGTCCTAAAATAATAACAGTCTACAATGTTTGATGTTCTATTATTTTCTGTTATGGTTTTCTAGAGTTGATTTCAACCATGCTTTGATTATACAGACAGGCTATTAAAGGCAGTGCTAGTTCATGGGATTCCTAGGTTCCGAGGTTGTTGTGGTAGAACAGCAACGCTTGATTATTGTTCATATTTAGAGGTTTTTTTTTTATTATTATAAGCGAGTGCTTGACTACTATTCCACCTGGTGGTAAGTTGTGATGCAGCCAAGGTTAGCAAAAGCCTATTCACTCTTGCCCTGAAGACACACACATTATAATTATATTCAAAATAGAAATAAAAAAGCATATGTTCAGAATAGTCTATGGTATTTATTCAACGCGATTTTAGGTGCCCAAGGTCCGTTGTGAGGAGGGAAGCCTTTCCTAAGCTGGCTGTTATTTTGCAATATATTGTTTTTTTTTCTACAAATAATAATACACCTTAAACACAGCGCAAACCACTGAGGTTTAGTTGCTGTGCTTGAGTTCGCTATGCTTAAAAAAAAAGAAAAAACAAAGTACCTATTCATAAAACTATTCGATCTTTGCTATCCAAAGAACTCACTAGAAACATCTTTAGTTTGTTTTTTTTTTCATTAATACAGTTCCTAAACTCAGGATTCAATTTATTTTTGATTCTAGGAATCAAGTATACAGCAGTGCGTCTGCCGTAAGTGTTCCGCGCTACTGTCGTGACCAACTTGCCGCGAGTGATCGCCCGAGTACCCTTATTATGTTCCACTTTTATTTTAATAGAATTATTAAAAAAATCTTTCTTAAGAAGTTGGAGTATGAACTGGTCGTGCACGGGTAGTACGTTGCAATATTTAAATAATTGTATTTCATTTGACGAAAATTGTTGTTTTATGTTAGGTGAGACCACTTGTTTTAATATTCTTATTTGAAGATTATCCTATCCAGATATGTCTTGAAAGTTCGCCCATAACTGGAGAGGCCATAGCTGACTATAGAATTAGCAAACGCGTTATATAATGCTAATCGAGTCCTAAAAGTCATTTGTTTTTTGGTGATTGTTAAGTTTGCGAGGAACGCTCGTAATTTGTCACATACTCGCTCAACTTGGGGTCCCCAGTTGAATGTACTCTCAATTACTAATCCAAGGTATACGTGAGAATCTACTGTTTTAATTGGTGGACACCTACAGGGAAGGTGACTCGAATTATGAAGGCAACTGTGATCATGAGCTATAAGATTGTTCGATGCACTTTTCTCTCTTATATAAGGAGATCTTATGTGTAGCATCTTAATTTTAGCTGCATTCACTTTTTACGTGGTAGAGCCATGCTGCAGCTATATTAGTAGTATAGTTGTAGTACGAATGGGTCGGCTCGACCGGGGAAGGACCACGCTCTCACAGAATACCAGCGTAAAATAGCAGCTTAACACTGCTGTGTTTCGTATGGTGAGTGTAGAGAACCGGAGACCCTTTTTACTGGAAAAGAGGCATTCCATCTTAGTCCTCACGAGTGACAACGCATCTGCATTTTGATTCTTTATTGAGGATAGATGTAGATGTCTATGGGTCACAGCAACCACTTACCATCAGGTGGACTGTGTGCTCGTTTGTCACCCTATCCTATAAAAAAAAAAAAATTCAACACTAGGCCTGAGTCATGACACCATTTATTTAAGTTGTTTTTTACAGCACATGCTGATAAAGCAGCCAATACTGACTTTATATTTATATCTAAATAACAGCATTTGACCAAGCGTAGCTTTCTATCAGTGAAAGGATTTTTGGAATTGACTCAGCAGTTTCAAAGTATTTCCCTTAAATACAAAATTACTATACATATACTCATAAAAATCCACTGACCTCTATATATACAAGTACGCTGGACTGGCTATACCCTACAAAATGTTTGTGTCGATTTGAAGCGCCGCCATTGTTCGTACCGGGAACTAAAATTACGTGGTAGAGCAATGCTGCAGCTATATTAATAGTATAGTTGTAGCACGAATGGGTCGGCTCGACCAGGGAAGGACCACACTCTCACAGAATACTAGCGTAAAATAGCAGCTTAATGCTACTGTGTTTCGTATGGTGAGTGTAGAGAACCGGAGACCCTTTTTACTGGAAAAGAGGCATTCTATCTTAGTCCTCACGGCTGACAACGCACTGCATTTAAATTTGCAAACGAAGATAGATGTAGATGTCTATGTGCCACAGCAACCACTTACCATCAGGTGGACTGTGTGCTCGTTTGTCACACTTATTCTATAAAAAAAACATAATATGCAAAAGTCTGTTGTGTTGTTATCGTATCTCTGTATTTTAAACATTTAAACGAAAAAATTAAAGCATTTTGTGTAGTTTGAATATGTTTGATTTTAGTTATATAATAAGAATTATTTTTAGTAATAATGAGGGTGTGCCTAATTTGTAAAACTCGTTACCAAAAGGAAAGTGGGATAACATTCCACAAGTAAGTGAATTTACAGCTAATATTTAAAAAATAAACTATTTGATAATATACATACTTAAAAATTTGTTACTAATCTTAATATCGTAATTACGAACATGTTTGGCTTTATATTATTGAGTTTTGATAAACAATAAAATCCAATAGGGTTGTCGAGTACCTGATGTATTAGTATAGGCGTTATTTTAGCAGCTGATTTGTTTTTTATAATACTAGAACTGAATGAACGGTTGAAAATAAATTCTTTGCGAAATTATGTTTTTATTTTTATTTTGTATAGTTACTTACTCCAGTCGAATATTTTCCAGTACTAATTGAATATTTAAGCCTCGCGAATGAACCGACATACCCACTGTTGAAAGACTGAACAAAATCAGTTCTGCAGTTACGAATAAAAATGTAGATAGATACAGCGTCGCTCTTGGTTTTATATGAGTTATAAAGCTTGCGTCTAAGGCCTAGGTATTCATTGATACATTTATTTATTGTACGGCATTACTTCAATATGATACGTAAATAGTATAGACGTTACGGGCTTACGGGTAGGCCTGGGTATACATTTTTTATCGATATAGTTTGTCACCCTGTCTTATCTCTATTGTTAGTTCCGTGGACGTTCACTTCTGCTATCAGCGCCATAATGCCGAAAATCAAATCGCCTCATTATGTCGCGGTGTATAGCCAGTCCATATGTATATAGAGGTCAGTGTAAAAATCTCATTATAATTTTAGTTTAGATAATGTGTATGTGACAATTAAGGCTCCATGTTTAAATGGACATATTATCATTGTAAGTTTAAAGAGAAAACGTCGACAATGGTGTCACATTTGACATAAAATATAATAGTATATAATATAATTGTCTTTCTCAGATTTATATGGTAGGTACATGCATTGCTATTATTGTTATGAATAGAGATATAATAGATACACAGAATAATACAGTCAATGTTAAATTCAAATGTTACGACGTAAACTCAATGTGTGGACAAAATCTTCGACAGCGTGTGATGTTCGTTGCAAGCGCCGCTTTAGTAAGAAATAATATAAAATCGTTACATTTTGTATATTTTTCGGAACATAAGTTTATATTCCCAAAAATAAATTGTGACCTTAACTTATTTTACCAAATCAATACAATCCTATACGTTTCAGGTGATATCCGTGGTGGTACTCTTATCTTCAGTTGCATATCTTTTAAATTCAGCATCACTGGATGTTTATATTAAGGAACCCGTTTCGGCTATGAACTTAATTTTTTCACTCGTGGCCGCAAGTATCTCCAGCTATCAAATTGTTATATCATTATTATTGTTATGGCAAGCTTTTTGGGTAAAGTAACAACGTTTTAACTTGTTAAAGTCACATAACATATTTTTCTTCAAAAAGGTTTCTTGAAAATCGAATTCCCCACATTTTCATAAATGTCATTACATTTATTTCAATACAGGTAAATAGCAGCATATTTTTATGCTCGTTGTGGTACGTGTCACATCTATCTATTCTGGTGGTGTACTGGTTACTTTTTGGAGCTAGGATGGTTGTATGTTTCAATGAAAATCGTCGTATACAAGCCGTTCTCACCATTTTTATTGGAATCGTTTACCAAGGTATTTGTTAATATAGTAAAAATTATTTATTTTTATCTGATTTCAATTCTTACTGACATCATAATCTTCCCGCTATTCCAAAATAAAAATGTCGATGTCCCCCCGTGACCATGGAGGCTACAAAGCACTAGCTCATGGTGAGTGTGCGAAAACAATGTTGTGGTTAAGGAAATTCTGCTGTAAGGATAATTTTCTATAATTTTTACAAAACACTAAGTAAAAAGTAGCCTGTTTTTTAATATTTTAAATAACGGAAAGAAGGGGCGTTCGCGTCGTCTCTTCGCTTTTATGGCAAGTCGTTAAAAGCATAGAACACGGAAAGTCACAAGGAGAAACCGATTCAATCCACTGACACTTATTACGATATCCATTTTGTAAAATGCTTCCTTAACACTCAGTTGGAAATTTAAAAGGTTATTCTTTACTTAACCAGTAGCAGTGGTAACTCAGGGTCTTAGCGCTCACTGTAAATTTCAGAGTACGCGAGCAACCTGGGTTCGATCCCCGCCGGCACCAATGAAATTGTTAATTGTAATTTTAAGTGATGATTTACCACGTGCTCGGCGGTGATGGAAAACATCGTGAGGAAACCATGCAGGTTTTTAAGGACTGGGAATTAAAAAAAAAATATTCCGAAGATATGTGAAGTTTGCCAACACGCATTGGGGCAGCGCGGCGGATACTTCCTTGCCCTAAAACACTCTCAGAAGTGAGAGGAGGCCTGTGCCCAGTATTGAGACGTATATAGGCTGTAACTTTACTTTGTTACTTTTTTACTTAAATCTACATTTCGTTACAATGAATTTCATGACATGTTACATCTATTTGTGCTGCTTGTTATCTTTCATAGATACTTGAGATAATTACGTCTATGTTTGAATTTACTAAATCATAACGTTATTCCACCATTCATCACTTAAAAGTGAGATCTTTCTTACATATTCCATTCTTACGAATTGTCAACACTTAAAAGTTTTATTTTTAATCATCAGATTTACTTTTGGAACTAAGTTCCTTATCGGACGGTACGAATTTGGCGGATAGGGGCTAGGCGAGAAAAAGTGTAAGATTTTTCCGTCACGACCCCTTCTAACGTAGTGTAGACGGCCTTAACCTAGGAAGCGAGATGGAATAATATCCATCTCCCTCGCACTTTTTCTTATCTTGCTATGAAATAAATATTATTTATTTTAAATGACGATTCATTTTAAAATAACCTAGTAATTCATTTATTTGTTAATCAATAATATAATACGTTTATCGTAATATAATACCTACTATAATACGTTTAACGTTTATTTAAGTTTAAAAAGTGTGTAGTATAATTTTTACAAACCGAATAACCGAAGAAGGCTAACTCTAGTATTTTTATTTAACAAAATTTCAAAGCATTTTTGTTAAAGTTCGTCGCAAATTTGTATGCTGTTGATTACATTTTTCTTTTTTTTTAACTTTAAGCTATTTTTCTATTTTGAAAAACAAAAAGCACAGTAAAAAATTGTGTCTGTTAGATAAAAGAATGGCATCCATTTGCCACACAGATACTTCATTTTATACACATTCATTCTTTGAATGAATAAATGAATGAGTATGTATACGACAACGAGCGTAGTAATGTGCAGCAATGAGTGTGTGCGGTACTTAGCTCCAAATTATCATACTAAGGTGCTCGTGTTAAATCTCATAGTTACTTAGTCAGCAATAAACCATATTTTTGGCAGTTGTCACTCTATCCAGTGAGCCACTGCTTAGTAAAATAATACGAGGTTGCCACCCGAGAACTTTTCATTCCCATCTTAACTGTTATTTAAATTATATGGCCGGCCCGATACTAATTTATTTTCAGATCACTTGCGTTATGTCGGTTACTTTGGTTCGCGGATTATTAGGGATTCTAATGTCATTATAAGCTCGCTAAATAACCGAAATATATGATATATCGATTTGAATTCCTTATATTATTAATTGTTTACTAAAATTTTAAGCATGATTAATTTTTTTAGATAAACATCAACGAGGCAACTTCTTCCTCGAACCGAAAGGTCGGGAACTAAAAAAGTTAAAGTTAAACGCGATAAAATCCGTAAAAGTATTCACGTAATATATAGTAATATAAGAAATCACTAACTTCTTCCTCCGTTCTTCGAAGTTATTCAACGCTTTATTTCATTAAACTATTGGCTACTTGCTTATTAATGGTTCACGGTTGAATTAATTAAAAGGGATGTTGTCCTCGAATGCCTTTTAAATTTCATCAATTTCTTTATCAAACTGAAGTAACAAGCAAATTAACATTCAATTAGTGGTGGCTACTGCATGCCTATGGACACCTGCAACCAACTTTAAACCAAGATTGGTACGAATGTGTATCCACCCCTGAAGAAATCGATGGAATGCCTCATTGCTTGTAATTATATTGAATCTTTACCATTCAGACTTTCTAGTCGTGTCTTCTGACAGCCGTGCACGTAAGCAGTACGTTGCTTGGCGGCAGAAATAGCTAAGTTGGTCGTTCCTACCCAGGCGAACTCCTAGCTACGAAAGGCCTCCTATTTAATATATTATATCGTCTTGGACCAAATCCTATTTTCGCAATAGTTATTATTTCTATTTGTTTCGATAAAGTTTGGTTGAAATTATGTATGGTTGTAAAATATTTTATTTTTTATTTTCAGCATTGTTCACCTACTTTTGTGTTGTAGTAAATAGGTATCTACATTCTTCAAATCAAGACCGCTATTTTTGATTGGTGTTTAAACAAAAGATAGTTAATTAAATAATTAAATAAATATTTTGTGTATGTATTTACAATTTTTTTCTACATGTAGTTTTAGTTAGTGACCTACGTACAACTTTTAAAACGTTTAGATATAATTAAATGTTTTCTTACCACGTACAGAATATCGTTCACTCATAAAATAAATATCAGACCACAAACACTGCACTGTCTGACGCAGTTTTAACTCTTTAATAGTCGCTTCATTATAATTTTATAACAGTCGGATTTTCTTATGAATTTTATTTACTGCCTTATCAGACGTGACTGGTCCGAGTTAAAAATTATTTTAAAACACTATTCAAGCTGTCAAAATACTTTTTATAGTGTAGGTAATCATTCGCTATTTCTGTGCCCACTATATCATGATCGCCAAGCTTTTAATATCACGATTAGCTAAATTTCATTTTAAAATATTCGTGTTTTGCAGACACAATATTTCACATAAATATTTAGAATTATATAATCGAAGCCGTGGTAGCTCAGGGGCTAAGCGCTCGCTGTTAATTTTACACTACGCGAGCAACCCGAGTTCGAACCCCGCCGGCAACAATGAAATTATTAATTACAATTTTAAGTGCTGATTTACCACGTGCTCTACGATGAAGGAAAATATCGTGAGGAAACCTATCTTAGAAATTAATAAAAAATATTTCGAACTCAGATGAAGTCCACCAACACGCATTGGGGCAGCGCGGCGGACTTTTCCTAGCCCTAAAACCTTCTCAGAAATGAGAGGTCTGTGCCCAAGAGTGGGACGTAGTAGGCTGTAACTTTATATAATCGTTAAGAACGTCTAAAAGATAATAATAAAAAATAATAAAAAAGAACATGTCAATTACGATTTATTAATAATTACAAATTGTATGAAAATAATCAAAATAAGTATCAGTTCTCAGAACTTCCAAACGCAGGCATTTGTAAGTAGGAATGCTGCAAAGAAGAGTCTATCTCGTTTTTGTAACAAAGCAAGCAGGCATAACTGATGTGTTATATGCGTTACTACAGTGAGACTGTAGGTTTTTTTCTCCTGCCCAGTGGACGTGTTAATACTTTCATAAATTATCCATCTTTAACCTCTTTAATGGTTTTTTGGTTGCTACATACACAATACTTACAGTAGATTAGATATTATAATATTACGCTGTAATATATAATATTTGAATACAGTAATATTAGGTGGTATGCTTGGGTTTGGATTTAAGTTTATTAATTATGGGTTACCAAGCAGATAGTAGCTCCAGCCATCTTCTCTACTGAAATTAGGATAGCATTTTTTAAAGAAAACAATTTCTTTTGTATGGAGAATGTGCCCACCAAAAACTGTGATGACTCGTAATAAAATGTATGTAGATTTATTCCTTATAATCTCGAGATTACTATAGTAATATTAGTTGTACCATATATAAAGGGAATACTGAGAAAATAACAATCATTATAACCTAAAATCCCATACGGGCGTATGTCTAATAGTTTTTTATTGATATCCCAATAATAGTGCACTGTGAATAATAAAAAGTATAAAAAAGTTGTAGGTTCTTCGAATTATTAAGTACTACTTGGTGGATGGAATTTTTTTTAGTAGTACCGGAGTAAACAGTACGAATAAACAGACGCGGTGATGTATTGATTTTTAACTGTATTTATTATTTATTGTGGTGTATTGAATACTAAGCACAGAATATGGTTATGGCCGTCGGTTATTACCCAGCACGGAAGTCAATGACAAAATAGCGTTTCGTTCCACGGTGTCTTTGAACCATGTTATATGATATAAGCTAACACTTTTAGAAATGGGATAAAAATCTCAGTGGTATCCCTTTTTAGTAATAAATATATAATATACAAATAATTATAAATATAATATGTATATAATAAGTTATCTTTGTAAAAAAAACATTTTTCTTTTAATGTTAAGTTTCTACTGCATAAATGATTCATTACACGCATTTTTTCCCATATAACATTAACCAGAAGACGGAATATCAAAACCACTCATTTTTTTAGATTTCTTGATTCCGTTTAGATATTCATAAAATCTATAGGCCATTTATTATAATAAATTGATAACTTTTTTTGTATGTAATATCATTAAGGGTCGTTAAAATTTCTAGTGGGCCCAAAAACGACTGACTCCTTTGTGTCAATTTTGATGACAGTAAAGAAAAGGGCTGTTATTATAAACGTGTGAGTACAAGCGGTTTTATGCTGTGTAAAATTTTTAGTTAAACATAAAGTTCTTCAGTGTTTCCTTGTTGCAAATTTTTTTTAGGGAGTTGAGTTTCTTATCTATTATTAATACAAATATGAATATCGATATCGAACGATTTTATTCTTTTAAATAGTAAAATCAGGATATTGGTATTTTTTCTCGAATTCGAGGTGAATAGTAGGGGTTAATAAAAACGCCTTTGGGGTTAATAGAAACGAAGAAAAAGGTGAATAGATACGAATGAGGGGTTATTAGAAACGTAAAAGTGGTTAATAGAAACATTATTTTAGGGTTGTCAAAAACTATTTGCACCATTTACTTACTACATAAATTAATTTAAGTAGCTAATTGAAACTAAAATAAAAAAAAAAAAAACGTTTAAACCATATTAAAGGTATTCAAAAAGTCTTCTATTATAAATGTTAAATTTTGATATTTGTTATACATTAAAATTCCAAATACTTGAGGTTTTACCATTACACCAGATAGAAGTTCCTGCAGTAAATATACTTAGTGTGCATTTATTAACTAATTATTTTTTATAATGACAATTTTGATGTAGTTACGTTTTCTTTCATTTGACTCACAAGCTCACAACCTACATACTACAACAAAAGCAAATTTGACAACCCTAGCATTTTTTCTCTATTCACCCCTATGTCGTATCTATTAACTCCGGATTCCCGAAATATAGAAACAGACTACTTTTTCTAAAATACAACGAATTTGCATGTTTTTACTCGTTTGAAGCATTAGTATTCGATAAACTACAACAAGACTCACAACATTAAAGTGTTTTATTATCAGCTTATATAAAATATATGTAAAAAAAACAGTGTAGAAGTTGAAAGTTGTGTCTATTCACCCCATTTTACGGTAACTATACTTTTTTAGATACTAGTCATGTTTATAATGCTACATTTATTATTTTAATATTTACTGGGTAGGTATTAGTAACTAATTAGATATTTTTACCCAATTGCAATACGTAATGAGGTATTGTTATTATTTGTGATTAAGAATACTTTGTTGGTATTAATAAATAGAACAAAATAAAATATAAAGTCAATTTTATTATCTTGAATGTAAGAAATTGATCTAAATTTTTTTAACTTCCTTAAACGTTTACTTAAACGTTTGAAATAATATACCAAAAACTACTTATAAACTTGATACGATTATATAAATATTACTAAAAATATGTGAGTGTATATAGTCGCTACAGGATATGTAAAAATAATGATATAACATAATACATTTTATACGTGGTAGAGCCACGCTCCAGCTATATTATGGTTGTAGCACGAATGGGTCGGCTCGAACGGGGAAGCTCTCACAGAATACCAGCGTGAAATAGCAGTTTAATGATGCTGTGTTTCGTATGGTGAGTGTAGATAATCAGAGGTCGTTTTTACTGGTTACGAGGCATTCCATCTTACTTCTCAAGAGTGACAACGCATATGCATTTTCATTTTTAACGGAGGTGGACTGTGTGCTCATTTGTCACCCTTATTCTATAAAAAATATAACATATATTATAGCGTGAGAGAGTTCAAAATCTTGTGACTAAGGGAACTGTGCTGGTGCACAGGTTCGAATCCACTCAGTCACCATTTGTGTAACTATACAAATTGCTGCTATTTAAGTTTTGTTGTTTGTTTGTCTTTTGTCTTTTCTACCACATACAAGCCTACCTTTAAGCTTATCACATAAGTATTACGTCGGGTATCTACGGATAGGATATCCCAATGGTCAAAAACAATCAATAACACATAATTATAATGATTTTTACCAAAGTGGATTGGAGAGTGAATATATGTATTTTCGTATAAATAACAACTCGAGCGGTGTACGCTTTAACACACGTCATTGTTTTGATAACACATTACTGGTCTAATTACTTCCCTTAATTATATTCTTAACAACTGTATAAGTAAGCCGTGTAGTAACGGCACACACACACACACACACACACACACACACACACACACACACGCTCTCAAAATAATAAAAAGGTGCGGTTGCCAAACGTGGTAACTATGACAAACGTCCCTAGTATAAGGCAATCTATGGGGGAAACCGTTGTTCAGCAGCAGTATGACAGACTGTTATGAATAAATAAAATGATTATGAATGTATAAGTACCTATATAAGTACCTACATAAGTGCCTAGTTGTCTTTAATCTTCACATTGTGGTAGAAGGATATTGCGTAATATCATGCATAATATCATCGACGCTATTTGTATAATGCGGTTCAAATCCTCTTACGGCATCGATATTCTAAACTCTAAACCTAAATACGTCTATTTTCGCCTCCATTTTGTTGTTAAACTGCCATGGAAATAATTGATATGTTTTCGATACATTAAAAATTTTATATAAATTTTAAAAATATTTTGTTTTTGTGATATAAATAATATAGAGTTTATAAACTTAATTAACACGCATTGATCGTGAGTTCTGACAATCCTAGTGCGAATGATTCCTAATGAATCCTAGTGAAAAAAGTATGTTTGAATGTATAGCTGTGATAAATCACACCCATAAAATTATTGTGTTGTCATGTAATCCCTACATGTTAGGAAGTGGGTTAAAACTGATTTATAAATATAATTACATTCATTTACGAATACATAAATACAGAACAAGCTTATATTTATTTATTTATTTCGTCCAACGAGGATCATAGGGTAATACTCATCGATCACTAATAAAAAACTAGATACACAATCAGTGACAAAAAATGTCCTTACCGAATGAGCGCCCACTCGAACATTTGGGTGCGCTTTTAATTTGTACGTAGCTTTGTGAATACAACTTTAGGCAATGCATTTAAGGTTTAATTTACATAAATGTATATTTATTTCAACTAGAATTACGTCTAAACAATTGGCGACAGTTTTTAGACAACTTTTGCATGGGATTGTGTATCTCTTTTTTTATTAGTGATCGATGGGTAATATTACATTAATCAAGTTTATTATAATATTAAAATTTTAAATCATTACTAAAATTAATATACGCCGTAACTCGATACATCCGACTTAATTATATATTAACAAAACCACCAACAAAGCTTACCTATAAAGCGTATAAATAGAACAACATTTAATAAAGTTGATACTTAACATTAATGGAAAGTCATTTTAATTATATCATGGGAAGAACCAGTAAGACACCCAGCAAACACTCACGGAATAAAATGGAAGAATAGATTCTCTGTGAGACGCCGAAGTCAGCGGAGTTTAAAAAGTAAATTAACCATTTCACTGTCCCATGAGTTATATATGAATATTTCTATTGTTTAACTATTGTGTCTTTTTCGCGGACAGTGAAGTTGCTAATTAAAAAGTTAATTTTTAATCTTTCCGAAGACTACAATATTTTTCTCCTCATTAATTTACTCGTTAAAGGCTTATTTCAACAAGTAGGTATTCATTAACTTGAATTCAAATTAAATTTATCAACACGAACTTTATATAACCGAAAAAATAAATAATTAAAATCGAATAACAAAGTACAGTAGAAATTTTATCAGTATAATGCATTTGAGCTAAATTCTGAATTTCTCTAAGGAGATGCAGCTACATTACCGTTGTCATAGTCTACATTTTATGTGACTTGCACTTTCTGAAAATAATTACTGAATACATATTTTAGCAGTTTAAATGAATTTTACAAGTGACTTTTAAATTTAAAAACAATAGAGGAAGGATTTAAATTGTTGGATTTAAATTATTATAATATAATTTTCCTGGTCTATTTCGACCATTATAATAGCTTATTAAAAAATTCTAAGGTGTGAAAGCATAGTAGGAAATACTCGTTCGTTGTAACCTAGTTGCGTCCGAACAGTTTATTCATTTTGAATAAATCTATTTTTACGGATTTTATCGCGTTTAATTTACTATTTTAATTCCCGACGTTTCGGGTGCTTTACAGCACCCATGGTCACGGGGGGGACTGAGGTGTTTGACGTCTCAATGTCATAGTTAGCCCGGCTACTTTCAGTTTTTTGAATATTAATTTTTAGTCCGATCTACGCAGAATGAGCTTACAGTATCTTGAAGTCTTGCAGTGGTATGTTTGGGTTTGGATTTAATTTTGTTAATTATAGGATTCCAAGCAGATGGCAGCACCCATCCATCTTCTCTATTGAAATTTGGATGTATTTTAATATCAATAGCCTCGCGTATCATCCTTGGTAGGAATCGGTGTACTTTTGCGAGGATTTGTGGTCTATCAATTCTGATGTAGTGGCGGGGACGATCTTGAACATGTTCACACACTGCAGACTTCCCGGAACGTCGGTGCTTCACGTCAGCTATATGTTCTTTTACGCGGGTTTTTATAGATCTTTTTGTTTGTCCTATGTAAGCTAATTCTGCGTAGATCGGACCAAAAATTAATATTCAATAAACTGAAGGTAGCCGGGCTAACTATGACATTGCGACGTCAAACACATCAGTCCCCCCCCCGTGACCATGGGTGCTGTAAAGCACCCGAAACGTCGGGAATTAAAATAGTAAATTAAACGCGATAAAATCCGTAAAAATAGTTTTATTCAATGTGTAGTGTGCGCGTAAATATAAGAAATCATTAGTTTATTCATTGATTTGAAATATAATGTATCATCTCTAAAGAAGGACCGGCAAGAAATACTGGAATTTTCTTTTTGTACGTATAGTAAACATCCGTTATGATTTGCATTATATTACAATATTGATAACTTAAATTACAATTTTCCTAGTGTCACTGTGGTGGTGACTTCTGATAAACCATCAATCAACACATATCATCATATCAACTCGTGAAACTGAAACGCCCAAGTGTGAACTCAAAAGGCCTAAAGAACTTTTTGTTTTCGTTAAATTATTCTATAACCTATTCATGTTTTCATCCGTTATCAAATCCCTAAACCGCCGAAGGCTACTTCCCATCGTCGGTTTAGGTCATAGTTGCAAGAAACCTGGTATCTCCTGATGTGATCGCCAATCTATCTACCTAGGTTGGCGATTTCAGCAAATCGTTCCTTCTATGTGAGAGAACTTTTTTAGCATTGTTTCAGTCACCGTTGGGCAATACTTTTCATACGCTCAAATAACAAGTGGGTTCAGGGAGAATGGCAGGTAAGTATTTAAAAAAATTTAAATGTTTTATCTTTTGACCACTTCTTTTCGATACCACACATAGGCCTTTTTACTATATTATTTAAATTCAGATTCAGATGTTAAGAGTTCACGGTTTTGCCCACGTGAACATCATCATAGTTCATGATTATCAGACAATCTTAACACTTATATATAAATAACGATAAATACCATAGTAAAAACAACTTATTTAGATTTTAACTGTGGCAAATATCCTCTATGATGCAACCTTTGAGGGAGGGCTATGTTCAGCAGTGGACTATTGATAAGCTCTAATAAATTAATGAATAAGTGTTTTAAGTGGGACTACATTATACCGTTAGCATTACTGCCTACTATAGTTCACTGTTGAACATAGGCCTCCCCCATTGATTGCCTCATAGGGGGGATTTTTGCCATAGTTGCCACGCTTAGCAAGAGCGTTTGGTAATCACTGTTTTTTATTTTTAATCGTTATTAGGAAGACGCTGCTGCCCATCTCCCGATTTGTTTCCCCTGACTCTTACGACGCTCACAGGATGATATGGGGTAGTGGATATTCTTACACCGCCACTATACAGTAAGTGGGATTATATGATATACAATAAAGTAAATAAATATTAATTTAGATAGTACTGTTATTTTCATGTTATGCGCGTGCAAACAGACATACTATCAGACAAAACACTAGGCATATTGGAGTATATGCTTCTAACGTAAAACGTTAACGCGGTGTTTGAGGCTATTCTAATAAAAGAAAACCCCACTCATATGTTTGTTTTATTAAGTGGATATAACGGCTTGCCAATACTACTATTTGTGCCAAAGTGGCTAAAGAGTCTTTGCCACTGAAGGACCAGCCATTTAGCCATTATACGTAAATAAGAACCCTCATTAACTGTACAATACAAATAAATTGTTTGATCTAACCGGAGACCCTTTTTACTGGTAACGAGGCATTCCATCTTAGTCCTAAGGGTATTTATATTTTGTTTCTTAATTGAGGACAGATGTAGGTCACAGGATACGCTTACGATCAGGTAGTGTGATTTAATAATGTTCAAAATTACGCAAGCGTTAAATAAGTGCTAGTGAGAAGAAAACTAATACTGTTACTGCAGCGTGGTTTCTTACCAAGTTTGTGGATCCAAGCTAAATCAATTGAAACTGAAGTTTTTTAATAGTCTAACTCATACTGCAGCCTTAAACTTTAGGAACGAGAGTTTCAAGCGTATAATATAATGTTTTCTGAACAGCGGTTGAGATTATAAACCTTTTTGAAAAACTTTTCTAAGGACGTCTACGTACGTACGTCTGACGTAAAGATAGTTATATCACTATGTATCGGAAGCCATAAAAAATTTCTGGCTTTTCCTCCATTCTCCTCTTGATGAACTGATCGATTATTTTACGCTGCCCCCAGTTTCGTATATCCATTACAGCCTATGAACGTTCATTGTTGAATATACTCGTAGGGATCTTCAATACATTGCCTCATAGGGAGGATTTTGCCATAGTTGCAACGCTTGGCAGGCGGGTTGGCAACCACAGTAGTTTATTATTTTGAGTTGTTATCAGGAAGATGCTGCTGCCCATCTTCTGTTTTAGTTTCGTATAAGCCACTTTTAAGATACCCAGATTGAAAACTGGGATAAGCGATAAAGGTGTAAAACATCTGATACTTTAATCGCTAATTCTCTTCTCTAGCAAGGCGATTATGACAAATTCTTACTAAAAGGGGAGAGCCCATGATCAGCAGTGAACTGTGCGAGATGATAAGGAAGATAGAGAAGATAGTATTTGTGCAAACATAAAAAGTGCAATTTTTACGTAGTAGTTGTATGCAATACGATTAGGTTGGCTTTATTTATTTACTTGAATGGGTACGTCAATTTTTTTATACAAGAGGGGACAAAAGATCAGGAGGCCCACCGGATGGAAAGTATCGGAATGTCATGCTTGTTTAAAGGGGTCTGTTTGAGTAATTAGGTATCTTAACTAAAAAAGAAATATGCGGGTCTCTGTCATATGTCATATGTCATATCTCCTCTGTGGTGCCCATCGGAGGCAGATCCCAGCCACGATTTGGTCGATCCTGTAAAATAGCATCACGCTATAAGCAGGAATGCTGCCGGGCCTGGGCTGACTCATCAACGTCTCGGTATGTAAACACAAGCGTTCTTAAAAAGAAGTATAATTCCGCCTCCAAATCCGTCAAAAGAGTCATTGCCAAGGCAAGGTCTGAGCACATCGGCAGAATTGGCGAGAAGATAGTTCGCCTTCCTTCGGGAACCAGTGCATTCTTGTCTCTCGTCAAGGCTGTCCAAGGGAACTTCTGTCAGTCGTCTATGCCATCTCTGCACAGGGTGGACGACTCACTGGCCCATTCCACAAAGGAGAAAGCCGATTTGTTAGGCTCTCACTTTGCGTCTAACTCGACTCTCGATGACGGGGAGAACACACCGCCGACCATCCCGGGGTGTGAGTGCTCCATGCCGGATGTGCGGTTTATACAGCGATCGGTTCGCAAAGCACTCCTTTCCCTGGACGTCAGCAAGTCGAGTGGGCCTGATGGAGTCGCTCCCATTGTGCTGAAGACGTGTGTTCCGGAGTTGGCACCGGTTTTAACGCGTCTTTTCCGGTACTCCTATTCCCAAGGCGTAGTCCCGAATTCATGGAAGACAGCTTTGGTCCACTCGATCCCTAAAAAAAGGCGACCGCTCAGACCCGTCCAACTTTAGGCCTATCACCAACACTCCTTGTTCTCCAAAATAATGGAGTCCATTATAAACTGCCAGCTCATGAGGTACCTTGAGGATTACCAGCTGATTAGTGATCGCCAATACGGTTTTCGTCGAGGTCGATCAGATCGTGATCTTCTGGTCTACCTGACTCATAGATGGGCGGAGGCAGTAGAGTCTAGGGGGAGACATTGGCCGTTAGTTTGGACATAACGAAGGTCTTCGATCGGGTCTGGCACAAAGCGCTTCTTTCGAAGCTCCCTTCCTATGGACTTCCCGAGAAATTGTGCAATTGGATCACCAGTTTCCTTGCTGATCGGACCATCAAGGTCGTAGTAGACGGTGCATGCTCATGTTTACAAGCTACTATATACTAACGCTGGTGTTCCACAAGGCTGCGTGCTATCACTAACGCTGTTTCTTCTGCATATCAATGATATGTTGCAAACTGGTAACATTCATTGCTATGTAGACGACAGCACAAGTGAGGCCTTATACACCGGCCGTGCCAATATTTCTCGGGTAAACGTCGCCGAGAGTGCCGGGACAAACTAGTGTCTTTTTTTTATGGGACAAGGTTGACAAGCGAGCACACAGACCACCTGATGGTATGTGGTTGCTGTGGCCCATAGACATCTACATCTATCCTCTTGTCAGTCGTGAGGACTAAGATGGAATGCCTCTTTTCCAGTAAAAAGGGTCTCCGGTTCTCTACACTCACCATACGAAACACAGCAGAATTAATTTGCTATATTACGCTGGTATTCTGCGAGAGCGTGGTCCTTCTCCGATCGACCCGACCCATTCGTGCTACAACTATACAATTAATATAGCTGCAGCATGGCTCTACTACGTATAAAAGTCGTATCTGAAGTCGAGTCTTTGCTGAATAAAGTCTCGGATTGGGGGCGACTAAATATAGTCCAGTTCAATTCCCAGAAGACACAAGTTTGCGCGTTTACCGTTACCCCTTTGTCGTATCTCCTCAGTTTCAAGGCACTCCCCTTGCTGCCTCAGCTAGCATCGGAATCCTGGGCGTCGACATATCGAATGCAGGCCAAATTGGCCTCTAAAAAGCTTGACGTGCTTAGCAGAGCGAGACACTATTTCATATCGGCACATCGCTTGCAACTTTACAAAGCGCAAGTTCGGCCTTACATGGAATACTGTCCTCATCTCTGGGCCGGGACACCCCATTGCCAGCTCCTTCTACTTGACCTCATCCAGCGCAGAGCGGCTCGAATCGTCGACGACCGGGTTCTTACCGATCGGCTTGATTCACTCGCGCTGGGTAGGGTTGTTGCATCCCTTTACATTTTTTATCGCATCTACCACGGGGAGTGTTCTGAGGAATTGTTCGGATTAATTCCAGCCGCTAAATTTCACGAACGCACATCGCGTCAAAATTCACGATACCATCGTCACCATCTGGATGCTTGGCGGTCCACTACTGCGTTTTACTAGGAGTTTTCTTCTTTGTACAACTACTTTGTGGAATTGTTTACCACCGGCGATTTTTCCGGATCGATACAACTTAAGGATCTTCAAGAAAAGAGCTTACTCCTTTCTAAAAGGCCGGCAACGCACCTGCAATTCCCCTGGTATTGCGGTTGTTCATGGGCGGCAGTAGTCACTTACCATCAGGTGAACCGCATGCTCGTTTACTATCTCTTCAAAAAAATATGCGGGTGATAGCCATAACTGTGTTTGTGATGTATTGATAAAGATTTATGCTTATTAATGATATCGATCCTCTCAGAGATGAGAGGAAGTTTATGCTCAGAGTGGGATGTGTTTCGACTGTAACTTTACTTTCCTTACGACGGTTTTCGCGATGTTCATTGCCGAAAAAGTGCTGTAACTTACATAACTAAAATAACATAACTGGCTTTATCTTAAAATTCTAATATAATGTAAATTATATTAGAATTTTAAGGAGGCGGGGATCAAACCAGAATTGTTAGCATATTGTGATATTGAGGTGGGGGGTACAGTGAAATAGGGGAAGCCCGTAAGTGTGAGTAAAAAAATATTTTGAGGACGTGTGATGTCCGTACGTACAAAATAAATAAATGAGTAAATGAGAACAGCCTGTGCCCAGCAGTGAGGCTTTACTTAACTTTCATGTAACAACTGGCGAATATGCTGAATGAGTATACATTTAACTTGATTTACAAACAAAGAGACGGAGATAAACTCAGTCGTCCGAAACTACCCGCATCAGATGTAACGCTTGCCCTTTAAGATCAAAAGCATGCGTAGATGCAATATCACAGAAATGGTTATAATTGCAACCCGACCAACAGTTTGTGTTTAAAAACCTCGGACCTGTAGTCTAGAAAGTGACCATTAGTCCATGTGGTTGTGATATTTAGCTTGGTTAGAAAAATAACGAAGATGTAGACTTAACATCTGTTTCAAAATATTTTTAACCGACTTCAATAAAACGAGGAGGTGCTCAATTCGACCTTTTTATGTGTGTTACCTCAGAACTGTTTTCTAGGTGAACGGATTTTGATGATTCTTTTTTTATTTGAAAGTTGGTGCTTCTCATGTGGTCGCATATAAAGATCAAGATCTGACCAGTAGTTTTTGAGTTATCCTTATTAATGCGTATTTAATTTCGACTCGAATCAATGTAGATGAATTTCTCATTTTATTTATATTGAAGTCGGTTGTACAAAATTTTAATTTTACCACTTGTTTTTATTTATGTTTGTACATACATGTTTTAAAATAACTATATTAGTACTTGATTTTAAAGTTTTAATATTTCAATTTTCATTCCAATAACACAGGTGCAGTGTTGCTTTACAACTCATAAAAATGTAATTTATTAATGATAGCCGTAGCATGACTGTACCACGTATAGAGTTTTCATTACACAGTATCGATTTCAGGAAATAAATGAACGCAACAGAAATATTTTCACAACCTTGCTAAGGCATAAGGATAGTGTCAATAACAGAATTTCTCCCCTTCAGGATTATCTAGAATAAACAAGGGAGAGCAGAACATCTTGTTGATTTTTGGGTCTTTTGTATCATGATTTTATAATTACGCTTCCTTTTTAATTTATTTTATAGGACTGCGTTTCCCAATCGATTAATTTTGTTTTGTACAACTGTTTTAGAAAAGTTTATTATGTTGTAATGTTCAAAATAATACTAATGGAGTAAATATGTGACAAAACTAAGTCCTTACTTACAAGATGTCACGAAATTTGACAAGTACAATTTGTAGCATATAATATTATAAAACATCTTCCAACACAGTTAATGTAAAACAAAATATATTTAGAAAGCATCGTGTGTCCAATTCTATTACGCTAGAATTAGGTAACGGCGCAAATTGTTTCCTATGTTAGTGTGGATAGTTCATACACAATGGACGCAGTAGGGATTAAGCAAATTGGACCATCGGAACATGTTGCAAAATAGAAGGTTCGTTTCGAGAATATTGGTTCATTGAGTGAAACTAGCTTTTAACTGGTTTTATCGCGGTTAATGAAATAAAAAATTAATATTTCTGACGTTTCTTAAATAAATAAATAAAAATAAATAAATTGCATTAATAATATAAATATAAATATACGTTTCACAGACGACATTTAATTTGTTGAGTGCAGTGAAACATGATTTTTTATTTAAAACTAGCTGGTATCCGGCGCGTTGCAGCCGCAGAAGAAATAATTGCGGAAATGTCGTTTTCAATTTGGAGGAGTTATATTGTTTAATTAGGAATGATAATACCTTCATTGAAGTTGAATGATATAAAAGTTTCAAATAAATTTGTCGGTACGATAGACGCGCCACCTACTGCAAGTTAATTGTACTATGCCTATAACCTTCGCGCAAGTGCAAGCAATAAGTTGTCAAAGTTTTACCGCAGTCAGATAAACAGTATGGCAGCGCATAAAATACGAACAAACAAACATTTTTTTTTATATATTAGATACATTTTTGAATTTTTAAGCTACTTACGTTCAATAAAAAGTGAGAATGAGTATGTCACAAGTAACTTTTACTAAATGATATTTGAGCCTTTGTAAAACACTTGGAATATCTTTTTTCTAATGTTAAAATTCCTTTTTTTAAAGAACTCTTTTCCTTAGCACCTAAAATTCCTGTACTGCAGCGACTACTGTTTCAAGATTGTCAAATCTTTATCCTCTTCAATCTAGAAAATAGATACAAATTACATGATGCAAGACGTGGTGAAGAGAATCCACTACCTCATATCATCCCGTGGGTCTTGTAAGAGGCGACAGAGGGGAAACAGAAACAAGAGATGGGTAGCAGTATCTTACTGACAACATCTGAAAATAATAAGAATCTGCGGTCGCGAAACCGTTTGTCAAGTGAGACCAACCATGGTAAAATGACAACTATGAGGCGATCTGTGGGGCAGGACCACATGTTCTAAGGAGCTGTCAAAATTATTACCTATTTTGGTAGGGTTGGCACAGAAGGATAAAACTAAATAAACAAAACGTTTATCAGCTTTTATTATACGTACTTAAGATAGATTTTTTTATAAACTACTTATTCTAAATATTTTATATCATAATTTTTGTTCTTCAACAATTTGTTGTGCCTTTTAATTAAATGGTAAATTAGGAATCTAATGTAAAGTTTTTTTAATAATCTATTGGAAAGCACTCACATGTCATAACAAATATATATATATATATATAATCTTGCACACGTTTTAATATATCATTACCAATATTTACAACGTTTCTTTCGAGATCAAAATATTCGCAATATTTTTGCTCAAGCAATTCATACAATCATTTCAGATACATTCTCACATTGCATTGGCTGGAATTCAAGCAAGCACCGTCATTTGTCAGCAAGTTGAGTGTTGGAAAAGCATTTCCAAATAAATATTTAACAAGTCTTTTTTTATAACACTTAATACAGGATTTTTCGAAGTGATCCTCACAGAGTTTATATTGTTGCCTTTTTTTATTATCAAAAAGTTTTGAAAGGAGATCTTCTCGTTCGACAGCTTTTAAACACTCTTGCCGTCTGAAATAATAATAATAATAATAATAAGCCCCCTAAAATCCAACCGTACGTCCGAATCGACCATCTGATTCACGTAGGGGGCGGACACGTGATATATTTTTACTGGCACGGCTAACACGGAACTGGTAACCCATTAAACATGGAGACTCGATTAAGAAGTAAACGTTTAGGGCCGCTGCCCGGGGGTGATCGCCGGGGCGCACTTGGAGCTGACGCTGGGTGCGACAGTATACGATCCGTCAGCGGAGAGGAGCTGAATAGGCGGGCTCCCTCCGGGTTACCCGAAAATGCTACAGCCAACTCGACACAAAACAGACAGACTAACAATTCATCACCGTCACTTTTACTAAAAGAACCTTATAGCCCATCTACTGTTTCGTACATACCTTCACCGTCATCCTTAACAAGACATAATTTACCACATTCAAATAGATCTACACCAACTTTAGATGTTACGCAGGAGGTGAATCCCTTTTTACCTACGTCCACTAAGGCTGGTAAAGCAAGGGTACGCATGACATGGTCAAAAGATGTCAACATGTTTATCATGCGTACATATTACACTATAACAAAATTAGAGACAGATATGACTTGTTACAGAAAAATCCTGCATGAATCGTTTACTAAACAATACCCGGGAGTAAATGTTACAGAGCAAAGAATCTCAGACCAGAGACGAATGATAATTAAAAAGAAATATCTCTCTGAGGAAGAATTAGAACAATTAAAAAATGAAGTCAGGCGTAAAATTGAAAACAAATACCGTTCGCAATGACAGCCACAACACTCTTCCTTGTTCTAACCCAACAGACTTAGTAGCACTTCCAACAAATGATTTACCTCAACCTCAATCATGCGATCAAAACTCTTATTCATCCACTACAGAGCCAACAACACTCACCACCCATTCTTCCACACAAACTCCAAATACTCCCACTCAGGAAGATATGGTATACGACATAATTTTAGAAACAGATCTGACAACATTGGAACAAGAAACTACTATAGGAGAAGAAGCTAGTACAAAACTACATGAAGAATTAATAACAACAATATTCCAATACTCAGGTATGGATCCTACATGCAGACCGAAATTACCTAAATTAAAATATAGTAAAAAGCTTACAAATCTAATAGATATTTTTAACAATAATATACTGAACCGATTTATTACAGACAATGCGCTTTTAACTGACATTCATACCCTTGTATATTGTAGCGCTATGGTTATAACAAAAGAATTAGGTTTAAAAAAAATTGATGAAAATCAACTGCCAAATCACAAGCGTAACTTAGAACCAGCATGGCAAATAAGATTGCAAAAAGGAATAAACCAGCTCCGATCAGATATAGGTAGACTTACTCAATACATTACAGGCAATAGGTCCAAAAAAGTAACTAAAACAGCAGAAAAAGTCTTTCGAAATTATCAAACACATACAAGTCATGAAAACACAAACAAATCACCTGAAGAATACCTTGACACTCTCAAACAAAAATTATCACTTAAAGCACAAAGACTTAGAAGATATTCGAAGGCTAATCAAAGAAAACAAGAAAATAAACTTTTTACAACGAACGAAAAATTGTTCTATCGACAATTAAAGCAAGATAAAAATATAACTAATAATAGGGATGATACACAAATGGTAACAAAAGAGCAGCTTGAACAGTTTTGGTCTGATATATGGGAGAAGCCAGTATCGCACAATGAAAGTGCAGACTGGATACAAGAGGAGAAAATTAAATGGAATTCAATAGAAGAAATGATATTTGACGAAATAACAGAAAATGACATTAAAATCGCTACTTCTAAACTACATAATTGGAAATCACCAGGAATAGACAACATTCACAATTTTTGGTATAAAAAATTACATACACTCCATAAGGCTCTCGCTAAAACTTTTACAAATGTTATACTCCAAAAGCAACCACTTCCGCCATTTATTTCAAAAGGGATTACGTATATGATTCCAAAAAGTAATACTACAAATAGTCCATCCCAATATCGCCCAATTACTTGTCTACCCACAATATACAAAATTTTAACCGCTATTATTACTGCAAAAATAAATTCACACCTAGAGCTTAACATGATTATGGCAGAAGAACAAAAAGGGTGTAGGAGGAACCACATGGGTTGCAAGGAGCAGCTCATAATTGACTCAACCATTCATAGACACGCAAATTTAAGGAAGAGAAACTTACATTGCACATTTATTGACTACCGTAAAGCATTTGATAGCGTACCTCATACTTGGCTAATTCAAGTATTAAACATTTATAAAATAAGCCCCATTTTAATACATTTTTTGAAAAATATTATGTTGCACTGGAAAACCTCTTTACATTTGCATACCAATAACAGTAGTCTTAATACAGGGGATATAGCTATCCGGAAAGGTATTTACCAGGGCAACTCTTTGAGCCCATTGTGGTTCTGCCTCGCACTAAACCCATTATCTCGTCTACTTAATGATCAAAAGAAAGGTTACCTTGTAACACTCCCTAATGCCGAGATAAAGATATCACATCTGATATATATGGATGATATAAAGCTTTACGCCAGTTCATTTAAAGACATGAAAATCTTATTAGATATTACAAGTAAATTCAGTAACGACATAAATATGCATTTTGGATTAGAAAAATGTAAAATTTTAAATATAAAGAAGGGAAAAATAGAACTAGGACCCTACACTTTACCAGAAGGAGGCATTATATCGTCCATGGAGTCAGATGAGGTATATAAGTACTTAGGATATCAGCAATCCAAGCTATTAGACCACATTAGCTTAAAAAACGCATTATTAACAGAATACAAAAATAGAGTAAGCCGAATCTGTAAAACCCAACTAACATCAAAAAGCCTCATTAAAGCTATTAATACTTATGCAATTCCGATATTAACATATTCATTTGGTATAATAAAATGGACAAAAACAGACATAGTTAGCCTCGAAATAAAAACACGTACCATACTAACAAAATTTAATCATTTACATCCCAAGTCTGCAGTAGAAAGAATTTCAATAGGCAGAAATCATGGTGGAAGAGGTCTTATAGACATCCAAGCGCTCTGGACTAAGCAGCTCTCAACCCTCAGATCTTTCTTTCATAGAAAAATGACTACCAGTAAATTACACAATGCTATTGTTAGTATAGACGTGAACCTAACACCACTAAACCTTGCAGAAAAGCTACATATAACAGAAATAAATGATCAGCATACAAACAGAGAAGACTTCAAATTAGTACAATGGAAAAAGAAAGTTTTGCATGGCAGACATCCTTATGACTTAGATCAAGCACATGTAGATTCGGAGGCATCGAATAGGTGGCTTGTATGTGGTTACTTATTCCCTGAAACCGAAGGCTTTATGATAGCAATACAGGATCAAGTCATCAATACGAAAATTATCAAAATATATAATTAAAGACCCAACAATATCAGATGATAAATGTCGAAAATGTCACAAACAGCTTGAGACCATTCAGCATATTATAGGAGCTTGCCCATCACTCACGCAGACAGATTACACACACAGACACAACCAGATAGTAAATATAATACACCAAAAATTAGCAATCAAACACAAACTCATCCCAGATTCACATACACCATATTACAAATACACACCAACGGCCGTACTTGAAAATACAAATTATAAAATGTACTACGACCGTGCTATTCTCACAGACAAAACCACCCATCATAATAGACCGGATATAACACTCCAAGATAAAATAAATAAAACAGTATATATAATTGATATAGCCGTACCCATAGACTTAGGATATACTAACGTATAGACCAACATAGTGTGCAAGGGAGAAAAAAATTCCTTATGGCAAAAATGCAAGATAGAAAAGGATACCAAATCTCATGACTCTGTAACCGATTTTGAATGACAGGTCGGCACAATTCGGCACGCAAGAAATAGCTCCGAGATATTTTGTAATTTTTTAAAGTATAATAGTGGTTATTTTTAGTAAGTAACTTTTTTCCAAAATGGTTAATTGATCCGTGAGTGAGTGTGCTGTTAATAATAGAAATAATCCTGATAATTTCACATATCACAGGTAAATTCTCAAGACATCGTCAATGTTATGACGCGTTTATTTTTGGTTAAAATTTATGTTACATACTGTTTTAAATATAGAATATATTCAATTATTTTGTTAATTTTGATATTTTGCAAAGAAAGAAGTCACGTTGTTGATAATTTGCATGAATTTGGTAAATACATTTTTATACAAAATATTTTACATGTACGCTAGGGATTGACTTAACTATATCAAAATTAATGTCGATATTTATCTTGAATGTTTATAATGAATCGATAGACTTGCCTACACAACAAGAAAATAAATCCTCGGTTTGCGTTCTAAAATGTAATTTTATTTTGCCGTTTTTCAAACAGATTACCTCCAGATTCTATAATTAGCAAAAGTGGTTAAGGTTCATTGGACGGGTTGGTTGGAATGCAAAGAAGAACTCAACAATTTGCAGCAAACATTTTCTTGAGAAGTATAAAAGAAAAGTAAAATATTGTTATAATAAGACTTCAAAAATATAACTTTCAAAACTTTAGATAAATATAGAGACAGATTTTCATACATTATAAAACTGTAGTACATTAAAGACAAAAAAATCTTTAGATTATCCTCTTTAAGCCATTATGAACCTAACTAAGTATCAACCAAAATAAATGTATAACCTAGCTTAACCAACCGCACAGCCTCACGGTCACACTAGTACAATATTCATAGCATCATGCTATTTTCCCCAAGGGGTTGAGCGGAGCTTCGGAACTTCGGATTATATTCCCAAATCATAACGATAAACCTTTTAGCGTAGTTAGGTATAGATATTTAGTAATGCTCCTCAAGCGCTACTAGACGACCGCGCATGAGACGTGATAGTATAAATTCCATAGTATTTGATACTCACAACGGTCAATGCCGATTCATGCTGATGGCCGACGACATTGTCATGAGGGCTTAAATAGCGTGGTTTATACCCTACAGCGTTACTCGTAGAGAAGAGGAACTCGTGGTTAAGTAATAGCTGCGCAGATCAATAGATCTGCAAAATTAAGTTGCACTTGCCGCGGTCAGTCCATGAATGAGTGACCATTTTCTTAACATACCGAGATTGAGAGAATAGAGAGTGCATCTGTATCCTCAGACACTTAGTGCACTTTACTGTTTTAAGATCATTATGTTATTAAAATTCATGCAGCTAAAATGATAATAAGTTTATTATTACTTTATACTTTTCAGGGACAGATGAAAGAATATAAACATGAAGCATGATGAAGCCTCATAAACATATTGGCCTTTAAACAGAGCAATCTTATTTAACTGATTCTACAAGTTTCCTTCCTTAAATTATTAAGTTTACATTCATACCTAAGTCGAATGTTAAAATAAACTTCTATAATCTATTTAATTATTAATTATTAAATGTTTGTAATTATCACAAGTAATACTTATATGAAAAATAAAGCAGCCATTATGTTGTACTTTGTTTCCCCATCAAAACATTATATAAAATATAAATAGGTATATACTTAGTATCTACCTATTTATATTAACAATATGTAAAAAAATAAATTCCGGGGAAACTGCCCACGGCAGTAAATATTTTTCTCCAAAGATCATAGCTCGAAAATACAACATTCTGATCTGATTATTGGGAGATTTTTAGGTTTTTCGGTAAAGTCACCTGGGATTTTATACATTTGAATTAAAATCCAACAAAAGGCAGGTAGGTTCAGCTTATTCCCAGGAACATGTTATATGAATATTTTTTAATTATTTTAGAACTATCATGGTAAAATTCAGTTAATTTTTGAAGTTATTCAACTTCATGCACTAAATAATTTTTTATAATCTTTTTACCGCTTCCGTAACAATCATTTTCGATAGTCCTTTTAAGTAAAATATACATCACTAGCTAACGCACACAATGACAAATCAAAATTGGTCACGCGTTTTCGGGCTGTCAGGTGGTCTATACGCTAGTATATTCTAAGTCTATGGCCGTACCTAATACGCATAATTTAATTAAAACTATAACCGAAAAAATAAATAAATACACAGAACTGAAAGAAGAAATAACAAAAATGTGGAAGATGAAAAAAGTTTTTATAATACCCATAGTACTTTCTACCACCGGAATAATCCCGAAGCACTTACATCATAGTTTGAAAATGCTAGACATATCACCGAACTCATACATTAATTTACAAAAAGCAGCAATCTTAAATACATGTCGCATCGTTCGAAAATTCATGCAGGACAGTAATGTAGTTTATCCCCTGTTACAATGACGGTTACTTGGTTTCAACCCGTAATCGCCATTTATTTACCAGCTTTCAGCTGAGAAATTTTTTTTTAAAATATAATAATAATAATAATAGGCGTAGGGAAGTGACGACCCCATCGCCCGCTGACTTAACAGTTAAGTGACAAAACTGCTACGTCGGTGCAGTCAGTCAGCGCCCTGCCAAAAGGTGTGAGCGCCGTGCCTAGGCAAAATTGAGGGTGCAAAGGTCCGTTTGTGCATATGGCCGAAACATGAAACGGTGCCGGGCCTGGGCGTCTCCCGTTAATTGACGCCCAAAAATGGATGATGGAAAAAAAAGAGTGCGCAAAGGGCCGCTGCCTGGAGGTCGCCAGGGCGCGTCTGGAGCTGGCGCTGGACGCGACAGCATGCGGGTCGCCAGCTAAGCGCGGGGGGCTGCAAGACCACCTAGTAGCCGCCCGCATCCATCATCCCCACCAGAGGGCTTGGTGTCGGCTGGGTCTTCTCGGACTCGGCAAGCGGCACCCGCCGCTGGTGGAACACGTCGCATGCGTTGGACGCAAATTATGAACGCAAACGCATTGCGAACGTATTTTAGGGCAAAAGGGGAAGAAACTGGAATGTTAGCGTATCGGGCTCGGATGCATCGCTTTTTCGCAGAGCTGGAGCCATCTGTTTCTGTAACGGAGCAAAACCTGGCAGACCGAGTTCGGTACATCCTGTGCTCCAACATATTTGGTGACGCCGAACTCGAACGACTACGACGTGAGGCTGTTCCCTCATCGGATGAAAATGCTACAGCTGGTAATGCGGTGCCACTAATTGCAGAGCAACCTGCGCACGTGGATACCGCCGTGGATATTCCAGTTGTGGTTAATTCAGACGATGACGAAATAGTCTCCCACAAGCTAGAGCAAATGAGGAGCATATTGAAGAGGCTATTTTGAAACACGCAGTACGCCTCTCGAAAATCGACCGCGACTTCCCGCATACCCTTAAGCAAGCGGAATCGGGCTGTCGTGAGGGCTCTCAACCCAATGCTGGTGACCTATTTGAAGCCAGCCGGGACCTTGCGAGACGGACTCAATTCTTTTGGCGCCGCACTGGCAGTTTGTCGTATTATTGGCACCAAATTTCCCACAGCTGGACGCGCTACTAGACAAAGTAGCGCCATCCCAGCCTGGAGAAAAAGAATTGAGGACCGTATCGCAAAGGCAAGAGCCCTCATCGGCAGACTGACAAGCCTCAGGTCGGGTAATAATAGACCGAGAATTGTGCGCACCGTCAGGATGGCGTTTGCTGGGACAAATATCAGTTTGTCCCAGCCGGATATAACGCAAAAACTGACGGAGCGCATAGACGACCTGAAGCAGAGAATCGCTGCTTGGGGGAAGCGGATTCGGCGATATACCGAGAGGTCGACACGGTTCAACCAGAATCGTCTCTTCCAGAGTGATCAGAAGAGGCTCTATGAATCATTGGAGCGGCCGATGGTACGTGGAACGGGCTCAGCACCGAATCAGGCGCGGCCTGTGGTCAGAGCCCGTAAACCACAGCGAGGGCCCTTGGACGGAAGTTGTGGCGAGTCAGTGTGCGAGTGTTACGCCCATGGACCCCGTTATCATAACGCCGGATGACGTAGCTGAGGCGGTCCGTAGGGCCCCGAACTGGAAAAGTCCGGGACTCGACGGACTGCATCACTACTGGCTGAAGGGGTTCGTGGTGTGTCACGCTGTGCTCGCCCAACAGTTTCAAGAGGCTCTCGACCAAAAGTCACTCCCGAGCCTCTTGACTACTGGGATCACTCATTTGGTTCCTAAAGACCGGAATTCCACAGACCCGAGCAAATACCGCCCCATAACGTGTCTACCTACCATATACAAGACACTAACATCCATTTTGAGCGCGAGAATCACCGTCACCTGAACGCAAATCAGGTGATGTCGCGCGCTCAAAATGGATGTCGGGCGGTGGTCGTGGAACCAAGGAACCACCTCATTGACGCGGTCATTGGCAAGGTGGTTAAACGCAACCGTCGGAACCTCTCCGCCGCCTGGATAGACTACAAAAAGGCATTCGACTCGGTGCCTCATACATGGCTGAAGAGGGTCCTCGAGCTGTACAAGGTTGACTGTACAGTTAGAAACTTCCTCGGGCAGTGTATGGAGCAGTGGAGTACGATCCTTTGTCATCTACGACGGCTGCGGAGAACCACATAAGGATAAGAAGGGGTATCTTCCAGGGCAATTGTCTGAGTCCAATCTGGTTCTGCCTCTCTCTAAACCCTCTCAGTACCTTACTGGAGGATTCTGGGAGGGGATTTCAGCTTCGGAAAGGAGGTACAAAAGTGACCCACCTTTTCTATATGGATGATCTCAAGTTATTCGCCTCCAGTCGCTCACATCTTGTGGAATTGCTAAACATCACTTGTGATTTTAGCAATTCTATTAGAATGGAGCTGGGAACGGATAAATGTGCGGTCCTCCATGTCGAAAGGGTAGGTTGCTAACTCTGAGGCATAGACTTATCTATGCCCATCAACATAAGGACCCTTTCCCAGGCTGAAACATACCGATACCTGGGTATGTCGCAGAACATAGGTATCGATGAGGCGGATATGAAACAGTCAGTTTGCGATGTGTTTTATGCACGCTTGACAAAAGTGCTCAACAGTCTTTTGTCGGGTGTGAATAAGACACACGCATATAACGGTTGGGTCATGCCTGTCCTCATATATACCTTCGGCATGCTCAGGTGGACTCAGACCGAACTGAACGCTCTGGATAGAAAAGTCCGCACTGTTATGACGTCACACAGGATGCATCACCCGAGATCGTCAGTAATGAGGCTGTACTTGCCGCGGAAACATGGTGGGCGCGGCTTTTTGAGCGCTCTCACCATGCATAATCGCGAAGTGTGCAGCCTCCGTAATTACTTTCTGGCGAGATCGGATGATCCATTCTACAGGGACGTCATTTCGTGTGATAAAGGGCTTACTCCTCTATCCTTAGCCAACGAGCAATGGCAAGACCCAGCAGTACAGTGCATTTCCGACCGGGAGACCGTATGGAAGGAGAAGGAGCTCCACGGGAGGTTCTACAAGGCTCTACATGAGCCTTTCGTAGACACAGTCGCCTCCCTCCACTGGCTACGTTTCGGTGACCTCTTTGGGGAAACCGAGGGTTTTGTCTGTGCGATACAGGATCAGGTTATTAAGACCAACAATTATCGGAGATACATCCTAAAGGATGGCGCCGTCGACATCTGTCGAGCTTGTCGCCATCCCGGCGAGTCACTTAGGCATGTCATCTCCGGTTGTTCGGCGCTTTCTAACACTGAGTATTTGCACAGACACAACCTAGTAGCCAGGATTCTACACCAGGAGTTCGCTCTGAAATACGGTCTCGTGGATAGGAAAATGCCATATTATAAGTACTTGCCGGAAGCCGTGCTCGAAAATGACCGCGCCAGGCTCTACTGGGACCGGGCCGTCATCACAGACAGGACTATTCTTGCGAATAAGCCTGATATTGTGCTGATGGACCGGGCACAGTCAAGGATATTTTTGGTCGATATTACCATTCCTTATGACGAGAACCTCGTGAAAGCCGAAACAGATAAGTTGACAAAATATCTAGACCTGGCTCACGAGGTGACCGACATGTGGGGTGGTCTGCCGACCGAAATTATTCCTGTGGTCGTTTCTGCGAACGGGCTAATCCCGGTTAGCCTCTCGGGTCATCTGAGGCGACTGGGACTCCGTGAAGGACCGCTACGTGCTCAAATGCAGAAGGCGGTGCTCCTCGACACCGCCCGCATCGTCCGCCGGTTTCTTTCCCTTTCCCCCTAACCCTCGGCCGTTTGGTCTCCCCTGCCGAGGGCTTCCATTTGGTTGGGTTTTTATTTATTTATGTATTATTTGTGTTAGTATATTTAATATATATACATTTATATTTATGTATATTTATTTATTATATTACTTTTATATATTTATTCAGCCCAACCAAATGAGAATACTTCATAAATATCCCATAATAATAATAAAAAATAGGAATCTACTTTTTAATTTATAAACATAATTATTCAATTATAAACATTATAAAAATAAATATTCAATCACTTATAGGTAGGTAGGTCACTCATAGGTGAGTTATCTATCTACCACATTAAAAATAATAAATTATAGTCAAGTTACTT
Organism: Parnassius orleans; assembly: GCA_029286625.1. Taxonomy (NCBI): domain Eukaryota; kingdom Metazoa; phylum Arthropoda; class Insecta; order Lepidoptera; family Papilionidae; genus Parnassius; species Parnassius orleans. The sequence continues at coordinate 3,512,525 of JAGSMP010000071.1, forward strand.
ACCTAGTGGAGTCTTTGGGATAATTAAAAAAATTATATATTTTTATTTGTTCTATTTTTGTTCATACAAACAGTACAGTAAACCACATTAACACTTTTTTATATTTCATTTGACACGAATAATACTTTATCTTTATTCTTTACATAACCCTGAGTTTGAGCACTGGCAGAGCCGGTTTAAAACAGTTTCTTTCTGTACGTGACGAGCTGCCAGTGCTCACGCACACACGCGCCTCAAACTTGTAGTACCTAGTGTAATTATTATAGCGCGGTTGTATGAAGCTTTGCCTCTGTACGGTACGGTTTCTTTACTCATTTGACAGGACTAGGTTCAGCAGTTGACTTTTAATAGGCTGTAATGAATGAATTAATAGATGAATGAAAGAAACAAGGAATATACTTATATTATGTTATTAAGAGTATAATTGCAAATCCTTAAGATTTATTAAAAATTTTACGATCAAGAAGCTTCTCACACCCTTCTTAATGGCACATCAGGCGGATATTGAGTCTTGCTTATGAGTTACGTGACAAATTTCAACGTCTTCGCAGCCGTAAAACATCTTTACACCACTCATACAAAACGGTCTTAATACTATAACTTCCGTGATAAAAACGGCATAAATATTCTGTCTTCAATATCATGCAAATTTAGCTAACGGTGAGAGCACCCGTACAGTTTCCTTACTGAAATATTAAACGTAATCTCCTTTACCTTTGAACGCTTTGATATTTTAAATCCTCAGTTTCCTCTAAAGACGCTCACGAGACACGCATTAGTCAGAATTTGAATTTTCAGATAAATCTGTAAACACTATCTTGAATTAAATTAAAATTACCGAAAATTTGTTCAGTTACTTTATAGATATTTACAAGCCACGAATAGTTTTTAACCGAGTGCAAAATAACGAGAAGGTTCTATATTCAACTTGTATGTATTTTTAATTTTTGTTTTTATTTTTCGTGAACGGCTAAACCGATTTAAGATTTATTTTCATTAAATAGGTTACTTCAAGGGTAAAGGTTCCATATAAATTTAAAGCAAACAGAGAATGAAGATTTAATAGTAATGTACCTATTACGATTAAACAGCATTCTAGTTGTTATCTTGAACTTTTAATATTACCTAAGACCACCCAAAAGGGAAAAATAATTAAAAATTTAATAGAAAATATAACCGACTTCAAAACTGAAACAACTAAAATAATTTACACATAATAGCCTCTGAAGTCGAGGCTTTACTCGTAATTCTTTGATACAACATGTCTTAACACCGACTTTTTATTAAAAGCTTAATTATATAATTATTTTCCCTTTGGATTTAAAATCTTATATTAATTAACCCTTGGTATTTTACTTGGTAGAGCCAAGCTGCAGAGTAATATCACTTTAGCCCAAATGTGTTGATTCGACTTTGGAAGGATCACACTCGTACAGTATACCAGTGTAAAATAGCAGCATAATACTGCTGTATTTCGTAAGGTGAGTGCCGAGAACCGGAGACCCTACTGGTCACGAGTCATAATCTTAATCCTTAGAAGTGGAAAAACATATGCATTTTAATTCTTAACCGAAGATAAATACAGGTGCCTATATGACTTCAGGAGGATATATTATAGAATATAGGCTCGTTTCTCATCCTTAATGCTATAAAAAATCATTACAAAGTAAGGGAAATGTCAAAAGACCCTATAGCCTTACAGCGATATAACTAGCTCGTAAAAATACCAAAGGTAAATATGCAGACTGGTATTGGGTTTAGAGGTGCGCGATGTATGAGATTGTACACTCGCTTATCCGTCTGTAAAGCATCCGATTATGGTATGTTGTATTTTTAAAATCCTATATGAAACCCAATCCTATATGAGGCCCAATAACAGGAGTGGAATTCTTTTTACTGCCATTGAAAGAAAATAGAGCACATACACATTTAAAAAACTTAAGCTATATACATGTTCGGGGCTATCAAAAAGATAAATGCTTGTATGGATATTTTTAAAATATTTAATCCGGACCTTCTTAACTATTTACTTTTTTTTTAACACTATCCTATAAATATTACACGATGCACTTTTGTGAATGATTCTAAAACAAGTCAATTTCAGAAAAGATGCAGGTGCGATTACATTATGGACAACATCTTATTTAAGTTAGAGTACTACTTATATACACCGGATGCCGCTACTGCAACTGGAGTTCACAATAATTAATCATGCATTGATATATTCAAGATATGTGGTCTACTTTAGACCTACTGGAGACCTTTGTTATACCTATGCGATGCAAAATAACAAAAATCTTAATGAAAATGCAGATGAGGATGTTAACTATACAGCACCGCTAATGCGGGATCGAAGGGTTACGGGGAGAAAGGAGCGTCGGTATTATTATAATGTCTTATCCATCCAGATCATGTCCTTCGCGGCCGAAATAAGGTGGGTGGCGTAGCTATGGTTTAGATACGCTGGGGGATAGGAATACAGGTGCTTCCGAGTGATTTTCTGGCTTTCATGGCCTCCACGTAGGAGACTCAAGGTGGGGTTCATTGTGCACGCGGAGATAAAAGCCGCTAAGAAAGGCGCAATGGTACTTAGTGGAGGTCTGGCCTCTGAGGAGTACCAGTAGCAAGCCTTTGTACACGAACGCGTTCGTAGACTTGCTGATAAGTAAACTCACCATACGAAACACAGCATCATTAAGCTGCTATTACTACCACAGATCGCCCCATAGTTGCCATTTTGCCATGGTTGTCACGCTTGGCAAGCGGATTTGCGATCGCAGGTTCGTATTATTTGCACGATTGTAATGCGTAAAGGTGCAACTGCACCAGCCAACACATTATGTGCTGGTATTTTGTGAGAGCGTGGTTCCACTCCGGTCGAGCCCACCCATTCGTACTACAACCATATAGAGCATGATCCCAGGGCAACCAGATGACCAGACGTCACTTATTTTCTGACGAACGAAATATGTAAGATTGAGTAGTGTTAGTATGTACTATGATCGCATGCCTAACTGCTAGCTTGGCCATTTTCCAGGTATCAAGTAATCAAGATACGTCAAAACATTGCTCACCTCACGTTAATTCTCTCAGTTGATTTTTACGTATATGTTAGATAATATCGTTACAAATGAGTCATCAATACTTCCAGATACTTTCCGTCGGCAGTATCGCTTTGCAGACGCTTTAAAGCCTCAAAAAAAAATACCCAATTTCTCTTACATTCTGAAGCTCCAATTTTATATATGTTAGCCAGACAACTATTTTAAAACGTTTTACAAGAAGGCAGACCGATCCAAGGCGTCAATCATCCCCTAGACCCAATTTTAATGCGGGTATGAGCGCGTGGGCATTATCCGCGCGCATGAGCGTGAGTCACGCTGCGCTGTGGGTCTAGGGTTACCTTATACCTGGAAAATGGCCCTCTGGCCAAGCTAGCAGTTAGGCATGCGATCATAGTACATACTAACACTACTCAATTTTACACATTTTGTTCGTCAGAGAATAAGTGACGGCTGGTGGCCCGGGGATCTTGGACTAATAATATAGCTGCAGCGGGGCTCTGCTGTGTCATAAATTAAATTTAAAGTAATATTTTAGTCGATACAAGTTAGACATAATCTGTTTGGGTTATCTGTTAGGCATTTCCACATAATATAATAAATTCCCTTGAATTCCATTTTTTTATATAAAATATGTAATTAATCGTTTATAATTACTGAATTTAAATATATTTAACATAAAGATGATAAATAAAAGTTTCATTAGCAAATTCATACCCGAAATTAAATGAGCTCGAATAAGTTATTAACTTTTTGCACTTCGCGACATTTATTTAAGTAGTGCAATCCATTAGTAAATTGAGTGAGCAGACGGCACGCAGATTTAATTTCAAGGCAATAATGGAAACAAATGATTCCATTTCCCCCTTCGTATTTGTGTACTCACTCTCATACGAAGACGACTGTTAGAAGCTTATATTTAACTAATCCTTTATAAAGGCTTTTTGTAAAAATCTACGCAAAATGATCAGACCTGCATTAATACGTTTATAAAATCTTAAAACGTGTATGAGCGTGTAGATTAAATGTATAATAAATGACATAAGGCAAAGAGTAATAACTGACCTACATAATTGTGTGCACTGTGGCTGTTGTTTTATGTAGTCCATATCTGGATGTCTTAAAAGTCAACCAAGATAAACGAACTTGAATGTTCTTGGTTTTCCAGAAATAAATATCAATGACAAAACGTGATCATTTACGCCTTTCAAGAATGGTTATGATTGATTGGTCATATTTCCAATCACTGATATTCGGTTGTCTGCATAACTACGTAACCAAATACAAGAGACCGTAAATGTAGACTAAATAAATACTTGTTGCCTGGTTTATTTTCCGTTTCACGTGTACTTTCAAAGACGGAATACATACATCAAAGACTTAATATTGAAACTGTAAATTACTCTAAGTGCAATTAGTCTAAGCTCCACATTTACATAAATGCAAGCAATGCAAGATACCTAAATCTAAATTAGTTTTATATGACGATGACGATGTTGGTAATAGTGATAATTATTATGATGTAATAGTGAATAGTGCTACGAAACAATCTTAGTGTCTTCAAGGCAAGAGTAAAAATGGTGATTATAATATTTCGGAATACATGAATAAAACAAATCTGTGAGTTTATCGCTACCATGGCAAATAACAGAAAATAACTTTAAAATTTTATATCTAAAAAAAATATCCCGCTGGGTTTCTTGCTGGTCCTTCTCATGATCGGGGTATTTTATGAACCAATGGAAAATAAAAAAAATAACTTTCAATAATAGCAATAATGTAAATTGAATAAAAATAATCTTTTCTATCTCATATTTTACGCTAAGACATTACCATTTACCATCTATTGCTTCACGTCCCAATTGTAGTCAAGGTTTAAAAAAATATAAATAAATAATTTTATACCAGAAAATATTTAGCCTCACTATTCATGTTCGACGCACTGTTCTGTTTTTGTTATTTCGTGAGTAACGTTGAATTCTTCATCACATTGTTACGCGTTGATTTGCAAAGGACAATATTGCGACAAAGTCAGCACATAATATGAAGAAATACTAAATATCAATATCATATTATATGAATAGATATTTAAAATCACGTACCTAAGGTATTGAAATTAGAAACTATTGCAATAACATTATTAAAAATAAAAAATGTATAAGAAATTATGAAAGCAACGAATTAAAAATAACAGGTAATGATAATAAAAAATTTGAAGTGCTATAAAAAAACCATCTAGACAATCCTAAAAACTTAACGCTGAAAGGAGATGGACTTGATCCCATATGAGCTTGAGCCCGGAGTGGACAAACTTTAAATATGTCTTAGTTTGAAGATTTAAACATTTGCTACTTATGTCAAAAAATCATTACCTGGTAGTGGACCTGGGGTTTTATTTTTATTTTATGTTTTATGATTTGTAGGTTATATAGTAAAATCACTCGTTCTTGTGATAAGTTGTTTGAATAAATAAAAAATAACACAAAATAATGCAGTTTTGTAGGTATTCTTAAATAAAATAAAATAAAATAATTTTTTAATTGTTTACATAACTATTTTCTGCAATTATTAATAAAATGTGATCTAGAAAAGCATCCGGAGGCTGTACATTGTCTGTTCTATTCCTCTCAAAACTTAATTACCACATTTTTGTCATTATGTGGGCGCAACAACCTACTGTACTGTGACCCGAGAGAAAAGCCAAGAGGCAAGTTAAATAAATCCATGAAAGTAAAACCACGAAATCTATCCAAAAAACAGCCACAATGCCAAATGCACATGCACCTCTTGGTAGAGAGTAATTGTGTTCTGTGACATGCACATGTTGAAACTCGAAGTTACCAAGTTAAGTCTCCTTCGGAATAGGCAATGATTAATGACCATACAGCCTATTCAGTCGTGTAGGATAATATTTAAGTGTTTTATTAATTTAATAACAGTCTATTCAATCGTTTTCTAAATATATTCTTTTATTCAATATTAATCACTACAGATTCACCTAAATGTTTCAATATTTTTTTTTGATAATGAAGGCTGTTTCATTATAAAAATAGCCTTCATTATCTATTACCATAGACAAAATACAGAAAAATATTTAAAAAAAAGTTTCGTTTTTGCTATAGCAAAAGCATTAGCTTTCGTTTTACAGTTTTAAAAAATGTTTTTATGATTGTCCCAAGTACTACAGAAATAAAAACCATTTATTTATGCTTATTATTTATCGTATAATTACCTAGATATTTTTGTATAACTGTTACGAACGATGTCAAGCACCCAATTTCATACATCTCCTTTCTTAAAGCTAAAATAAGTCCCTTTAAGTCTATAAATGAATACTTTGCCAAAATAGGTTATGAATTGGCGAATGAAATTCCACTAAATAATTCTTTACTTCCACAAAATATAAATAAAAGAACATCGAGGTGTAACTCGTTTGTTCTCCTAAATACTAGTGAAGAGGAAATCGAAAGGCATATTTCAAACCTTAAGTCAGACATGCAGCCGTGCAGAATGAGATGATGGGATCTCTGCTAGAATATTAAAGCATCTAAAATTGCCCACTAACCCATATCTTTAATTTTGTATATCGATTTTTTTTTGATGGAGGAAAGATGCCCTCTTTCCTTCATCAAAAAATAATCTATAGTTATTCCCATATTTAGAGCTGGCTGTATCTCAAATTATCGTTCCTTCTTTAAGTTCTTCGTAAAGTATAATCAACTGTAGGCATTTGGAATTTCAAATGCTCAATACTGTTTAGAAAGGGACAGTCAACAACTGATGCAGTACACGTCTTAAAAGTTTTATTTTTAATAACTTGGATAATAAAAAAAATGCCTAATCATTTTATTGAACTTCAAAAAGCGTTTGATACTGTCTCTTTTGCTAAGTTTACTTAAAAACTAGAAATAACAGACATAAGGGATAAGCAGTTACTACTTTTTCTGGATTATTTACATAATCGCACACAGTATGTTAGGATAGGTGACGTAGTAAGTGATGAACAACCTATCAGTTACGGTATCTCACAAGGTAGTATACTGGGCCCAATGTTGTTTCTATGCTACATTAAAACTTTGTAACTTAAATATCAAAAATTGTAAAATAATATCGTATGCCGATGATACTACACTAACTTTTTATGGGGAATCATAGAAAGAAGTCTTTAATATTGCAGAAGAAGTTTTTAATACTGTCTGTCACTAGCTAGCCTTAATTTAAGTGAATATATTACGTTTTCGATTCGCAAATGACTGAAAAATATTGAAGATTATAAAATTATAGTTCATTCATGTTAAAAGTGCAACTGCCTTAATATAAGAAATACACAAGAAATTAAACACTTAGATATAATAATAAATAATGATCTTAATTCATCATCATCATCATCATTACAGCCCTTCACAAGTCCATTGCTGAATATAGGCCTCCCCTAAGGAATGCTACAAAGCACGGTCCTGAGCCACCTGCATCCATCGACTCCCTGCATGTCTTACCAGGTCGTCACTCCATCTAGTGGGGGGACGCCCTACACTTCGTCCGCCGGTACGAGGCCGCCACTCGAGAACCATTTTTCCCCCATCGGTTGTCGGTTCTTCGAGCTATATGGCTGGCCCATTGCCATTTCTTCACTTCAGCTTACTAATCCGTTGGGCTATATCTGTCACTCTGGTTCTATTGCAGATATTCTCATTTCTAAGTTTATCACCCAGAGAAACCCCAAGCATAGCCCTCTCCATAGCTTGCTGAGCGACCTTGAGTTTTCTCACATGGCCAGCAGTGGAGGACCACGTCTCAGTTCTATAGGTCATCACTGGCAACCACGCACTGGTTGTACTGTCTCGTTTTCAAGTTTTGAGGTATACCTGACGAGAAGATGTTTACCTCATCAATTTCCCGAACGCTGCCCAGCCGAGTTGAATCCGTCGATTGACCTCTCGCTCGAAGTTGGACTTACCTAGTCAGACTATTTGTCCCAGGTAAACATACTCATTAACAACTTCGAGCTTAGTGCTCCCAACAACTACCGGCATAGGTGTGACATGTACGTTATACATGATATTTGTTTTATCCATGTTCATCTTAAGACCTATCCGTTGGGAGGCACTATTGAGGTCAGTCATTAATTAATAGTAAAAACATTTTTTAAAACAAGCTTTTATTGAAATGTTCTAAAAAGAAGAAATTAAATTTAATGAAACCAATCAATTTATTACATTACACAATTTATACTTTATAAAGCTTGTCGCGGGATTTACCTACATTTTTTTTTCTAGAATAAGGGTGATAAATGAATAGGAAAATAGGCATCTACATTTATCCTCGATTAAGAATCAAAATGCAGATACATTGTCACCCCTGAGGACTCATCATACGATACACAGCAGCATTAAGCTGCTATTTTACGCTGGTATTCTGTGAGAGCGTGGTCCTACCCCGGTCGAGCCGACCCATTCGTGCTACAACCATAATATTGCTGCACTTATACTATACACTAGGGGACATTTTGTCCCGCAACATGACGCGAAACACTCAATCTACGTGACGATGCAACGTTGTACAGTGACCCGCAACATGGTCCGCAACATTTTACGTGACGCGGGACATGTTGCTTGTTCCCGCTCCGAGAGCGAGCACACCTGTCCCGCGTCAGTGTCGCGTCATTTGTTACCGAGTGTAGTCGTGTGCGCAACGTGCCATGCAACATGTCAGTAGTGTGGGGAAACGAAACCGTGCTTTTACTTCTTGAGCTTTAGGTACCAGAATCATGTTTTTTTGTGGGATACTTCAAACCACAAACTTCAGGTACTATTCTACCGATCAGTTGTTTCGACACTCGAAAAGTGTACGACAAGGAATCATAAGAATCTCTAGTCGACAAGTATCTTAATGCAGTGGCAAGTCTGATATGAAGGCAAACAGCGTTCCGTAGTATTGTATCATGTTTGGCTATGGAAGGTCCGATCATTTGTAATAAAGTTTCAAAATCAGATGTTGATAAAATTCACAAAAGATCCGTCAGACATTCGGAGATCACTTAAAATATTAATTCTTCTTTCTTCTCGTTGTAGTAAGAAATTCCACATCCACCACATTCTCTTTCACTTACGTTTCACTCCCGAAGTAAGTACTATGTACGCAGCACTAAACGCCACAAACTCCTCGGGAGACATTTCTATAAACACTGACTAGTGTGGCCTGCTAAATGTTCCGCAACATATGTCTCGGGACATTCCACGTAGTTGTTGAGCAACATGTTGCGCAACATGCCGCTCATTTTGTCCCCAAGTGTATCCAAGGCTTTATTGTTATTTAGATTTTATATTGAGATTTAAATCTTATGTTCGATCTTCACCAAATTGTAATAAAGCCAAAAAGGGGAGCACATAGCACAGGGTAACCTTTTTATGGGCTCCTGTCTCCCACAATAACTAAAAATGCTTTATCTATTTATGATAAAAATGTAACTAGAGTATGTGGGAGAAATAAATGTTTATTATCATTAAAATAGAAAAAAAATCTAAAATATGTGAAGCGTGTTAATTCGTATTGAGCTGCAAGCAGCATGGTGGATAATTTCCTGCCAGTCATATTATGGAATTAAAGCTATTATTATGATGGATATTTGCCAGAGATGCCACGTTATACGGCCAGCAGTGAAGAATTACGTATTAGTTCCGTATCGCATTACTAGCAACACCAAGTAGAGTGTAAGACGGTCCCATACTAAATAGAATTTGTTCGACTCTCGTTGGTGGACATAAGCGCGACTGCTGATCATGTAGTTTTGGGTTCTAATCCTAATTGGTGCCGAAGTAAATTATTGGATTTTCGGTCAAGAAATTCTCAGCAGTAGCCCGAAGTCATGAAGTTGGCGGTGTTTAGCCCCCATGCCTCGTAAAGCACGTAAAACCGTTGGACCTGCGCCTGATCTAACTCTGGTCGTATCGGAATGCCGTCCCATCAGACTATAAGAGTGAGGGAATAGAGAGTGCATTATAACCCTGTCCTATGCAGATATCGTATACTGGCTGCTGTGACTGAAATTTTGGTTTGGAAGAAAGTCTAATTTGAAAATAACCTTTTACTATCATATTTAATATAACCTTTACAAGGTTATATTAAAGTTCGATGCAAATTTTGATTTATAACATATGCACTATAATCCTGTCTTACGTATATAGCCAGGCTAAAGCCAGGTTTAGACTGACTGCCGTTACTGAAATTTGGTCTGGAGGACGTTATTGGAGGGAGTAATGACCTGGTAAGATATGCACCAAATCAATATATGCAGGTGGCTCAGGACCGTGCTTTGTGTTTTACTTTGATGACTCAATGTTTGACAGTGGAACTGTAAAGGGCTGTAATGATTATGATGATGATAAAGTAAAAGTGGTCACTTGAGATTGTAAACATAATTTTTAATATGTATCTCCATCACTTCCATTTTTTCGATCTTCTCAGCCCGTAATTCGCTTCGCTTTCGCTTTTCGTGTTTATTAGTCGTAAATTGTTATTATATCTTGCTGCCCATCCACTGGTGTATCTGTCCACTGATGTCTGATACCTATAGAGACGATTAATTCCTTGTTACAATCCATTTGATTATATGTAGTGCATGTAAAACCGGTTTTAATAAAAAAAAATGTTTCGTAAGAAACTGCTCGTTGCCATACAGTGGCGGCGTAAAATAATCCACTACCCCATATCATCCCATGGGTGTCGTAAGGGGCAATAGAGATAGATGAAACAACACAAAATATTAAAAAAACTGCGGCTGCCAAAAAATCCCACTTACCAAGCGTGGCAACTATGGGAAATATCCCCCCTATGAAGCAATTTATGTGAGGGCCTATGTTCAACAGTCAGCTTATGATAGGCGGTAAAGAATAATTTTCGTTCGAAAAGTTACGACGACTTTAAATTTAAGCTCTCGTAAATTGTTGTTATAAATATATTGTTTCTTACGTTCGTGATTGTTTCATAAACGGATGTTTCATACACTTTCTGCACAGTAGAATTTATTGAAACGTGAAACGTTTTTAAAATAATAAAAAAATATTAAAAACGCATTGCACTTTGTTTATTGGCCAATAGTGTAGACTAGGTTTATTTAGAGATTTTTACAATAGTTTAAACTAAAATATTTATAAAAATTGCACAAATTGCTTTTTAAATGGGTTGTAGTATTGACAAATTTTAGACTTTTTAGGCGACTTAATAACAACTTAAATAAAAGCACATGACATTCAGTATTTCATTTTTTGACTTAAGGGGTTATTTTTGGTGGGTAATTTGTTTTTAATCATCTCGGTGCATTAAATACTCCTGGAAAAAGTATAATTTATTATTTTGTTTTTTTGATAAATATTTTAAAATCATTGTCCAAAACAATGTGTAGAGTAATGGTTGAGGGAAAAGAATTACCAGAACTACTTTATGTTTTAATTTTTTTTAAGAAAACGCTGTAAATTTGGGACAAGCACATTATTATCTAAAAGATCGTTCAGAAATATCTAAAGGAATTACAATTTTTTATGGGTAGCAAATTCTGCTACGGTTATTAATTCTTAAAAAAAGTATTTTTTATTCGCTATTTTTAAAGTCTAATAAATAATTTATGTGAAAGTATGAAGGCACGGAACACTAATTGTGCAAGTACCGCTATATTATGGAAACTAAATAGGTAATGGTCAACAAACGTACCATTGTAAAGCACATATTGAGTAATAATATATTAGTACTTCATTTAAATGAAGTATTTAGTAAAATTTCGTCTCACTAATTACATGGGGGTGTTCACTTGTCTTAAATTAAATTATAAATAGTAGTACATATTTATGTTAATAATTATTTAATTACATATCCTTATATTTCAAAAGTTGCCTTTCATTTAACGCTTAATGCTCTCTAAAATGATACTTTGTGTAAAGTAATAAACAACTGCTAATATAAATGTACACATACACATGTTTTAAAAATTCCATGCAATAGCATGGTTAATATATATTTAAGGTAATACGATAAAGACGAGCTAAGAGAATTTTAAATCAGATGCTAGGTGCAGTGGGACGGTTCGCACATAAACCAATAGAGGCGATATATGAATTTGTTATACGACTATACTCGTACCTCTGTATCGTAGAAATAAGTTTTAATATTATAATCCCTTAGAACTTCTTCGTCTTGCTTTACTTAATAATAGCCTTCATATTAAGTGCAATTACTTCTGAGCACACGCCTCCTCTGGCTACCACACTCCCCTCTCCGCGCTACTATTCCTTCAGGATTCCAAAAAAGAGTTTCAGCAGTCTTTTAATATCCTCAAAATATTTTTTTTCATTTCTAAGACGTTCATGTTTCCCTAAGATGTTTTAATTCACCGCTGGTCACAAAGTAAACCAGCAAATGAGTACACGGTTCATTAGGTTTCCTTCAGTGAGCTCGTGTGGTACCCAAATATCGAGCTTTTTTGTATAGCCAGACTTTTTCAAATGGGTCAAAACTGTTTTGTGGTCAATCCTCTATTCTTTGGCTATGTCGTAACTACTAATATGCCAATCTTGCTCCACTTTTCTGCCGACTTCAAAAAGGAGGACCTCCTCCTTTTTTTTTGCCGACTTCAAAAAGGAGGACCTCCTCCTTTTTGAAGTCGGCCTTACCTACTCAATTCGACTGTATGTTTTTTTTAATGTGTGTTACCTCATAACTTTTTTCTGCGTGAACCGATTTCGTTGATTCTCTTTTTATTTGAAAGCTGGTGTTTTACATGTGGTCCCATATAAATTTTATCAAGGTTTGACCAATAGTTTTTGAGTTATTCTTAATAACTTACATTCAAGTCGGTTGTACAAAATTTTTAATTTTAAATTATTCAAAAATGCCGTCGACTTTATCAGTACGAAGGCGACCAGAGCAAGCTGCATCTTTGACATTTAAATTCCCGGACTGAAAACGCTTGAACTTACTTTATGTTACTCTTACTGACACTGCATTAGGTCCATAAACGTCACAAAGTATCATGACCACTTTCCATACATTGATTGACCTGTCACTTGATTCGTTTTACAGGTCGCTTCTACCTAAAACTAGTGTTGTATAAAAACAATTATTGTTTATAATAACATAATAACTGATCATCTTTTCATTTAGAGGCAAGGGAAAAGTGCTATTAAGTAAATAAGTTTTTGAGGTTATAACAGCTATCTATATACAGATAAGGTCTACCATTAATACTGCCCCTAAAGGCCTCCTGTCATACAGAGAAGGATTGAGCATTAATCACCACGCTTGGTCAAGCCAATAGCGCTGAAGCGTATTAACACATAATATGTTACAGTTTATACAAATCAATCTCGTGGAAGGCTCCATAACGCTTTACAACAAGAGCGATAACGTCTTAGATCCCAATCAAAAAGCACTAAATCGGTATCCGTATAACACAGGCCAAAGTAATCGTAAAAATAAGGTATCGAAGTCCGTGGAAAATGCAAAAGCTGTAAGGGTATCAGAAAATCCAAAATCGCACAGTACAAAACGTAGCAAGAGCAAACGAACGACTGCAACACAGAACACAATTACTCTCTACCAAGAGGACTGCAAAACGTCAAACAAATGACAGCCTTTCATTCATTCATTTTTTCATTACGTCATTCTTTTTTTTAATATATTTTTAGCATGGCTTCTGGGCCTTTGTGCCATTGTAAAACACGTTCCCTCTCCAAAAGTCTATTGAGAATGATAAACATAGTAACATTACTTTTTTCCTGGCTTTATTTGAAAATTCAATTATGCGATACGAAATAAGCAAAAAAAAAATGCTATTTTATAAGATATTTTACATTACTAGACGCGTTCGAAAATTTTCAGGTCAATACTGGACATGATTCTTTATTTCGAGGCTTGAGTCGCAATTTTCGTAAAACTTCAGAATATATCGAATTTCTTCGTTAGATTCACTCACTTTGGCGGACAGGAAAACAATTGAAAAATGGCGGGAAAGTGTTTTTTACATTTTATTTCTCTTTCTTTTTTTTAATGTCCTATAATATTTATTGATATTAAAACCAGACAGATACAAACAATACAACCAAAGAGATTTTTTCTTCAATTTTATACAAACAAAATTCGAAGAAACTATTCCTATTATTTTATACTAGATATATACTAGACCTATTATTTTTCATGCCGCAATAACTTCGTACAAAAATACTAGGAAGGAATTACAACAAGGAATTATGAAGTTATTTGTTTTTTATTACAACATGCATAATTCTAAATCACTAATTTAAACTTAATTAAAAGCTGAGGGTAAGCCCAAATACGTCAGTTCCTCCTTCCCCCCTCAACTGTGACCACGAGTGCTGTAGAGCATCCGTAAGGTCGAGAATAAAAATTAGTAAAAATTAATCATGTTATACCCGATTAAAATTCAAATTAAAATAAGTTTTATTTAACATTCATTTTAAATTCGAATTCTTCCATCCAGAATTCCATCTTAGTCCTCGAGGTGACATCTCTATTTTCAACCGACTTCAAAAAGGAGGAGGTTTACATTTCGTCGGAATCTTTTTTTTTTAATGTATGTTCACCGATTACTCGAAGACGCCTGAACCGATTTGGAAAATTCTTTTTTTGTTTCAAAGGGTATACTTTCCAGGTTTTACAAAAATCAACAATAAATTATTTTATTCATACTGAAGTCGGTTGTGCTAAGTTTTTAACTTTACCACTTGTTTTAAACGATATATAAGATCATTTTTATTTTATTTTCACAAATTTATAAAATTACATATTAATGCTTAAAAAATGCGACAGTTCGTTTAGTTTCGTGTAAAGGAGAGAACCATGCCAGCAGTGCACTTTAAGGAGCTGAAATATAATAAACATAATAATAAACAAAATATAAATACTAGTTTTATTTATTGTTTATTTATTGAATAAGGGTGACAAACGAGCACACTGTCCACCTGATGGAAAGTGGATGCTATGGCCCATAGACATCTAAATTTATCCTCAATTAATAATCAAAATGTAGAAGCGTTGTCGCCCCTGAGGACTAAGATGAAATGCCTCGTTTCTAGTAAAAATGGTCTCCAGTTCTTTACATTCACCACGTGAAACACAACAGCATTAAGCTGCTGTTTTACGCTCGTATTCTGTGAGAGCGTGATGCTTCTGCGGTCGAGCCGACCTATTCATGCTACAACCATAATATAGCTGCAGCGTGGCTCTAACACGTATGAATTGTTACGTATGAATTATTACAATGAATAATTACAGAAAAAATTTAACTTAATGCGGCTTATTACAAAACGTGGTTTATTTATAGTTTCAGGTTTAAGCTATGTTTTAAGAATAGTCTTTATGGTTTTCAAATTCCATACTTTAAATTTTAGATTGCCTATTTTATCAGTGGGTGTGTGACTAAAAGCCTTGGTAGCTCAGGGGCTAAGTGCTCGCTGTAAATTTCATAGTACGCGAGCAACCCGAGTTCGATCCCCGCCGGCACCAATGAAATTGTTAATTGCAATTTTAAGTGCTGATTTATCATATTTCAATTGAGAAGATGGCTGGGTGCTACCATCTGCTTGGGATCTCATAATTAATAAAATTAAATCCAAACCCAAGCATACTACTGCAATACTTCAAGTACTGTAACCTCGTTCTGCATAGATCAGGCCAAATATTATTAATTAAAAGATGGTGTTCTTCGTTAACTATGACATCAGGACGTCAAACACCTCAATAGGCAATATGCTCGGTGGCGAAGAAAAACATCGTGAGGAAACCTGCATGTCTGCGAAATAAGATAAAAAACGACTAACGACTAAGGGACTTCTTTCGTGAAAAAAAAAACTCTCATTTAAACCTGAGATCAATAAACCACGTTTTGTTATAAGGTCGAATATGTTTAGAAACCGTGTATACCGTGTAGTCTCGTGGGTGTAGTAAAAGACGACAAGGGGGAACAAACCAGGAGATGGGCAACAATTTCTTCTTAATAATAACTAAAATATAAAAAAAGTGTATGGTAAATATCTCACTTATGAAGTAAACTAAAGGGAGAACTATTGGACAGCAGTGGATTTAGATAAGATAAGCTGTAATGATGATGATGATGATGATGTTTAGAAAATGGATAAAGAAATTGAATTAAAAGAAGCTGATTTAAAGGAAGCTGACTCTTTTAATAACTTACAAATAGTTAAACTCAACATTCATAATAAATTTTTATACAATAAGTGTGACAAACGAACAACCAGTTCTTCTGATGGTATGGGGATGCTGTCGCCCATAGACATCTAAATATATTCACGATTATGAATCAAAATGCAGATGCGTCGTCACCCCTGAGGACTAAGATGTAATGCCTCGTTTCCAGTAAAGGGTCTTCGGATCTCTACACTCACCATACGAAACACAGCTGCATTAAGCTGCTATTTTACGCTGGTATTTTCTGAGAGCATCGTAATAATATATAAAAATAATGACATTGTAAATTATAAATTATTCCTGTCTTGACATTAATATTACGAGAGTTGTAAACTAATTTGTCGAGTACGATGCTATCGCTTGCTTGACTCGACAACTTCGCTCGAGCTTCATGAATATTCAAGAACAAGCTGTACTGGACTTCTAAGCTAAATAAACTTATATCAAATGCACAAACAGAAATGCGCGATGCATACGAAGACGTGAGTAATAATTAATAATATGTTTAATGGATTTTAAGTTGCAGAGCCACGCTGTAGCGTATGACAGCAGCACAATTGGCACAATTGGAGAAGTACCACCCTTGCATAAAATACCTTTTTTATATACAGAAAGTAAAAGAACGGCACATAGGTACTGCAATGACATTATCAACAAAATCTAAATGTAATATTATAAATGAATGGAAAATGTACTACAATTTGCTTAAAATTCAGCAATTTTTTTTTACAACGAGTTTAAAATCTGGCAGCTCAGTTTTCAGTGACGGTATCTTTGAATGTGTGGTGTTATTGTTACTCGACGACCGTCTGCGCCGTAAGTCTCTATTACCATTCAAGCTACCACATTTATTTAAATTTTATTTTATTTTTTGCGGGGTATTTTTTAATTTATTGTCTAAAAAGCATTATATGAACAGAATTCGGTATAACGATACCTAAAATAACTCACACGGATTAAACAACGTTTTTATATATTATAGAAACAAATAAGCACACAGTCCACCAGTACTACAGATGATAAATAGATGCTATGGCTCGTAGACACCTACATCTGAAGTGTAGTTGAAGACTAAAATGGAATATCTCGGTTGCCGTAAAAATTGTTCCAGTTTTCCTCACAATACACCACCCAGCATTATGCTGCTATTTTATGCTGCACGAATGTTTCGGCTTGGCCTGAGAGGGACCACGCTCTCACATAGTACCAGAATACCATCAGGTGGATTGTGTGATCTTTTGTCACTCTCAGTTCTGTAGAAATTACAACAAGTTTCTTTTCATCAGTCCTTAAAAGTCATGGCTATTCCAGAGCATTTTTCATAATTACTACCCTTAGCAAGCAGATTGGCGATTACAGGATTAAAAAGCTCACACTCTTACTCTCTTTGACTGCAAGCTGGGTATTTAACATTTGGGGTAAACAAGATGGATATACCGCCATCAATCGGGAGCCTGATCTTTTAAGCATTTCTCAAAGTATCCTTCCTACGACATCTACGAGATAAAATAAGGTGTTGCATTCCTTAACGCTGCCACTACATGCCAAGAATACATAAACATAATACGAAAATATATAAGTTTTATTTTATCAAAAAATTTACTATAATGGACAAGAAATTGTATTCTTGTAAGTATTTAAATGAAATAAAAGAGTCAATGAAATAATATCATCATAAAAGCAGATGGAAAACTGTCTACTGGAGAAAGAAGAACGATTCCTGGTGCATGTGGCCGTTAAATTACTTCAAATTACTGATGATTTCGCACAACATACTTCTACTGCGTATATCCACATTTCAAATTATTTTTATTATTTAGTGATGAATATCACTCAGGAACTACAATAGAATAGAATTTTCTCTTTAAAAAATCAAATCGTCACTTCATGGCAGGCACTTAACACTGCACTTGCCAGTATGCGGCTACCACTAAATAACCTTCCTTCATCATCGGTTGTTGGTGCTTCGAGCTGTATTGCCGACCCATTAACTATTTAGATTACTGATTCGTGAGGCTATGTAAGTTACTATTACTTTCGTTACAGATTTTATCATACAGGAGAATTTCGAGTACAGGTCTAAGTAATTGAGTGTCCTCAACAAGCCAAATCTCACTTATTTAAAAGTAAAGGTTTGACTTGATTTAGGAAATATCAAAGGTGAAAAGTTTTGGTAGGAGGCGACCCTATAGCATCCAAGTTGATCATTATCATAGGCTTTAAAGTCTTGATTCATATATCACTTTATTCACTTAAAATTAAAATAAAAGATACAAATGAAGTTAGTACAGTGAATTAATAAATACCCTTTCATATTTTAATTAAATGAAACCATAGCCCCATCGAATATCACTATGAAAGTGCAAAAATGAATCAAGAGGAGTGACACTAACGAGAATACAACAATATTTCAATATTTCACGCTGCAGTAAAAATTGATGCGCTTAATTTTATTTTTTACTCCAACGAACATTTCGCCCTTGCAATGACAGATACGGAATATGTGTGGATTTGCTACGCATGTTGCACACATTCGTGGCCGTATTGTGCTATGATTGTGCTCCCCTTTCTTGATCTCTTGTCAAACTTTTATATTATTTCGAGTCTCGTTTATACGTTAGAAGCGATGTCACGGCGTTTGACACGTGTTTAGCGCTCGATTTAAACTTCTATTGTAGCGAATCGATTAGGGGAAACTATTGAATTCGGGTTAAATGAAATTCGTTCCATGATTACAGGAAAATATTTTCGAAGGTGCACTTTTTAATATTCATCACAAAGTGTACTTTTAAATATGTATTCGCAATATTAAAATATATTAAACCATATAGGAGTGTATCACATAACAATTCACTTGATGGCCTTTTTTAATTCAGATTTTATACGTGATAGAGCCATTCTGCGTCTATATGATGGTTGTATAGCACGAAAGTGTCAGTTCAACCGAGGAAAGACCATGCTCTCACAGAATACCATCATAAAATAGCAGCTTTATGCTGCTGTATATCGCATGGTGAGTGTAGAAAAGGCATTCCATCTTAGTCTGCAAGGGTGACAACGCATCTGCATTTTGATTCTTAATCAAGGATAGATGTAGATGTCTATGGGTCACAGCATCCACTTACCATCAGGTGGACTGTGTGCTCGTTTGTCACCCTTATTCTATAAAAAAGATTACTGATCCATCGGGTTATGTCAGTTTTCCTTATTCTATTGCAGATATCTCCGTCAAGGAATTTATCACGCAGATAAATCATGGGTCTAGCCCTTTTCATAAATAGCAGAGTAACTTTAAGCTTAGTCATACGGGCAGCAGTAAAAGCACAGATTAAGGATAACTCATGTAAAAGGTCACGTGTCGATTACTTAAGTTATCTAGTTAATAACAAATTTGTTTCAAGATTTCAAGGAATTCCGGACGAGAAATTATGTCCCTATTTTCTAAATGCTTCCTGACTGTATTGTATTAGTCGGGAAACCTCTTCGAAGGTAGAAGTACTTAAACTCATATTTTTGTCTCAGTTACATATACCTAACGTAAGTTACATAACGCGGCACATCAGGGAAGCTCGTCTATGTTTCTGCAGTTGAGCGTTATTACCTTTCTTGAAAAATAAGACCACCATACTTACTCCAAGACTTCAACGTAACACAGTCGTAAGCTCATCAGTAAATTATATTTACTTGAATACCAACCGAGGCATTTTACGTAATACGCAAATTATTTACATAAAATACTTCTATAAGCTTCGCATTGGCTTAGAAGATTAGATATTGACTTTTCAATTTATGTCACTGCATCATGCCACGTGCTCGCCGTCGTTGCCTGTCATCTATGTTGACATATGAATGACAATGCAAGTCGCATTTCGATGACAGCGGGATGTCAGTTTACTCTTGAAAAAGAATATCAGTCGCAGTCGTAACAGCACGAATAAAACCCATTGAGGATTAAAAAATTTATTAGCTACCGTTATTAGAGGGATGTACCATTTGTGCTTTGTCGTATTTTGAAAACTAAAAAGATAATAGATAATAATATGAAAGTGAAGTGATAATGTGCTGTATTTAGATTTTAAAGATTTTCATTTCCATTTGGAGGCTATATCGTTTGATTAAAATTTCACTTAGTATTGACCGGTGATAAGATTAACACATTAGTCTAGAAAATATTTAATCAGTTTTCTAGGCGAATGTCTCCTCCTTAATAGAGTTCCAAAGACTGATTAAGCATTCCGATCCCTTGTTTTAACAGAAACGACAAGACGATGAGTGATTGCTCTTCTAAAAAGTTTTGATTTAGCATCTTTTAATTTATAACTTAAATGATGAACTGTGTGTTATGTTTGGCGACGACTTTTCAATTTGATTATCGGTTTAGCTCCTAGATATTAAAATTAACTTTGTTAACTACTACTATAAACTTTATACATAAGGGTATCAATTAAATGGAAAACTGAACAATTGATCAAAGTTTAGAAATGAATTTCTCAAAAAAAAATAATGTAATGAAACACAAGATAGGCAGCAGTATCTTTCTGATAACAATTCAAAATAATAAAAAATGCGGTTGCCAACCCACTTGCTAAGAGAGGCCTATATTCACCAGTGGACTTTTGACACTTGAAAATTCCAATATCAGTGCCTCACCAAGAAACTAAATTTTAACTTTTGTAACAAAGGAACCCACCTCGAAATATTATTTCCAAGATGTGCTTGTTTTAAAAATGCTCGCGTTATTACCAATATTTTTAATAGTTTTTAAAGTTTAACTAAAGTGACAAACGAATACATAATCCACCGGCCGGATAAGTGGCTACGTCATTTTCACTAAAAATGTTACATGTCAAGTTACGGCTTTCGGCGACATCAAGGAGTATTTGATGTTGATGTAATGATGATGTAATCACTGAACGCATTATTATCCCACTCCCTCGGGTTTATCGAGTTTAGTGCAAATAAACTCCCCCCCCCCCCTTTTAATAGCTTACGGCCTTTCAGGCTGCGAGCTCTGAGTTCGATGAAGCTGTAAGAGCGCTAACAACATTAACATCACAGAAACTAGACTAGACTGAAAATGTTACCTTTATCTATGTAAACTACATAATTTTGGCCTCTATTGAAAGTAGACCATTAGGCGAATCTTAAGATTGAAAAATTTATCTTAAAAAATTGAAAGATATAAAAAAATTGCATATTATTGCATTGACTTCCGTGTAGATTTGTTCGCGAAATAATGACAAGCCTTTTACCAAACAACTTTTTAATTTTAAAGTGTATTAAGTTAATATGAAAACTAACGTTACTTTTCAATAGTTTGTTTTCATTTGAACTAAATCGTTTGTTCAATACACGATGATAAAGCAGCCAATGCGCTCATTTTCCCCCATTCCATTTTTACAAATAATATACTGATACTAATATACTTTTATAGTAAAAACTTATTTTGATCACAATAAAACAGCCTCGGGAACAGAGTAGTTTTCTGTTAGTTAAAGAATTTTCAGAATCAGGTTTTAACCTCTACAAACTTCCATTATAACAATTTTATCTCTTTATAAGTGTACAAGAATAGTGCATGTAAATAATATATTATTTATTGTATTCTTTAAACAAATAAGGTGCCAAACGAGCATACAAACCACCTGATAGTGAGTGGATGGTGGATGCTACTGGATACCTAGACTTTTTGCGACTGAGAATAAAAACAATGGAGGAGGCTATTAGTCGATCAGCGAGCTATGGAGAGGGCTATGCTCAGGGGTTTTTTGTGTGATATACTTAGAAATGAGGATATCTGCAGTAAAACCATAGTATGAGACATAATCCAATGGATAAGTAAGCTGGAGTGGAGTGTCCATGGGCCGGACATATGGCTCGAAGAACCAACACCAGATAGGAAAGAAAGGATCTCGGGTGGCAACCTCTTAACGGTAAGTGAAGTGTGGGGTAACACCACACTAGATGGAGTGACGACCTAGTAAGATATGCAGGGAGTCAGTGGATACAGGTGGCTCAGGACCCTCTTTGCGGCATTCCTTGAGGGAGGCCTATGTTTTTTTTTATAGGAGTGGGGGCAAACGAGCATGCGGCTCACCTGATGGTAAGTGACTACCGCCGCCCATGAACAACTGCAACACCAGGGGAACCAGTGGAATTGCAGATGCGTTGCCGGCCTTTTAAAAAGGAGTAGGCTCTTTTCTTGAAGGTCCCTAAGTCGTATCGGTCCGGAAAAATCGCTGGTGGTAAACTATTTCACAAGGATGTTGTGCGAGGAAGAAAACATCTTCTAAATCGTACAGTGGTGGACCGCCAATCATCCAGATGGTGTGGATGGTATCGGGAGTTCTGCCGCGATGTGCGTTCGTGAAATTTGGCGGCTGGGATTAATCCGAACAATTCCTCAGAGCACTCCCCGTGGTAAATGCGATAGAAAATGCAAAGAGATGCAACATCTCTTCGCAGCGCCAATGAGTCGAGCCGATCGGAAAGGACTCGGTCGTCGACGATTCGAGCCGCTCTGCGCTGGATGCGGTCAAGTGGAAGGAGCTGGCACTGGGGAGCCCCAGCCCAGAGATGGGAACAGTATTCCATGTGAGGCCGAACCTGCGCCTTGTAAAGTTGCAGGCGTTGTGCCGGCATGAAATACTGTCCCGCTCTGCTGAGCACGCCAAGCTTTTTAGGCCAATTTGACCTTCTCTTCCAAATGACCACGAAACTGCACGTCACTCGATATGTCGACGCCGAGGATTCCGATACTGGCTGAGGCAACAAGGGGAGTGCCTTGAAACTGAGGAGATACGACAAAGGGGTTCTTTTTAGCGGTAAACGCGCAAACTTGTGTCTTCTGAGGTTTAAACTGGACTAGATTTAGTCGCCCCCAATCCGAGACTTTGTTCAGCAAAGACTCGACTTCAAACACAAGTTTGTTCCGGTACTCGGCGACGTTTTCCCGAGAAATATTGGCACGGCCGGTGTATAGAGCATCACCAGTGCTGTCATCCACACAATGAATGCTGCCAGTTTGCAACATATCATTGATATGCAGAAGAAACAGCGTTGGTGATAGCACGCAGCCTTGTGGAACACCAGCGTTAATAGGCTTGTAGTCGGAGCATGCACCGTCTACAACGACCTTGATGCTCTGATCTGCAAGAAAGCTGGTGATCCAATTGCACAATTTCTCGGGAAGCCCATAGGAAGGAAGCTTCGAAAGAAGCGCTTTGTGCCAAACCCGATCGAAAGCCTTCGCAATGTCCAAACTAACGGCCAATGCCTCCCCCTTGGACTCTACTGCCTCCGCCCACCTATGAGTCAGGTAGACCAGAAGATCACCAGCTGATCGACCCCGACGAAAACCGTAATTGCGGTCACTAATCAGCTAGTGATCCTCAAGGTACCGCATGAGCTGGCAGTTTATAACGGACTCCATTATTTTGGAGAACAAGGGGGTGATGGCGATAGGCCTGTAGTTGGACGGGTCTGAGCGGTCGCCTTTTTTAGGGATCGGTTGGACAAAAGCTATCTTCCATGATTTCGGGACTACGCCTAGGGAGTAGAAGTACCGGAAAAGACGCGTTAGAACCGGTGCCAACTCCGGAGCACACGTCCTCAGCACAATTGGGGGGATTCCGTCAGGCCCACTCGACTTGTGGATGTCCAGGGAGTCCAGGATGTCATTGCGTCTAACGAGCATCTAAGGGATCGGAATGCACTCGGTACTCCAAATGACCAATACAGAAGCCGAGTGTGCTATTGATGGTATATCTAACAATTTGGGAGAGATCTATGTCAAAGCACATTGCTAATTGGCTTAATTATAAGACATAATATGATTATAATCTATTTATTCAATGTATATATTTGGCAATATAAATATTTTTATGCGTTTCTAAAATTATTTCAACGCAACATGTTTATAATGTCTGTCGAAAAGAAAGCTATTTACAGTAAAAAAAAAAACTTTTGCTACTAAGCTTTTACATAAAAAAATGACATAAATAAAAAAAACATAAGAACTACCTATTATTTCAATGGTTTGAAGACGGAGAAGCAAATAGGCTTTATTTTTTTTATAGCACAGAGTCCTCCTGATGGTAAATGGATGTTATGGATGCTACATCTCCAAAATGCAGAATTCGTTGTCAATCCTGAGGACTAAGATGGAATACCTCGTTTCCAGTAAAATGGCTCTCTGATTCACTACACTCACCATACGAAACACAGCAGCATTAAGCTGCTATTTTACGCTGGTATTCTGTAAGAGCGTGGTTCTTCCCCGGTCAAGCCGACCTATTCGTATTTTAACCATAATCTAGCTGCAGCGTGGCTCTACCAATTATAAAAAGAAGTTCATTAGTTCGAAGACGAGTTCGAAGAAGCTTAGGAGTATAAATAATTTAATGATTGATTCCGGTTTTTTTTATTGACAGTTATTGACTCATATAAATGAAGTGAACAGACGACCTATTTAATTGCAAAGCTATTGGTATCGACGCGCTCATGTGTTCTTTATTGAACTAACCTACTTCATTGCATTCCGTTTTCCGACTCACCGGCTGTGCTCATATCTACTGAAGAATAGAAATTAATCGCTACTGGCTCTGTCTTTCAATTTTTTTATTCTAAAACAATCATACTGTGAATGCTTTGTCTAAAAATGCATTGGGAAATTTATGTGTTTGAGTCTCTTTACAAAGAGATGAGTGAAATTTAAAAAAAAGAAGCACAAAAATTATGAGGCTTATAGTAGAGGTATTTCAAGGGTTAGGTACTCGCCTTGAATTTCCTAACAACCGACCAACCCAAGTTCGATATACAGTATGACCGGAGACAACCCGTCACTTGCTGTGGTTTCCTACAGCTTAGAATTGTGTTCGGTGACGTTTGACCGAGGATTCCTTTAATAAAAATGGAAAATGTAGATTGTAAGTTAATATTTAAAATAGAAAAAGAATATCGCCCTACATTTTGTAATCATTAAGATTTTATATCTATTCATTTATACCAGCGCGGAACTACCCCGTGTTGCTTGGGTACTATGACATATATCTAAAAATACGGGATCCAAAATCTTTGGCTGGTGATGGGAGCAGGATAACCATTGCAAGGTTTTCTGCCTAGCGTGGAGTACGGTCAACTAATTAGAATCAGGCCTATGTACTCATGAAATAAATTACATCGATTCTGTAACAATTTAAATTTAACTTAATGTTCAAAGCTTAATTAAAGTTAACAACTTTCACAACACTCGTTAAACTTACATACATCTAGTTTATATTTGTCTTTATGTGTCCTTAATCTTTCGTATTATCTACACAACTACAAGCACGCTAGAGTTCGTCAAATATTATACTGGCCGTGACCCAATTTTACAACGGTTTTTGTGGAAGGTCTGAGAAGTTTCGTGCTAAGTATCGCGTGATTACTACCGTGAAAAATATATTAACTTCATACGTCAATATATAAGGAATTTAAGTATTACACAAGCTATAGTTTTAGTGACAAAAAATGCTGATATCAAAGGAAATGTATTTTCATCATTTAAATACGAGTATTCAATAATTTCATTTACGTAAGTGAATAATATAAATGAAGTAGGTAAAACTAATATTGCGGATTTTATCGCCTTTCATTAATAACTTTTCATTATTCTTATACAGCGTTGAAAAGTACTTTAAACATCGGTAATTAAAAATATATATAAGTTAAAATTTAACGCAATAAAGTCCGTAAGTTTAAAATCAACGAGGTTTCTTGAGGTTTTCTTCTCCATCAGCTCTTAAAAGCCCACAGCTGTGAATCAAGCTTGGCAAGTGGATTGACAGTACAAGACATTTCGTAGCCGGTTTGGATATTTTTCGCCTGGCGTTAACAAGATGGTTGTTTATCAACACCATAATATGCTTTTAGCATATCCCATAGTCACCTCTTACGGCACCCATGGGATAAAATGGTTTGATGCATACTCATATACCGCCACCACATGACAAGAAAAACGGGTATTTAATTTTTAAAGAATTATATAAGCGCCTTACAGTTTTTTAACAGCAATGTAGCAATGTAATCTATGATATGTAAAAATGTATCGTACATAATGATTTCTTATGTTTACGTATGTTACATTACTCTACGTAGTTACACTAGTTTTATTTACATTATACATGTAAATAAAACTAGTTCTTACAGATTTTATCGCGTATATTAACTTATCTTGGGTTGGATTAAATTTTATTAATTATTACAAGCACATGGCAGCATCCAGCCATCTTTGCTATTGAAATTGGGATGTTTTTTTATTTAAATAGCCTCGTGAATCCTATATATGCAGCTATGTTAAAAAACACATGGCTGAAGTGAAGAATCATGTCTGCAGTCTGTGAACATGTACAGGATCGCCTCCGTCACTACATCAGATTTGATAAACAACAAATCCTCGCTGAAGAACACCGATTCCTTCCTAGAATGATTTGCGAGGCTATTGAAATCAAAAACATCCTAATTTCATTAGAGAATATAGCTGGGTGCTACCATCTGCCTGGGATCCTATAATTAATAAAGTTAAATCCCAACCCAAGCAAGCACCTGCAAGACTTCAAGATACTATAAGTTCGTACTGCGTAGATCGGACCAATAATTAATAATTTTAATCTGGGGGTAGCCGTGGTTAGCTATGGCATTGTGATGTCGAACACCTCAGTAACCTATATATATATATATATATATATATATATATATATACGCGATAAAATCCGTAAAAACTAGTTTTATTTAGATTTATCTTACATTTTGCTAAAAAAATCAAACGTAGGTAAATGAAAAAAAATGAATGAAAATGGAAATGAAAAGTGGATTGTATCACAAAAAATAATAATAGTGTATGTGTAAAACAATAAATAAATTTGGTATGAAGTTTAACAATTTCATATTATAAAATAACGAGTGTAACAAAATAAAACTTAAACAAAAAATAACCTGCAAGTATGGTCTTTGTAGTAGTAGTTCAGTAATCGAAAAACTACATTTAACTAATTTTTATAGGGTAAAGGTGACAAACGAGCACACAGTCCATCTAATGTTAAGTGGTTGCTGTGTCCCATAGACATCTACAACTATAAGTAGCGGCACGAAAGTCTAGCGGTGACCGTTACTGCGCATAAGTCGCGCTGATTGGCTTATTGCGCATAAGTCACGCTGATTGGCTCGTGCGTATCGTTCGCACGCGCTGTTTGGCTCTTCAGTCGCATTCGTGCAATTCATTTCATGCGCGTCCCTTCCACGTTTCATTCAGTGCTAGACTTACGTGCCGCGACTTGTATCCTCGATTACGAATCAAAATGCGGATGCGTTGTCACCTGTGAGGACTAAGATGGAATGCGTCGGTTCCAGTAAAAAGGGTAATTTTTTGGTATTATCTCTAAACTAATGTTTAAAATAAAAATTGAAGATCTATTAATTTTATTATTAAGTAGTACTAATATTGGATGATTTATTTAGAGGTACTTTCTTATGAATTTTATGACAGGATGCGAGAGCCGTGTCAACATGTCACATTCGCACATTTCATTATGCAAAGACTTATACCGGCACAAATTTTTCAGCTGTATTATGAAAATCAGAGTTCTACGATGAATTTGATTCGTACGCTTATAGCAACTTAAGGTTCGAATAATCGACCTAGATCGAATCGATTCGGCGGCGTTCTCAGCAACTTGGCTTGTCGTATGCAACAAATTGCCGTATTTTACGTTAGAATTTTGCTTTAAAAGCATACAAACTACAACTCGTACAAGAATTGACATTCCCAATCGCCACCATTTCAGTCTTTGGGCTCTTGAAAAGCGTGAGGAAGATCTACTGTTTTCAACCAAAATTTTGTTCAGCGATGAGGCCTATTTCTAACTTAATGGGTACAAACAAAATTGCCGTATTTGGGCTGAAGAGCAACCCGAAGAAGCTCAAAAGGTGCCATTACATCCATTACATCCAGGTTTGTAGTGGTTTATGGGCTAGTAGTTTCATCAGTCCTCAGTCATATTTTTTCAAAAATGAGCCGGTCACAACGTTACTATCAATGACGCCCGTTATCGCGCCATGATAATGGGCTAATTTCTGCCTGAAATTGTAGCCCGTGATCTCGATGACATTTGGTTTCAACAAGACGGCGCGGCGCTACTTGCCACATAGCCCGTGAAACTATGACTTTATTGCGAGAACAATTCGGTGAACAGTTAATTTCACACTTCAGCTCGGTGAATTGGCCGCCTAGATCATGTGATATAAGACCTATAAGACTCCAAAGTCTACATGGATAGGCCGGCTACGATTGAGGAATTGGAAGCCAACATTACTCTCGTTATTCGCCAACTCCACTCGAAATGCTCCATCGCGTTATCGAAAATTAAAACTTCAGAATGGATCATGTTAGCCGCAGTTACGGCCGACATTTGAAAAACAAAATCTTTAAAAAATAAATGTAAAGAATTATTCTTTTGTATGATAAGTAGTAAAGATTACCTGATCAAAATATTTTTTCACTTTACAAATAAATAAATAATAAAAATATTATATTCAAATGAACATTTTACAGATGGAATTATTACGCCACAAAGAAAGAGTAGAAAGGGCAATAAAGCATTACAGCAACGGGCAATACTTGCCGGCGTGGTAATTCGAATGATTTACACAACGTAGCTGTTCCCGCAGTAGCTTTCAATGTAGTCACACCGGAATGAAATGTGAATAATGGACTGTGAACGCGCAAGGAATCGTAAATCGCCATGTAACGATAGATAGAATGTTGGCTTTCTTGGCTTCTATCAGCCTCATCAATTTTCCTTCCTTATATCAATTAACTAACTAACGTGACCATGACATGAATAGTGTATATGCAGGGAGACACTCTGCAAACTAGGTATAATACACGCCATTTTGTTTTCTCAAGCGGATCTCATCTAATTATTTTTTTCACCAAAAATGTAATGATTAACAGAAGACTATTAAAAGTTATCTAATAGTTTTTCGTTTTGAGAAACTAAGCTTTAAAAATCAAAAATTCAAATCGATTATGCTTATGTATAGAAATTGTGTGCTAATATCAATAGCCGATTGTACTTTGAGTGATGGTGACTATAGCCTTCGATAGATGGCGGCAAAACCAACTCCCACGTATTCTTAAACAACCCATAAAAGAAATGGACCTCACTCGTTGTAGGGAGGATTTGCCTTAACAGCCATGGTTGGCAGGCGGACCAGACGTTTTGCACCTGTGAAGTTGCTCCCGTCATATGTTTGGGTATAAACAAGATAGTTATACCGCCATCTCAGAACAAAAGAATAAATCACCATCTATCAAAAGCTGTTAGATTTTTCTAGCCTTTCCAATAGTCACCTCTTCTTCTCTCTCATTTACGAAACGAAATGGAGCGATGAACTCTTACACTGCTATGATATAACTAAGCTCAACTCACACGTCTTTTTATAAAAAACCTTGATTTATCGCCAAATGCACAGATATGCAACGATGAGCGTATGTTTTTCACTGAGTAGTTCTCCCAGATCGGAGCATAAAGGTCGTAATCGACCATAGAGGAATATAACCACGTGGTTATATAGTCATTGTAATCGACGGTGCATGCTCCGACTTCAACCCTGTGATCCACAAGGCCGCGTACTATCACCTACCTTGTTCTTTCTGTATATCAACGATATGTTGTAAACCAGTAACATTCATTATTATGAAGATTGGCGATGTTTTATATTCGGCCGTGGTAATATTTCTCGGAAACACGTCGTCGAGTGCCGGAACAAATTTGTGTCTGAAGACTCGACGTCTTTGTCGAACAAAGTCACAGATTGATAGTGACTAAATCTAGTCCAATTCAATCCCCAACAGACACAAGTTTGCACGTTTACCGCTAAAAAGAACCCCTTTGTCGTATCTCCACAATGAAGGCTAATAATCTTCCGCTCACCAGATGTCACTAGTTGCCACAGAGGTGAAATTTTTGTTACACAATGCCATTTAATTGAGAAGTTAGTTTAAAATAATAGTTTATCTGTTTCTATAGAGTATTATATTAATACACATATGAATGCCTCAGTGGTTTGCTCTTAAATTTTTGCACATTTTTAACTCTTTTTTAATTTTTCTACTTTTATGAACATCTGTGGTTTGGTTTATTTATTTTTAATTAAATAATATAAAAAATAACTAATAGTACAGAAAGGAACACTAACCTTTACATTTTTTGAATAAATTAACTTCCCCGCTATGAAATCTGTCAAATATTACCTACACCTAAATTGTAAGTGGCGCCCCTGGTGGCAGAAAGTCGTCGATGCTCTCGTTTCAGGATACTCCCCTTAAAATTAAAAAGTTAAAGTTACAACATATATACGTCCCACTGCTGGGCACAGGCCTCCCCTCATTTCTGAGGGGGTTTATAGGGCAAGGGAATGTCCGCTGGGCTGCCCCAATGCGTGTTGGCAAACTTCACATGTCTGCGAAATTTTTTTTCTTATTTTTCAGACATGCAGGTTTCCTCACGTATGTTTACCTTCTCCGCCGAGCACGTGGTAAATCAGCACTTAAAATACTCCCCTTGTTGGTGTGTAATTAAACAAAAGAGTGACTTTCAATAAGTATTATTTATAATCTATATTGAATAAAAAAGTTTCTGTTTCTGTTTCTATTTCTATTGCCTCAGCCAGCATCGGAATCCTCAGCGTCAACACATCGAATAACTTTCAGTTCTGCGGTCACTTGGAAGGGAAGGCCAAATTGACCTCTAAAAAGCTTGCTCTACAATGAGTGGGACAGTATTTCATGCCAGCACACCACTTGCAACTTCACAAGGCGCAAGTTAGGCCATACTTTTCACGTCTCTGGGCCAGGGTACCCCAGAGCCAGCTCCTTCCACTTAAACACCTTCCGCACAGAGCGGCTCAAATCGTTGACGATCGAGTTCTTTTTGATCGGCTTGACTTTCTGGCGCTGCGAAGAGATGTTACATCCCTTTGCGTATTCCGTCGTATTTACCACGGGGAGTGCTCAGAAGAATTGTTCGGACTAATTTGCAATAAAACTCGCGATACCATCCATACCATCCGGATGATTGGCTGTCCACCAATTTGCGAATTACCAGAAGTTTTCTTTTTCGCACAACTTCCTTGTAGAATCGACTACCACCAGCGACTTTTTCGGACCGATGATGCGACTTAGGGACCTTCAAGAGAAGAGCCTACTCTTTTATATAAGGCTGGCAACGCACCTGTAATTCCCCTGGTGTTGCAGTTACTTACCATCAGGTGAAACACATGGTACTCGCTTGCTCTCTCTTATATAAATAAGAGTATCAAGTATCAACCTTTGTAAAAGTAGAGCCAAAAACAACTTCTTCAAACTAGGTAAGACACAATCATTTTATTTTATTACGCGGATCATAGCTGATTAATTTTTAACATCTTTATGAGACAGACAAGTTAATGTTTGCGCACACAATATAAAGTTATAAGTATTACTTCTTTTTTATTTGAATATAGAGACTGTATTTTCATTTCATTCAATAACGTTTTCTATAAGTTGATTAACTACGATAAACTACTTATTACATTACAACATAAGAACGAGCGAGTCTTTTATATTCCCGCTAATAATAGATTATAATATCTAGTATATTTTGAAATACAGCGATGATATAATTAAATACTACATAGGTATGATAATAAAAAGAAATACTTTATCAATATCTATTCAAGTGTCAAAGCATGCTTTTTATTGGTGGTTTATATTATTCAAAATATTAAAATAAATTTAATGGTTGCAAAAAAAGTCTCAAACTAGCTGCGACACTGCATTACAATACACATTTAGTTGTTCCCGTATTGGTTAAAGAGTACATGCGGAATATAATCGTAAAGAAAATTAATAGGAGCTTCTGTTTCACAATTTGATTAGCTTAGTAGTTATAAAAAGAACAGATGTACATGTAGAATGTTTAAATTATAAGACTTTTTGGCTTTGCCGTAATCAGGACATAATACATTACAAAATTATTATTAGTATATTGAGTTTGTTTTTCTAACAAATATTTTTTTAATGTAGCATAAACTTTATTCCTCTTCGTACCATTATATTATCTTAACTTATGAAATATTCCTACACAGTTTATAAATCCATCAAGACTTTCTTCATATCAGTAAGTCGTATCTAAGAAGTTATTTTCCCACAGACGTCTCCAGTCTCCACGGACGGCACTGTCTCTTGTGCCGCAATTCCGGGGAGCGACGCCCTCATCTCAGCATAAAGAAACAACAAAACGTCTGAATGCGGGGGTTGTTAGGCAATAAATCAACCGCACGTCATAAATATAGGGCTCCCTTTTTAGGGTAAGAAGTGTCGCATTTTCCAAGTCATAACGCGACTCTCTAATGCAGTCTTTCAATGCGGTGTATCCCGGGACTCTCTCTATACGTTTGCGGCGAATTTCGAAGCCCGGAACTCCACGGCGTGCTCAATTAAGTTTGGAAGTCGTATATTCTAATAAGGCGAGGGTATTAAAATGGATTGGTTCGGATTGATGTACGTTTGTTTAGATTACGCTTAAATTATTGCCACAGAGAGCGACCGAGTGGAAATTAAGACTCATTTTTAACATTTTTAAATTTAATATATAAAGTTCAAAATCAAAGGTATGGTTGGAGACATTCTTAACCTAATTATAACTTTTAACGGATTTGTAACGACATTTGGTTGTGGGCTGGGTTCGAATCCCTGGTCTGGCTGCTTCAAACTTAAAAGATTGGCGTTCCCATTGGGCAGTGATCGATATAGTCATAACAGCATTTTGAAGACAATTCCACATAAGATAGACAGCCTCGATAAATTAATTAATTAATCCAAATGATTAAATAAATAAATAATATATGTAATAGGTACTAAAATACGATTAGATGAGAGATATTTCTATAGTCGCTGCTCTGGCGTGTAATCAACGACAAAAAATTGGCGCGTATAAGACCTATTTGCGCAGGCAAATAATAAAAATGGCAGTTAAGAGGTAATTGTGATGACAACCGACGACCCATAATGATAACTGCCTTGTATTTATTGGCATTTACTGCTATGCAAAACACTATGTCTAGTTTGAGATGCATCTCAGGTCTATAGAGTACAAATATATATACAACTGAAGATTGACGGAAACAGTGACATACTGACGACAGGTTCACCTGAATGTATGTAGTCGCTTTGGCTCATAGATTTAATCAAGGTCATCTAAGCTTCATATATCCTTGATTAAATATCATAATGCAGATACATTGTCACCCTGAGGACTTAGATGGAAAGCCTCGTTACAAGTATAATGATTTCCGATTCTCGTCAGTACCTACGAAATACAGCAGTAACAGACTATTATTGAAGGCTAGTATTTTGCTGGTGTTTCATACCGATCGATCCGACCCATATGTGCTGCAGCTATAATTCAACTGCAGGTCTCTACTACGAATTTTGCTAGGATTTACACTGATAATACGATTTCTTTCATCGACATCATCATTTGAGCCCTTCATAAGTATACTTCAGGTTCTATAGGCGCTGGTCCTGGGCCACGGTCTGGGCCACGGTCTGGGCCACCTGCATCGACAGACTTCCTACATCTCTTATTACCAGGTAATTACTCCATTTAGCCTTTCTTCCCTATCTGTTTTCTATTCGTTGAGCTATATGGCCGAACCAGTGTCATTTCAGCTTATTGATCCGTTATGTGCTATGTCAGTTACTCTGGTTTTGCCGCGGATATCATCGTTACGGATTCTATCATTCAGAGAAATTTCAAGCATAGGCCTCGCCATAGCTCTCTGATAATTATAATAGAAGCCTTTATTTGCCTTGAAATCCGTTCGGCCAGGTACTACCACTCTTTATTGTCAGCAGTCAATACGCAGTACATCCACTCATTCGGTTTTGGTAAAACCCATATACAGGGTTATTTTTCAAATAGTAGCAAAATTTTAAAGTTAAGTTCAAATATATAAATAAATATATACCGTTATTGCAGTTTTTAAAAATACGAGTAAATAAGGCTTCTACTTTTATTTGAAATTATCCTAAATTGAATGTGATTTATGGTTTATGGACAACAACTACGCGTTCGCGCGCTTCTCTATATGCGATTAAATTCACAACGTACATAATATTTGCGAACCGATCGAACCATACGAATGTGTGCGTGCGTAGTAAAATAGTAGACAATAAGTTAAAATAATGCATTACCACCCATTTTTAAATTTAAGAGATAAAAAGGACAGATTTTTTTTTATTAATTTTTATTCACCATTTGTCTATTTTACTTATTCTGAACCTTCTCTGCAAATTTGCAAAATAACCTTGTATAAAACCCTTACATCACGTAAGGTACGATGATACTGACTTCAAGCTGGCCGGCTGGCTGGCGGTTTAGAGTAGCTGACTACTAATTTTTTAGTTTAAATCGCAGGTTAAAGGCAAACATTTGTACACAAAGACAAATTATTGCTTTTCCGTTCTGTCTGTATTGTGACTTTCCTGACACAGAATTCAGACTACAGTCAGTTTTTTCATCACTAGCCTAAAATTGATAGTTGCAACTTTATTCAATTTTCTACCGCCTAAATAGCGGTGAAAGAAAATTTTGTAGGGTGATTTTTATTAAAAAAATCGGAGACATTACATACCAAGGACATGTGAAGTTTCTCAATTCCCACGCTAGCATGTGAACTGTGGTGACTCTATGTAAAGCTATACACAGACAGAGAAACAATTCATTCATTATTCATGTATTACAGCCTTCCAAAAGTTCGCTGCTAAACTTAGGCCTTCTCCATTGATTGCCTCATAGGAGGGATATTTACCATAGTTGCAACACTTGTTAGGCGGGTGCCACCGCTTTTTTTATTATTTTATGTTGTTTCGGATTTGTTCTAACGACACCCACGGGATGATATGGGATGTTGGATTTTCTTACAACGCCACTACACAGCAATATATACAAACAATACTTATAACAAATCATTTTTGACGCTAGTAATAAATGAATTAAAAACATATTTCAAAACTAAACTAATATTAATTTCTCATTTTGTGACAACATTAGTATTCTAAGGAAAACAATTTTAATTTTATTTGCAAATATGCTAGTTACTCTAAAATTGGCACAAAACGAAAAGAGAAATAATAAATTTAATAAAATTTAATAGGTTCTACTTATGAAGCGCAATACTTTTTTAGAAGTAATAAAACTTAAATTTTATTCTAAGTTTTATCATTCATTCATTTGTAATATTATCGCTTTTCAATATTCGTCTCTATAATCAATGATTGTGCGTATCGTGTGATGCGGGTTGGAAAATACATAACACTATGTAATCAACATGAGTACATAAAGCTCATGCGATTCGCTTTGTGTCAATTGACCTTTTCGAAATTGTTATGTTAAATACTAGCTGGTGCCCGCGGATTTTCTAGCATGGAATACAATTTGTAATGAAACGGGTTCATATGTCCGTAGTTCATTATCAATTCAATATCCACTGCTGTGCACAGACCTTCCTTATGGAGCAATAATTTAGCCAACATGTGCCAAGATTTTTTAATGCTGAGACATGCAGGTTTCCTCACGATGTTTGTAAATATGTTTAATTTTTTATTTAAAAAAAATGTAGAAATAAAGCTTTTACTCACTATAATACACTCACTAGAGTCATTATAATTTCACTGTAGAACAGAGCCCTCCCCCATGGATTGTCTCAAAGTACGGTCCTGAGCCAACTACGTCCATAGACTACCTGCGTATTTCATCAGGTCGTTAATCCATCTAGTGGGGGTTCGGTAAAGTTTTACTATGCAGTAGTATAATATTTACCTTTTTTAATGGCTCTGAATATATATTTCACTTCCTTTAAAAACTGTTGATGTAGTGTCTTTTATTTGAAACGTGTGGTGAGTCAGTATAGTTGCAGACTGTAAGCCATCTTAGTCCTCAACACATATTTTGAAATCAACACGAATATAAGATACTGTTAAAAGCATATCTATCAAAAATGCAACAAGTGATGGATATATGTTATAAAAAAGACCTCGCTTACGCCAAAAAATATAACAACTTAATACAATAGTAGCAACAGCAGCAGTGTGTATAGAGAGCCATTATGATTACAGATTATTATTAGATTATACGTGGTAGAGCCATGCTGCAGCTATGACTGCACATTCTACGTAGTTGTAGTACGAATGAGTCGTCTCGACCGGTGAAGGATCAAGCTCTCACAGAATACCACCGTAAAATAGCAAGCCTAAGGCTATTCGCACACGGCGTCGTATCGTAAGCGTATCGTAATACGCGCGTAGGACGAGAGCAATACGAGCGCGTACATGTTCAAACAAGTCCGCACACGAAGCGGTGCTGCAGCGAACCGTAGGAGATATTTATTGTCATTACGATAGTCGTAGTGTACTGGCGTAAAAAAGCAAACGTAAAAAATTAACTGTTCATTAATTTCTTTAAAAATTTAACCGAATTTTTAAAGAAAATTTTATCGATGAAATTTTTGATGAAAAATTCAATGAAAAATTCAAAAACTGCGGAATTTATTATCGTGTGCTGAAAGTTCACATGCAGTAACAAACAATATTTTCTTGTGATTATTTGTAATGTAAGGATGGATCCAATTAGCACGTCGCTTTCTACTTCTTGCATAATCAAACAATAAAAAATCCTCTTCGTCTGAAGAGAAAGTAAGATAGTCTATAAATTCACCCAACACATTTGGTACCATTGACGCCATGATTTCAAGTGAGATCTTACAAAACGTCTACTCGACGATTCGTTTGTAGAACACTGCAGGTCTCGTACGTGTTGCGTCGTAACGATACGCTTACGATACGACTACGCTTACGACTCGTGTGCGAAGAGCCTTATGCTGCTGTGTTTCGTATGGTAAGTGTAGAGAACCGTAAACCCATTTTATTGGAAACGAGGTATTCCATTTTAGTCCTCTGAGGTGACAACGTATACAGCTGCGTAGAAAACTACAGAGTTTTCTGTTTGATGTTGGTTGCAGGTGTACATGGGCTGCAGTAGTTACCTGGGCATCAGGTGGACTGTAAGTTCGTTCGTCATTTAAATTTCAAAAAAAATATTGTCAATGGTCGTTGTGGTCTTCCGCATTACTCACTATAGAGTAAGCTATAGAGTAAGCATCGGCAAGTTAATTAGTAAAATTCGCAAAGAATTCAGCCAAGTATATTGGTAAAAACAGAACCATCTCCCAGCGTAGATAAAACGACAATCATAGATATAGATATATATATAGATAAATCAAAATTTTAGTTTATCGTCTTTCGTTATTAAAGTTACAGCCAATATACGCCTTACTTCTGGGCACAGGCCTCCTCTCATTTTTGAAAGTTTTATGGCAAGAAAATGTCCGCCGCGTTATGCTAATGCATGTTGGCGGACTTTCATGTCTTAGAAATATATTTTTTAAATTTCTTAGACATGCAGTTTCCTCGTAATGTTTTCCTTCACGGCCGCGCACGTAAGCAGTTTAAATAGCTAGCACTTAAAATTGCAATTAAAAATTTCATTGGTGCCGGCGGGTATCGAATCCGAGATACTTGCGTACTGTGAAATTTACAGCGAGCGCTTAGACCCTGAGCTACCGCGGCTCTCACGTGTAATTTTAGATTTATAATTCGATTAGTTTTCGAAGTGAAAACTTCTTTAGAAACTCGAAAAAGCTCGAACCTCGAAACTCGATGAAACGATAAAGCGACACTAAAAAGAATAAACATATACCTTATATATCTTTAGGACTTAGCCTGCGAGAGATTGAGAAAGAATACAGTATAGAGGGTTTCCTATCACATAATTAATAGAATCAGACGTTACTTTGCGGAAATCCATTATATTAAAGTTGGAAAAATGTTACTTTGCCAATATCCGCTCAATAAAATAAAATGATGTGTCTTACCTAGTTTGAAGAGCACCTCCCGCCCTCCCTCAATTGCGTGCACTATCCCCGTCACCACTAATCTCAGCACCATTACTCCCACCACCATTACACTAGGAAAGACACACCACCGACGACAATACGACACGTGTTTCGCCTCTACACGAGGCATCTTCAGGTGTATTTTCCTATTTTCTCGGTCTCCTCTTTGTGCGGTGCTTTAAAGATGGTTAATATCAGCTTATAAAAAAAAATCGCCACCACTTCACATTGATTCTGGGTTAACGAGTACGATAATAACATCCTTTCCTTTTTTTGCAAACTGTGACTAAAATGGATGTTGAATTTTCGATTTAATAAAATCGGTCAAGTGCTCATGACTCAAAGGCTCAGGCCTTTCCAATCTAAAATATATTAGAAGTGGATAGAAACTAATGAGCACTTCGGAAAAATTACTAGAAATATAATTTAGATTATATTTTATACTTTTTTTTATAGACTAATATGGATGGCAAACGAGCACACAGTCCACCTGATAGTAAGTGGATGCAGACATTTACATTTATCTTCGATTAAGAATCAAAATCCAGATGTGTTGTCACCCCTGAGGACTAAGATGGAATGCCTCGTTTTTAGTACACTTACCATACGAAACACAGCAGCATTAAGCTAAGAGCGTGGTCCTTCCCCGTTCGAGAAGACCTATTCGTGCTACCACTATAATACAGCTGCTACATGACTTTACCTCGTATAAATTAATGTTATGGATACGAACTGGCAGTGTTTATAGGAGACTGGTCACATTGACGTGGCGTTATAACCAAAACTCATCAAAACAGAAGAGGCTCATGTATAACAGTAGACTTTTACTGACAGATAAGGAAAAATTTCAAAATAATTGTTTAGGCAAAAATTTCTTCCACAACGAAGGCAAATCTAAATATATAGCTTCGACACCTAACCAAGAAATACACAATAACAATGTCATTAAATGTCCTGCTTCTCTTATTAGGTCGTCACTCCATATAGTGTGTTTATTTTACCACAATCGAAGTTCATGGAGCCAAATTAGCTTAAATCACACGCACGGCTAGCACCGCATATTGCTTTATTTAGAATTTTCTAATATTCCACACCCGCCTCACCTTAACGATATTGGTGATTTCAGAGGCCAGTGTAGCGTGACTAATCCGGGACTACGGATGGGGCGCTTAAATCCATCCCTCGCCGTCAACGAAGAGCTCGTACGTCTAAACGAGGTCGCCGATTGTATAAATTATGTGTTAATGTGGGTGTAAATAGTGGATCGATATGTTTTGCGTTAATTTAAATCGATCGATCGAGCTATATATATTACAAAGTAATTAAGTACTCCAACCACCTCGAATGGCGGTTCTAGGGTCGAAACTCCGCTAGGTCCAACATATGAACAAAAAAATGAGTTGTTGTTTTTATGAACTTTACTGTGTAATAAATAACGTTGCAAGAAAGTTTGGTTTGCAAGAAAGTCGTCAAAAGTACTAAATATAATAACAAGTGGTAAATTTAAAATTTTGTGCGAACGACTTCAATATGAATATAAATTATTGTTGATTTTTTAAAACCCCTCGACCTATTTCGATAAAATTTAAATGGGACTACCTGGGAAGTATACCCTTTGAAACAAAAAAAGAATTTTCTAAATCGGTCTAGGCGTCTTTGAGTAATCGGTGAACATATATAAAAAAAAGATTCCGACGAATTGAGAACCTCCTCCTTTGTTGAAATCGTTTGAAAATGAAGAACCGAGCAATTTTTTTTAAAAATTATAACGGAAATATTATTTATTTGGCCTATAAGTAAATGTGGTTCTAGATGTTTAGTACATTCATTCATTAATCACAACCTACCAAAGTCCACTACTAAATATAGACCTCTCCATAGATTGCATCATAGGAGGATGGATATTTGCCATAGTAGTAGCTTGGCAGGCGCGTTGGCAACTAATTTATTGTAATTATTTTAAGATGTTATCAGAAAAATGCTGCTGCCCATCTCCTGTTTTATTAATCTGTGTTGCCTCTTACGACACCCATGGGATGATATTAGGTAGTAGAACAGTTTAAAGACAGTATTAGTAGTAGATTCTTTTACGCCGCCCCAGTACGGCGAAAAAAAAAAAGGTACGTAGGGTAATATGGTCACCTTAAGACTTGCCGCCATATAAAACCAAAACTATGAGGAGGACAGAGACAAAAACACAAAGTCGTATACTTTAACTAATATATTAAGAAAAAAATAGCAAACAAGCTTTGGGAATAATTAGGAACAATTCGAAAAATCAACTTAAAGAAAACTAACTACACTACACAATACTAAAATCGACTAAAATATTTACTATAATGTCAACTGTCAAAATGGCGTCGATAAAGCAGCGCCCTTTTGACCCTTTATTATTTGATTGGCTGATGAAGAGCTATTGTATCACAGAAACATCAACATAAACAAGGTTGTAGTTTTTGAGTTATAAGAAAGTGACTATTTTAACCGGATGAACATATTACCACACGTACTATAATATGTATTATGTCGAGGACTCGAGTTGACTCTTCTTTAAGCCAGTCGAAGGATTTATGTAGGATTTTGATGAGTATAGAACTCGTTAATAAACCTTTATTATGTGTCATGTCACATTTTTTCTTATTCTTTATTGCGGTAAGTGACAAATGCTGAAAGAGACTATATTATTTGGCGACAGACATTAAACAGGTACCGTTACAGATTCGGTAATCGAGTGGCGATCACTTTCATCGCTGTGCCATTTGTGTTGTCGTTTTCTCTTCTAAAGATTGCAGGCTTGATCTAAATAGAAATCTATGTCGATAAAGCCAAAGTTTATAAATAAAAGACCTACAATCTTCTTTCATATTTAAGTATAATTTTTTTATATATACTGAAGATGTGTAAGAGGAAATAAGTCAACTTAAAAAACGTTTTTGTTTGCCTTAATTTTATTTTTTGTAAAAAATTAAAAAAATCTTCAAATATTTCCTTTATTTTTTTTAACCTAATTTGAAGGGTTTTGATAGCAAGTTGTTTTTAACATACATTACATACATGAATTCTCACTCCTGTCACCCCGAGGGGTAAGCAGAGACTAAGGACTTATGTCTCTGGCATACTCCAACGCTTCTTTCTCATCCATATGTCGTACTTGTCACTCAAAGATACGAGACGTCTGGTACTGCGTTTGTTAATCCACCTGGACCATGTACAGCTGACCTTTGCGCGCTAATGAAGTGTAACATCTATATGAGATTAGATCACTTAATTTCGTTCAGAGGGTCTCGTAAAAGTCGACTAAATGAAAAAGATACGATATAATAATAAAATAATAACCTTGAGCACACAAAACCACTTAAAAATTACCAGATCTAGAGAAATATTACTATAGACGGAAACCAGCGTCTTAGATACAGAGCGTTAAGTTATGCAATCACAATTTTATCTGCCCAGTTTAGCAATTACGACATATCCTTTTAATTTGTAAGCGGATATTCTTTGATGGGACCTTACCTAATAAGTTATTCAGATTTATTATAGGCTTT
This sequence comes from Parnassius orleans, assembly GCA_029286625.1. Taxonomy (NCBI): domain Eukaryota; kingdom Metazoa; phylum Arthropoda; class Insecta; order Lepidoptera; family Papilionidae; genus Parnassius; species Parnassius orleans. Next base: position 3,554,382 of record JAGSMP010000071.1, read on the forward strand.
CTTTCACCTCACGGTTGCCTAGCGTAATAAATAAGATTTTAATAGTAATAAGTAAATGCGGAATCAATTTACCATTTAGTGGCACTGTAAGAATATCCACTACCGGGCGATAGAGGGAAACAAATCAGGAGATGGGCAGCAGCGTCTTCCTAATAACGACTAAAAAACTGCGGTTGCCAACCGGCTTACAAAGCATGGCACTATGGCAAATCCCCCCTATGAGGCACTCTATAAGGGAGGCCTATGTTCAACAGTGGACTTTAATAGGCCGTAGTGGGCTTTAATGGTAACGGTAGTACCACAGCATAATGATTCTTGCAGCTGGACACAGGCCTGCTCTCATTTTTTGAAAGGGTTATGGAGAAATTAGTTTTGCGCGTTACCCTAGTCTGAGTTGGCGGATTAAAATGTCCTTTTTGATTAAAATACTCATATTGACTTCGAAATATGTTATTCTTCAGATAGTAAGATTTCCTCATGATGTTGTCCTTCATCGTGGGGATCGAATCCGGATTGTTCACGTACTGCGTAATTTATGGTGTGTGTTTAACCATCGCGACTCAACACAATTTTAACGACAAAATTTTAATTTTAATCTATACTTTTTACAAAGAAATTTTTCGCAAGCTTAGGACTGTCTTCAGACAGCTTCGAACTGTCTGAACTAAATAAACAGAAACTAAGCGAAGTTTTTATTTTACGATAAGTAGGGTTGTCAACGGAAATCTTCGGTGTCGAAACGAAACCTGATGGGAGACTTTATTTATCCGGGTTTTATGTAAATCATTAAAGAATGGAAAAGTCAGATTATTATAATTATTCAAAATATTAGTGTGAAGACCGAGTTAACAGTACACACATCGGTAAGTGTTTATTTACCCTATGGGCACCTGCAACCAACTTCAAACAAAGAACGCTCTAAGTATCGATCTCTGATGATTTACTTTCCTTACAAAATCGGAGCATAGCACGTGCACTGTTTTTAGCGTCACAAATTTCTAGAAAGGCTGCTCAAATCTAGATATACTAGGCAGACAAAGATCACCTGGTAAAAATTGTATAAATATTTGCATAAGGTAAACCTATACATGGTAGAGCCAAGCTGCAGCTATATTATAGTTGAAGTACGAATAGGTCGGCTCGACCGGGGTGAGACCACGCTCTCATAGAATACCAGCGTAAAAAAGCAGCTCAATGCTGCTGTGTTTCGTATGGTGAGTATAGGAGATGGAGTGACTACCTGATTAAGCAGATGGATACCGAAGGCTCAAGGCTTTGTGGAAAATAAATCGGGGAGTTCTATGTTCAGCTGTGGACTTGTAGTGATATCATAATATCACAATATAGCGCCCAATCATACAGATTTCATAAAAAACCTGCTGTGTTTGTGTTACTTATTTTTTGGGAATTAATTTTACAAATGAGTGGTAAAGTAAGACTCGACTAAAATATATTATGTTAAAAATTTATTTGGATAAAGACTATTATTAATTTTATTTTCATTAAGTAAAATAATATTTATAACTTATTTCCGGCAATGTAATTTGAGTTGCGAAAATAATTTCATTTCGTCATCCATTATGAGAATTCCACAGTCTAGCAGTCAGAGCCCCGCGATTGCTTAATAGAGCGATTATTGGAATATGGGGAGTACGTTTTTAATTCTATTTGCGCAGTCAAAACAAGGGCTTGTCCTGATCCCCTTTCAATTAATTTATCCGTATAACCCCTAGGTTTGTTCTTTATGCCAATTCCAATTTCTGTAAACCTAAAATGAGAATGTATTATCACGTAACAGTTAACAATGTTGTCACTTAATAAACACAAACAAGTAAATATAGAAATGGATAAAAATACTGTGGGTAATTGATATTGAGGGCATCGTGACAGAAGAAAAACAAGTTTAAAAGTGACTTTAAGTACACAATATTTATTACCATACTAAAAACGATAACAAAAAAAAAAAAACTAAAACTATAAACTTAAATTATCATACAGTCTTACTAAGTTGAAAGTTTTATAGGCTTACTTTCTGTTTCTCACTCTTTATTCTTTTTGAGTCTAGAAGGACTAAGTCTTTTTAAAAATCAGCTTACGGGCAAACATATCTAACATCATATCTATCCATGCGATATGAGGTTGATTTGATAAATAAGTTAGCTGGAGGTTATTGAAAGATTTTATTATTTAGTTATTTATCTATATCAATTTATTGTTGATTACAATGACAGCTTGTACTGTCGTAGTGAGGTAGTGTAGGAGGATCTCAGAGTAAGTATAAGCATGTATATTATTATTTAAGCGTGGTAGAGCTGCTCTGCAGCTATATTATGGTTGTAGCACGAATGGGTCAGCTCGACCGGGGTAGGACCACGCTCTCACAGAATACCACCGTAAAATAGCAGCTTAATGCTGCTGTATTTCTTATGGTGAGTGTAGAGTACCAGTGAACTTTTTTACTGGATACGAGGCATTTCATCTTCCTCAAGGATGACGCATCTGCATTTTGATTCTTAATCGAGGATAAATGTACACACTTAGCATCAGGTGGACTGTGTGCTCGTTTGTCACCCTTATTCTATAAAAAAATCCCTATTATATTACCTCAATAATATTAAACCCTAATAATAAGATCAATGACCCGTTCCGCTTGCTCACCCAGTCAGTCCTGCTTATTGCCTTCGGGTGGGCCAGTCGCACTTTCCACTTTTCTTCTAGCATAAAATGCCGAGTGTTTGAATTGCGGAGGTCCCTTCCGCAATTCAAACTCTCTGGGTGAGGGATGATCACCTTGCCAACCCATTAATTTTTGGCCTGAGTGTTGCAAGAGAACAAGTGCCAAAAATATCTCACGTCTATTTCACGTTCTCTCACGGCTTTCGGTATAACATAAATATTAAAAAAATTCGGTAAAAATTGCAATCACTAAAGCGAACCAAGCAAGCGTGAATTTTACCAAAAATTCTCTCTACATCGAAATAGTGTTTTATGTAATTGTTAAAATTAAATGTAAAATGTCATAACATGCATTTTAAGCCTCTAATAGGATATAAAACTCCTGTTGCGAAGATAAGATCTGATAACTGATAGCTGGTAGGGCTCTTTTTCTGTCTAAGTCCGTCTGGCTGTGTCATCCTTTTATTTTTTCTACTGTCCAACGGCAGTTCAGTCTGCAGGGTATAGAGAGTCGATGTATTTATAGACTGCGAAGCATTCGGTCTTGGTCCTCGGAGATGACAACGCATTTTTAGTATTTTTTATTTAAAGTTGGTTGCAGGTGTCCATGGGCTGCAGTAGCCACTCACAACAGGTGTATGTAAGATCGTTCTTTACCTCAATTTTTAAAAAAATCATCATCTTTAATTATCTTTCTAATGCTATAAGCTGCAGACCGAGAGTTTAATGCGCACAGTTTTTGACTTACTTTGACACAATACATCGGAAATAACATTCATTAAGTAACAAATTAATTATTTCCTTGAAATTTTTGACCTATGTAGATAAACTTAAATCATTATTAATATAAATTGTAGAAAAAAAATTTATTAATTATAATAGCTTAAATTAACAGGTCAAATGTCCACAGTTTATTAGGTGTAATTTCATATCTATATGACAACGGGCAGGTAGTGCCAACCGTATCACTAATGCACGCTAAAATGAAACTAACCATGGTGACCTTATTAAAATTCAGGTCAATTTATAGAAGTTTCATTACGTGTCGACCAACAACAGCCTTTTCTGGCAGATTTATGTTAGTCTGCGATGCTAAACTTACTTTTGGTTTCGAATATTATTTTAATTTTATGAACCTAAGTTACGTAGTACTATTATTATTTATTCTGTGCCTACGTGTAAGTGTACCTACAACGACAGATTTATGAGTCCTTACGTTATAGACACATGTTAAAATAAATAAATATTTTATTCATATTTAATTCATTGAATTAGATTTATTCTTCCCCATGTATATATTTAAATATACCTATATTTTGTTAGATATGATTTATATAGTATTTAGATCCTGTTTAATACTATATTATAATTAATATGTTTAATATACTTCGTATAATAATTCATTCATTCATTTCAGCCTATCATAAGTCCAAAGCTGAAAATAGACTTCTCACGTAGATTACCTCATAGTTATCATGTTTATTATTTTGAGCTATAATTAGGTGGTAATAATTAATAGTAGGATGCTGCTGTTCATCTTTTGTTTCAGTTTTTCTCTGTCACCTCTTAAGACACCCACGGTATAAAATTATGGTTATAGTGGATTGAGTGATAACCATTAGTAAATGACAAATTAATATGAATTAATAGATCACTTTATGGCTACGCGCATTACTTTAATTAAATAATTTTATGTAGCTTACTTATTAAATGATTAATTGCTTATGTAGCTTACTTATTAAATAATTAATAATCAATTTCCATTAACTAAATAGACAATTTCCTCCCAATGCGGCTTAATGCAAATAATAACCATTATTACTATAATAATCTATTATTTAATTTACGAAAACCAAGAAATAGGCAGCAGCGCCTTCCTAATAACAACTAAAAATAAAAAATAAACTTCGGTAGCCAACCTGCCTGGCAGGTGTGGTAACTATAGCAAATATCCCTCCTATGAGGCAATCTCCGGGGGAGGCTTTCTGCAGTGTAATATTGATAGGATGTAACGGTAACTGTAACATCATTTTAAATAATTAAAAGTATACGATTTCGTCAAATTTAATTCTATGTTCTTTGTTCGCAATATGTACACTTATGTATCCATGTAAATTAATAAGTATAATTCATATAGGTCTTTAGATGGTAATGATATAATATTATTTTCATTTAGTAATTATAATATAATTTAAGGGAAAAGATTAAGAAAGTGGATTGCAGAACTCTAGGTAGAGAATACAGAGTACGAATCAAGCGGTTAAATGTAAAAAAATAGTAAAAGAAAAAAGATTTATCGCAGGCGTGTGGGTTAGGTGTATGATTAAAATTTAAAATATATTATAAATATTTTAAATATAATCTAAGGAAAACGATTATTTTATTTTTAACATTAAAAAAAGAGGTTACACGACTCTAGGTAGAGAATGTAGAGTCCGAGTCAAGCGATTAAACGTAAAGAAAAAAGAAAGGAAAAAAGGATTCCTTGCTAGGCGCGCAGGTTAGGTAAGACATTAAGTTCCTATTATATAAATATGTTTATTATTATAAGAACACTGCCGCTGACCAACTTTTATGATTTTGTGTTCATAAATTACTTTTTTACTTAAACTTTTTGGTCTTTTCTGGTCAAAGTGATGCGATTTAACGTACAACCAATTTTGAATCCATGGGTGGCGCTTGTAGTTCAGAATTCACTCGTCATAGCAACGTGTCGCTTGTGTAGAGACAGTTCGGTTTTGCGTTCGAGTAGAGCGGACGTACGCATCGCTTCCGTCACTACAGAAACTACTATACGAAACAAGTTTGTCGCATTCTTCTTCTTTGAACCTTTCATCACAGTAAAGCATCACAATGAACTTGAATGGACAACTAAGAAAAACATTATTTACGTGAATTTTGAAATGTTAGAGACATTTGTTGTGTAATTTGTGGTGGATTAATTTTATCTACTTCACCTATAACAAACAATATAGTTCGCGTAGGTGTAAAAAATCACAAGTGTAATTGTTAATTGTTTTTAAGCCAGACAAAAGCCGTTGAAGGCGCAATTTGAATTTCCAGTTGCTTTTCTTGTTTATGAGAATCTAAACTAGTAACGTGTTGAAAAGAGACAAGATGAGGTCCCTGCGAGTAAGAGCGACAGGTGCGGCGACTTTAGCGATTCTGTTGGCAACTATAACAGGTAACTTATTGTTTAATATTGTTGATTAAGTTTACTAAGTTTAAAGTATGATGGATGCTTCTTATTAATTTAAATAGATTATAAATACGCATATCCCTTATCTAAAAATGTAAATAATCCGTTAACATTCGTCAGGTTGTATTAGGTACTATGTATTCGATTGTATGATTCATGCATGTTATTTCGAGGTTATTATTAAATATGTTTATTTTATTAGTCACAGATACTTAGATTAGGTGTAGATATAGCGTTTCACTGTCAAAATTTTCACCTTAATTTATCATTATTTTTCGCATTTTTAATACTTTAGAAAAATATAAGGTATTTTTTTTTAATTTAGTAAGTAATGCTAATGAACAAAACTTAATTGCACTTGTCATGATTCATGACAATAGAGGCAGTTCTATGAGACGCCGATGCCGACATGTTGGTATTACGCCATGTAGAGTTCGCAATTATCGCTACAATTCTTATTCGCAATTAACGCTACAATTCTTATATGAAACACATTGAACTATAATGCTAAAGTGCTAGATGTAGTAGAAGAAATTATAGTTTTAATGAGGAAAAATGTTTTTTTCCATATATATAATGCGTACATATATAATGCGTAAATATATAAAATTTTCTTTGTTTCAATGTATTTATAAGGTGAATTTTAAACATTCGTTATGAATTAAATAATAAGCAATTTTGGATAGGAACATGATCAATTATTAATATGCAATAAATGATAGTGAATAAATAGTTAAAATTTACTTAAACCATATATTTTATTACTATTTACAAGTATTTTGGAATAAAAGTCCGGTACCTGTTTGTGCAAAAATCGTTGTCAGCCGTTATGTGTTCAAGAGGGCACAAAAGCGGTAGAAACCAGATTTCCTGGAACAACTGATTCTGCCACATTCGTTCTGGACGCGTTCATGCGTTACTTTCTCATCCAAACGCCGGCGAATCGATCAGTTGGAAATTTCGTATCCGCTCTTTTGTTCCAGCGCAATTTGAATAATAGCAAATGATTGATCTGTATGTATGACCTCTCTGTAATTTTATATGCAAATTTTATATTAGAACGGGTGTAAAAATATTTCCTTGGAACAATCGTCAAGTCAAACGTTTTTATTAATTCTCTTCATCTTCTTTTATATATTACTTATATATTAAGTCAAACGAACTAACAGTCCATTTAATGGCGAGTACCTACTGTAGATTATGGATATCTGAAAACAACCTTCAAATTGAGAAGTTACAGATGCGTGGTCATCTCAAGGACTAAGATGGAATGCCTTACATCCTGTAATTATACTGGCTCCCTTATTTTAAAACCGGATCACAACAGTGGACAAAGGTAGACTACTCCTTAGCGACAACAATATAAGAGGTTGAATAAAACAAATATGGATTTTATCGCGTTTATTTTTAAATTATATTAATTTATTATATAAATTAAAATTATAATATACGATAATGCAATAGAATGTTCTTTACTCTTCACAAAGGGAAAAGAAAATAGAAGAAAGAGAAAGATTAACGGATAGTGTGCATGCACTATATAATAAAATATAATCAACTTAAGCGATAGATCAGTAACTATAAATGAATGAGAAAGAGATAGAACTTAGAGAGACAAATAATATTCCTTAACCTTTTGTTTCTGTTTCTTGAATAAATGTACAGACGTTTAATCGACAGAGGTTTTAAAGGAGGAGTTTTAAAGATTTACTCCAAGCACTGAAAAAGATTTATTATAAAACTAGCGGCCCGCCCTGTCTTCGCCTGTTTAGGATCTATTGATGTGTCGTTATTTAGATTTGAAATAATCAGACCAATTATTTCAAAAGAAAAAGCTCCAAGATTTTGGGATAAAATATATCACTCCTGGCATTACTCCCTATATGTCCGTGATGTTTCATTACAACCGGTTCAGCCGTTCCGAAGATTTATCCAGACTGGCAGACAGACAGACAGACAGATACAAAATAAAAAAATGGTTATATATGTCTTAATGGCACGTTTAACCCTTTCAACTCAATATAAGGCAGTTATTTCTAGATTACATACAGATGCAGACACCATAACTTTATTTATTTGTATAAATGTTATATTACATGCAGATGCAGAGACTATAATTTTATTAGGTTGTTCGGTAAGTAATTTCGTTTTTCCCAACAGAGAACTCTTTTTTCTCACAGCCAAATGCACTTTGGTTAGTTATGCATCATTATGGATTTTGATAGCTAATATATCAAGGCATGCTTATGAAAATGTTCGATTGATTTCAAGAAGTAGTTTTTGGTTGGTACCCTTTCGAATATGATAAGTGAAAAGCAGTATTTTCGACATATTTTACTTTTTTACTAGCGAAAAGGTAAAAATGCTGTTCAAGTAAAAACATTATCTGATGTGTACGGAGATAATGTATTGACAGAACGCCAGTACCAAAACTAGTTAGCAAAATTTCGATCCGGCTATTTTGATGTTGAAGATGCACCACGTTCTGGAAGGACAGTTGGAGCTGATGAAGACACAATAAAGGCAAAACTGGCGAATAACATCGTGAGATTGCTGAAAGATTAAATTTATCGAATTCGACCGTTCATGATCATTTGAAACGCCTAGGTTTAAACTCAAAACTCGATATATGGGTGTTCTTACGGAAAGAAATTTGTGCCGTCGCGTTGATGACTGTGATTTGCTTCTGAAACGTCAAGAAAATGATGCATTTTTGAAGTACATCATCACTGGGGACGAGAAATGGGTTGTCTACAACAATGTTAACCGCAAGAGATCATGGAGTGAAAAAGATGAACCGGCTTAAAGCACTTCGAAATCAGATATTCATCAGACTACACAACAACACAACGATCAATTCTGAAGTGTACTGTCATCAGCTGGACAAATTGTATGATTAACTTAAACAGAAAAGGCCAGAATTGATCAATAGAAAACGTGTAGTATTTCCACATGATAATACGAAACCTCATACAAGTTTGTTAACCTACCAAAAGTTTTTACAGCTTGAATGGGATATACTGCCACACCCACCAGATTCTCCAGATATGGCACCTTCTGATTATTATTTATTTCGGTCTCTAAATTTTTTTAATGGTAAAACCTTTACTGCAAATGAGAAGGTGAAAAACGCCAAGATCAGTTTTTTTCCAATAAAGAAATAAAATTACGACTGTGGAATCATGCTACTGCCAGAAAGATGGCAAAAGGTATTGGACCAAAGTGGACAATATAATATAACCAAATAAAATATTTTTTTACTATAAGAAAATCTTATTACATTTTCATAAAAATAACGAAATGACTTTCCGAACAACCCAATATTTATTTGTATATAAATGTAGAGTACTACTCTGTTTTTGAGTCCAAGGAAAACCTTCCCAGGTTTTCCTTGGACTCAAAAAAAAATCATGAGAGGAGCCGAGAAATTTAAAATGTTCTTTTAGATAGAGTGGACTTAATATAAAATATGTTTCAAGAATAAGGGTAACAAACGGGCACACAGTCCTTCTGATGGTAAGTGGATGCTGTGGCCAAATATGAACCTTATTCTGAGATTTTTGAGTCGCTCATATTTCTTAAGTCAGCATAGTCGAGTAAAGATTGGGCGGTGGTAGATATAGTGAAAATGGATAGAAAATTGTATTGCCTCTGAACAGAACCATATAATTTTTAATGAAACTAAAGTGATTGAGTTTTATACGTGGTAGAGCCATGCTGCAGCTATATTAGTAGTATAGTTGTAGCAGGAATAGGTCGGCTCGACCTGGGAAGGACCACGCTCTCACAGAATACCAGCGTAAAATAGCAGCTTAGCACTTCTGTGTTTCGTATGCTGAGTGCAGAGAACCGGAGCCCCTTTTTGCTGGAAACGAGGCATTCCATCTTAGTCTTTACGGGTGACAACGTATCTGTATTTTGATTCTTTATTGAGGATAGATGTAGATGTCCATGGGTCACAGCAACCACTTACTTAATCAGGTGGACTGTGTGCTCGTTTGTCACAATATCCTATAAAAAAAGTGACCAACGAACTCACAGTCCGACTGGTGGTAAGTGGCTACTACAGTCTATGGACCCTAAAACCAATTTCAAACAAATAATGCTACAGGTGCGTTGTCACCTCCGAGGACTAAGTTGGAATGCCTCACTGCCTGTAACTATACCTGTCCTATTTACTCTTCACACCGAAACACAACAATGTAAATTAGCAGCAAAGCATTTTAGCGGCAGATATAGGTAGGTACTAGTGGTACCTAGCCAAAAATACTCCAAGGCAGAAAAGGAGATACCGTATGCTGTTAGTATATAAAAGAGGTAAGAATTATTTTATTCAGTACTAACGACCGGCCCCGGCTTCGCCCGGATAGGATCTTCTTACTTAAAAAAAATCTTTAAGTTTTTCTGATAAGATATAGCCTCATTCCCTCAAAGTATTGCTCTCTATCTGTTTGTAAAGTTTCATCACAATCGGTTTAGCCATTCCGAAGATTCGAGAAGAGAAGCCCAGACAGACAGACAAAAATTTTAAAAATGTTGAATAAAACTACTTTTACGGATTTTATCGTGTTTAATTCTTAGTACAACGGTAGAATGTGTAGTAGTGTTTGCGTAAATATAAGAAATCATTATTTTAAAAATGATTATTTATGTTTTAATAGCATGCAAATAACCCGCTTAGTTTAACAGAAGACAGTTGTTTTAATATTACAGAGTACAGACGGACACTTCAATTTGATTTATATGTATAGATTATATTAATATTTAATCCAATTTGACGTTAGTAGAATAATTATACTGTACACAATAAATCGAAGCAGTCGTATTTGCGTGTATCCCCACATAATTGTACCGTACATGCAAATTAAACACATCAACAGTGTCATTACCCTTAGCTGTTTAAGGCAGTTAACGCAGTGAGGTTGTTATAACGACGATCTTGCAGCTATTACTCGCCCAAGATCGTTGCTCATGAGGAGTTTAAACGTGTAAAGTTCTCTAACAGATCAAATATAAACTGTTATTATGTTTAAAGTGTTTATTGTGAGAATCTTCTGTCGTGAAAACTAAGTATGATATGTTCATGTCGTGGTCATCAGTTTCAACGTTGTAGTCCGATAACAAATTACTGCTTGATATTATGGACTTCGAGCATTTGCAGTGATCGTTAGGTTTATTAGACGGATTAGCGTTAAAATAATTTCCTAAGCTTAATTTCGACACCTAAGGTTTCATTTTCCTTTGCTTTTGAAATCGGTATAATATACTGCAGAAAGAAACCAACCACTATACTGTGATTGCCGAATCTAAAGTATCTACGACGTCTTATTCGACTATGCAGTTCTGTTACCGCTTACGACCGCAAATCAATTTTTGAACTTTTACAAAAGAAATTAATGAACCATTATTTATAGCCGAGAAGAAACTGCACGCTAAAAATAATATGTAAAAAAAGAAGTCAACAAAAAAGAATTAATCGCGTGCATGCCCATATAATATTTTTAATATCTTTTTTAAATAAAACAAAATCAAAACTAAACGTAAAATTAAAAAAAAATGCTATTATTGGATATTATATCACCATTCTATCGAGCTTAAAGTTTTTATTACACTTCCGCTTGTATTCAGGATTTTGCTTTTTGGCTTTTACGAGGTTGCCCTGCAAAAAGCGTTTTGTAACATAAATAACGATATTCTTATACACATAAACGTTTTTTTTAATCGTGAATATAAAGTAGCTTTGTTTTGAATATATCAAGTTTTCTATTCCCAAAAAAAAAATTAGACTGAAAAATATTATTAAATAAAACGTGTTTAGTTCTTTGTCGAACTAACTCGTTGTATATCACAATAATTTTAGTATTACGTAGGTTCAGAAGAATGCAACCGTAAGTGCTTCTCCAGCTTTAATTAAAGAAAAGCCCGAGTGCGCCTCGTTAAAAATGTAAAGTATTCACTTAAATCCTAACGGTATAGCGCCTCGTGATGTGGGTCACTGTGATGAGTCACACGTGAACTACACATATCACATTTATCACGTACCAGATCAGTGCACTACGTGACATCATAAAATAAGACGATTACCGTGACTGAGGTATTATGGTTTCCTGGTACATCGAAAGTATAATCTTAAATTATGAAATAAAATTAGGTAAATAGAACGGAATGCCTGGTAGAGGCATGCTGCTGTGTTTTGTATGGCGAGTAAGAAGAATATTTCATCTTAGTCCTCCGGGATGACAACGCAGTTCCATCTTGATTTTTAATCAAAGATAAATGCATTTATATAAATAAGCCTTTAAGCCACAGGATCAATAATCATCGCAAAATATCGGGATCAAAATCGGTAAATATATCGTCACAAATGAAAGCAAATACAAAGGACTTCACTTGATAAGATCAGAGATAAGCGAAGATGCAATATCGTGAACAAGGGACGAACACAAAACAGTCAGACTTTAATACTAATATTTATAATAGATAGAATAGTTTTGAATCCAGCACAGAGCATTGTCAGTTATCTAACCACTAGATTCGGCATCAGCATATATAATACCTATGTACCTATATGAATAGTAACTGTTGCAATAGGTCGGCAAGGATTCAGGTATTCATTTATATGTACAATATATTGTGTTTGTAACTTCAAAAATATTAAAAACTGTTGCAATATGTTCAAATAGCAATATCAAACTCCGCCATACAATTGATGATAAAAAGATTTAATTATATCATCAATAATATTTATTTTTCACATCAAAATTTTGTGCTACATATTAAGCCGTTTTTGCTTATTCATCAAGATACATTTGACTTATTTAGGGCAAGGGCAAACAAGGAAAAATGTAGTTTATGCACGAAAATAAATATCCATCCATTAGCTTGTTGCTTGCCTTCGTTTTTCCCTCACTCTAAGTACAGATATTTTTTCACTCTCTTACACATTTCTGAGATGAGTTCGAGTATGTTGATTAAATTAAGATTGTTCCTTATTTTGGGATGTTTTATCAATCATTTATTCAATACAGCCTGTCAAAAGCCCACTGCTGAACATAGGCGTCTCCATAGGTTGCTTCATAGGCAAGCATAGGCGGATTGGCAACAGCAGCTTTTAATATTTTTTTTTTATCACCAGTAATATGCTACTGTCAATCTCCTGTTTCATTTTCCTCTGTCGCCTCTTACGACATCCACGATATAATATGGGTTAGTGGAATCTCTTATGCCACAACTAGAAGGCAATGAGGATGTTAATTGTTAACATGGCAATTATTTCAGTAATTATATTTTATAAAATGTCTTTAACTTATAACAAATGAACTCCGCCGGGAAGGACTACGCTCTCACAGAATACCAACATAAATAGCAGCATAATGCTCTTGTATTTCATATTGATGATTATTCCGTGTGATGGTGGTGATAAATTTTATGAACCTTTGAAAAATGAGGAGATTTACAATGCGACTGTAGGTTATTTTTGTTTGTATATCACGTGAAATTATCGTCAATTGTGAATCGATTTTGATGATTGACCGATTTTATTAGTTATACTTCAGAGCTGTTCCCATATGAATTGGAGAAAAAATGCAAAATAGGGGCTGAAGTTGAAGTTTCGACGACATTGGCATTATGATATTCATAATGATTTTGTATATTTACACGAATATTACACTACACATTTTTTAAAACTTATATTACGCTCTTTTTCTTATTTTAATTTCCGACCTCTCGAGTGCTGTAAAGCTGCGACATTTCAAAGCTTTAATGCTATGCATTATGTCTTGGCACCAACTTAAGAATGTGAAATTATTAAATTCTTTTTAGTTCTTGGAAGTCGGCTGCTACTTTTTATTAAAACTTACTTGTTTACTGTAACGAGGCATTTCATCTTAGTCTTCAATGCTTCAACATGTTTCTTAATCACTCTTATTTTGTATAAAAAATGTTTGCATTAAAGAATTTGCCCACAATAATACTTCATTACTGTTTTAAGCTATTGACTGATATGAAGAGATAGCTTATCTTCCGAGGTAGGTAGTCCCTACGTACGTTACACGATATGATTATATCGAAGGCGAAATAGCGCATTATCTGTGCAAAACCATGCACTACATATAAACGTATGTTTATCTTTACGTATTATTGAAAGTAGAGTTGATCGAGTCCAAAATGTATGAAATTTTCGAGTTTATAACAAATATTGTGTGTAAGTTATAAGTTACACTAGTTTAAACGAATTGATTTAAAGCGAGGAAAAAGTTTTTAAGATCATTGTATGGTAACAGTTCCACTTTGCCATTTTAACCGCTAAACAAACACCTTCAGTCGGCAATGTGAATTTTAAACCTGGCGTCTGTTTTGGTTTGTCTTTTATAGGCATGCTCAATTTCTATAAAACTATGTCAATTACTCAGAGAAAAAACCCCTGATACACTGAGCTGATTCTGTTATGATTACGTTTTGGAAAAAAATACACAGAACAATAATATTTTTTTATAAACATTCTTTGATTTAATATTTTTTCTTTCAATATTTGACTTCATAACAGTGAGTTACACAAACATGAAAACTGCATTGAATACTCTTTGTTTACTTTAGATATTTTAGAGTTTATTATTTATAGCACAGGTAGGGCTTTTCTCAAACCTGAAAATAACCTACGTAGCTAAAAACTTAAAAAAAACCTATATAGTTAAATTAAATTTATTTATTTTACTATAAAATTAGCTGGTACCCGGCGCATCGCTGCCGCAGAAGAAATAATTGTGGAAATATCGTTTTAAAGTTTGAAGGTTTATATTGTTTAATTAGGAATGATAATACGTTCATTGAAATTGTATCATAATATATGACTCAAATAAATTTCTCGATACGATACGCGTGCCACCTACTGTAAGTTAATTGTAAGTAAATAAGTTTACAAAGCTTTACCACAATCTGAAGAACGGTATGGAGGCGCATAAGATACGAACAAACAAACATTCATTTCTATATATTAGATTGTAATATATAGACAATTATAAGAAGTTATGAATTCTTTTATTACTAAAATTGTAAGTATATTGGTTATTGGATGAAATGGAAAAGCCTTCTTTCACTTTATCAAAGGCGAAGATTTGCCATCATTTAGGAAATATTATCAGTCAGTTATGGAAACACATGCTGATTGATTAAGATGACCAGGTTATGACTCAACCCGGCAGTCTGGTTCCATCTGTGCGTCGTTTCTCTAATTAATCGAAATAATTAAAGTTATTTTAAAATATATTATATTAATCATCAACATGAACGGAAAGAATATTCATACTAATTATACAAGAATAACTGAAAACAAAAATATTATAGTATGGTCTTACTCTACGAGTAAAAGAACGCTCAATGCGTTTTCTTGTGTAATGCTAATGACAGTACCTAGCCTTATATTATGAGACGATTAAGCCCCAATTCAAATAATCTTCCAAATAAGCTTCCTTCGTGAAATAAGCTACCTCTTTGTGGGAGAATATGAGCTTATCTGAAGTCGTTAAAAAGTAAACTAAGTCGGAATTTTCGGATTCATCTATTATACGACGTTATTCTACGTTTTCCCGCAGCAGCGGCGAATAAATGGGTAAGATTTTTCCATTAGGTAAAAGGGTAAACCAAGAAGCTGTAGAAGTTTATTAATGCAGTCGTTTGGTTGCTGATGAAATAAAAATAAAAGAAAAGCTCTTTATTCTTCTATGGAAAATAAATTAAGATTTCATTTTTCAAGTCGTTATTTTTATTTACTCAGAAAAGAACGGCGATAGTAAGGTAAGTACGAAAATTCTAGTATTAGTAAGTAACTTTAAAAGCACAAAAGATTCTATATCAAACAATGAAGGCATAAGGATTTATTTTATTTTTTCACATGGTTGAGCCACGCTGCAGCTATATTATGGTTGTAGCACGAATGAGTCGGCTCGACCGGTGTAGGACCATGCTCTCACAGAATATCAGCGTAAAATAGCAGCTTGATGCTGCTGTGTTTCGTATGTTGAATGTAGAGAAACGAAGACCCTTTTTACTGGAAATGAGGCATTCCATCTTAGTCCTCAGGGGTGACAACGTATCTGATTATGAATCTCAATCGAAGATAAATATAGATGTCTATGAGGTGGACTGTGTGCTCGTTTGTCACCCACATTTTATTAAAGAAAAATATGGAAGACATAAATTTAGCAAGGAAATATAATAAAATTACAAGATATTAGGTTTAAAGAATTAAAGTTTAAAAATAAGGTGTACCGTAAACCTGTGCAGATGAGCCCCCAACAAGCAGCACCTGTTAATAAGTATGGTGCATATGGCTGTCATTTAAGTAACATTTTTGTACTCTACATCGTTGGGTGCTGGATCCATAGGATAGATTCTTGTTCGGGACTTGACAGATGTTTTTTATTGTTGTTCAGTGATATGTATTTATTTAAACCACTCAAAATTTCACATGCAAAAATATTTCAGCAATCAAAAATATTTTAATAAACTTCGTGTCCTAATCAGAAGCTTACCAAGGGATTTAAGTTAATTCCAATTATAGTCAAAGGGCCAGATGGCAGTACAGTTTGTTACAAGTATCACACACTATTGACTTTAAAAGGTTGGAAATCATTGTCCTCCAGATCGAATTTCAGTCACGGCCATCTATGCAGGATAGTATTATAGTACCATTCTCTAACGCATTCTCTAATGTATTCTCTAACGCCTCACTCTCATAGTCCGGTGGGACGGTAATGCGATACGACCGGAGAGAGATCAGGAGCAGGGCCAACGGCTTTACGTGCTTTCCGAGGCACGGAGGTGAAACACCGCCAACTTCCTGACTCCGGGCTGCTGCTGAGAAATTCTTGATTGCAAAACCCAATAACCGATTATGGCCCGACCCGGAATTCAAACCCGGACTTCATGATCAGCAATCATGGTTACGATCACTAGACTAAAAATGAAATCATTACAGTAATGTATAATAGTGATTTACATAAACTGTTTGCTAAATTTTTCGCTTTAAAAAGTCACGTGTTTCTAAATTTGAACGTGTTAATAAAAGCATATAAATTAATTCATGAAACATCCAATAAATATAACCCACTGCGGACCGGTTCTGATCCATAATGCAAATTTCCGTTTCAAGCGCATCATTGCAAACTGATATCGCTTTCGTATTGGGTCTGAATTCTTGATAACCGGCTGCTCCACAGTCTATGTTGGGGACCGGTTTACTGGCGACGGGAAGTAGGAATGTTTGCATATTTTCCCGACAGTTTCACTCAAGTGTCGATTTTTTGTTGTAGAAACTAGGTTCTACGCTCCCAGTTCTCGTTCCGTTTGTATGGTTTTTTCTTGATAAAAAAGGAATAAAATATAACTGCAATAAATAATAGTGCATTTATGATATCCTTGTGAGAAAGTACTCGAGTATCTGACACTACATTTTAACCTGCCTCCGCTCTTATCCTATTATAAGTGTAACATCAGACACGGGAATTAGGATGAATACTTGGCGCCCATAACATCTCCCGCATTAGAGCTTCCGAAAATATTCGGGAGTTTTCGGTACAGAAGGCATATGCTGCCTGCCATTATGTTATGATTTCTATAATATTGCGTATAAGTAATTGAGAACAATTAATTACCAAACAATGTTTGGGTGTGGTTTCCGGACATGAGTAGGTAGTAGTAATGCTGGAAATTAATAGTTTTGGAAATAAATATTACTAATTAATAGAATCAGGTGTTGCTTTGCGGAAATCTTAAAAATTAATTAATATTACGTTTCAGATTTTAGTTTTTCTACGATAGGTGCAACGGAAAGTTGAAGGCAAATGAGTGGACGGGTCTTTATTTGCTTCAGCACTTACAAAACTACCTTTTTTATTATGATTAAAAAAATGTTTTTCTTTTTCTTAAAACATGTTATAATTAAATTGCAAGTTTTTCTTCATCAAAGTTTACTAATCTCTACGGAGCTGATTCTTTTTTTTTTGGAAATATTATCAGATATTATTGTCGTAACTTTTGTCTATTCTATCTTTTTTTTATAGAATGTGGGTGACAAACGAGCACACAGTCCACCTGATGGTAAGTGGATGCTGTGGCCTATAGACATTTACATTTATCTTCGATTAAGAATCAAAATGCAGATGCGTTGTCACCCCTGAGGACTACGATGGAAAGTCTTATTTCCAGTAAAAGGGTCTCCGGTTCTTTACACTCACAACAAGAAACACAGCAGCATTAAGCTGCTATATTACGCTGGTATTCTGTGAGAGCGTGGTCCTTCCCTGGTCCAGCCGACCCATTCGTGCTGCAACCAAATTTAGCTGCAGCGTGGCTCTAACACGTAAAAAATAACTTCTTTTATAATATTGTATCTATTTGGCCTATTATAACTACTCTTCCCGGTTAGCCATGTCCCAAAATATTTTGGACGGTTATTTATAACTTTAATGTTTTTGTACTTTTTTGTGGGTCCGAAGCATTCCACGTGAACTCGACCGGAAAATCTCCTACGGCTATACGAACTTCTAATTATAGGAGAGTATACAACTCAAACTTGTATTTAATATTTTTCCTATTCATAGGAAAGCGTCGCCGCTTTATACCACGGTAGAGTGGTTTCTTTTGACTCTACTTAGTGAGTGTGACGAACGGCTAGTTGAAAAATGAACGTTATGCTTATGAATTTCTTAAGCATTTCCTTTCTAAATTGCTTTGATCATTTTTATAACGACGTTAATTGTACGCTACCGGTGACTTTTCAATACAAATAATTTTGTGAATTGGTTATCGTACTTTGCTTTATAGTTTTTCCAATTTTACTATCATAATTTAGAATATTTACTATCTAAAACAACGTACTACATCAATTTTGCAATATTACTGGATTGAAATCATCGTGAATTGAGTAAAGATCCATCACCATTGAAACTCGTTACTTTGGCGGCTAATATTTTGTAATAATTAGAACCGCTTATCACCCTTGATAGATTTGGAGCAGCCTCATAACCCTTTGAAAAATAATAGGAGGCCTGTGCCCAGCTATGAGGCGTATAAAGACTTTAACTTTACTAACTTTATCAACTAAATCATAAAATTGAGAACAAAGACATTTTAGCGGCGAAAAGTACAATAATTGTAAAAAAAAATTGAAAATAATATAATTAAATTCATTCACTTTTCACTAATAGACTAAAAAGCATGATAATATAGTTTCTATTGTATTAAATTTTCGCAAGTTGACAACATGAAATAGGTAGCTTTTAATATTAGATACATAATATAATACTACCATAATTTCCCGAAATGATAAGCACGAACTAAATTTACTATTATATTGTAGATAAAGACTTAATATTATAAGACGACTTATTATAATTCCAATAAGACTGATCCGGAGGTGTCACGCCGGTGACACAGGGTATCTTAGTACCAGTTTCACAAACGAAGTACTTATACCATATTAACATTAAGCTAGTTATTCCAATGTTGATCTGGGACTTATAGGTCATGTTCATGTGGGAGTTAAAGTAAAAAAAATGTGCTAATTGTATAAGTGTATTACTTGCCTAGCATGTGGTATAAGGCGTCTGATGCGATATTGGCTTTGTGATTTTCTAGACGATGGGCTAGTCAACTATCAATTCTTTCATAATTTCCATCTAAAGCCTTATATATTTTTTGGCTAAACGTTTTTCGAGTAGATGGCCGCTCTTTAGATTCTGATTACCCGCACAAGGATTACAGGCGTATGTACAATAAACTGTATTTTAAATTTACTTCTGATATTGTAAAAAAAATCAATAAAATTTTAAACTCAACTGCAATCTTGTTATTTATTTGTGAAGTTTTTCTCCTTACAACTTAGAAGATGTGATGACATACTAATGTTTATTATCTATGTGATTCACGTAGCAGCGTCTAAAGGAAAATTATCTCATACATTCTCGACGTGAGAATGGTCAAAGCTCATTGTGGGATAATATTCCCTCATAGCATCACGTATTTAATAAAAAATATTTTCTCTTTGATGGAATGCATACCGGAATAGAGCTTCGAAAGAAGATAAATCTTAAAAGAGAAAATCTTTTTTTTTATCTTTTAGCGTTTTAAGTCCAATTCCATCCTTGGATATAGGCTAAGAATGTAAGGAAGATCTGACAACTCCCATAATGTTGTACTTAAATTTTACACGCTTCATTTAAAAATTTATTATTCATTTAAAACATTAGAGTACAGCATTTTTTAAATAAATTTTTAGCAATTTCTAGATCAGCATATCTGTTAGTTTTACGTTTTGTATAGATTCTAAAAACCGAGTAAATATTTGTTACTAATTCATTCATAACAGACTGTTAAAAGTTCACTGCTGAACATAGAGTCCCCATAGATTGCTTCGTATTTGCTATAATTTCCACATTTGTCAGAAGTGTTGACAACCACAGTTTTCTAATTATTTTTAGTTGTATTGTTGTTTTAAGATGCTTTACGCTTTGTTTAATTTCCCTCTGTCGTACTTACGACACCCACAGGTTTTTTATGTCGCTACCACACGGTGATAATATAATTAAAGAATATAATTACAATATAGTTTACTTACGGAGAGCATGTCCTTTACACTTTTGTATAGAAGTCAGGAAATTAGAGAGAATAGAATAGCGTGTTACTAAGAAATAATAAATATATTTGTATTCTGTTTTTGACAGAACTTTGTGCCTTAATAATATCATCAGGGCGCGAAAGCGTGAAGATGAAGTAAACATTTGATATATTCCCCGTTAAATATTATTATATTCACGTAAAGTATTTATACAAAATGTTTGTTAAAATTTTTGTAATTTAACAAAAAAAATGTATTATTTTTCTTTTAAGTTATATTCAGTCAGTCAACGTTAATCAAATAGTAAAATACGTTATTTTATTTTACATTGCTACAGCAAGCAATGAAAACTAGTAGCTCGGTGTTATTTTAATTTTATAAAACATAGTATTGTAGTAAACAGCAAACCTGTTGTTGCTGCTATTCTTGCATCGCGTCGCGTCAGCGGAAACAGAGTGTGTCGAACAAACTGGACTGACGACTGACTGTCCGCGGACCTTGACGTTGTTTCGTTTTTGATGTTTTCTAAAACCATACGTCCTAACAGGCTTGACAATTTTTAAAATAAAAACAATATTTTTATATATTATAATAAGGGTGATAAGAGAGCATATAAAGGCCACCTAATGAATGGTAAGTGGATGCTGTGGCCTAGAGACACTTAAATTTATAATCGATTACGAATTAAAATGTATATTATGTACCTTAATCACCCCTGAGGATTCCGGTTCTCTACACTTACACAGTAGCATTAAGCTACTATTTCGCGCTGATATTCCGCGAGAGCGTGGTCCTTCCCTGGTCGAGCCGACCCATTCGCGTTAAAACTATTATATACAACTGCAACTGCAACGTGGCTCTACGACGCATAAAAACTCACAGTTAACATCACTGCAAGTAGACATTTACGCCTTTTATCAAGGATAAGCATTAGCTTTTACTGCAATGAGTGTGACAAAGATGTTATTACTTTGTTGTCGTCTCTTAACTTTTTCAGTGTGAAGAAAAAGTTTTTGCTTATTTACATAAGCTAGTAAGCATTTCGTAGTAGTCCTCAGTATGACAGTACATCAGCAGTTTTCTTTATTCAAAATTTGTTTGCATGTGTCCATGAGCCAATTTTTATCAGGTGGACTGTAATTTTGATTATATAATATATATTATAATGGTCGAGTGAACTTAGTGCTTATTTCTACTCTTAGGCAGCCAACTCCAAAAAAGAAGATGCGCATAGTTACAGCACTAAGACAGAATGCTTAATAATCTGCATATATAGTGGTTCTTACTATAAAGGGAGTTGCCCATGTTCAGAGGTGAACTCTTACGAGCTGATGATGAAGAAGAAGATGGAAATGGCAAATTGAATACGAACTGAATATGCGTTAGTAATGTTAGTGAACTGTAATTGTACACTGTATCATTAAAATATCGTGTTCAAGTATTTTTTATTAATTTATACATTTAAGCTTACCAAAGTCCACAGCTGAATATAGACACCCTCATAGATTGCCTCACAAGGGGGATATTCGGCATAGTTGCCACGCTTGCCAGGCGGTTGGCAAATTGTTTATTTTTCTAGTTGTTACCTATTAGAAATACGATACTGCCCATATCCTGGTTAGTTTCCCTCTGTCACCTCTTAAGACACCCACGCTACGATATAGGGTAGTAGCACATGAGAAAAGAAATCATATTCTTTACTCATGTAATATAGTGGTGGTAGTAGTAAGTATTCTTAACCGAACACTACACGGTCGCTTCGCTCAATTCTGGTATTTTACATCTAGAATTTCTTACGTAACAAGGCGATCTCTGCCTTCAAAAAGTAAGAATTTTGTAGGCAGAGATCGTAGCAGAGATCGAGTATATATATATATTTCGAAATCAAATAAGAGCGACAAGAAAGATGACGTTACCCAGCAAATCGTAACAAAACAATGCAACCGATTGTTACTTAGCGCTATAAATACGTAAGAAAGTGGAAACAGTCCTAATGGAATTCGAGCAAAAGAAGTCCTAATAAATGTTAGTAAAATATTTACTTCGTTTTATTTTCTGCCTTTGAAGTCCCCTACTACGCTTAGTGCTTTCCGAGTTTGTGCTATCGAGCCTACATAAGTTGAAAAATTTGCCCTTACCACGCTGTTCAGAAATTCTGCCAAGATATTTTTAACTTACGTTTTTAATAAAACTTAGACCATCTAAATAAAATAAATTAGCCGAGGCAAACAAACAATACTTAAAGGAGAAATGTGATAATTTGCCGTATTTTCTCACACAGGAATATGTTTAAGTCTCAGCTATTTCTCACCATTGTTTCGGACCTTGTAATTGCCGTGCTTACGATTTCTTGCGATCTTTTGCTGCTTGCACCGTTGAATTTCGCTCCGCGGTCATTGTTCTCGGATTTTACAACACTGCGTATAGTGTTACAACTGAGACGCTGGTAAACGGTCACAAATCGATACTTTTTCATGATTTACATCTCAATTTTATTATTTAAGAGGTCAACACTTTGAAAAAAATTCCAGCTTTCTTTGTTTTAAGAGCCGCCATATTTCAAGGGCTCAGTGCTTACTCAAATTTCATAACTACGCGTGCAATCAAAGTTCGATCGACACCGACACCACTGAAATTATTATACACCATTTTAAGAGCTGTATTGGTACAAGTATATATAAATATATTATAGTGTAAGTGTATGTACCACTGTTCAGCCGTGAAATAAAAGATCGTAAGCAAATCTGCATGTCTAAAAATATAAAATATTTTGAGGACATGTGAACTCCATCAATAGTCGTCCAGTGGCCACTGCTCTGCTATAAATCCTTGTCGATTTAATAAATTAATAAATCTATTTATGCATTTATATTCATTCACTAACTAAAGATGGACCAACGACGACACCCCCTTCATCTTCATCTAGTGCATGAGTGTGTGAGCAAGTACAAGTGTATTCTATTCCCTCACTTTCATAGTCCGATCCTTCCAATCCGGCATTACGAGCTTTTCGAGGCACGGGGTGACACATGCCGGGCTGCTACTAAGAATTTCTTGTCAGAAAAACCCCAATTAACTGATTTTCGGCATGAACTGGGATTCGAACCTAGGACCTCATGATCAGCAGTCGCACTAGACCAAAGAGGCAGATACAATAGAACATAAAGAAATTAATACTTATGCATATTAATCGTTATGAATCTCGAAGTTGACCTCAAAAATTACAGACAGCAGTAATAATTACAACGTTACACACAGATATTATACATATTAATCACTTTTATCGTCATCTCGTTACAATCTACTGCTCGACTTATGTCTTTTCCATGCAGTGAAACTGATCGCCATGCTTGGCAGAAGAACTGGTGATTGCAGTACTAGAAGTCTCGTCCCATTCTCCGTCGCCGGTTTAGTTTTTTTTTTAAATTATGTATATTGTTATTAAGCAATCTAAGGAAAAAAATAAATGCACTTTTTCCCTTCGTCCACCAAGAGAAACAATTGACTAATCAAAACTGACCCTAAGTTCTAATAAGTCGCTTTCAACTTTCTTTATACGAGAATAACATTTTATGATTCATTACCGTTTGGAGCTGCAGTTATTTTAGATCATAAGTGGTTCGATAAGTGCATCGGACAACATAATTTAAACTGCAGCATTACTTATATTGAGTTAGAAGCATTATAAATAAATTACTTTATAAATAAATTAATTTATCACTAGGTGATACTGTTAATCAACTTGTATTGCGAAACTATATTTGAATATCATTTTGCTGTACCATTTTTCGAACTTTTCGGCGATAGGCGTTATTGAATCGCAACAAAAATAGTGCAGCGCGGTAATAGAATAAAACTCGACACTTGTTTTCAGTATTTGCAACTACTATGAAAATTCAATTAGGATTCGGTTTTTAGAAATGATAGTAAAGTGTACGTACATCCTACTGTTAGACACACGTCCATTCTCATTTCTGAAAAGAAAACCTTTTCAGAAATAAGAATGGAGTAGGGAATAACCCGCCGCACTGCTCCAATGAGTGTTGGCGAATTTCACATGTAAGCATTCAGGTTTTCTTACGTAGGTTTCACCGCCGGACACGTGGTAAATAAGCACTTGCAATTGCAATTAACAATTTTAGTTTTCGAGTATTCGAATTGTGGTACTCAAATGTTTTTTAAGCTGATGTATTCTAAATCTACCAAAAATTTCCATTGGTCTTCGACTTACACATTTCCTTTATATATTACGGAATCATCACACTCACGATGAGTGAAAACAATTGTCATTGATAAAACAACAGAGCATTGTTTGCATTCAGTGCATGTTGTATGATTATTCTATCATCATTGAATAAAGGCGTTGGATACGTGCCAACAGATAAGTCACTCGACCCAGATTTACCCTCAAAACAAGGTTCACGAACTTTCAAGATTTCCGCATATTACAGCTATCGTTCCACCAATAAGTGATTTTCGTGTTGCTTAAATTTAATGCAACATGATGACTGACAAAGTTTCACATTCAATACTATTATAACCTAATTTAATAAAGGTGTGATTTATTGACATCGTTCCAATCTTCATCTTGTAAACACACACACACACACACACACACACACACACACACACACACACACATATATATATATATATATATATATATATATATATTTTAAATAAATAACTTTAGAATACCACACAGAAAGTTATAGATCTACTCACCATAAACACAGATAGCTACAGATGCATTGAAATTTCTGAGGATGACTAATAACTCGCAGTATGTAATTGTTATGGCTCTTATACTGTTATGCCGGATCAAAACTGAGAGTTAAAAATTTATCATTTTCACTTTTTATCCGACTGGTTTATGTCTATGGGTTGCGTTTGCTTATGTATAATATCTAAATATGTACGTATATACATATTATATCTTGTTAGCAGTTTCTTTTGTAACTTAATGAAACGGCTTAAAAAAATTGAAGTACGATGTATTTTCGACGCGGCTTCATTATCGGATTTTGATATATTTTTATGATATTAACGCTTTAAGGATACTTGCAATAACGTAATAAAAATCATTGGCTCGGTGGCGCCGGGACTGAGTAATTGGTTGCGGCGCTGCGGGGCCGGGGGTTCGAAACCCGCCCAGAATAAGTGTTTGCTTGGCATATAATTAGTTTTTCTGGGTGTGAATGTTTATCCATGTGCACTTTATATATGCTTAACACCTCCACGATAATGGAGAAAATCCTCGCGTGGAAGGTCATAATTTTAATAGAAAAAAATCATGCGGGTTCTTATTTTTTAAATTTAAACTTGTTTGCTCCGGCTAAAAATATTTTGCTTAAAATTAAACTAATTTCAAATTTTAACTAAGTCAAAAGAAAACAATAATATTAAGTTAATATGTCTGACCTTAACTCATTAAAGCTACTTTGTAAAATATTTCTTTGACACAGTTGCTTGAATTTCTTTTGTGTGCCTAAATAACCCTTTTAGTACTAACAGCAAAAGGCCACCGGTCTTGTGTAAATATAAAAATACGGTTTGGCCCAAAAGGAAAAGATCTATACACATATGTTGTGTTAAACGTGTTTAAATTACGGTAATATTTATTTTATATTTTAAAGTAAGTAGTAGAGCATGAATTTATGTGTAGATTAGCATCGATCCAAATGTTCTAGCGTGGCGACTGGTGAAATCATCAGTAAAAATAATTACCGAGCTATAGTCCCTGAGTTCGAATCCCAACCTGTGTCAATATTAAAAAATAAAATAAACGAATTATTGGTATTACGTCCTGCGTGTATTGTAATTGTTCTCATACTTGATACAAAATTGCTTTCGATCTTACTACGCATTCTTTTTAACAGGTCAGGATGATTGAGGGTCTCCCATTAAAATTGATTTTTAATAAAAAGTAAAAGCCGACTTTAAAGAACTAAAAAAATAAAAAGAAGTCGGTGCTAAAACATAGTGTATAGGATAATTAAATAATTTAAAGATAATTAAATATAATTTTTTACCCTTTTTAAAAGAAAAAGGCCAAACATCCAGACCCGGAACAATTATTATTTGTAGGCCATACAAATATTTAACTTGTTCCGTGTGGGATTCGAACTCGCGGCCACCAACACTACAACTCATTACTAAGCCACTGCACCACGGCGCTGTTTTGAGTGTGGACTAACGAATATAAATTTAAATGTTGTCTAAATAGTTACATTGAAAACTTCATCCCCTATTTTGCCATCCTTAGGGGTAAATTTTTTCTCGAAATGTATATTATAAGACCACCCCTGTTTTATAAAAAAGCCCCACAAATATTTTATAAAAAAAGAAACATCAAAATCGGTTCACAATTGACGAAGATATCGCGTTACTTAATACAAAAAAAGAACATACAGTCAAATTATAAACCTCCTACTTTTTTAAGTCGGGTAAAATTCGGCCCAAAATATATATAAATTTCTTCTACTTTCATACTACTAATAATGTACTAGTTACCTAATATACTAGTTAAATTATATTAGTATAAATAAAGTATAAAAATTAAAAGACTAGAGGTTTAAGACAATTATAGGACAAATTATGAGCAACTAGCGCATCATCTTTGTTTGAAAACTAGCTGCTCATAATTTAGAGATTTCTAACTTATTTAAAAAAAGTTATCATCATCACTATCATTACAGCTACTGCTGAACATAGGCCTCCCTATTAGATTGCCTCATCATCTTTTGCCATAGTTGCCGCGTTTGCCAGGCTGGTTGACAACCGTAGTTTTTTATTGTTATTGAGTATTATTGGCTGCCCATCTCCTGTTTCATTTCTCTCTATAGCTCTTACGACATCCACGGGACGATATGGGGTAGAGGATTCTCTTACTTCATCACTATACGGCAATAATAATCTAAGAAACAATGGACAGTGGTATTTTGCAAGTGCTGTCGATGTACAATAAAGAATAAATATTTTAATTTTTGCCTAAACTGCCTAAACTGTGTACTGTATACGCGATTGGATAAGAGCTTAATAAAGATTTTTAAACAGATATATTATGTGATCTTGTGTCTACGGTTTTACAATGACTATTTACTATGATATACAAGTATATTCCTATCCAGAAAAAAAAAACTTAAATTTTCCAATAAAACTTTAAGATTTTTTCAAGGTACATAACAATTTCTGATAATGATCGAAATTTACTTGGGAGCAAGAGCGGTGGTCACAAGAGAAGCGCTTGCCTCGCCTCAAGATTTCATAGTATGCGTGCTGAGCTCGATTTCCGCTGCCATTAATGAAAATCACACTCAGAATTAAAAGGAAGCATGTTCCCAATAGGACAACATTGGGACGTACGTTAGTTGTTATTTGAAATTCCTTTTTTGTGAACAGTGCCCTTATGTATTATTACGACACTAGTTTTATTTTATCTTTATATTATGCCGGACTCATCTTTACTCTCTCTTTGCGTAGTCAGCTGCTGACTGTAACAGGCCATAACTCCATTGTCCATTAGCTCGTGTGACTCAGCGGTTAATAAGTGTCGTCTGCTTTGGGTAACATTATTGACACAAACGAGAACAGCGTCCGGTCGGCGATTGTTGGTGTGGATGACGTATCGCCTTACTTATGAATAAATAAAGGGGCAACAATTATGGCCCCGTGCCTGGGTCGAAGGAAGTCGAAATTTTCAGTAGGTTTGGTTAATGGAGGTAAGGTAACATTAACAGGGTATTGAAATACAATACTTTTGGTTTAAATTAGTTCCTTTTTTTCGATAAAATTGTTAGTAAATGCATCTTAAACTTAAGATAATAATGAGTTTTTCGTAATTTCTTAACAATGTCGGTTGGCCCGATTAAGGTCATAAGAAAGTAAAAATAGAATTGAAAAATCACGGATTTTTATAGTCGGTGTGTCTGAAATAACTCAAGGTAACATTAATAGGGTATTGAAACAATAATGTTGGTTTAATTTAGTTTTTCCAGATTTCTTATCAATGTCGGTTGGCCCGATTTAGGTTAGAAGTAAAAATAGAGTTGAAAAATCACGGATTTTTATAGTCGGTGTATTACTATAAAAAAAAAAGGAGTGATAGAGCCACGATACAATTATGCAGACTGCAGCACGAGTGGGTCAGATCGGCTATGGAAGGAACCCGCTCCCTCAATATGCCAGCGTAAACTAGAGGCATAGTGCTGGTAAGTCTCGTATAATAGGTGTAGAGAACCGAAGAGAACTTTATTGCTGATTAGGCATCTGTTCCATCTTAGTTCTTAAGGGTGACATTTTGATTTTAATTATAACAGATTTTTTTAAATAAAGTGTAAATTTATTTATTCTGCATTTAATTACTAAAATTTTTTGAAATATTATAATTGTTTCTTTATTTTACTCATATTATTTTAATTAATAAATTTTAAGCTTAAGCTTCCTTTGACGAGAACATACATTTGATAGCTTTCAATTAATATCAAAGGATGTTCACAACGATTTCTCTTCTGAATATGTTATATTTTGAATTTCACTAATTATAGCTTCGTTTTAAGAGTTCATCGTCACTTGTAAATTAAAGGAGACATTTCTTAATTGCCACAATTACAAATGCGCGATGGCCGCATTTCTGGTTGGCTTTGTTACTAAATGAGGCATAAATCGTCTCATATTTTAAATGCAATAGTGACGGGGCTATGTACAGAACAGATGGTCTGTTGTTCGAAGCTTTTAAAAATAATGCCATTTGAAACACATGTTTGTAAAATTTCATTGTTTTTGACTACGGTTTCAAAATAATTACAATAATGACTTTATGTCAACAATAACTTTTACAATTTTCTTTAAAGTCCTGGCTTCTAACAGGGCTGAACTTTTCACTTCTTTACACAATATAACATAGTATTTAAAATAAAAAGATTGATAAAAGAAAACATAAGCATGAGCAATTGTGTGTTTGTGTCAATGGACTCACTGAACATGAGTGTGTGTTGACTGTGTAAGTTATGATTCGTTGTCATTAAGTGTTGAGCCGCATTTTCATTTAATTTTTAAATAAGGTACACAGGTAGTATTTGCTCTATAAACAGCTATATGTGCTATATGTGCTGTGTATGTATTCGTATTTCTTTTAGGAAAACATTTTTAGTTCTTTCTTACTCTTCTTTTTCCACTTATTTCGATTCTGGAATGTAGAATTGATCTGGAAAGTCTCTTTAGGCATGTTTATTTGTTTCTATATGTTTAATTAAGACTAAGAAATGTTTCTGATACTATTTAAAAAGTCTTCTTTGTAGAATTGCACAAAGCATTGGATTGAATGTTATCCGTCGACTTATCGTACACTCGATCAGATCGTCGTACATCTTGTGGAGGTCAGGCTGCCTTTGTCGACGTGAGATTACATCTTCAACTTTCTTTCTCAACACTTTTAAGTACTAAAGAGTTGTATATTAAGCTACAGTATTCTGAAAGTGGTAAATTATTATCAGACATTATCACTTTTCATTATTATATAAGTCACAAATGAGTTAGCAGCCCACCTGATTGTAAGTAGCTATAGTAGCTCACATACTCTAAAACTAGCTTCTTTTTGGTCGTGTTCTTCATGACTGAAGGCACTAAACTCCGTAGTTTCGTAGCGCTAGTCACTATAGCCCTCCACTCTGTCCGGTCCTCGGCTTTTCGCATTGCGGTCGTAAGTGGAAGGCCAGTGAGTGATTTGACCTGGTCCGGCCAGCGGCTAGATGAACGGCCGCGTGGTCTTTTGCTCCCCACCTTGCCTACGAATATAAGTCTATCAAGTTATTAGGCAGGCATCAGGCAAAGTGACCAAAGTAACTGAGAATTCTCTGGTAACACGCAGTAGTGAGTCTGGTGTCAACACGAAGCTGCTCCAGGATTTACTTTTTGGTCGTCTTCGCGGTCTATGGTCCTGAGCATCCTTCTCTAACACCACATTTCGAATGCATCTACAGCAAGAGACCTGAAAATTATGATGAAATACCTCGCATATTGTTATCAGCAGGTGAAGGTATTTCATTTCGCTGTGTAGTGATAACAAGGAAAGAGAATCCACTACTACCCCATGTCGTCCCGTGGATGTCATTAGAGGCGGCAGAGGGAAATGTAAATTGTAAAATGTATGTAATGTAAAATGTCTTCCTGATATTTTTATATGATAAGGGTGACAAGCGAGCATATAGTCTACCTGATGGTAAGTGGATGCTGTGGCACATAGACATCTACATCTATCCTCATTTGTGAATCAAACTGCAGATGCGTTGTCAGGCGTGAGGACTAAGATGGAATGCTTCTTTTCCAGTAAAAATGGACTCCGGTTCTCTACTCTCACCATACGAAACACAGCAGCATTAAGCTGCTATTTTACGCTGGTATCCTGTGATAACAACTGAAATAAAATAAAAACTGCGCTTGTCAACCCGCATGCCAAGCGTGGCAACTATGGCAAATATGTAGGCATTCCTATGATACAATTACATACAATATATGAGGAGGTCTATGTTAAGCAGTGGACTTTTGATTGGCTGTAATGAAAGAATTAATGAAGAACCTGTTCCATGTTAATAGTTAGATTTAAAAGTTAAGGATGTCAATATACTTTCTACTACTGACTCCCTTAACTTTCAAACGTGTTTATTTGATTTTTTTTTACTCTAATATTATTTTATTTTATTGATTAAAGGCATTGTTTTCATAATAAAATTTTGTTATGTATGATGTTTGGGAAGTTGTGGCACAACTTTACGAGAGCTCTATTTATATAGAAATAGAGATGATTAGATATATTTTATTCAACGGTATAGCTATACAAGAACTGCGGATGATGATAACGGATCAAAAAGCTGACGTGGCAATGGGCCGGCCAATTAGCTCTAATAACCGACAACCCATAGGATATTTGTATCTTTTCTAACATGAAATAATCTCAAATTCTTAATGTGACTTATAACTTGAATATACTATAAAAAAATCGAACACTTTTAATTCGAACAAATCAAAAGAAACCTCAAGTGGAAGCCGCCAGTACTCAAAGTTATGCAATCTCTACCTGCTTCAGGTTTCGACGCGTGCCTCAGTTTTTATGAAGGACGGGACGAAAGCGCTCAGCCGCTCAAAGCCAGTAACACTCGTTCCGAGCTATTTAATTCCTTTTATTGTGACCTCAAATGTGATGTAAGATTTACTCGTCTCTTGATGCGGTTAGGGGCTGAACAGTAATATGATTCGTCCTGAGAAGTTCTTCTTTGTATATAGATAAAAATTTCTTTTACGGCGCGTAATAAAGTTCTTAAGAATTTTCTTTAAAGAATATTATTCAAGAAATACTTTGTCATTTTGACAGTGATTTAAAACTTTTAAATTAGTTTTTATTTCAACATTTTTCTTGCGATTGTTGTCACTTGGTGAAACTCTATCTTCATGATTATTGGAACAAAAATGTTTTTGTGTAACTGTATTCTTTATTTATTTAATACTAGCGACCCACCCTGAGTAGGGTCTATGAATGTGGCGTTATTTAGATTATTAATGGCCATTTATTTTATCAATTGT
The DNA here is from genome assembly GCA_029286625.1 of Parnassius orleans. Classification (NCBI taxonomy): domain Eukaryota; kingdom Metazoa; phylum Arthropoda; class Insecta; order Lepidoptera; family Papilionidae; genus Parnassius; species Parnassius orleans. Next base: position 3,586,451 of record JAGSMP010000071.1, read on the forward strand.
TGTTTTTTTTTGAATCTCCAAGGTTATCGGATAATATATAGCGTAGATCATTTCTGGCATTGCTATCTATCTGTTTGTGAAGTTTTATATATATTATTATCAATTTAGCCATTCCGAATATTCGACTGGATATACAGACAGACAGACGGACGGACAAACAGATTTTTTTTAATAATGGTAATACATGGCGTGCAAATAACCCCTTCTGGTCAATATAAAGCAGTCATTTTGATATTATATATATATACAGACACTTCAATTTTATTTATAAGTATGTATAGATTTGAAAGGAGTGGCTTTGCATTATGGCGTAATAATAATTTCATACTATGTATTTACTTTTCTTTGATTCAATATAATAATTATAGAGTTGAAAATTATTAAATTTAATTTATATAAAATCTTATGCCATATATGTTATAATTTTAATTAATTAAAATCGATTTACACTACAAAATAATCCACTATGCAATTCTAAGTCGGTTAAATTGATAAACAAGTGGTACCTATATAAATAATATAATATAGATGTTAAAGTAATATTATTGTGTTATAGATAATGACTTGTGAGGTAACTGCGAAATGAGGAATAAAATTTCGAGAAGTTTTGAGGAAATGTTACATCGATACCTCCTAATTATAATGAGTCAACTACAAAATTCAAATTTTACAGGAGTTCCTGTCAAAGATTAATTGTTTATAACTTTTTCAGTTTTGGTCCTAGAATGTTGATTTTTTTTAAATTCGTACTATTTTAACATTTGAAACCCTTAGATAGTAAAAAAGTAGACCTATTTTAGTGAGTTTCCAAGGTAATGTAGTTGACTTAGTATACATCATATAAACTATGGCCTATAATGAGCTAACTGTCACATACACTCGTTTACAATGTATTTGTAAATTTACCATATCTTGAGGAAAAGTATTAGGTTTATAAAAACACAAATACAGAATTGTATTTCATTTTCTTGGATTAATTTACTGACATTGTATATACAGTATAAACGATAATAAATTAGTTGAGTCATTATACACTGATTTTAATGTCCAAAATCGGTTTGATGAAGTAGCAGTAAATTGATATATCTGCAAAATAATCAAGCTTTTAGCTTGTTTATTTTAAAAAATAACTTTATTTCTTGTTATTTATTATTATTTAAACCTATTCAATTCATAATCAAGCGGTTAAAGTATATATACCTTCCATAATACATTGCTTAATACACCACGCATAAAGGTAGAAAACAAAATTTTAATCTTTTTGTTAGTATTAAAACTAATTAACAAAATAAAACGTCTTATTCGTCTTCTTAATCCAATGAGTTTTTCGGAAGTATCTGTTTTGTTAGTAAAATTCAATAAAATAAAATATCTTCAGGAAAAACAATATCTGAGTAGATGAATCAGGTTCTTTTAATCACAGTCAGACTCATCATTATGAATATTGCCTGTAATCAGACTATTATAAAATAAGTGATATTATTTTGGTATCTGACGTGACTTTTACCAAGATCCATAAGGTCTTTGTGTTTATTTTTCTCAATTGGCAGGGGTTTTTCATAAGCACTGACTAGAAGCAGATCCACCTTTTCCTTTTTGTTTCGTGTGTTCTTCGGTTTATTCATGCAGTTAATCCATTTAACAGCATCGTTTTCATAGTTGTACTTAAATATAATTTTAAAGCGATCATTTCCTTGTATTTTAACTTCACTTACATTCTTCATGACTTTTTAGTTCCATCGCTAGTAGTTGTAAAATTATTGCAGTGCTTGAAATGTGTTTTAAAATCAAGAATTAACTCCTGTGACATTTCAATGACATTATACGGCTTGCCATCTGTTTTAGGTCTGGGGCTCTTGGTAGAGAGTAATTGTGTTTTGTGGTCTGGGGTATAAATAATCCTGTCTTTAGTCTGTCTCTCAATCAAGGCATGCATGCTGTCCCCGTCGTTTTGGGTATGACCAACGACAAAGAAACGATGAACAATACTTATATTAAATTTGTTAGATACATACATATTCATTAAAATTACGACTCTGTTTCAATTCTAGCCTCCACAATAGGGTATTTTACACCATGTAAAAAAAAAAAAAATATATATTTATGATAGATTTTGTAAAAAGTAAACGGGAAATATTGATTTCTATTTATAAAAATGCATTATAAATTTTATATTTCAATTTTAAGAATATTTTTTTTACTTTTCGATACCGTCGTGACGTCACTGGTGAAGAGAACTAGCTAATGTGCTGTGCTATTTCGAAATTTTTCAAGTTATCATTACGATTGTTGAGTTTTATTCCGAATTGTATTGAAAAGGCATCATGGAAGACGGATTCGTAAAATCAGAAAGTACTAATCTTTATTCTATTAATTCGAATTCGTTTAACAGAACCCATAATCTTATATTGTGTGTAATTTTCGATGTCATTTCCCAGCTAAAACATGCAATAATCTTTATGACATTTGAAATCAAATTGAGTTTATTACTTCGCTTTTAGCACTAATGTTATAGATATTATAATATAAGCTGAGGTGAGAAAAACTTTTTGTTATATTTTTTTGTACAAACCATGTCATTATTCTCATATAATAGAAGAAAACACTAATTAAGTAAAACACTGCACTGCACTTGCATAGACGAGCGATTAACCTAATCTATTACAAAATTAGACTTGCAATAGGTCATGCACCTATCATGTCATAGTTAAATATAAGTCAATCTTACTTCAAAGTGATCTTCACAGAAGTATAGTTTAGATTTTGTAGACAATGCCTTCGGGTCTCTTCTTGCCAGTTTTAACCAAGTATTTCTTATATTTAAATCAGTTGGCACTTGAATCCATAACTTCCCCGGCGTCCATATGCTCGTATTTTTGCATTCAGGCACAACACAACAATGATATAAATGATAACTCATTATTAAATATACAAAAGTATGTTATTCCTATGCAAAATAGGCAAAATTCTAGGGCAGTGACGTCACGAGTTGAACAGCATGGCGGCTATCGTTTTCACGCGAAAATTTAAAACGTTAGATTAAAAGTAATTTTTATGGCACTATTCGGTTTTAAAAAATTATATAAAAATTATAGTGGTTCATTATCACTCTAGGATTCATTTAAAACACTTTTTGAAAATGGGTGTAATACCCTATTGTCAGACCAGAAACGATACTCTTTTGTACCTTTGGGTATTATCATTTCAATAAATTTATAAACACAGCTTGCAATTTAATTAGCTCCCCTTTTAGCTGTCTGTTGATTCCAAGAATAGCAAACCTTGTAAAGATACCATATCAAAAATGGTAAAATTTTGCATGGACGATTTTCTTTTACAATAGAATGTACATTTAACATTTCTGTAAATCAAAAGTACATACTAAAACCTCTTTATTTGCACTGCTAATTCCTTGTCTTTTTTTTTTGAATTTTCTAGCTGTTTCCTTTTCTTTCAAATGATTTCTTTGTTTTTGTATTTCTTCTTCTGTAGCCTGTGTTTTATTTCCAAATGTGTGACATTCTTCGCTTGCGTCTTTTTTGGGCTTATAAAAGGCAATATTTATATTTTTGTTTACAATATTACGATATTGTCGTACAGCAGACGCTTTGACAGAATAAACATTTGAATCAAACCTTGTAATAATGCTTGTAGATCTTGGGAAATGACAATGAACCATCTTTGCGAGTTTAATGAGGTTCAAAAGGCGTGAGAGCTTCAATAATATGATCAATCACATCACGTATAATATTGAATGTTATAGTTTTTGGATGGTGATTGGATTCTACAAACACTTCCGCGATCAATTTCTCTAGAGCGGTATAAACAAAGTTGAAACTTATCGAAAGGGTTCTAAGAAACATTTTACAAACAGATATTCTTGTTATCTCTGCATTGTCATTTGATTCCAACCATGGTAAATAATATTAAATAGTATAAAGCGGCTTCGAATTTTCAGAAACAGTTAAACGCACTTTTGGTATTTTGATAACGTACTTAGTGATAAAGTCTCATTGTCGTGAATGATTGCAAATCCTCCAAAACATCTCAAAAATTATTTTTGGGATCTCTTTTGATATCATTTTTGACGGCAGCTTTTAGGACCAGGGCAGGATGAAGAGAATTTCTACTGGTGTACTCCATACCTCTATTCATTTTGTATTTTCTCTGGCTATCCTTCCATTCTTGCTTAAATTACTCCCTTAAGCAACCCTTGTCCTTTTTAATATCTGAACTTCGCTTGCGTCGATTGCTTGGCTGATTAGGAGTACTTACTGCAGAATCAGTATCTTCTATATAAGACCAATCGCTGGTATGATTATCAGGTACAGTAAAACTAAAGTTTATGTAACTATTTGGACTAGAAAACGAAATTGCTGGTGAAGGTATGGGGTTATAATGCTCTTAGTCTTAAGTCTATTTACAGGTATCTCGATAGATGAGGATTCTCTTGAATTTTCTATTATTGATGGCGAATAGACTGACTCAGGTGACCTATCAATAATACTATCAGAAAATGTGGAGGCTTTGGATGGCAAAATTTCTAGACAACGTTCACTATCTTCTAGGTCTACGTGATCGATAGTATACAGTTCATCTTTGGTAAAGTAAGTACCAAGTGGCAAAGGGGACTCTGAAAATAAAGTAGACATACTCTTACTTCATTTTGCCATCAATGAGGCAAATTATGGCAGCACAGACTGACAGACAGACGACAGTTTAAAATTAATCCCTTTACTACTAAAAATTAGAATACTAAGACATGTGTAATATTACTGTGAACTACCACGACGTATACTGGTCTATCTCAACTTAACCCAGTATGGAATGTACAGAATTTTTAATAATTTATAATCTAAAATAATGTGATTATTTAGTGTCATAATTATAATTTATATAAGCTAATGTAATGAAAAACTTAAACTACTTACCATTTTTATGAAAAGATTCCACTGACTCGTTATTTTCAAAATTTTCGTGAATACCTAATATAATTTGAGTGTCTTAAATCTACTAAATTAAGCATAAGTTTTTCTCTTGCATTTTGCAGTGTTTACTCCATGCTTATTGAAATTAAAATATAGTGATTTTATAAATCAAATCTAATTTAATGATCGCAAAAATATACACCTAAATTGACATACTCACGTGCCACGCGAACGCTGTATACTGTTCCAGTTTGCACATCAGTGTGACCATTATTAAAATACAGATCCTGCCTTACTTTGGTTAAAAACCTGCCAAATCCTGCCAAAGTCTGTAGTGAAAAATGCCTAAATACTGCCAACTTTATTTACCATTGTATAATTGTATTAAACTAAGAAAAGTAAAAATACACATTTAAATGCTATACTTTTCTTAAATTAAAATAAAACATATCTTTCGTTGGTTTGAATACAATGCAATCGCCATACTCACCAATGCCTTGTTTAACGTTTGCGATAGACGCTACATGTTTCTTTATATCTAAATCTGTTTCGTGTTTTTTCTTAATTAAATTTATTTGTGAGAATATTCTTTCGCATGCTGAATCCACTCATATTTTTTAATGTTTACTAGTAGCGATATGCTACTTTAAAACTGACAGCCAGGATGCCAATTTGCAGTTACACAGTCTGGATTATCTTTAGCTTTGGATCCACGATGAAAGTAAAGGACCTTGCTCCCACTCCGCTCCAAACGCCCTTTAATATTTTTGCTTCATCACCACCACCAATAATTACTATCGTCCACGAAATATTATTAACAAGATATCGCTAACAAGATATTATCACCACGAAATCTAATGCGATACCAAACTAAAGTACGTCTCTTCTATAACTGATTGAAATATTAACCATAACCATAAACTCGTGTTTATGAATACTCGTTTTAAGGTTTAGTGAATGTGACAATGTGATACAAACATAACACTAGAAGTACAGGGAAAACCCCCACATGCTGGCGAAGTAGCTAGGGTTGCCATTTTCGGCATTTTAAGTTTCCATACTGAAATCTATTTTTAATTCCCCAATACTGCCAAATACTGCCAGGTTTTATAAAACGTCAACCGATCATGCCAGAGGCTAAAATAAGAGGCCAATTCTGTCAAAATGATAGGAACCTGCCACATATGGTCACACTGTTGCACATGTCGCTCAAAGTACCCCACCTGCGTCCCGTATATACTGAATCCGAGTAGTTAGTTTAGAGTACGTCGTATTGAAATTTTAAATAACACAACAGCTCAGAGTTATTGAGATTTATCTTATCTATCATCTGCACAAACACTAACTACACAAAGAAAAAACAAAAGGAGGTAAACAAAGGCGCGCGTGATGTAGAGGGTGTTTCTAAGGAGATCGTCATTCAGAAAGCATTGTACTGTCCCCATAAGACTTCGTTACTAGACAAGGGGGATTTTGACCGGAGCTTTCCATAAATGCAACGTTATTTCTCCTTTAGTACTACCATTATGTTTGGGGCATCAAAATGAATTATGTGCATTGTTTTAGCTCGGCTTCTATTCTTTGTATCGGTCTCGGCTAAAGAAATTTTTGTTTTTTCTTAAATCCATATTCAATTACGAAGACCTTACATATAGGACTGATGCATTAGATTTATTGAATATATTTGTAATTATAAGTTAGTGATCCTCTCATAAATATTGCCCAGCTCTGAGATTTTCAAAGGTTATATTAAATGATTAGTACGTTCTTGATTTTACTTTGATGGAAGTGTTATTAAATTTTAGAAGTATTAATTATTTTTAGTTCCGTAACCTGTAATGAAAATATGATACCCCAATAATATAAAGGATTCTTTATTGTGCGTCTGTCTGTTGACATGTCGATCTATACTAAAAACTTTTTCTTAGGAGCGTTTAAAATGTATTTAAGTTTTTTATGTATGTCAGAAACAAAATTCTCTGAGATGACACTTATTTAATGACATTTGGGTGTCAAACAGTGTGTATATGAAATATGAATGTGGATAGTAAAAAAATATTAAGTAAAAAAACCACTTCATCTAAATGGTTAGAGCCGTGAGCTTGTTCGCCCCATTTTTTATAAAAAATAAATAAAAAAGGCTCTTTCGGAGAAACCAATTATATAAATACATAATATATACAAGAATTGCTCACTTAAAGTATAAGATACATAATATTTTGGTACGTGATTATTTCGGGACGAGTTACATGATTGGTTTTGATAATACTGGCTAGTGACTGGCTAATGTACGACGCAATATTTATAAATAAAAATCATTTAATCCGATATCAAGTGCATCGTCAGCACATGTCTTCTCGTAACTGGATACTTTTTATAAGACACAATGTGTCTTCTCATTGAAACCGCCGGTAATGAAAGCCTCGATTGTATCACCGTTGCGTTGAAGCAGTACACTGTGTTATAATTAGCGATGTAATACGGTTAAAGAACGAAATTCGACCTCAAAATTGTACCATTATTTATGCGAATGCGTGGAAAAAGCGGTCCGAGACGCGCTCTCACAGTCTAAACAATAAAACGACAACGTTAAAGTGGGCTATGAAATGTAGAGCTCTTTATTCCAGCAGTATTATACTATTTTAGTTCAGGTATCTCTTTACCAGAGCAGGCAATCTCGACAACCGCTGCCATCCCGCGTAGGGTTTTAATGAAATTAAAAACTTTATGAATGGCTCGCGTAAATCTTTCCGTTCAGAATAATTCTTACGCGGACGTTTATAATGCAAGTGAAATTTAAACTGTTATTTGTGACGTTGATAAAGTAGTTTGGATCGTAAGTTGAGCTAAAATTTAAGCATAAAAATTATTCAGTGCTGGTGTATTATGTCGTTGGATAATTTTAAATTTAGGATCCGCAAACCGAACATAGATTTGAATTAGATAATATTACTGTAAGGGAGAATTACTACACGTTCGACTACGATTTATTCCGTCTTTTTACAAAAAGATGTTTATCATTAGACTTAGGTTTAGACTAAAGTCTGGTTCATTACAAAAGTCTCATAGAAAATATGCGAACTAAAATGTTAAGTGTGGAATTTATCAGCAAATGTGAAATTTCGGGAAGACTGTGGTGCCGCGGCTAAAGGGCTTTTTTCGTAACAAAGAATGTTCTTCTTAAACCGTAGAATAAATCAGAGACTATCAATAAAATACGTTTTGTAATATGACAGTAAGAGTAAGGTCTTAAAGAATTTTGTACAGTCTAATATATTGTACATGTTTATTGCGGCGAAACATTAAAGATATTCGAAACGTGGAGCTCCATAAAAAGTGTAATATTTATTACTCCTTATTTTTATACTCCGCACATACACAATATATACATATGTATGCATAGTAAATATGTTGCTTCTTTTAATGTTAACACGAGAATGAGTATTAGAGAATCGTGGTAAAAAAAAACAATGTAATTTTCGTCTTATTATGTGAGCTTCCTAGGTGGGAGGACTCCATTTCGGCCTAGGAATTTGTCTAGGTAGATACCCTCTTACTGGTTGTTTTTGGCGGCAGGTATTTTTACCAGCGTTGCCAACATGTGGGGAATTCCCCAAACTGCGGTGAATCTCAAGTTGATTGGGGATTTTTAGGGGATTGGTATTATGCGGGGAAAGTGCGGGAATTTTGAAAATCGATAGCCCGGGCCAAGGCAGAACCTTTTTTCAAGAAATCTAAATACTCATCTTAACATTTTTGTTAGGTTACTTATGGATATCAAATTACTCCCTTTTTTTAATTATCTTCATTGCACCACATTTAATTTTCGGATTTATTGCGGCAACTTTTGTGTATCATTTAATGCTTTTACATATCTTTATTTTTTTATTTTAAAGCAGAGAACCGCATTCATATAAATCCAGATACTGTGGTACTTTTTAATGGCAACAAGGGAAGGAATTAAAAACACTCCATGGAGTAAAATGCTTGTTAAAAATATGGAAAAAGTGTGAAAAAAATTTTTCGATAAAAAAATGTAAGTTAAAAAATAAATCTTATAAATTAGTTGAATCTTGTTTTATTTCTGTTATTCTGTTGATTTTTGTCTCCAAATTGGGGAATTTGCCTTGGATTTTCGGGGAATTTTACAAATTGGTGTTGGCAACGCTGATTGTTGCATTCGTATTCGTACTGACCTAAGTAGGTCGCATGTGTCCACGGGCTGTAGTAGACACTCCATCAGGTGAACTATTAGTTCGTTGGTAACTTTAGTTTTATAAAAAAGTAGCAAAGTATCGTGTAAAGAATTTATAGAACAAAGAGATTTAAATATATTACTACTACTTAAATGTCTTTGTTATAGAATAAACAAAACTGTAATCAAATTCGATAGAATTTAATCTGAAAATAATTTTGACGTTATAATTTTAATAATTTCGCTTTTCATTCCTTGAAAGACGCATAGACGCGTTCAAAACGCTAATATTTAGCGTTGTGTTCCTTTAATAAAATATTTGTTATTAACGTCGAAAGCTCAATATTAAGTAACTGATGTTTATCCATCCGCGCTTTTCATCTGTGTCGCGAATAAAGAATCCCTCTTATGTAAACAGAGGAGCTTTTTCATTAAGACGAATTTAAACATTTTCATTTCTTGAATCGAATTCAAGTGGTACCGTTTTAAGTTTAAATGCTTCTTTCAATGAGGTTGAATCAGAAGTGGAAGCGTGCTGGCTTTAGTCCAAAGTGCTTTGTTTTTTATGGCCTCAGGACGACCCTTTGCAACACTGGAGCCAAGCAAGCCGGTCAAGTGCCTTCAGGGAAATTTGTTTGTCTGCAAGTATACAACTTGAATGTTCTGGTTAGCGTCGGGCGGAGTTTGCCTAAATTCAACTTAAAAATTTGAACTTTTTTGCTACAATATTTGGCAAAAGTTTACTGCGTGCATTTACAGTCAGAATAATTTTTATTTATTTTAGTTCAAACTGTTTTAGCTACTGATGTTTGTCGTTATGTAGTTGATTTGAAAGAGCATGTTTGAAACATAGCAATCTTTTACCAAATTTTAATCTATGTACATAAAAGAGTCGAAGTGTTTGTTGTGTGATTCACGATTTTTTTGCTTCCAAATTTTTTCTCTTGTATTGTGTACCTATTGGATTTTTAAGGATAAAAAAGTGGAACGGATTAAGAATGGTAGCTTTTATATATCAACTATATATTTCGTCATAAAATTTACTCAAGTCGTATAAACCTTGGGCTTACTATTTAATTTAAATAATTTCATAGATATGATTAATTATTAATAACCATGGTTGAAGTCACGTACACCTTTAGTACTAAATAAACTAAATTAAATTTAATGATTTCTTATATTTACGCGAACACTACATATTAAATAAAACTATTTTTACGGATTTATCGCGTTTAATTTACTTATTTTAATTAGTTATTTAATAAATTTATATGAAATTTTATAAATCATAGGAATTTCAATTACAAAAGGCGCTACCATTGCAGTTGCGGTGTAGGCATTATTTATACAATTGTATTAATAACAAACGAGCACACATTCCACCTAATGATAAGTGAATGCTATGTCCCATAGACACCGATCACACCCATTAATAACCAAAATGCTGATGCATTGTCACACCTGGGAAATCCAAATCAGGGAGGATTATGGAAGAAATCCATATCTAAATGTGAACTTTGCCGTTGACAAACTTGAGATATAAAAATAATTAGAAATTTCGAAAGCATCCCAATAAGCCTTTTGTAGACTATAGTAGCAAGTAAGCAAGCAAAGACACCCACAGCGGACGTAAATTAATCCCATTAAGGCCCAGCCACTTTAACACTAATAATAAAACCGTTATTCGTCCGTCGATCATAAAGTGGCATTAATTTTAAAGCTTCATTCTTTTACTACATATTGCTGTTAATTAAGTATAACTGCCTCTATCTTCCTCGACTAGCACAATTATGTCTTGTTAATAATCACAAACTGTTTTTATTTCTTTTAAAACACAGCTGTTTAGAAATAAAATTTATGTATATTTGATCAATTGTGAATAGTAAATATATTAAGATATAATTTATAATACATACTTATATTTTTCTTATTTGTAAAGTTGCGCGGTAAGGGGCATAAGATCCAAACGCTAAGACTGCGATTTACTATCCAGGGCTTCATTACTACTTATAACAAGTGCAGCTTATATAATAAGTAAAAAATCTATCAACCCATTTCGTTCCATAGGTATAAGATATTAGAAATGTACCTAGATAAGATAAATAGCGGAAAAACTATCTCGTAGGTATAATAGTTCTTCCTGTTACGAAAATTTTGTACAACCGACTTCAATGTAAGTTATTAAGAATAACTCAAAAACTATTGGCCAGACCTTGATCAAACTTCTATGGGACTACATGAGAAGCACCAGCTCTCAAATAATGAAATAATCATCGAAATCGGTTCTCCCACAAAAAAGTTATGAGGTAACACACATAAAAAAAAGAACATACAGTTGAATTGAGTACCTCCTCCTTTTTGAAGTCGGTAGAAAAATATATGTAATCGTAGAAAACGACGTTTTTGGAAAAATATCCAATAAATTATTACGTCACGTGAAATGAAGACAGCTAAATGTTAACGCTCTTAACCATATTCTGTAGCAGGTGCCGCCGACAATTCAATTAAGCTTTTTGAATAGTGTGAGAAAGAAATACGGAAAATATGTAATAATTTTGTGGTTTTTGTTACAGGTACTGGTTGTAGCACGTTCTTCTTTGATATAGGAAAATGGTATGAAAAAAGTTTTTTTTTAAACTATTTTGACGCAATATTTTTACATAGTAGAGTAGAGCCAAGCTGCAGCTATATTATGGTTGCAACACTAATGAGTCGGCTCGAGCGGGGAAGGACCGCGCTCTCACAAGATAGCTTAATCTTAATAAATAAGAAAGCTTAATGGTATGGTGAGTGTAGAGAACCGGAGACCCTTTTTACTGGTAATGGGGTATTCTATCTAAGTGCTGCAACGCATCTATATTTTGATTCCTAATCGTAATAGATATAGTTGTATATGAGCAACAGCATACATGCCATCAGGTGGACTTTGTTCTTGTTCGTCTTTATTTTATAAAAATAATAGTAAAACTGCAGTCATATTATGCTAAGTACACTAAAACACCGTATGTTTAAAACAACACATTACACAAAAAAAAAACTAGAAAGATCATAACAATAGGTAGTTCATAGTATTCTGGTTTATCATTTCTAACAGGCGAAAAATGAATGTGCTAGAAGCGATTTACGGCAGTTTTCAAATAGCGGATTTTAATGCACATTTTTAGGGTTCCGTACCCAAAGGGTAACCAACGGGACCATATTACTAAGCCTCCGCTGTCCGTCCGTCCGTCCGTATGTCCGTCAGCGGGCTGTATCTCATGATCCGTAATAGGTAGACAGTTGAAATTTTCACGGAATGTGTATTTCTGTTACTGCTATAACAACAAATAATAAAAATAAAAATAACCCTTACTAGAAACGTGTGTGATGGTGCGGAACCCTTCATGCGCGAGTCCGATTCGCACTTGGCCGGTATGTTTTAGTTATTCACTCTGTACCCTTAATCGATAGTAAAGTGTCGCTAACACTGCAGACTATCAGTAGATCCAGAAATTAATGATTTCTTAAATTTACCCGAATACAACCAATTTTCATCATTGAATAAAACTTATTTTGTTAACACGGGCTCCTTCAGCTTTTACACCGCGACCTAAAACAATAGGACCTCAGTCACATGACCATGGCCGAAACGTCGGCAATTAAAAATAAGTTGAAATTAAACACGATTATTTCTGTAAAATGAGTTTTATTCAAGATCTAGAAAATGTTAGATTGATGATATAATTTAAATCCTAATGTGTCTGTTCTGTTACTCGTATTGTCAAACGTGGCGATTTTGGGAAATTTCTAATATATAGTGGGACTTTTACACTAGGATGAATGGTGGTATTAAGTAATGAGATTAGAATTTATATTTAATTTTTGTGAATTTTACTTCATACAAACCCTAAGACCAAAAATCTAAAAAAACAATATCAAACCTTTCAAGAAAGAAAAATGCAAGAACGCCGAGAAGTCAAGTTGGTGAGGATACAGCTTAACATGCTAGGTTTGAAAGGAGATGAACTTGGTTCCATACAAGCTTGGGCCGGGCGTGAACAAAGTTCAAATAAATCTTATTTTGAAGATTTAAACATTTGCTATTTATGTCAAAAAACATATTTTTGTAGGACCTGGGGTTTTGTTTTCATTTTATGTTTTATTATTTGTAGGCTATGTAACAAAATCACTCGTTGCTGTAATAAGTTGTTTAAATAAATTGAAAAGGATACAAAATAATGCAGTTTTGTAGTTATTATGAAAATAATGTATTATATATCTTAAGTCTTAACCTTTTTTAATTTTTTAATTATTTTCTGCAATTATTAATAAAATATCATCTACAAAAGCAGCCGGAGGCTGTAAATTGTCAGTTCTATTCTTCCCAAAACCCAAGTACCACATTATTGTCATTATGTGGGCGCAACAATCTACTGTCCTGTAATGCGAGAGAAACGCCAAAGGTCAAGTTAAATTAATCCACGAAAGTAAAAACACGAAATATATTCACAAATACAACCACAATATCAAATGCGCATGAAAAGTTGAAACTCGAAGTTATAAAGTTAAGTCTCCTTGGGAACAGGCAATGATCAAGAAAAATATTTAAAGACGTTTTGTTTTTGCTATGGTAAAAGCGTTAGTTTTCGTTTTTCAGTGTAAAAAAATGTTTTTATGAATGTCCCATGGATTACATGATTAAAAACCTTTTAATTATGCTTATAATTTATCGTTTTATTACCTTCATATTTTTTTACACCCAATTTCATACATCTCCTTTGGGATTATGGAATGGGTTCTTTGGCCTGATTTTTTGTTATCAGTAGGTTCCTCTGTTTCGTACGACGATCATTAATGTTCCCTACATTTCGTGCAGGTGATGTGAACATTTAGGTAAAAGTCGACTGATAAATATATTGTATTGTTGTGAAAATACGTCAACTCTTTCAAAGGCAAGCGTTGCTTTCGAACAATAAGCCCGCATTATTCAACGACTGTTGTATTTACGGTCCACTGTAGACTAACATATCATTTGTCATAATCAACTTAATGTAAAACAATTGAGCATGAGTTTAAAACATGCCCTGTTTAAACTCTATCAATGAACGCTTTGTTATTGATGGGGTAGTTAAATAAAATAGAAATGTAGAATAAATAAACAGAAAATAATATAAACAATAAAAAGTGTCTCGCAGTTCATTTATAACATTATCACCGAGATAGAAAACATTAACGAGCTGAAGGCAACACGAAAGTTCATGTTTCTGGTCAGTTGTTTGCAAGCTCTTTTATAAAGTTACTTTGAATAGTGCATAGTTAATGCTTAAAGTTAGTTTTTATCACATTTGCGTATAAAACAGTGTTTGATACTCAAGATTTATTTATATAATAACTGTAAACTATTCAACTATAACTATGAACAACCACGGCGCGGTAAAGAACTTTTAAGACATTTATTTTTTATTTTTTACATTTTTCCGTAGTTGTCAAGCGTTACGTAATTATGACATCTGACACAGTCAAAGAGAATATAATCACTACGTTTAGACATAGTTATCTTTTTAAGTGGAGTAAGAGAGGTGATGTTTGTAGCTAAAGTAAGAAAATATATAGAAAATAAATTACAGATTTAAGAGTATATTAAGCAGTAAGAACACTTTTTCTAAGCCTTATGAGCCTACTTAAATATGCCCCGGTCGATATGTGGGGAATTTTTATTTCTACTATAAGCAGTCGATAGACGACACCCATATGAATTATATTCCTAATTAATTCTATTTTGTTAGATATATTCCTCAACAGCTATGTGTGAGTTTATGTTTTATTTTAAATTAAGAGTGATGAGATAACAGACCACCTATAGGTAAGTGGTTACTGAACATATTAAGATACTGTCCTTAACAGCTGTGATTAACTTCAAGCAAGAAGGCCACAGATGCATTGACACCGCTGAAGACTAAGGTGTAATACCTCACTGACTTTAATTATACTGTGTCTCTTACATTTCAAACTGAAATTCAGTAACAAACATTTGCGCACCCAACTAACATTGTGCTGCCGCTCTGGCGTCACACCGCTTCATCCCTTCCGCTATATCTCTCTGGTCTTCTTGTCCAATGCTCGTGCGTTTGTGACGCTAGGCAACGTCGCAACGTATCGTGTGGCATGTCACTGTGATATAATATGTAGAACGACGCAACGTCACCGCTCAAGCGTCGTAACTCATCGTGTGGCCTTGCTCATCCTGGCCTTGCCGTGCCCGAGGTAATCCATACCGATGTATCCATCGCACTTAGGTCGGAGGAGTGGAGCGTCAGAGGACAAACACAACTCAAGCAGACCCGAAAATTAACAAATTGTGTTTTGTACTAATGTTGTCTCTGCCGGGGATTCTAGCCCGTAGAATACGTGGGTATTAGCTGCGTATGCTTGTCAAGAAAACAGGTGCACAGATACCATGAGATTATTACAAAAGCTGCACCTAATATTTTTCAGTAATAAGCTAAAACAAAATCAACAAACTAGGTATTTATTACATAACGTGCATCTCCTTAAATACTGCAAATGTTGGCAGTATCCAGAAATCATGCAAGATATATCGTATTTAGGTAATGTTTACGACTTTGTAGAAAAGCTACTACTTGCTGGATCGTCGCAATAAAACTTTATTGCTATGCATAAAATCGTATGCTTACACATTCTGTATTAGATTACATAGGTTACTATTTCCACTGTATATCCATTTAATTTTACTTTTTTTAAATGTATTACGCAAACGGCCAACATCAATTAGTTAAATAAATTTAGCAAAAGTTAAAATCGAAGTTCTCTCGAGGCGTATTAAGAGGATTTGTACTAACTTGAAAGCAATTTATGCGATCCCGAGTACTTCCCCAATTTACGTTAGTGTTCTACAAAGCCGTAGAACTACGCCCCAGCCTTTTAACATCTCGCGCCCATTCTATTCAACAGTTCCCTAATCCAATTCAAGTACTGACCACATCATTAATTTTCTACAATATCGCACCCCAAAACGCTTCGCATTCGATATTTCAGCGCGAACTATTTATATTTCTTGGGACAACAAAGGCGCGAGCCATAAATAAAGGTCTTGCCCCCCAGGGATACCGCCTTACTGCCTTTGATACGGTCCCTTTCTTATTTGATGTTGTCTAATGTTACTGGCTCTAGGTGTATCACTGTGCGAAGTTCATAAATCATTACTTGCTACGTATACGTGTCGCAAGGTGTTTGTTGTAACAAGCTGTCTCTGACACTTTCTTGATGCTATTATAACAAGTGCGTTGTAATTGAAGTTGTTCGTGCTTAATTTTGCGGTTCTAATGTATATGATTGATTAAAGAAGTTTAAGCAGAGAGTAAGCCCATTTGTACAATAAATAGTGTTTATGATACAGAAGTATTTCGTTACCTCATTCTTATATAATTATTGTGATATTTGTATATTGGTAGCAACTGTACGGTTGTTCGCATAAAGTTGGCAGACTGCACATGCTTTCTGAATTATTCGGAGCGCGCATATTCCCAAGATATTTTCCTTGGCTGCGGAACTTCTGATAATCTGTGTATTTGAATTTTCAAAACGGAAATTTTCTGGTGAATTTAAAGCTAAAAGTAGATGTTGGAAATACATGTAAATTATTTTGAAACTTTGAAAGCAAGGATATGTGATACACTGTACATACTCGTATCTTTCTATGCTGACACTAGGAGAGAAATCACATGGTGCAGCTATATGGCAGAATTACACAATTATATCGTTTTTCCGTCCTTTTACGGCTTTTTTAACCGACTTCAAAAAGGAGGAGGTACTCAATTCCACTGTATTTTTTTATGTGTCATAACTTTTTCTAGGTGAACCGATTTTGGTGGTTCTTTTTTATTTGAAAGCTGGTGCTTCTCATATGGTCCCGTATAAATTGATCAAGGTGTGACCAGTAGCTTTTGAGTTATCGTTAATAATTTATATTGAAGTCGGTTGTACAAAATTTTTAATTTTACTACTTGTTCATTACTTTTAACATTTTAAAAATGACGATATAGACGGTAAAGAAGTATATATCTCATTAATATACCCATCGTGGTAGCCAATAGGCTTAGTGGTCGCTGTATATTATATAGTACACGAGCGACCCGGAGTCTATCTCCGCCGGCACCAATGAAGTTGTTAATTGCAATTTTAAGTGTTAATTTACCATGTGCTCGGCGGTGATATAAAATATTTCGGGACCATGTAAAGTCTGCCTACACGCATTGGAGGTGCATGCCGGATTTATAGCTCCATAACACTCTCAGAAATAAAATGAAGCATTAGCCCAGCTGCGGTACTTACAAAAGAAAAATTACTTTACTTTTACTTTACTTATTTTTATGGTGATTCTCATTTCTTTATGTTAAATCTAGTCGATTCTTGTCACCTGAACGAGTATATCTCAGCCATATAGCTCCGCAATATGTGGCCATAGATATAACCCAATGTGATAGATAGTACAAAAAATAATGTAACTGACCAGAGAGTTACATTTTTATTTTTATAAAACTGAAGTGACAAACGGACTTACAGTCAGTAAGTGACACCTGCAGCCAACTTCAAACAAGAAGGCTACAGATGCGTTGTCACCTCTGAGGACTAAGATGAAATACGTCAAAGAATGTAATTATATTGACTCTCTTAACCCTGTAGACTGGAACACAGCAGTGCAAGCATTACTCTTTGGCGGCAGGATTAGCTAACAGGGTGGCTACCCAGACGGACTCTTAGGCCTATTTTTATAATTATAAATAAATATAAAATATTTTCACCTTGCATTTTAAATCAGAATTATGGAATATACGAACAATTTCAGGCGCTTTAGACTACAATATTAAAACAATTTCTAAGTATAATTTTACGTTGAGCAATTTAATACGTTACTGCTAAACCCAAACTGCACGTTAATCTCTTCGAGACAGTTTCACCAGTCTCGCAGCTCGGAGCGACTAATTTAAGTGCAATTTGCTGAGCAACTCGAGTTGCATCGGACGCATGACTCATGTTTGTGATTAAGCTTTGATTACATGTCGATTTGGAGCGGGCTCTTTCATTCGTAATCTTGTCTGAACTATCTCAGTTGGAAATTTTTATTAGTTTTGGCGTAATATGATTTTCGTCTTATATAACTGCACGTTATGTTTGTTTTTTGTAGCTTTTAATTTATTTATTATACTAGTAATTGGTTTATTTATTAATTACAGTTGAACATAGACCCATAAATTGCCTCATAGGGGAAATATTTGCCATATATGATACGTATGACCGCCTCTTTTGTATAGTGGTACGTAAACGTAAATGCTTGGCGACATAGACGGACTCCCAGGCAAAGGAATCAAACTACCCAGTAAAGAAATATAGTATTCGAAATGAAATATAGTTGTTATACGTAATACATATAACGTGAACCCCCTTAATCCTCGTTATCTGAGCACTTGTAAGAGAAGTTAGATAAGCTCGTTTAAAAATAACCTTGTCTTAAGTTGTTTCAAGTGCTTTAGAATCTTTATTTGTGCTCCTCGAAGCTTAGAAGTAATATTTTTACTTTTAAATTATCTGAAAATTTGACTTGACATTTTTAGGAATATCTATTTTTGATAAACGAATATTGTAAAGTAGAAAGGTTTATGGATCTTGAGAAAAATACTAGACAAAGTATGAGGTTGAAATAAAACATTTGACAGGTTGAAACAGGTTGTTAGTTAAAAATTAATTATTACTTAAAAATTTGTTTTCGATAATGCACTATAGAAACTTTAGACTAACGTGAATGTAGTGTTGTGAGAGCATTAAAATTTAAGAATGTAGCTTTAAATTAAACTTTTGGCTTTAAATTAAACCCATTCGGTGTCGAGACCCTTGGTCCGTGGGGTCCTAGCGCTATAAGGCTTTTTAAGGAAATAGAAAAAAGGTTAGTCGACGTCACAGGAGACCGAAGTGCTGGCAGCTACCTCGGACAAAGAATTAGTATAGCTATTCAAAGGGGGAACGCTGCCAGTATCTTCGGAACCTTGCCTAAAGGGACTATTTTTAATAATATATTTTAGTTATTACAATATTTTTTTAAGGTTTTTAGTTTTAGGTTCATTATCCTAGTATATATTTATTTTATAAATTGTGTAAGTAACAAAAAATTAGTTAATATTAAATGTACATTTTTAGAAATTATTATATTATATAGGTACATAAACTAATCAACATTCTTATGATGATAATATTATAACGTCAATGTCATTAACAATTCACATACAAACATTCGCTTCGACGCTATAAAGTGGTTTACTTTTGGCTTATATAATATATATATGTACATAATATACTATTATGATAGAAAATTCTAATTTTTTTATTACTAAATGGGTCCGCTTTTGACCACGATCTATCACGGTTTACGATGGACCCAGCGTAAACAGGAAATGGCTATATGGCACTGGTATTTCCATGTACCGACGGAACACAGCAAGCTGTTTGGCGCCGGACTTTGATGGGAAAGTAGTCGCGAGCCTTGCGGGCCATTAAAGACCCTACCACACCACACCTGGACAGTCATTCACAAAGGTCTTGCGAATGACTGTCCAGGATGCGCAGAGTCCTTGGTTCGATTCTGTAGGTACCTGGCGGAACAATTTGCGCTGCGCGGGTCGTTTTCTGCATCCCAAAAATATACTCCATAAGTATTTTTAAAATCTATAAGGATTACGCTTACTGAATGCTTAGTGGAAATTAATTCCAGTCGAGTTGCTTGTGTAATATAAAATAAACGATAATCTGCTACAGAAGAAAAAATCTAAGTAGGTACATAAGGAGCTTTCGTCAATCATCTTTACTAGGCAACTATGAGCAAGCGATACCCATCTCTTGTCAGATACTTTTATAGATATTGCAGATAAATCTAAGCAACATCAGGAAGTAGGCCGTTATTGTACTTTTAATAGATCTCTGCAGTGTTGAAATTCGGACAATAGTTGTGCAACGAGACGCTAAGCCGCGAATAACGGAATGGAAATTCGCATTAACGAAGTGTTTTATGCACACTCACTCGTCATGAATTCTTAAACCACTTTTAATAATTAATTAGCCAACTTTATTCAGTTTAATGAACAATGTAGCCACACTTGAACTCCGTAAGAGGCCATTTATTTTGTTGGGTTGTCAGCGTAAATAGCGGATCGCTTAACTTTGGCCCGTAATGTTCGAAGTACTTATTTATTGAAACCATTTTGAAGAAGTTTCTCCATTAATTCATGTTGCAAAGTACACACGTACATAATATATTGGGTTATTTGTCATGATTAAAATTTTTTCTTATGTTTTATAATGTTATGTCATAAGGACGTTATGATGGTACTAAGCATGTGTAAAGATCTCAAAAGGTGTGTAAAGGATGTGTCTGGGAGGCTATTTGTAAATACTTGCATATATTTGCCCAAATACTTCAAAAATAGGGATGTAAAATCAAAAGCTACCAGGAATCTAGCATATTGATATCAGATCCTAAAATATATAAACTATAGTAAGGTGAATCAAGTTCATAAAACCCTTAAAATATAAATCATGTTACGAATGTCAAAAGTAGTCATAACAACATTTAAATAAAATGTTACAATATCAAAACATCCATTACTACATTCATTGAAAACAGTGATTTAAAAATGTTTCTAAAATATAAAGGGCAGGCCTTGTAAAGAGACTCGATATTAAATTATTTCGAAAAATTATGTAAAAATATTTACATAGTGCACATGATGAAACTGCCTTTAAAATGTTAAAACTTGATTCTTTCATAAGCCTTTTATGTCTTTAAAAATAACTAAATATGTATTCATTAAAATGTAAAAGTAAGGTCTAACATACAAAATTACTACAGTTTAACTTACTAAGGATTTAAATATGTTATATAATTCTTTAATTATATATTATTATATAATTATTATTATATTCATTATAATATAATTAAAAAGTACATACAGACACAGATTATACGCAAGCTTTGTAAGTCATTCTGCAAATAAACGAAAACTACATACATATCAGCGGCCTCAGCGGGATACTCGCTAATTTTCTGTAGGTAATTACTACCGCTAATTGTGTAACAAAGGTTTGCTTAATCAGATCAAACATTCTAATTCGCCGATTCTCGCTTAATTGCGGTTGATGGAAGTATATCGCTATTTAAGACAAAATTCACTCCTATAATAACTTAAGTGTTCGGTCGGTTAATTAGAAATTTCAGTGCGGAGATTTGCTTTGCTCCTTGAAATTTCTCCAGTAAACAACTTTGAGTTAATGTAATTGAACCATATCTTAGGTAGGAAATTATTTAACGGAGCGTATATGTTACTTGATAATTTTAGGAATACTACTGAATAAATAACGTATTTGAAGTTCAGTCATGAGTTATGAGAGTTTATTCTAAGAATGTAAAATTAAATAGTACATTAACGATCTAATTAAAAAAAAAATTATACTTAGTCTCAGGTTTAAACGAAAATCTGTATCACGAAAGAAGTCCTGCGGAAATTTGTTAACTAAAATGTAATGTATGGAATTTGACAGTAAATTTCAAATTTCGCGGAGACTGTGGCGCCAGGGCTGAAATACTTCTGTAGTAAGAAGGACTATTCTTAAACGACAGTTTTTAACCAATTTTTGGAATAAGAGGGTAAAAGATCTTGAAAATACAACAACTAAAGAGTGCAAGTGCAAACTTGCACAATGTCAACCACGACCACGATGAACACGTTTAAATACTTGTGTAAAAGTTGTCAGCTACGTAGAACATACTCGTATTATAGTCTTAAATGTACGAACAGTACAAGGCTATGTTTCTGAACTTGCCTTATTGAGACAGCTTAACTTCAAACCAAACTGTTTGTGTCGATCTAAATATATCGTCGGTCAATCACAGTTAGACATTACAGTACAATACAGACATAACAGTTCCTAAACATATAACACAATCTCAGTGTTTTTTTTTTTGCAAAATTGAAGTGAAAAACGAACAACGCCAACTTGATGGTAAGTGGGTGCTGCAGCCGATGGACACCTGCAACTAACTTCAAACAAAGAAGGTTACAGATGCGTTGTCACCTCTGAGAACTTTGATGGAATGTCTCACAGGCTATAATTATATTGGCTCTTTAACCTTTCAGACTGTATACAGAAAAGGAGTTCTGCCACTTAGTATATAATATAAAATATTTAAAGCACTATAATAATTTAAAGAAATGATAATTTTATTATATTTGTAATGTATTATTTAATAGCTATGTAATAATAGTAAAATATCATTGTTTCTTCTTCTTCTTCATTAAAAGTCCGCTGCTGAACATGAGCCTCCCATTGTAGGAAGGATTTTTCTTAATCGTCACGCTTAGCAGACGAATTGTCGCAGAAACAGACATCTCGCAACGTTTATGCTGCTGCCCATCGCCGGTTTGATTTAATTTAGACAATACCGCAATATATCTGAAATTTTTAATTTTCACATTTCCCATAGTTACCTTTTACTAAGCCCACAGGACGAAATATAGTGATAGATTCTCTTACGACGCCACCACACTGGCACTGGCTCTTTGTTTGTTCTTATTGACTTATTAGCATTACAGCTTTAAAGTCCACTGCTGAACATAGGTCTCCCCATAGATTGTCTCATAGGGATCCCCCCTATTTGCCATAGTTGTCACGCTTAGCACGCGGGTAGGCAACCGCAGTTTTTTTTATTTTTAGTCGTTATTAGGATGACGCTGCTGCCCGTCTCCTGATTTGTTTGCCTCTGTCGCCTCTTACGACACCCACGGGATGATATTGGATAGTGGATATTCTTACACCGATACTACACGGAGACCGTGTATCTAACGTTCGTTATTCGTACAATTGTCGGATACAAATCGGCGATGTAATCTTAGTAAGTCAAATTATACTTGGCGACCGAGTCTCACTCGGCGTTAGAAAAGAAATCTTAGGGATGATATCTATCTAAATAAACTTGGAAACTGAGGCATTATCTAAATACAAAATTTCAAACAAATCATTAGAAACGTTTTCGAGAAATACATTACACGCATACACATTGCTTACTTACTTACTTATCTTCACGCACAGTCCCTGACGGGTAGCCAGAGAGAACAGATCGCCAAGTGTCACGATCCTTACATACCTCTTTCGCTTCTTTCAGATTCATAATCTTCATACATGCACGTCTAGGTATCCGAGTACTCTTGACCTCCCTCTTCGAGCAGTTTGCTCACATGGTTCGAGTTAGTCTCGGTCTACCTCGACACCTTTTAGTATTAACTTTCGCGCTATATATTTTCTTCACCATTCGGTCTTCACCATTCGCTCAACGTGCCCAAACCATCGAAGCACGCCTTATTAATTTTTGTGATAAGGTCATCTTTCAAACCTGCCATATTGCGAATCTCTTCGTTTCGCTTTCGGTCGGCCATGGTAACGCCGCACATTTTACGAAGAGATCGCATCTCCACTGCATTCAACTTGCTTTTATGCTTCTTCTGGCATACCCAGGTTTCGCTGCCATATAACAAAGTCGGTACCAACACTGCGTTATGTATTGCAAGGCGTGCACTCTTCACTACGCCTTGCCTTTTGACCAACGCAGTCAAGGCACCATTGACTTTGTTCCCGGCAGCGACACGCCTGTCCACATCTAAATCACATCTTCCATCCCGGCTAAAGCACTCCCAAGTATACAATTTCATTTACCTGTTCTAGACATTCCTGATTTACCCATATTTCACATTTCGTTCTCTTCGTCCCTTTCAAATACCAGAACCTTAGTTTTATTGGCATTCAAACGGAGACCTTTAATTTCACATTCCTCTTTCATACACGTGACTAATGCCTGCAGTTCTGCCTCTGATGGTGCAATAAGCACTGCATCATCAGCATACAGCAGACAATTTACTTTATGTCACCCAATTTCACACCCAGACAGCTATCTTTAGCTTCTGTAAACAGCTGTCGAGATATAGTATGAACAGCCAGGAAGACATGACACAACCCTGTTTTACGCCCGTTTGGACGCTAAACATGGGTGACAGGTCATGCCCTACCTGCACACAGGCTTTACAGTCACAGTAAAGTGCTTGTACAGCCCTTAGCAATCGACCATCCACACCGTACCCCGGCAACAATTCCCACATTTTCTTCCTCATAACCTTATCAAATGCTTTCAAGATCCACAAAAGCACAGAAAATCCTCTGGTTAGCAGCCAGAAGCTTCTCCGTGATCATGCGGAGAAAACACTTGATCCGTGCATCCTCTTCCAGGTCTAAATCCGCATTGAGCCTCCCATAGAAATCTTCCGATTTCTTGCATCCTACGTGTCAAAACCTTCGAGTATACTTTACTTGCTAAACTGGTCAAGCTGATCGCCCGATAGCACCCGCAGTCAAAATGTGAACCTTTACCTTTATATAAAGGCACAATGACTGCGGATCGCCAATCATCCGGGACATCCCCCGTCCGCCAGCACAAATTGCACAGCAGATGAAAGCTGTCCCAGACGCGAGGCCCACCATACTTGACCATTTCAGCAGTAACTCTGTCTAGTCCCGCAGCCTTACCACATTTCAAACTTCGAATCGCACGTTCAATCTCTTTCATACTGATGACCTCAGTGTCATCGAGGTCCAGGTCTGGCGTACCAGTCACGGAGTCATCCCGGATCCCTCACTAAGATCATCACACGCATACATTTCTCTATAAAATTCGCTCCATCGCTGCATGACGTCCGATTTTTCTGTGAGGACGTCATTAGTTCTCGAAAGCACTTTGTTCATTCTAAGGCCGTCGCACCACTTCGTCCTTCCAACCTCTTTCCAGAAGAGTTTGAGTTCTCCTTAAAGTTGTGCGACAACCTTTGTCCGCTTCCATTCTACACCTTTCACGCATTTCTCAATCAATGCTTTCGTGTGAACTTTCTGCAGCTTATATCTTTCTTTCATCTTCTCTCATATCCTTATCATTACTAGAGGCCAAGTAGTCTAACCATGCTTTCTTCTTCTTACAGCTTCTTTCACTTCGTCATTCCACCATGCATCTCTTCTTTACTACTGCCTCTTTTTATTGTTCCACACACTTCTTCCGCTGCACTTACCATTCCATCCCTAAGGTTCTGCCATGTTCTTCCACACATTCACTTCTGCCATCGATGGTGTCAAGCTGGCTACCTCGCATGATATTTGTCCCTGTATCTGCTTCCTGAAGCCCAACTTCGATGCGACAGACCGACTGTGGTTCTGTTACCGCTGTCCGGTAGCGCCAACCCGCGAACAGACCCTAAATCTAGTAATCACTAGATAGTGATCCGTTCCTAGGTCAGCACCCTGAACACTCGCGTATCCATCACCTGTTTTCGCAGTCGGTCATCCACCAGGAACAAATCGATCATACTTCTCTCATTCTTACTTTCTAGTATACATATGGATTTTCTTGTGATTAAACACAGTGTTTGTCACAAGAAGACCTTTCCTTGCATACCGCCAGTATAAGCTTGCCAGCATCATTAACCCTTTTATCGCCAAACTTTCCAAGCACCGACTCGTACCCTGGTCGAGCGGTACCAACCCATCCATTCAAATCACCACACTGCCCGTCTCCTGATTTGTTTGCCTCTGTCGCCTCTTACGACACCCACGGGATGATATTGGATAGTGGATATTCTTACACCGATACTACACGGAAACCGTGTATCTAACGTTCGTTATTCGTACAATTGTCGGATACAAATCGGCGATGTAATCTTAGTAAGTCAAATTATACTTGGCGACCGAGTCTCACTCGGCGTTAGAAAAGAAATCTTAGGGATGATATCTATCTAAATAAACTTGGAAACTGAGGCATTATCTAAATACAAAATTTCAAACAAATCATTAGAAACGTTTTCGAGAAATACATTACACGCATACACATTGCTCCTTTAAAGTATTAAGGTACACAGTAATTAAGCGTCCCCGTAACATTTGCAACGAACTGAAACAGGCTAATAACCCGAAAATCTAAAAATACCTCATAATCTAAATACTGATATCTAATAACTTTTACAACCTTTCACGTCACACATCCGACTTCACCTATGAATTGATAAGTCAATTTGTACGGAAAGTGCTTTTGGCAAAGCAAAGCGACGTCGGAAATTCTAACAAGTAAACTTTTAACATAACGTCGGGTTCGGCGAGGGTGCTGATAGCGGTTTCTGAACGCAATTTATTGAGGCTCCTTGCTTAGATCTTACTTACGAGTATTTCGTTCCAATTTATTTCGCCAATCGTACGTTTTCAGGTAAGCATTACTGCGGGGTTACTTTTAGCATCTTGCAAATTTAATACTATGAATCTTGTTCACTTTAAAAATATTTTTACTCTTATACATATTATATATATATTATCATCATTACAGTATATAAGTGCACTGCTGAACATAAGACTCCCCGAAGGAATGCCATAAAGCATAGTCCCGAGCCACCTGTATGTATCGACTTCCTGCATCTCTTATAAGGTCGTCACTCCATCTAGAGGGAGGTCTCCCTACACTTCGCCTGCGAGACTTCGTGAACCTTTCTTGCCCATCGGTTGTCGGTTCTTTGAGCTATATAGGCGGCCCATTGCCATTTCAGCTTACTGATCCGTTGGGCTATGTATACATACGGGACGTATATAGGCTATACATATATATATAACCTATATATGTCCCACTGCTTTGGAGAGGCCATCCCTCATTTCTGAGAGGGTTTTAGGGCAAGGAAATGTTCGCTGTATTCCCCCAATGCCTGTTGGCAGATTTTACATGCCCATCAATATTTTTTGAGGCTTCCTCACGATGTTTTTCTTCACCGCTAAGCACTTGGTAAATTTTACTAAAATTGCGTTTAAAATTTTCAATGTTGCCGGCGAGCATCGAACCGAGGTTGCTCGAATAATGTATGGCGAGTACTTCGCCTCTGAGTTACTGCGGCTAGCTGTCTTAATAAGCAGACTGAATGGATATTAATCGCAAGTCAAAGATAAATGTTACTACGGGTATCCCCCTTTCTATTGGGTTAACTAAGCTTCATCAAAGGCAAATCTTCATCTTCATAATAACAGAATAA
The DNA here is from genome assembly GCA_029286625.1 of Parnassius orleans. Lineage (NCBI taxonomy): Eukaryota > Metazoa > Arthropoda > Insecta > Lepidoptera > Papilionidae > Parnassius > Parnassius orleans. Next base: position 3,613,717 of record JAGSMP010000071.1, read on the forward strand.
TTTTATCAAATGACCCAAGTAGTTGGCTAAAAGGTTTAATGTAAACTCGCCCTAATCGAAGAGCTATCTCCAGCAACTTTTGCAAGTTTGTAATGATAATGATGATGAAGAGCCAAATAAATTAATCAAATGGCAGATTTTTATATTTAAAGGCCTTTCGTTTTTTCTAACGACCCTTTACCGTTTAAAAAATATATATCCTCGCACTTACATCTCTAACTCGTAACCTCGCATTGGTTTACACTTTACATGATTTGTCTTTAATATTTGTGTTCAGCGTTTTATGGTAGATTTTTTTTCTTTTCAATAGTAGACCGCCAGAACTTCGTCTTTCATTAGCAGGATACACTACGTGCTGGTACGGTAGTCCTTAGAAGGAAAAAAAGGGTTGTAAGGATATACTACGAAGGATTTGCCTAATCTTAAAAAAAAATTATTTTATAAATTTTATTGCTTTTACTTTTTTTTCTAAATAACGTTACCTCCACACAAGGATTTTCTCCTGTATCGTGGAGATACATAGTCAGCGAGATAGAGGCAGATAGATAGTCGATCGCAGTACCAAATGTGAACACCTTTGACGCTACTGCCCGTTGTCGGTCTTTGTCTTGCTTATTGGTTGTAAAGTGATTTAATATATTTCTTACTAAGTGTCTCTGTAAAATTATGAACGAGTTCAATTATACAAGTACCTCAATAACCGACATCTATATTTTAAGGGGACGCTTACTAATGACGGATAAACTGTCACAATTATATGAAACAGACTGCTAACTGAAGAAACGGAATAGTTTCATAAAATTATACCGTCGCCTTCACTTCGCGGTTGAATGTTTTATGTCCATCTTTTATAGACGTCGTTGGTGGTAGGAATATTGACACTTGTAGTACAAAGTAATTGCATGATCGTTTGTTATTATTGCCGCTTCGGTGCTGGTAAAGACCGCCCTGTGTGTCCGTCTGTCATCAAAGTTTGCAGTTAAATGAGTCCATTCGGTGTGACGCATCGACACATTTCAAATTTATGTGTTTCGATAGGTGTAAGCAACTTCGTGTACTTGTTGTTTACATACATGTATTTGTACTTAGTACCTACAGCTAAATTTAACACAATTTTACAGATTTTGCCTTTAATTTTAAATTTTGCTTAATACCGTACCGTATTTTAGTTGCATCAGCTAACGTTCAAACGCATTGTGGCTTCTCTTAATCACCACAACACGTAGTAAACGAATTTTATGTAAAGCACTACTTAGATTACTTTTTGTGGTCTTTTTGCCTAAACACCTTATGGCTGGCTTTTGGTATATTTTACGGGTCCAAAGCATGAATAATCTCCGCTAATTGAACGTTTTCGTTTTTTCTTCCCAAACTCGTAAATTTAAGGTTATACGAAAAATTATAAAATTTTACTTAAACAAAATTCACAGTGTCTATATAATCTATGCAATATAAATATAGGTTATATTTTTACGACTAGGGTAATTCTTAATAACATCAAAATCATCTTCAAAGGTGAGGAGGCATTTTCTTTCTAAAATATTTAAAAAGGTTGACGAAATCACTTTATACATTAATAATTCTTTGTTATTTATAATTTTGAAATTGGATAAAAAAAATAAACATCTTTTAAGCTTTCATCCTCTTGAATATTTGTTAAAATTAAAAAGAAATAAATAAAATCAATTACAAATTATAACATGTATGACTCAATCAATAGACATAAAAACAGTTCAGGTAAGTTTTTTTGCTACAACTATAACATGTGGTTAGAATTTTCGGTGCTGCTTCAAATGAAACACGTGCGACATTGTTGCTGGTTGGTCACACGCATTGCAAAAACTTTTTTTTCGTTCGTGTAACCTTTTATTTTTTGTACGTAAAGATGATTTGAATTAAATGCTTAAGCTGAAGCGCCACGGAGCTGTCATTAAATAATTAAAAGTATACTATAGTACAGAAATCGACATGTAAAATATTTAATGTATTGAATAACTATATTGGCGAACAGTACGAGTAATGATTTCTTATATTTACGCGAACACTACACATTTAAATAAAACTAGTTTTTACGGATTTTATCGCGTATATTAATTTAATTTATATTCCCAACGTTTCTACATTCGATTTGATAAACCAAAAATCCTCACTAAAGAACACCGATTCCTTCCAAGGATGATTCGCAAGGCTATTGAAATTAAAAAACATCCACATAACAAAATTAAATCCCAACCTAAGTATACAACTGCAAAATTTCAAGATAATATAAGTTCTCGAAACGTCGGAAAAATAAATTAACTTAATATGCGATAAAATCCGTTAAACCTAGTTTTATTTAAGTACGAGTAATGTTGTACGTATGGTGCTAATAACCATTAAGTTCATTGCACCCATTGCCTAATTGGAGGCAACAACCTCAAATTGACATACAATGAGCGATAAACATGTTGCCAACATATGGTGCGTCAGAATTTAGAAATTAGACGAGGTTTGTCTCATTCATTCTTAAATTTAGTTTGGTACAAAGAAAGGACCCGACCGGCCAGTATCCCGACCGTGGTTACTAAGGTTGGTGCAATTGTTGCAGATGTTTTTCAATAAATACTGGCATTGTTATGAAGTTTACAATCTTCTGTTTAAACAAAACGGTTTAGGGATTTATGAGAACTAAATTTACAACCTTCATTTATCCTACAGCTGGGCACAAAACAACTCACACTTCCGAGTTGCTATTGAGCACCTATTTTATTTTGGCATTTCACACATCCTCAAAATATAATAAATTCGTTTCCTTACAATATTTTCTTTCACCACAGAACTGGTGGTGTCAGTATTTAAAATTATAGCTCACAATTTTATAAGTCACGGTGTAAATCGAACAATCAATTTTACAATAATACATATAAGTCAATATCACAAAATAAAAAGATTTGTAAAATTTCTCTTGTTAATCCGGAAACGGGTACGTACTTTAAACAGGTGCAGTATTTCAGTACATCTTTCAACACCAACAATTAGTTGCATATTTACAATGCCCATTCTTTTCTTACGAAGCATACTTGCTGAAGCAATATTAGATACACAAGTAAACAGAGCATTTAGAGCCGGGTTTCGGTTAACGGATCTCTTGTAAATAAATCGCCAGAGAATTCGACCTGCATTGTTTGCATAATTAGCGTCGAACTTGCAGACGGGTTATCTCAAAATACGATGCATCAGCAAAACGTTCTGTTCAAATCAAACCATAAAGCGGAAGGCAGGTTAATGCAACTGCCTAGTTTGTGTCGAATAGGTATTGCTTCGAGATATTGCTATAATTTTGTGACATTTTGCAAAACTTTTGTAATTTGATTTAATGTCATCTAGATTTTTGCATGCATATAATATCACCCATAATATTACAGCATATCAAAAGGCCACTGCTGAACATAGGCTTACACCACAGTTTGCATCATAGCTTGCCCTCAAATACCGCTCACATTTGCCATAGTTGCTACGTTTGGCAAGTGTTTAATAATCAGGGAGATGCTACTGCCCATCACTTGTTTTATTTCCCTCTGTTGCCCCTTACGAAACCCACGAGACGATATAGTATAGTGGATTCTCTTACGCCGCCAACACACAGTGTACTTATTTACTGTTAATAAAATTGACCTGAAAATAATCCTTAAAGTTTATTGAGATTGTCACATTGTTGAAGTCATTCCAAATTTATTTCTTTGCGTATGTATTAATTAATTTTCATGCCTAAAGCCGTTGTATCTTGTGGCACTGAAACTATAAAATATAAATGATATAAAAGTCGAGCAAATAGAATTCAATCGTCGGCACCGGTACTTTAAATTAATATTTTATATAATGTACGGGCAAAATATTACTTGGCGTTCTCTGGAAATGGATACTTGTGTAACACTAACTTTACTTGTAATGAGTATCGTAGTTGTAATAAATTATTTTTACAATATTGCAGAAAGTAAAATATGTGTAACTCACATAGAACAACTTTCTACTACTGTTATAATGTATAAAACTATTGAATCTCAACTTGTTTTCAATTTGTTTAATAATATAAAACAGTAGAAAAAAAACAAGTTATCTTGTAATAATGTCTTCAATAATTTCAAATCAAGTTATACATCACTTGATTTTAGTAAGTTTCACTAAGCTTAAATTATAGTTAAAATTGGAATGTTTAGACTTTGTATTGAAGTTTATTATTAGAATCACGTGAGTGCAAAGCGCAATATCTTCGATATTCAATATTCTCCTGCCATAATTTGTTGGTCATAAATAAAAAGGAAGAAGCATTGCGGATACAAATTTGTCGTCTACGTTCCTTCGATTTTAAACTATAGAGCCATTGAATAAAGTCCAATTTCGAAAATGCAATAGTTCCTATTCCACACCGCATTTTATAATAATTGCTTCAAACACTTGAAATACTAAGGTTCGTTTGAATCAAATGAAGGAAACGTAAGGAAATCGGTGTGTGGTTTGAAATTAAATTGCCAACATAGCTTTAGTTATTGAGTTGACCAATGCGCCAATAAATTTGCCAGTTAATAATATTTAGTTCTGAAATGCAATGAAAGCTAAATTTTAGCATTAATCTTAAGTGTGAGGAATTTTCTGTTAAGAATGACTGGTTAATCCTCTGTACCTTAACCGTCGCACGTCTCGTAATGTAGAGCCCATATTTTTAATACACTGCTTTGATTGAGCACGTTTTCGCCCATTCTTTGTTACATATGTTTGTACAAATGTTTGTTATTATAACAAACGCCAGAACTTTGTTTTGACTGTTGAGAACAAAGACATTTCTTTTCCAGCACAGAGAACTTTAGCCTCGCTCGAAGTTTTACGGTGTAAGCACTCGCAAGCTCGTTTTTTATTACCGACCCGGGTAGTTTGCATTTATATGCTGACTTTAATTCGTAGCGGGCTTCGTAAGGAGTTACTGCAAACATGCAGTAAGATCCAGAAATTGTTAAAACAAATTTTGACGTAACTTCAATTTTGTTTTCAGTTATGAATGGTTTATTACGATGCGAATTTTTTAGTTACTACTTATTTTTAATTTCAATATCTACCTACCTCTTTTGAGTTCTCCTATAAGCAAGTTATATAGATAATCGCAAAATCCATTAGTAAATAAATAGTAGAGTGAGAAATGAAGTGAATGAAGACTGTAGTAATATTACGTGGGCTACTACTATACTACTGTGGCACTATATGTACGTAAGTTCATATATTATGTCCTCCAGACGGAATTTCGGCCATGGCGGCCAGTCACAACGGAGACAAGCCATCGGCGCAGGGCAGGATTATAGTGCCCAAGTAGTTAAAGTGCGCAAGCATAGGTGTACTCTCTATTCCCTCACTCTCATAGTTCGATGGGACGGTAAACCCACACGACCGGAGAGAGATCAGGCGCAGGACCAACGGCGTTACGTGCCTTCAGGTATGGCGGTCAGACACCGCCAACTTCCTGAATCGGGCAACTACTGAGAATTTCTTGATGGAAAAACTCAATAACTGATTTATTTTTTGGCCTGAACCGGGATTAGAATCCGGGAACTCATGATCAACAGTCACGTTTACAACCACTAGACAAACCAAGCAGTACGTAAGTGCATTATATTTCTATGGTCATCAATCACGAGAACTAGTGTATAGTGTATAGTACGTCAATTTCTTAAGCCATATCTTGTTACCTCAACTTATTCTAGTTGGGAAACAATCTTTTTTTGGAACGGAGTTCCTTATTGGACGGTATGAATTTGGCGCATGGTTTCCGTCCCGACCCCTTCTGACGTAGTGTAGTCGGCCTCGCACTTTTTCTTATTTTGCCATAAAAGAAATATTATTTTAAATGACGCTTCATTTTAATAGACGCTAGTAATTTATTTATTTGTATTTGTTAATTTATAATATAATACGTTTATCAATAATAATATACTACGAAAGGAACTTCGTTCCAACCGAGTGTTCCACGCCACTCACGCATGTTTTTTATTCTTCTTTATCTGCCCATAAATGTTCACTGCTGGACATAGGCCTCTCCTGTTGTAGAAAAGATTTGCCTTAATGGTTACTCTTATCAGACGGACTGACAATCGCGGTACTAAGACTCATGCCTTCAACGCTGCTATCCGTCGCCGGCCATACCGCCTTATACCGCCATCTATCGGAAGCCATAAGATATTTTTGGAATTTTCCATAATCGCTTTTTACAACACCCACGGGACGTAAGAGGTTGATGGATTAACTTACGCCAGCATCGGCTAATTTAATTTAATTAAAACGAGTTTACACAATTAGTACCGTGTAGTGGCGGTATAATAATATCCAGTACCCCATATTATCCCGTGGGTGTCGTAAGAGGCGACAGAGGGAAACAAATTAGGAGATGGGCAGCAGCGTCTTCCTAATAACGACTAAAAATAAAAAACTGCTTTGCCCACCCGCTTGCCACTATAGCAAATGCCCCCTCTATGAGGCAATCTATGGGGGAGGCCTATGTTCAGCAGTGGTTTTAATAGGCTGTAATGGTAACGGTAACACAATTAATCAATATTCATGTATAATATTATGGTAAATTGTGCATATGACGCTTACGTAAACTAAACGAAGGAAGGTGCTAGAGACACTGCGACATTCACAATGATTTGTATACGTGCAATTGTTGGTTCCGACTGCGGTCAATTTTAAGGTGTAAACAAGCCAGGCGGTTATCAAATTTAGGATTGTAATTAAATATATAACTAAGTTAGCTTTAAAGAGACTTCATTTTCAATAAAAACAATTATTTTCATTTACATGAAAACTTAAGATTTAAATGATACTAAAGATCGTACAAGTACAAGTTACTTCCGTGTAGTGGTAGCATAAGAAGAGAGTTACTCTTTTCTAAAAGCCCGCAACGCACCTGCAATTACTCTAGTGTTGCAATTGTTCATGGGCGGCGGTAGGCACTTACCATCAGGTGAACCAGTAGCATAAGATAACTTTTCGTTTCTTTGTCACACAGTCCACCTGATGGTAAGTGGTTGCTGTGGCCCATAGACATCTACATCTATCCTCGTGTGACGGAATGTCTTGTTTTCCAGTAAAAAGGATCTCCTGTTCTCTACACTCACCATACGAAACACAGCAGCATTAAGCTACTATTTAACGCTGGTATTCCGTGAGAGCGTGGTCCTACCCCGGTCAAGCCGACCCGTTCGTGCTGCAACTATACAATTAATATAGCAACAGCATGGCTCTAATACGTTTGAATGTATACGATATAAAGGTCGGATCGTATTTATACCGGAATTTAAACACAAGCTCTGATGAGGAGAGGCAAAGACAAAGGAGCGCGATGTCTGGTAGCACGATCGTCAATCTGCTTGCTCCGAGAAGCAAATTTTCAGCGATGGACTGCTTACGAGCTGATGAGGTTGACAGTATATAAAGATATAAAATCACTTCTTATTATAAACGGTGGTTATTTTATTTTACATATTCCTGTTAAGCACATCATTGTTAATTTGTTTATAAGTTAAGTATACTGATGGAAGTAACTAAAACAAGATTAACAAGCTGGGATCCATTTGGGAAATTGAAAACGACTTTTTTTTTAAAACATCCTCGAGGATCGCGTAAAGTTTTGATTTATGCGCATTTAGATGATCTCGTAAAACTTCTATGAGGGTAAACCTACCGCCATTGTGGAAAACTTTTCAATTTGCTATGGACAGGATGTAAATAGTTTTTATTGTCCTCTTCCGGGGAATTTTCCGAACCATTCCCCACGTTATTTCACAATATTTCTTTTACCGTTTTGTAACCAAGTTAAGGTTACTTTGATTTTAGATTATTATAATTTGTATAAAAGTAGTAATAGTTGCCGTGTAATGGCGACATAAGATAATCCATTATCCCATATCATCCCGTGGGTGTCGTAAGATGCGACAGAGGGAAACTGGAGATGGGCAGCAGCTTAAACTTGATATCAACTCAAAATAACAAAAAAAAACTGCAGTTGCCAAATCACCTGCGAAGCATGGCAACTATGGCAAATAACCTCATTATGAGGCAATCTATAGGGGAAGCCTATGATCAGCAGTGGAAAAATTTGTAAACGCTACATTTGAAATACATTATTCTTAAATATTTAGAGTTACTTAACTTTTTGGGTAGGGTAAAATACAAGAATTTCTTTTACTTATAAATATTATAAACGGTACATTACTTTTCTAAACAAGTAATATTTTTTTAAATACACAATTTTATTTTATGCTTTTAATTTATTACTTGTTCTTTATCAAATTTTCTCCAGACTTATTTAATGGAATATATTATATTCTCCTTTGAGTACTTTCCGTGCTCGTGTCTGTGGTAGTAAATTATTTATAGATGGTAGCTAGAAGCCCTATCACTTGCCAGTCTCGTGTTAAATTGAACTTTTCTATGGATTCCGATTGTTGGGATTGCTTTTTTTCTTTTAATGTTAAATAAACTATTTTACTTATGTTTATTTCTCTATTTTATAACATTGTCGATATGTAGAAAGTTATTTGACAAACTCAAATGCTATAATATCAATTTGTTAACTACAATTTGTTTGCTGATTGCTGAAATTTTTGTAGTTAAAGTTATAGCTCCTATCATATATACGTCCCATTGCTGGGTACATACCTCCTCTCATTTAGAAGGTTTTAGGGCAAGAAAGTGTCTGCTGCATAGCCTCAACGCCGACTTCACATGTCTTCGAAATAATTTTTTAGACAAGGAGGATTTCTTAGGTGGCAATCGAACACGGACTGCTCGCGTTCAGTGAAATTTACGACGTGCGCTTAGCCCCTGAACTACCGCGGTTCATTTACGCTATAGATATTTAGAAGCTTACTGGTTTTCACTCTATGGATAAAATGATAATGAATATATTTATCTTTATTATTCTTTATTTAGCAAATTTATGTTACATTACAGTACAATTCTAGCATGCAAACTTCTAGGGGTTTATCTACGCTAGAGAGTCGTCTTATAGAAAAAGCTGTATAATAATATTAAATTACTATATTCTATTAATACTACAATATGTATGATTGATTTAGCGAATAATATAATTTAATTTTACTTTTAAATAGGTTTTTTTGATTACCGTTTTGATTTACCGTAAATTTTTTGTAACTTTAGTGGCAATTTACGTGGTAGAGCCATGCTGCAGCTATATTGTGGTTGCAGCACGAACGGGTCGGCCCGACCGGGGTAGGACAATGCTCTCAAAGAATACCAGCGTAAAATAGCAGCTTAATGCTGCTGTGTTTCGTATGGTGAGTGTAGAGAACTGGAGACCCTTTTTACTGGAAATGAGGCATTCCATCATAGTCCTCAGGGGTGACAACGCATATGCATTTTGATTCTTAATTGAGGATAAATGTAGATGTCTATGGGCCACAGCATCCACTTACCATCAGGTGGACTGTGTGCTCGTTTGTCGCCCTTATTCTATAAAAAAAGTTACAAGGTGGAGCAACTTTCTTGCTCCATAGAAATTTTTATTTTTCGAAAGTACATACTTGTTGGATTTATATTTGTATATTATATCTCTGACGTATAAAAAATAATTTGAGTATAATAAACTAAGTGGCGCAAGTCTGAGTCTCTGAGAGATGATTACATATTTGTACCATTTGTATATCGTTGTCTTGTCAGTTAATATCATAGGTTGTGTTCAGCAACGTTTTTTATTTTATTTTAGCGCATGCAATTTAATTTATTAATTGCCGCGCTTGATTAAAAAAAAGCAAATAAAAACACAAAATTTTTTTTCAATGTTTTTTTTTAGTTTATAAATATAAACCTTCTCCATTGAAAAATACATATATATACCAATTTTCATGGTGATCGATCAAATAAATTTTGAGTTAAACGATTTCATATATACAAACATCCTCTTTTCGTAGAGTCCACGTGCGGTGATGTTCCTAAAGGAACTATATCCGTGACTTGTCGTCGCCGCTGGTGATAAGAGGGTTGGTTCTTTTCTCGCTGAAAGGCTAAGTATAGTCATTAAGCGAGGAACGCAGCCAGCGTTTTTAGCTATACCGTGGCGAGAAGGACGTGATAATTTATGTTTTTAGTATTTTTTTAATATGGTTATAAATATTGATTTGTTAATAGTATGGAAATAAATTGTGGCTTGTAAAATTTCTCCTTTATAATCTTCGTTGTAATGTTGGCGAAACCGAACACTAACTTTTGAAATCACGAATGATTTACGTAGAATGGTAATCCACATACAGATTTGAGGTTTAAAATGCGAATTCCTTGCTTTTCGCTATAAAATAATTAAATGTAGGGAAGGGGATAAAAAGTAATTCAACATCATCATGATCATCAGCTCGTAAAAGTCCACACTAGTAGAATGCTTCAACGGTCATAGTAACGACAGTGAGACTCGTAGAATTACAGACTGATCCCTCTTTGTCACCTGCGCGATACTTTAAACTGCTAGAATAAGTGGGAGGTTATAGTTCTACCTTCAATTCTTCTTATTTTCATTTATTATGTTACTCTCATTTCTAACAATACATTTATGAAATTTTGAAGTCTGCTCGAACGTAAAACAGTATAGGCATCTATTTTATGTTGCCAATCAATGTTCAAATTTGTTCAATGTTCAAAAAAAAACTGAGGTTGCCAACTCGCTCGCCAAGCGTAGCAACTATGACAATATACCCTCCATGATGAGAGTAACAAAAAGACGGCCCCCAGTCCCTGGAGGCCCCGCTATTCCTAGCTACGGTTACGGTACGGTACGGTGATAACGGCGGGGCAGGAGGTGCTAAGAATCTCCGGTGGAGGTTCGGTTGAGCTGGAAGAAGAAACAGACAAGTTGCGCTGGGATATTATAGTATTATCTGAGGTCCAAAGGGGTGGGTGAGGACACGGTAATCCTCGAATCCGGCAACTTGTTCTATCACCAGGAGGGCGACCATCTGTCCCAAGGAGGTGTCGGATTTATCGTCCACAAGTCTCTCGTTAACAACGTAGTAAAGATTGTGTGTGTGTCGACGAGGGTTGCGTACCTTATACTCAGAATCACCAAACGGTATTCGTTGAAGGTCATACAAGTTTACGCACCAACTTCGGCACATCCCGATGAGGAGGTGGAGGAAATGTATGAGGATATCTCTAAAGCCACGCATTCCTCCAAAACCCACTATACGGTGTTAATGGGAGACTTCAATGCAAAACTAGGCACAAGAGAGAACGGTGAGCTGAAGGTAGGGAAATTTGGAATAGAGCAACGGAACCCAAGGGGCCAGCAGCTGGCCGAGTTCATGGAGAATGAGGGACTGTCTATGATGAACGCTTTCTTCCAGACGCGGCCTCACAGGAGGTGGACCTGGTCGACTCGCGGCAGTTCGACAAAAAATGAGATTGACTTCATAATGACGACTAGACGGCAACTGTTCAGTGATATCTCAGTGATCGCGAGGGTGAAAACTGGTAGCGATCACCGAATGGTTAGAGGTACACTGAACCTAAACGTTAAGTTGGAGTGGTCTCGTTTAATGAAGTCAACGCTCCGTCCCTCTTGAGCACTAATCCAAAGTCCCGAAACCTTTCAGCTTGAGTTACAAAACCGTTTTCAGTGCCTAGAAGATTGCAATGCAGTGGACGATATGAATGACAAGCTCGTGGAAACTGTCCATGCGGTCGGAGCTAAGTTCTGCAAGACCCGCCGCAGAAGAACACAAAAACTCTCCGATAACACTTTTAATCTCACTGCAGCTTCATTTCTAGGCTGTTAGACGAGAAATAAAGCTGCAGTCTTCAGCAGATTTGACAGCATACAGGCAACTGAACAGACAGATCACAATGCATGCGGTGGGACTTACGCAACTTTAATACCGCTCGTATTGAAGAAGCAATCGAGCGGAACCAGGGCTCCAAAGTCTTTGCCAGAAATCTGTCTGCCAGAAAGAGCTAACAGTCGAAGCTGAAGACCGAATGTGGTAGCATTGTTTCCGGGACACCTGAAATTTTGAGTGAGATTGAGAGGTTCTATGGGCAGCTATACACGTCATCGTTGGAGCCACACGCAAGTGTGATTAACAATCCAAGAGCAAGTCTTATCGGTATAGGTATTTTACGTCTGGCGTATCTGTGATGGTTATGCCACCATCTTTAGTGAGCCATAAGAATTTTCTGGCATTTCTTATAGTCTCCTCTTACAAAACCCACAGGACTAAAAGAGGTGATGGTTGTTCTTAGGTCACCATCACACGACAAAATGGGACATTAATATTTTTTAAATATTGCATGGTATTTATTAAAATATACGGTATAACATTTTATCATCATCATCATCATCATCATTACAGCCCTTCACAAGTCCATTGCTGAACATAGGTCTCCCAAGAAACATTTTATGTTTAAAGTTAATTAACATATTTCCGGAAAAAAAATTGCGGTCGAAATTGCGTTTACTTTTGTATTTATTGAAATGTTTTTCGAAAAATTTTAGTCACATTGTGTAAAACGTAAAAAAATCCTGACTTTTTCACATGTCTATTATTAATATTGTGTAATGAGCAGAAATTATGACGATTAAAAAAATATTCGCGTGATCTACTTATGCTGATCACGCATATACTTTTTTAGACACTGAAGAGTTTCTCATCGCTAAAATTTGTATGGAAATATAAATAGTACTAGGTTTTGTCATGCAAAGTTACTCAATGGTGATACAAATCCGATACGATAGTAATACCTCTTTTTCTTGACAAGTTTTGAAAATATTTAAATTAAATAATTATAGAGAAAATAACTGAACTAAAATGCTTTTAAACAATTCATCGCACTCCAATCGCACCGGTAGATAAGAACCAAACCTTTCACTCCAATTCTTTAATACACTCTCTAAAAAAAATCAATTTGTCGCGATCGATTGAAGCAGAGGAAGCAATGAAAACGTGGCTATACTCGATCAACTTGGTTCCGCAGCTTTCCATCTACAATCTTGATAAGTGAATTTTAAGTTGAAGAGAAATTGTAGCTCATTGTTCCTTCACCTGATTAAAAGTATTAATACTTTTACTTTACTTGATAAAATGACAGCAAAATCGTGAGACTTAAATTCGAGTTTCCATTACTCTATCTTTTCCGGTTAGAGATGGTATTGTAAGTAAAGAGTAAAAGTCTAATATTTATGTAATTTGTTAAAAACCTTGGCCAGTTCACCGGTTATTTCTGGTAACTATCTCTTTACAAGACGTTGTTATTTATGTTGAATTGACATTTAGTGCCATTCACAAATACATTTTTATACTATTACATTTTTTATAGATAGTAATATTTTAATCAACTAACAGTTTATTAAATAGACATTCGAATCGAAATACTTTCGGATGCAATACAAAATCCCATTCATTAAATAAATCCCTCATCATAGCTGACAAATATTATCTAGCAATTCAATTAATTCCCCAAGTTCGAAATTTAATAGCAGAGTTCTCAAACATTAATTAATTTTAAGGCGAAAATATAAAAGTATCAACAGATAATCCTAACTGATATAGTTTTAAAAGACGTGGTAGCTCAGGGGCTAAGCGCTCGCTGTAAATTTCACGGTACGCAAGCAACCTGGGTTCGATCCCCGCCGGCACCAATGAAATTGTTAAGTGCCCAGCAGTGTGACGTATATAGGATGTAACTTTAACTTTTATAGTTTTAAATACGGATAATTAAAAAAAGAAAGAGAAAAAGAAAAGTTTGCTCGCACTATCAATTTATTTTTGTCGATTTGGAATTTTGTATTTGTAATTTGCATGCATTTTTTTTAACTTTAACTAAATTTAACTTTAAGCATTTTTTTAAATTAACTATTATAATTATAAGCCATTGCATGACTACTATCTCACCTAATGGTGGTGCACATACATAGTTTAACAAAATGAAAAGTGAAAAACAAAAAAGCAGTTTTAGATTTCCAGTCCCTTGATTTTTTTTAATACTTTAAATATTATCACTTTATTGAAATATCTTTAAAAACTACGTAGTGATGTAATAATACGCTACCTTTGTACACACGATATTGGTAAATATTTTAATATTAAAAAAAATTACCGAAACCTTTGCATTAAATTTGATAAATGTTCAGCTATTCGAATAAAGATGATGTCGTAAAGTAAATCCCACAAATTTGCTCACCGTTCACTTGTTCCATCAAAATAACGGTGAATGTGTAATTCGTCTAACTGTACATCACAAAGGCCGGTCTTTATTAGGATTGAGGAAATTGCATCTCTCAAATCCTATTTCAACCGAACAACGTCAAATTCACGTACGATCGCCTCCTGCAGTTCATTTAACAACTTGGTTGAGGATAATTTAACTGTTGCACGTAATGATGGTACGCTCAAATTTATGGTTAACTTCTATATTCGTAGTGATGGAAAGATTTGAAATTTTAGGATGCAAATGAAATATGCGCAATAAATAAGACTTCATAATAGAGACGACGTTGAAGAATCCATTCTCCCGTAAATTTTTTTTATAGGAGAGGGGGCAAACGAGCATGCGGCTCACCTGATGGTAAGTGACTACCACCGCCCATGAACAACTGCAACACCAGGGGAATTACAGATGCGTTGCCGGCCTTTTAAAAAGGAGTAGGCTCTTTTCTTGAAGGTCCCTAAATCGTATCGGTCCGAAAAATCGCTGGTGGAAATCGATTCCACAAGGAAGTTGTGCGAGGAAGAAAACTTCTTCTAAATCGCACAGTGGTGGACCGCTAATCATCCAGATGGTATGGATGGTATCGCGAGTTTTTTGGCCTTCTCTTCCAAGTGACCACGAAACTGCATCACTCGATATGTCGACATCGAGCATTCCGATACTGGCTGAGGAAACAAAGGGAGTGCCTTGAAACTGAGGAGATACGACGAAGGGTTCTTTAGCGGTAAACGCGCAAACTTGTGTCTTCTGGGGATTGAACTGGACTAGATTTAGTCGCCCCCATTCTGAGACTTTGTTCAATAAAATCTCGACTTCAGACACAAGTTTGTTCCGGTACTCAGCGACGTTTTCCCGAGAAATATTGGCACGGCCGGTGTATAAAGCATCACCAGTGCTGTCGTCTGCATAGCAATGAATGTTACCGGTTTGCAACATATCATTGATATGCAGAAGAAACAGCGTTAGTGATAGCACGCAGTCTTGTGGAACACCAGCGTTAATGGGCTTGTAATCGGAGCATGCACCTTCTACTACGACCTTGATGCTCCGATCTGCAAGATGTCGTAAGAGGTACTATGGGAATGCCAGAATGGTCTCATGGCTTTCAATAGACTACAGTACATATATCTAACTCGTCTGCACAATGTTTAAACTACCAAATCCAGAGACGGCAAGCAGCGTCGAAGATGTGAGTTTGAGTAATGTTCAATTCGTCTGAAATGCGATTTCTGCAAATCCTCCTTGCAACGTAAAGCCCATACCCAACAGAGTTTATTTATGAGCTGATGAAAAAAAATTGTGTATTTAGCATTATATTCTTGTTGACTCTTTTGGAATGAGGTGAAATGCCTCATAATCAGACTCTCTCCGTTTTTTTTTTAATATATAACTGAGAAACAATTTGATAAATCACCAGAACTTCGAACAAAGCATGTCATATATGCGTTGCTACTGAGGAACAAACTCACATCTTTCAAAACGAACCACAACAGTGGATTTTTCTACTGCTTAGCGGCAGAAGTTGGTAGATAAAAGCTACCCAGACATACTCCCAAGCAAAAAATTATTATACTCATATATGTTATGAAATCGTAGAGAAAATCCGCACATTTGCGAGATACAAACATCTTATAGGGGTGAATAATGGTAAGATTTTCTGTTGTATTTTTAGTCAATAGATTCTGAAGTAATTTTTTCTTCCCCTTCATTCTCTCTGTATGTGTTATTAACATATTGACAGCAACCTTGCGGCTTAAATATAACTTTATTGTACACCATAAAAAAATAAAAAATAAAGGCATTGTGTACAATGACGTTGTCGCTAAAAGAGATCTCTTTCTAGCAACCTTTGGATGGACAGAAACTTAAAACACACTTATCTTATAGTTCTTCTATCTTATTTTATATGAGAATATTTAACAGTCTTTCACGAGATGTGACACCTGCATGTCTCTTAAATAAAAACATATTTTACTGACATATTATGTAGTCTGCCATTACATACTGGAGCAGCGTAGTGGACTTTTTCATGTAATAATCTTTTAAAACAGAGTAATTCGTTAATTGATAAGTTATTTTTAATTACTGATATTTTTTTATAGGGTAAGTCACAGTCCACCTGATGGTAAGTGGTTGCTGCGGCCCATAGACATCTACATCTATCCTCTATTACACATCAAAATGCAGATGCGTTGTCACCCGTGAGGATTAAGATGGAGTGCCTCATTTCCAGTAAAAAGGGTCTCCGGTTCTCTACACTCACCATACGAAACACAGCATCGTTAAGCTGCTATTTTACGCTGGTATTCTGTGAGAGCGTGCTCCTTCTCGGGTCGAGCCGACCCATTCGTGCTACAATTATACTACTAATATAGCTGCAGCATGGCTCTACCACGTGTAAAGTCTGTGAGTATGTAAGAACCAAGAGTAAGAGAGTCTGATTATGAGTCCAAAAGAAAAATATTGATTGATTAATTAAATAAGAAAAGATATGATAGCTTAGAGAAATAAGCGCTCGCCTTAAAATTTCATGTAAGTACGTAAGAAAACCGAGGTTGATTCCCATGGGCACTAATCAAATATTAAATTCCCATTTTTAAAAGGCTGGCAACGCATCTGCAATTCCTCTGGTGTTGCAGTTGTTCATGGGCGGCGGTAGTCACCTTCAGGTGAGGCGTATGTTTGCCCCCTCTCATATAAAAAAGTACTGATTTGAAAACATTACGAGAAAATGAGCATGTCTTAGAAATGAAAAAGGTTTGACATGATTGTGAAGTCTGCCACACGGATTGGAGCATGCCGGACTCTTTCTGATCTAAACCCTCAGATATTGCCGGAAGAAGACTTGTGCCCTGCAACATAAAGGCTGATATATTACTTTGAATTCATAATATCTGTTGTGTTCTAGATTAGCATACATTTTACTACAATATATTCTAACAAAATGAATTTGATTCGTTAGTACAAAATGACGTATAGGAGTACTGGGTGTTCCCCGCGACTTCACTCGCGTGTAAAATAGGGTTTTAATTATTTTGCGCGGAATCACAATTCTTTTTCTAAAATAAAAGTACTAAGCCTAAGTTACTCCTTATAACATCAGCTATCTGCCAGTGAAAGTCCCGCAAAATCGGTCCGACTGTTTCGGAGATTAACCGGAACAAACAGACAGACCGAAAGACAGACAGACAGACAATTTTTTTTAAAGTTTTGTTTTTGTTATAAGTACCGTATAAATATGCATATGCATTTAGTAAAAAGCTGTTATCTTGACATTACAAACAGATACTTCAATTTTATTTATTTGTATAGATGTATAGATAATACGAACAACTCTAACGTTGAACCGAAGTACCAGTGCCTTTGTACCTACAAAAGCGGTACCAGGGAAGGGATCTGAATAAAATTATAATACATTACTCCACTTTGCACTTCTTGGGTGTCGGAATGAATGCAGAGCGGTTTTCCATAACAAGACGCATGTTTCTTGTCCCACATCGTACGTACCCTCTCGCGGATCAACTAACACCCGCTGAATTTTGATCACTACGCAAATAGATGCTGCAACAAAGTCGAGTATTTTGTCATGTCACGTAAAAAGTAATCTTGGTAGACAAAAGATATTCTATGGATTATTTGTTGAAGATTTTTGCGTAATATATTATATTACGCTATGCAGCATTCGAAGCTACATTATTATTTCTCAAATATTTTGATGATAACGACCATGATGGTCGGGTGGTGGCGGCGGAACAGAATTTATTTGATCCCATGAATGACGTAAGAGACGACTTTTAAAAATGCTAAAAAGAACGCATGGATTCCGAGACGTGTAATATTCAGACCGGCCACGGGTAGTAGTGTCAAAGGTGTACGACGACCTGGTACTGCGAGCGTCAATCCGCAAGCGTGAATATTACGGCAAAACCTCCTACAACGGGACGAACCCACGTCCGGCAGTGGAATTTTACTGGAATATGAAAAAGAATTCATTTATTTATTCATTACAGTCTATCAAAATTTCATCAAGTTGAACATAGCTTCCTTCATACATTGCCTCATAGGCGGATAGTTGTTACGCTTAGCAAGCGGCTGTGGCAAATGCTGTTTTTTTTTATTTTGAGTCGTTGCCCGTCTCCTGGTTCATTTCTCTCTGTCGCCTCTCACGTTACTCACGGGATAAAATGAGGGAGTGGGTTCTCCTACGCAGCCACTACACGGCGACGGATGAAAAAGAATAATGTGATGAAATTAATTTAGGTTAATAATTATATAATTATATTTTTATTATATTTTATATTATATTTTTAATAATTATATTTTTTTTATAGAATGGGGTGACAAAAGAGCACATAGTCCACCTGATGGTAAGTGGATGCAGTGGCTCATAGACATCTACATTTATCTTCGATTAAGAATCAAAATGCTAATGCGTTGTCACCCTTGAGGACTACAATGGAATGCCTCGTTCCCAGTAAATAGGGCCTCCGGTTCTCTACACTCACCATACGAAATTAAGCAGAATTAAGCTGCTATTTTACGCTGGTATTCTGTGAGAGCGTGGTCCTTCCCCGGTGGAGCCGACCCATTCGTGCTACAACCACAATATGCTGCTGCTGTACTCTTACTATAAACATCGAATGTATCTCCATCTTAAGGCATACGAGTTAATTAAGACCATAGCTATATTACTAAAGTTGGCTACTAATAATTCAGTCACGGCGACGTGTCTTTAATGCAAGCTGCTATCGTAAAAGAATCCAGCAACCCATTTCATCCCGTGTGAGATCATTTGAAATGCGAGAAAAATACTATGGTTCACGATAGCGGTAAAAATGTCGTTTAGGATTTGAATTGTTGCCGTAATTGAACTGCCTCCACAATACGTGAGAAAATCTTTGTGTGGGTTTACTTTTTACGATTAAAGCAAATACTCCTTACACGAGCGAGACCCTTGAGGACTTTTACGGGTTGAAACAGAAGAAGGTAAACTAACGACATAACAAAACACTATGGAGTTATGATTTTATAGATATTTATATATATATATATGGTAGTAATGAATATTTAATTTTAGAGCTTGTTACGTGCTCAATGTATTAGAGAATGATTTACAGTTCCTCATAAGCGAGGCTTGTGCTCGTAAATATGACAACGACGAGACTTGCACACGGCGCGACACGGTGATCTATATGCTAATTTTATAACCCAGTTATTATATTTCTGCGGACGGAAAACACTGAGTTGCCAAAAATTGGTGGCAGCTGAATGTACTGCAGATCCAGTGTAAAGAAAACTAGCTGATATAGGTCTTATTTTGTACAGCATAAGGTGAAATGTTACGCTTGGTGGGTGGTCTAGCGTGCATGAGTTTGTTACAGTAAAATGTGTAAAATACATAAATCAAGGACGTACGTTTAAACGGAGACAAAATTACAAAGTTTTGAAATATAACACTTTTGGCGTTCACTGAGCATGCATGCAGCTTTGTAGAACTATTATACAGATCAAAGTAAGCAACAACTTTTAGCCAAGCTAATTAAAGTTTTGATTCTAATGGAATAGATTGCGTGCAAAATTTTTAATTTTACCACTTAATATATACGTATAAGGGAAGAAAACTAAACAAGCTACTCGTGTTTAGAAAATACTTTGTATTTTTCATGCACGCGACAGTAAAAGAGGGGCAGTTTGCGAAAAACATGTTTCAAGCCTATTCGTATTCTATAAAAATTGATGTACATTACGCGCGTGCCTTAAAAGTCGCTTTCAGCCACGAACGGATCATGACAAGAATTTATATTATAATGTTATGGTGGATAACAAAAATGATGGGTGGTTTAAGCGTAAACCTAAATCCCAACAGCACCCCTGACTTTATTTTTTATATATTAATTGTTAGTAATTGTGGGGACAGTAATTTGGTAGATTAATTTATAAAAATACTAATAAGTTTTTTCTTAATTGTTATTACTTAGGTAAAAGTAACACATACATATCTGTAACATGTATACGTAAACGTAAAAAATATGATATACAACTCACTCTTCGATAATAAGACTGGAAGTTATTTTTACTATTCTTACATTGGGAACACAAATATTTCAAATACTACAAAACCGATTTTGCACTGAATACAATAATTAATGGTTGGTATTTTTTGTGACCAAATGGTCATAGTGACTTTTCCTTATAACCCCTAATTATTTTTGCTAGAAGTTGAACCTAAAATATTTTGAGTGCAGCAAAGTGTCCGCCGTGGATCAATGTAATCAATGCAATTTCTGTCTTCGGTAATTCGAAATATTTACAAATTTCAGACATACACCTATTTTCACGGTGTTTTCTTTTACCTCAATCACATGTAAATGGGTAAATCAGCATTTAAAATTACTATTAAAAATGTCTTTGCTGCCGGTGCGGATTGATTTGTTCGCTGATTATAAAATTTAACTAGCTTACCCCTAAGTTTCCACGACTTCTAAAAACCAAGCTTGGTGCAAACTATCGAATCCACTAAATACAAAATAATGGGTATTTATATCGTTCATTAAAATACCTTTTATTTTTATTTCATTTAAATAAAAAATAACGTAAATAACTAACTGCAACGCTAAACAAAGCAACCGCAAACGACTTCAGTGCAGTGCAGACCTTTTGTTGCTTGACAAAAAAAGCTGTGGTTTTCTGCTCTCAAATTTAGTTCACTTTGTTTCTATTGAACTATACGATGCAAAACGTGTTGTTCAATCATTTTTGAGATTATAAATGATTAAGAGTAAAGTAACAGCCTACGTTCCACTGCTGGGCACAGGCCTCCTCTCATTTTTGAGAGGGTTTTAGGGCAAGGAACAAATTATTAGCCGCGTTCAAAATAAAAGGAGGTTCTACTTCAGCTACACTACATATAAACTTGAAGAAAAAAATCCATCGTAAGGGTGCAAAAATAGAGAATTAAGATTTTAAATTACCTATTTAAACGACATACTAGTTGTTAAGTTCTTTGAACTTAATCCATTGAAAAAAGTATAAAAAGAAACTTTTATGAAAAAGTATTAAATAATAATTAACTTTCACCTATCGTTTAATTTATCAAAGAAAGTTAATGCTGTGTCTAGACATTTCAGTATTAAGTAATTAAACTTTAATAAAAACTAAACAACGACTTCACAAACTAAAAATAACAAAATAAGTTCCTCATAATAACTTCTGAATTTGGGGTTTTACATTCTTCAATACACTTTGTCTCAGCACCGACTTCAATAGCTATTATGTAGAAATTATTATATTCTTTTTAGTTTCTACTGTCGGTTTTTACTTTTTTATTAAAGTTTAATTACTTATTTAATGCCTAATGAAATGTCTAGATGCAGCATTAACTTTCTTTGATAAATTAAACCAAATTAATGTAAGATTATATTATGTACAATTCTACAATAGGTGAAAGTAAATTACTTTGATTGGGCCAAGTGATTACTGAGCCGTCTATTTTTATTTTCTCCTGTGAAAGCGGTCGATCTTAACGAATTAATCCAGCCATGTGTTGGAGCGCCTGCATTCTTTCTCAGCAAAGAGTTAAACAACGTACTTGTAGTAATTACGTCCGTACTTAATGTTAATTTCAAACGGGTCTTTGTCGTTGTAATATATTTTTTACCCTCTCAACTGTTGTAAGATCAATACAATCGTCCAGACCACATTCAAGTTGCATTATTTTAAAATTCCGTAAACTCCCGAACATGGTCCTGGATCGTCGCCGGATATAAAATAATAAGCACCAGAATTTATATTATACTGTATAATAAGGTAAATTCAGTGGAGTTTCGTTGGAATCAAGTTTGAGTTACGTCGCCGCCATCAAGAATGTGGGTCAATTTGCAGTAATTACGTGGTGTTTAAGATAAAATTTAAGATTCATCGTCACCCAACACTCTATTAAGGTAATCTAATAGTATTTGATGTAAATCACCGGACTTATAAGGTTAGTGAATTTATTGTTCCTATCGATTATTAATTACCTACTGCGTTGTGGTTAACATTTGCAATTTTTTTGATAATTTGCAGTAATTAAGTAAGAAGTTGTATTGTAAGGATACTGTTAGAAATTAATCTACATTATTTTTGCTTATTTACATTATTTAGTATAATTGTGCAGTAGAAATCGTATAGTAGCATTAATTATTATTACCTACAACAAGTTAATGTTTTTAGGCTTTAATTATTATTTATTTTGTTGTTTAGAGTGTTTTATAGTAATAAAATTATACTAAAGTAATAGCGTAATTGTAGCATAGGACGATTGTTGGTATTTTTTTTTGATTTCGTGGGTATATAATAATTGAATTAGGTATTGTAAGTAGCTTAAATCATAAAATTATTTACTATTATTTGAACGTCGAGAAATATTGTAAAGTTACGTGTCACTATAATATTATTAAATTATTATTTGCCGAGTTAGTACCTACATACTGTATAATATAGTTAAGTAGTTTTTCAGAGCTTAGTAGTTAGTTAGTGCATTAGATAGTCGGAGATTGTTTTTGAATATTTGTAATTATATACATTCCAGGTCGAATACTCTCGTCTTCCAGAATGACCGAAGAAAAGGAGTTGATCAAAAAAACGAGGTAGTTTTAAAGGCCGCTTAACTGCTTTCATTGGTTACTTGGATTCGCTTACTACACCTTTACAAAATCATGACGCGACGGAATTGCAATTGCGTATGGGTAAGCTGGACACATTGTATAACCAATATGATGAGGTGCAGTTACGCTTAGAATGTATTGTCGACAAGCCCGACTTACAACTAACTGAGCGTTCATGCTTTGAAACTCAGTATTACAAGGCGCTAGCTAAAGCTCAAATTTTACTGAGCGATCACCATAATGCTAACTCCGAATCGGCAGGTAGTGACAAGAGTTCTCGAGTCAGTAATCATAAGTTTGTTAAGTTACCTACCATACAGTTGCCAAAATTTAGTGGATCATATGAGAACTGGTTGGAGTTCCATGATACCTTCTTTAGCCTTATTCACTCTAATGATGAAATCGATGAAATTAACAAATTTCATTATTTACGCGCATCTCTCGAAGGGTCTGCTGCTGTGGTAATTCAATCATTTGATTTTTCTGCAAGTAACTATACAGTAGCATGGAATGTCTTATGTGAGAGGTTTAACAACAAACGATTGTTAGTTCAAAATCATGTGTCCGCCTTATTTAACCTTGAAACGATTACTAGGAGTCGTCTGTAACTTTAAAGCGCTTAATCGATTTATTAAGTAGAAACCTGAGGGCATTAGAATCGTTAGGCGAACCAGTTCAGCATTGGGACACGCTTCTAATTTATATAGTTACACATAAATTGGATCAGAAAACCTACCGTGAGTGGGAGGAGTTTAAAGGTCATTTAAAAAAGGATGAATCAGTTACATTTAATTTATTCCTTCAGTTTATGCGTAGCCGAGCTGATTTACTCGAAACCTTAGAGACGTCGCGTAATGTTCACTTTGCACCGCATAGGCCGAGTCCTAAATTAAAATCCATGGTTTCGGTGCAACAATCGAATATTCATAATATAAACTCAAATAAACAACTCAAGGGTTGTTATAAATGTAACGGCGATCACAATTTAGGTAAATGTCCACAGTTTCTGGCGCTCAGTAATGAGGCTAGGTTGAAATTATTACCATCTTACAAGATCTGTTATAATTGTTTTAAGTCAGGACATTTTGCAAACCATTGTAAAAGCCAGGGTGTAAGATATGTAACCGCCGCCACAACACAATGATTCACGTGACTGAAGCGATAGCACGTCATACCGTACAAAATA
This sequence comes from Parnassius orleans, assembly GCA_029286625.1. NCBI lineage: Eukaryota > Metazoa > Arthropoda > Insecta > Lepidoptera > Papilionidae > Parnassius > Parnassius orleans. The sequence goes on from JAGSMP010000071.1 coordinate 3,637,783, forward strand.
AAATAATTTCTCGCTCGAGAATGAGACGGGCACTCGGACAGGGACTCACTCGTCAATGACATCAACTGCAGGCACTGATGTGAACAACGTCGCTTTATCGGCAAACGTAGCGCATCGCAGTGAACAACGAGATGTATTATTATCAACTGCTTTGATAAAACTACTTGATTGTAATAACGTCGAACACATCGCCCGCGCAGTATTAGACTGCGGTAGTACATCTAGTTTTATAACTGAGAATATGCGCAAACGATTAAATTTGGATTTTGTCGACATAGATAAGTCGATTTTAGGTAATAGCGTGTATTCTCACGTAAGCAGAAGGTGTCGTGTACATTTAAAGTCGTTAGATAATAGTTATTCCGCTAACATTAATTGTTTCATTTTGCAATCAATTACTAGCAATACCCCAGGCCGTGAATCAAGCATACGTGATTTTCAACTTCCATCGAATATTTGCTTAGCTGACCCTACATTTTACAAGCCTGCCGATGTAGATATTTTAATCGGGGCTGATCTTTTTGGGATTTGTTAGGGTCACAAAGAATTAAGTTAGAAGTAATAAGCCCATTCTACAGGAAACCAGGCTGGGGTGGATAGTTTCTGGTCCAATTAGTGTTCATCATTCTGCATTGATGTCTAATGACTTACGATGCAACTTCGCTAAGACTGATTCTTGTTTTGTGACGATAATAAAGATGATATTCGAATCGACTTAACGCGGTTTTGGCAGCTGGAGGAAATAAGTCCCAAGTCATCTCATTATTCACCTGAGGAAAAGTTGTGTGAGGATCATTTTGTAAAAATACGTCACGTCTTGATGATGGGCGTTTTGCGTTCGGTTACTCTCTCAAAAAGATACCTGTCTATTAGGAGATTCATTTAAAAGAGCTACACATTGCTTGTTCTCCTTAGAGCGTAGATTAAAATGTAAGCCTGACATCAAGCAGATGTATTATGAAGTTATGTCTGAATATCAGTCACTGGGACACATGTCAATTTGTGAAAGACCTAATTTAAGTAACGGCGCGTATTTTATACCCCATCACGGCGTACTCCGTGAAAGTAGCACTACGACTAAACTTAGAGTAGTTTTTAATGCAAGTTGCCCGACGTCGTCAGGTATTTCGTTTAACGAAATACAAATGGTCGGTCCTGTAGTTCAGGACGACTTGACGTCGATCTTGTTACGTTTTAGGCAACATAAATACGTTTTGTCTGCAGATGTGGAGAAAATGTACAGGTGCATTATCGTTCATTCTGATGACAGGCACCTTCAGCAGATAGTCTGGCGCAACAGTCCTAGTGAGCCCATACAGACCTTTCAATTAAATACTGTCACGTACGGTACGGCAAGCACCATTTCTCGCAACACGCTGCCTGAAACAACTTGGTCTACAGTGCAAAAATAAAGCCATAGCGGACATCATAATGCATGATTTTATGTCGATGATCTGCTTACGGGTGCTGATGACTTAGATGACGCAGGCCATACGTCAAGGTGTTGCTGAAGTATTGGCATCTGCTCGTATGCCATTGCGAAAGTGGAGATCGAACGATCCCGAGTTACTGTCAGAAATTGCCAACACATCACTTGACCTAAATATTGGTTCTCGCGAGCCAGACAAGTTGTTAGGTCTTGGCTGGCATTCGAATTCAGATGAACTCTGCTTTCCATTGAATTCACTAGTTCGATGGCAATACTAAGCGTGATTTGCTTTCAGTGATTGCACAAATCTTTGACCCGCTGGGTCTTCTAGCCCCGTATGTAATCACCATGAAAATATTGATACAAAGGCTTTGGTTAGACAAACTTTCATGGATGAACCACTGTCTCCCGAAATTAAGAAACGCTGGTATGGCATTATCAAATCTCTCCTTTTAAATAACATTCGTATTCCACGACTAGTTATCTGTGAGTCATGCCGGGTGCTACAACTGCATATTTTCACTGACGCTTCTGAGTGCGCATACGGTGTGTGCATTTATGTTCGAAGCGTCAGCGATAAGACAAAAGTTATGGTTCGATTATTAACGGCTAAGAGCCGTGTAGCTCAATCAAACCCACAACAATACCACGATTGGGTTGTGCGGTGCGTTGGTAGGAGCTCGTCTTATGAGAAGGTTGTAAATTCCCTTCGTGTTAAAATTGACCAAGTCTTCTTTTGGACAGACTCCACGATTGTTTTGGGGTGGTTGCGAATGTTGCCCTGCAAACTTCAGCCTTTCGTGCGTAATCGTGTCGCTGAAACTTTGGATAAGGCCAGTGACCATAAGTGGGGACACGTCCCAACAGATAGGAACCCAGCAGACTTAATATCTCGTGGTGTGGATATCAGTGCTCTGGCAGGACTTAGATTGTGGTGGTCAGGTCCAGATTTTTTAATGTATGACATATCAAAATGGCCTTCTCAGCCTAAGAATGTTGAAACACTACCGGAAACGCGTCATGATATTATATTAACTGCAGTCACTAATCATCCAAAAAATAATGATTGTTTGATTGATTTTAGTCGTTTCTCGAATTATTCTGCCTTGTACGTTCCGTAGCTTACGTTTTACGATTCATTATGTCTTGTAAAGACAGTTTATTCCTTCAAATTACTTAACGGAATTAGAATTACGAAACGCGTTAAATATTATAATTTCAAAGTGTCAATATGATTCCTTTTCAGAGTACAGTTTGCTTCTGAATAAACAAAATTTACCTAAGAAAAGCCCACTTCTTAAATTTAATGTATTTTAGACGAAAATAAAATTATGCGTGTTGGTGGTCGTCTTGATAATTCTAAATTTTCATATAATAAAAAGCATCCTATATTATTACAGTCCAATCATATATTTACAAAATTATTATTTGACCATGAACACAAAAGGCTAATGCACGCAGGCCCACAGCTACTGTTGGCAAACATTAGAGATACTTATTGGCCGATAGGTGGTCGAAGCCTAGCGAAGGCCTGTTATCATAAATGTATACGATGTCATCGCATGAAGGGTAAGGTTTCGAATCCACTAATGGGTAACTTGCCACAGCAGCGTCTCCTTTCGGGTGGCTTTCCTTTTGAAACCGTAGGAGTCGATTATGCGGGCCCTGTTATGAGCGCGACTCGTCAAGGTCGTGGGTGTCGACTGGTAAAGGTTTATATATGTATTTTTGTCTGTTTCACTACCAAGGCGATTCATTTAGAGTTGGTAGGTGACTTAACCAGCAATAACTATTTACTGGCATTGCGCAGGTTCATAGCTCGAAGAGGTAAGCCAGTTAATATTTATTCCGATAACGGTGCTTCTTTTGTTGGTGCCTACAATGACTTGTCCAAATTTTTAAAGGGCAATTGCGATTCTTTGAGCGAAAGCATGGCCAATGATAATATTAACTTTCATTTTATCCCGGCGTATACTCCTCACTTCGGTGGTCTCTGGGAGGCGGGAGTCAAATCGACAAAATATCATTTGCTTAGAGTGTTGGGCAATTGTCACTTAACGTATGAAGAACTTTACACCACGTTGACCCAGATCGAAGCAATATTGAACTCCCGGCCACCACTCCACTGTCTTCAGATCCTGCAGATTGTACGCCCTCACCCGGGACATCTTTTAATTGGGCGTGCACTGACTTTTACCGCAACCAGACTACCAGCATCACTCCACCCGTTATTAACCAGATTCCAACGCATTGAGCAACTGCGTCAGCATTTTTGGGAACGATGGAGCAAGGAGTACGTCTCAGAACTTCAACAAAGAGTGAAATGGCGTTCTTGCAAAGATAGCTTAAAGATAAACGATTTGGTGGTAGTCAAGGAAGACAACCTTCCACCGCTGAAATGGAAGCTGGGAAGAGTCGTTGCAATTCACCCAGGAGCCGATGGCATTGTTCGAGTTGCAGACATCAGAACTTCTACTGGGATTATCAAGAGGGCATTTAACCGGATTTGCCCATTACCGGTGTCATTTAATTCTGGTTGAAATCAAAGATTTCAACGCCCGGGGGCATGTTGGAGCGCCTGCGCATTCTTTCTCAGCAAAGAGTTAAACAACGTACTTGTAGTAATTACGTCCGTACTTAATGTTAATTTCAAACGGGTCTTTGTCGTTGTAATATATTTTTTACCCTCTCAACTGTTGTAAGATCAATACAATCGTCCAAGACCACATTCAAGTTGCATTATTTTAAAATTCCTGTAAACTCCCGAACACCATGTCCGCCGCGAGTTGATTCACTTTGACTCGCTTCCGCTGTTGCCACACCAACGCAGCTCACCCCAGTTTTGGGGAATGCCCCTCACGGAATTCCGTATTCATTTGTGGCATTACATTAGGCGTATTGTCCCAAAATGAGACGCTGCAAGATAATATAAATAAAGCTTTTATTATGTCTCAAGAATGCAATACGAAGACGTGATGGTGTTTCTTTGAAAACTCAGTTATTTGTAGATTGTATGCATTTTTCCTAATACATAGGTATTATGATGTACCTCTAAATTTACAAAAAATATTTATCATTATTATTTTTTGTATTTTACACAAAAACTACACATTACAGTTACCGTTACAGCCTATTAAAGTCCACTGCTGAACATAGGCCTCCTCCATAAATTTCCTCATAGGGAGGATATTTGCCATAGTTACCACGCTTGGCAAGTGGGTTGGCAACCACAGTTATATTTTATTTTTAGTCGTTTTATGAAGACGCTGCTGCCTATCTCCTGATTTGTTTCCCTCTGTCGCCTCTTACGACACCCGGGATGATAATATAGGTAGTGGATAGAGCATGCAATACCGTTATATCGTTACCGCAGTTTCGCGAATTTCGCGCTGTATTTCAGTACCGCAAAAGCGATTTGAATTTCGCGTTATTAAAACGAACCCGGTATGAAACCGGGGTATCAATAGTTAAATATCTGGAGACTGTGTATAACTATCTGCTAAGCACTCCACCGACGAGCGTAGAAGCTGAGAGCATTTTCGGCTGCTGGATACATATGTAATAAAATTAGAAGTTCTTTAAATGATGAGACCGTGGATATGCTTTGCTTTTTACATAAACATTTCAAGGTAAAAATTAAGATTAGTGCTGTATGCGTGATTAATTGTAGTTACCTCGTGTTAGTGTTTTAATTTAACCCCATTAAAGATTTTTTTACTCATGTTATTGTTTTAGTTAAAACGCAATTAAAGGATTTTTTAATTTCGCAATATCGCAAATTTTGCGATATTACAAGTTCCGATACCGCAATGTTGCGGTATTGAAAATATGCTGCGGCATTGCATGCTCTAGTAGTGGATATTCTTACACCGCCACTGATGTACCTCTCAATTTATAAAAAATATTTATCATTTCATTTTCACGCAAAAACTACACATTGAATAAAAATAAATTTACGGATATCGCAACAGAAGTGCTACGTTTTATATATATACATATATTACTGCAAGATTTTAAGATACTGGAAGCCCGTTCTGCGTAGATTGGATCAAACGTCCCCGGTAACCATAGGTCTTGTAATGCGCCCGAAAGTTAGGGAATTAAAAAGGCTAAAATTAAACATTATAAAATCCGTAAATTATTTACCGATTTTATAACATTTATTACAAATATGGAATGTAAAAAATACTACTTGATCCATTAAATATGCAAAATACTTCAACTAGTTTTCATTTTATTCACAACACTTGTTATAGCGAAACTCAGCATTTTTTTAATTTTACACTTAACACGCATATTAAATAAATAAATAATAATTTTGAAGTGGACTCATTTCTGAGTTTTAAGTTTGGGTCCATAAAACCACTAGTTACAATTAAACTTTGTTAAATTTGCCTTTAGGTTATAGAGAAGCCTTACAAAATTTCAATAGTCTCATGTTTCCAAAAGATAAGCTAACATTTTAATTGGATTTTAGCGGCCCTTGAAATGGGGCTATTCGTTTACCAATATAAATTATACAACCTTTGAAGTGGATGTCGTGTAAAATAGGGACAAAGAGTAATAAATTCGCTCACAAAAATTAGTTTTCATTATGTGCACTTGCTCGCAGGTTCAAAAAACATTAGTTATACCATTCATCAGCATCATCAATCCAAGCGGCAATCCCTTCTCTATACCTTTTATTTTAAAAAATTATAGTCGAATAGCTCAAGTGGAAAATTGAATTTCGGGGGATGTTTGCATGTCGATTACGAACGCGTACGGAAACTAACTTTGATTAACTTCGATTTAAATTTCCAGTATTTGTTCATTTGGAGCAGAACTTTATAGAAATGTTAATGCCAATTTTCTATCAATTTAATTTGATGTAATGCGTTTACTTTTGTTGTTAAATCTACAGGTTTTTAAGTATTTGTGTGAAAATTAGTGACGAGCAGGACTAATACACGCTCTTAAGGTCGCTAACACCCGACTGGAGAGGCGTTCCGGGCTTTAAGCGTAAAGGATGATAGGAAGTCAGCACTGGCGCAACAACGCTGACTCCAAATAAATTTACACTATGTCAGTATCGGGTCAGCACTGTCTTGCCTGGAATTTGGAGCCAGTTACTGACCCTGTGTAAATTAGCCATAACGGTGCGTTCTGTAAAGTTTTTAGCGGCCACCACTCGAGGTAATAATAAAAGTACATTCGAAAGCAAAGGTCTTTCACAAAACTTGTCACTATGTTTTACACTAATCATCATCATTATCATCATTACGGCTCTTCACAAGTCCATTGCTGAACATTGGCGTCCCCCAAAGAATGCCACGGTCCTGAGCTACCTGCACCCATCATTTTTAACTTTTATTTAGATTAAAAATCTACAATCACGGCTCAGAAGCGCAGTGGCTAAGTATTAGGTCGTGAGTTCGAATAACGTACGGAACAAGTATTTGTTTGGCCTACAAATAATTGTATGATTATTTCGGGTCTGGATGTTTGTCCGTGTACAATTTATGTATTTAAATGCCCCCATAATACAGGAGAAAATCCTAGTGGATAACGGGGATCCTAGGGGGATAACGTTTATAATATAAAAGAGAAGAAAAAGACAATCATTCATAAAACTCGTATATAATTTTAATGAGGACCTAAAATGAAAATCATTTTGGAGGAAACTTTTAATTGGATTTCATACGTATTAATTTAATTAATAATTATTATTAAGATATGAATTTTACGTCGTACTTTGTATTTTTCGGATAATATTTAGATTGCGTTTGATAACTTTTATTTCTCGTATCTTTTTTATCTGTTGTGACATAACACTGCGTTCGCTTCTATATTTCCATGCATCATAGATGCTATCTGTATTGCACGCGGGTTGATTTTGCGACTCCTTTAGATGAAATTTAGATAAATACAGTACAGTGCTGGCCTTCATCCCGCTTACACTGTAAGTAATTGGAAAGGGCGTAAAGGGGGAGAACTTATCGATACTCGTCGATCGCAATAAAACTTTTGCAAATCGTTCTTTAGATATATTCGGTAGTGCTTTTGCAATATTATCTATATAAATAAAATGATAGAGGCTTACAGTTGTGCGCGCATGACGGAAAAACTACTGGATAGATTTCAGTTAGGTTTTCAAGTTAAATTTTTTACACTTGGCCCTTATCTAAAAAAAAATATTGCAATATCTTCATTTACTATAAAGTTGTTAAAGTTTTAAGAAACAACGATTTTTATACGGGGTTTTTCATACATACAATTGAATGTATGAAAAACCCGTCGTTTGCTCTCGCGTTACTAACCCAAATTATTTATATATTTTAGCGCCAAACGGAGCAATGAATAACATTGTTTACAAAGAAATTTTGTCTTTTTGATATTTTTTCCTTCGCACATACGAAAACATTGTTAATATAGCAAAGCGGACGATGTCACGGGTATCAGCTAGTTATTGGAATAAAATGAAAAAAAAATTATATTAAACTGTTAAATTATTATGGTATTAAAATAATATCAAAATATGTAACTGTAAACGAAATATTTTAATTTTGTAATTTATTGTTTCAGGTGTGTATGCAGATTCGCAAACAAATAAAATGATACAATCGGTAAAGTACTGGATCATCCCAATTTCTCTTGCCATGAATTTTTATTTCTTAAATACGGTTAGGCAGCCGCGTTTCATCAAAATAATATCTTTTTTCTCAGTCAGACCTAAATGGTAATGTTTTGTGTAATTTTAGAGTAGTTAACAAAATGTACAATTTTCTTACAACATAAAAGAATAAAATTCATACATTTCCTTTCATCATCATCATCATCATTACAGCCCATCTCAAGTCCACTGCTGAACATAGGCCTACCCCAAGGAATGCCACAAAGCACGATCCCGAGCCACCTGCATCCATTGACTTACCAGGTAAATGCACAAAAAACAACAAAATTGACCTCTGCTCGACTATTGTATATAATTATAAATACTAATAACTTTTATCGATTATTATCTGTACTTTTAAAAGAAATATCTACCAAACTTTATCGGTTTTTAACACTTTAGCGGTCTGTTTTTACCACCTAATTATAAACAAGCGGCAATAAATACGTCGTTACTTGTATACAAATACTTACAGCGTGCAGGAAATTGACGGTTCTCTTGGTGGGAAGTTACGTATTTTTATACGACAAATTGAGAGCTTAAGCAGTCCTAATTAGTATTTCCTTATATGTATAACACGTGTTTAATGTCAAATGACTGGATAAAAAGAGCAATTACTAGTTTTATATACATTTTAATTTATAGTTGATATTAAATTTGTAACCTGGTGCATTTGTTACGTAATCAATCTTACGGAATCAAAAATTTACTTGAAATAAACTTTCTTTAAATAAAAAGGCAAGTTACCACGAGCTGATTGATGATGAAAATCATCGAGTTTTTTTTTTATAGGATAGGGTGACAAACGAGCACACAGTCCACCTGATGGTAAGTGGTTGCTGTGGCCCATAGACATCTACATCTATCCTCGATTACGAATCAAAAAGCAGATGCGTTGTCACCCGTGAGGACTAAGGTGGAATGCCTCATTTCCAGTAAAAAGGGTCTCAGGTTCTCTGCACTCACCATACGAAACACAGCAGCATTAAGCTACTATTTTACCCTGGTATTCTGTGAGAGCGTGGTCCTTCCCCGGTCGAGCCGACCCATTCGTTCTACAATTATACTACTAATATAACTGCAGCATAAAGGCCATGTGAAGTCATCACCGTCAGACCATTAGCAGCGCATCGAACCTCTATTACCCTCTCATAAATTAGGTCTATGCCCAGATGTGGGACAAATGATTATAAAGGCGAATTTTAATATTCAGCTTGTTAGCATTTTCAACAAACAAAGTCATTATTGTAAAACTCATAAAAAGAGTAACAAACAAATAAAGATCATTTTTTGTGATTGGCAATAAACGTAATTAAATCGGCCCCTAAAGTTATTGCTCGTAAACCTACTTATTTTGACGGCTGTCAATACTGGCATTGTTGTCAAAAAGATCGTTTGAAAAAAGGAAGCACGGAAGCACGTCAATGATTTTTTCTTTGTGAACAAAGGCCTGTGGTTCTATTTTAGAAATTCATTTCGGATTACATCACTGGAATACAAAGAGTTTTGTTTGCGCAGGAAGATGAATGAGAGCAGAGAAATGCGTTTTCTTCACGCACATGTTACAAATTATGTAAATTATTGAAATGGGAATCTTATACTCAAGTAACACAAATGACTCATTTCATGTTTATATTTGTTTATAAAATTAAAAAGACAAACGTACTTGTAGCCCACCTGATTGGCTACTGCAGTCCATGGGCACCTGTAGCCAACTTTAAGGAAAGTCGCCTCTGAGGATTAAGATGGAATGCCTTAAACCCTGTAATTATACTGGCTCTCTAAGCTCATTAAGCTGGAAAACAGCAGTGCAGGCACTACTATTTGGAGCCAGAAATAGGTAAGAGGGTAGTACCATCTCAGGCGAACTCCTAGGCAGAAAAGTCTTACCATGTAGAATTTTTATGAATACTAAGAGATTGAACACATTGTCATTTTAAGATTATTATTTTATTTACTCAAACATTTATTTATTTATTTAATCTTTATTGTGATACACCTTAATCTAAGGGTTACAATGGGCGGACTTAATGCCTTATGGCATTCTCTACCAGTCAGCCCTGGAAGAATTAGACAAGTAAAAGTTGGTAGGTGCTAAAAATGTTAAAAGTACTATAGAATAAAGAATATATTATGTCTATTGTAAATAAACAAAATATTAGGTCCTTACATATGAAATTAGCGTTTTGTCGTACTGACCACTTTGATCTGAAATATCTCCTCTTTGGTTAAGAATTCCAAATTCAAATTTATAAATTCATTTAGCTGGTACATTTGAATTTTGAAAACAGTCATTCATTTGTTTTTTCCTCATTATATATATTTTTATATATTTTTTATATTTTTCTTTGGCGTCGCTTATTACCGCAGAATTAATGATGTGTACGGCGTTGGTGTCGCAAAAGAAAGCACGGTACGTTTTTGGTTTCAACGTTTTCGTTCTGGAAATTTCGACCTTCAGAACCAACCCCGTGGATGGCCGGAGACCAAAGTGGAAAGTGAAGAATTAAAGGCTATTGTGGAAGCGGATCCATCACAAAGCACTTCAGAGATAGCTGCAGGCTATGGGGTAAGTGATAAAACTGTATTAATCCACTTGAAGCAAATCGGGAAAGTAAAAAAACTTGAACGATGGGTACCCCATGAATTGAGTGAATCGAACTTGCAAACACGCGTCGACTGCTGTGTTACTTTGCTCAAGCGACACAATAATGAAGGGATTTTAAATCGAATAATTACTTGTGATGAAAAGTGGATACTGTACGATAATCGGAAGCGCTCGTCGCAATGGCTGAACCCTGGAGACCCAGCCAAATCCTGCTCTAAACTAAAATTGACTCAGAAAAAGTTACTTGTGAGTGTTTGGTGGACTAGCGCCGGTGTCGTTCACTACAGCTTTTTAAAATCTGGCCAAACGATTACGGCAGATATCTATTGTCAGCAACTGCAAACCATGAAGGAAGAACTACCTGCTAAACAACCGAGATTGGTCAATCGCTCTAGGCCACTGCTGCTTCACGACAACGCAAGACCACACACTGCACAACAAACAACCACTAAGTTAGATGAGCTACAATTGGAATGTCTGCGACATTCGCCGTACTCCCCGGACCTTGCTCCAACAGATTACCATTTTTTCCGAAATTTGGACTACTTCTTACAAGGAAAAAAATTCAACTCCGATGCGGCAGTCCAAACCGCCTTCAAAGGGTTTATTGATTCTCGCCCCCATGTTTTTTTTTTTAGTAAAGGGATCAATGAACTACCTATGAGATGGCAAAAGTGCATAGATAACAACAGTGCATAGTTTGATTAATTAAATATATTTTACAAAAAAAAAATTGACTTTATATTCCTCCCGTACAAAACGCTAACTTCATATGTAAGGACCTAATATATACGCATACGTACTAATTAATATACATACATATAATACCAAAAATAACTAAAATTATGTCATAACAATATTGACAATTAAAATTCATATAAAGTTTTATTGAGAGATGTTTGATTTTTTTCCTCATCATATTATTAATGTTTGAAGTTAGCTAACTTCAATAGTGCGCAATGGGAAGTGAGGTGACAGACGTTTACTGCTAATGCGTGAAGTAATTACAACCAGTAAAATACATCTCGTTCTGATTGTTTTTAAAAATCGTTTTGTACAATGTACATGTGCTTTTGTTACGCAGCGTGACACAAATGTGAGATTTCGTAACAAGGAATAAAGTTTTAACGGCTCATGTTACGGTAATAATACAAACACGTGAGTGCCGACAATGTGTGTTTAATGAACACAATCTTATTTTGAGCTGCGTGATGACTTAGAAGTCATACTTAGTGTTAAAATTCGCAAGTTGTTTTGTATACTAAATTTTAAAGTATTTATGGTAATTTAGATGTTTTTCCTTTTTTAACATTAAAGTAGGTGAGTGGATTTTAGTGACATTGTCATGTTATATGGTAAATGGTTTCGTTATAATCTATTATAATTTGATACCACTACACCCGAACTTAAAGTTAATATCTTATTGTCGCCATCATCATTATTACAGCCATTACGGTACATTAAGTCCACAGCTATCATAGACCTTCAATAAACCTATGACTCAAAACCGAGCAACCTGTATCTATCGACTTCTTGCATGTCTTACCAGGTTATCACTCCATTTAGTGAATGGTCGCCAAACACTCCACTTGACATTATGGGGCTGCCATTCGAGAACCTTTCTTCCTCATCAGTTCTTCGTACTACATGGCCGACACATTTTCACTTCATCAGACTGATGCTTATGGCCCACTATGTTGGTTACCCTGGTTCTACTACCGATATCTTCATTACGGTTTCTATCACAGATAGAAACTTCGAGCATCGTTCTATCTATTGCTCGCTGAGTGACTTTAAGCTTCCTCATATGGCTAGCAATGAAGAACAGTGTGGATTAGTAAACAACGTTGTATAACATCTCAAAGATTTTTACATTTTCCATAAAAGTTGAGTCTAGCAGGAATATTAGAATAACATTTTTAAAACGTAAATGCTTTTAAGAAATTTAACATTTAATTTGAAAAGTACTAATATAATATACATTTAAAACTTCTCTGAAATATAAGTACCCATATTATTCAATAAAAAAACAATTGCTTAGTGGCTAAAATTATGACTATCAACAAAATTGATTAAATTAAGTCAGTGTTAGTCTTTTCTACCGACTTCAAAAAGGAGGAGGTACTCAATTCGACGGTATGTTTTTTTATGTGTGTTACCTCATAACTTTTTTCTGGTTGACCCAATTTCGATGATTCTTTTTTTATTGGAAAGCTGATGCCTCTCATATGGTTCCATATAAATTTGATCAAGGTCTAACCAATAGTTTTTGAGTTATTCTTAACAATTTATATTAAAGTCGGTTGTACAAAATTTAAAATTTAAAATTATTTCTATAAATCTTTACTCCTACACAAAGATTTTCTCTCTTTTTTATCTTTGGAATGCTGTATATAAATATATATAATTAAAGTGAGATGTCTACTAACATATATAAAGTGTGCGATCGCAGCTGCAATACTTCATGGTGTTATAAATGGATTTTGCGTTGATGGATAAATAATTAATAATTAAAAGCAGAAACACCTAACTCCCACAGAAAACATTCAGAACAAACGTGATAAAATACGTAAAATTAGTTTAATACAAAATGAGGAACTTTTCGCACTGTGTTGGAAATACTTTGCTTTAAAGAGCCGTATCTATACAAAAATCAGATCCTTTTCAAAGCGTACTTATTTCCATACGTTGGCATGTTATTGAAGAGTGGTTCTTTGAATTGCAAATGTGCCGGTCCTTGGGCGTATACCATTGAAATGTCAATTTGTTTTCTATTGGGGTTGCTTGTTTGGTTACCTCGAGACATATCGCTTTACTATTGTTTGTTTTTGGCCCCTCTTTCAGTCGAATCTTTAACTGTCTTCGGACAGACTTAGGTTTGTTATTTGCTATCGTTTAAGCATTTCTCTTTGCAATTATGCAATTTCAGTTTTACTAAACTGTAAAAATAAGATAAGTAACGGCCGATTTGTTATCATCAGAAAAAAGTTAATCATAGGTTAAAATGCTACGTAAACAAATTTAAAATTACAGTTGTATGAATAAAATAGTTAAATTGTTTCACTTTTATATTCAGTCGAGTTATAAATTATTTGATGGATTATAGATTATTTGATGGATAACTTAGAGCTGAGGATTAAAAAGCAGCCCTTAAAAGTTCTATCACTGATTTTTAGGTACGGATAGGTTTCGTTTGTATGCCTGTTAAGTTACGATTACGTAATATACCTGAAACAGCATAATAATACATTATCATCGTGTTGAAAAATACCCAGAACATTATTAATTCAAAACAATTGTTCTATGTTGTTTATTACATAATTTATATAAAAACTAGCTGATACCCGCTCGCTTCGTTGGGCGCACAATAATATTTTATTGCGGAACCTACATGTAAAATATCACGAATTTTTTTTTGATGGGACTATCGTAAAATCCGTTGTTAGTGAGCGTCTACATTGCGAAATGAGTAATTATTCTAAACTTTAAGTCAATCGGGTGTATAGTTTGAGAGTCAGTCAGTCAGTGGTATTGCGCTTATATATATACTAGCCATCCGCCCCGGCTTCGCACGGGTGATTTCTGGGTCTCGACAACAGCGAACACACAAAAAAATCGTCATAATCGATCCAGCCGTTTTCGAGTTTTAGCAAAACTAAAGGAGCTATAGATTAAAAGTTTATTTTTTATTTTTAACGGCCCCGCACTGCCCCCTGTGGGAGGAACTTCGTAAAATCCTCGCTGACCTCGACTCGGCGAAAGGAATATTCCTACTAAACGGTCAAGTCTCGTTCAAGAGCCCACTTCGGATGTGTGTCGGTGGGCTGCGGCGAGAGGGGTGCCCTCTCCCCCTACCGCTGCAGCCGAGGTGGAGTCGCGGGGAAAGAGGAGTGCTGGTATGGCGAAACGCCACTCGTCCTTTATTCCGCGACTTTGACGGGGCCGCAGATGCGTTGATGCGGTGGTGATGGGGCCGCGGGGAGAGGAGTGTCGGTATTGCGAGGCGCCGCTCTCCCTACCTCCGCGGCCGAAACTTGGTTGACGGCGGAGCTAAAGACCAGATCCGCCACTGGGATCGGGAAAGCAAGTGCTACCGAGCGCTCCATTTTCCTAGCCCCATGGCGTCCGCGTATTGGACTCGGGGGGTTGCCCGTTACGCAGGTTGAGTTGGAGGCCGTGGAGGAAGGCGTGCCATGTGTTCCTGATGCGCCTTGCCTGAGAAGGAGAATGGGGAGGAAAAGTCCTACCTCCGAGGAGGAGCTGCTAAGGGGCGGCCAGCGCTGGTACCGTACGAAAGCGTTCTCGTGGTCCTACCAGTATGCGACGAAGGTGAAACACCATGGGATTTTAGCCGATGCGAGTCGACATAACCCGTCCTTGCCCCCGCGAGGCAGTTATGCGTAGGCATTTCCCCATGTCAAATATATATATATATACCTCTTATATGTTATGCTTATATAGATAGAATATAGATGAGAAAAAATAATGTTTATTGTGTGTTACATTTCTTATACTTTTTTAATTAGAATATGAATTTTATTCTAGTAAAAAGTGAGTTTTTGGATTTTCCACCCCATTGCTTTTATAAATAGTTTATAATCTGTAAAGAAAAACACTATTATCAAGTTATTTAAAAAATTGTCAGGGGCTAAAACATTATTTGGCAGAGTGCGGTTATAATAGGGATTCTTTTTTGTACCAGGCTTTTGTTATAAGGGCTGCTTGAAGTTTGCGGTGATTGTATCCGCCGTATCCAACCATATCCGGTTTTTATTAGAACCGGTATCGAGTGGCTTCCGAGAGCTTTTGTGCGTCAATTTCGAATTTAGTGCAAGCCGCCCATTGTTGGTAAGATGTCGCACATTACAGGGAAGTATGAAGCATTTTTTAATACTTATCGGCATAGTCGCTGCGCTAAAGATGCTCTTAAAGGTTTCATTCGTATTACAATTTGTGACGTGTGACAATGCTGCATGGCTATCATTTCTTTATTCTGTATTGACAACGTTTCTGTATTCAAGTTATTTTTTACGTAGTAGATCTACGCTTCAGTTATATTATGGATGTAGCTGGAATGGGTCAGCACAGCCGGAGAAGGACCACGCTTTCACAGTGACAGTAGAAATCTAGAGACCCTTTTTACTAGAAACGAGGTATTCCATCTCAGTCCTCAGGGGTGAAAACCCCGTAGCGTATATCTGTATACTTTTTATCAATAACATGCTTTTGACAATGCCACTATAAACATTCTTTTCTTTTTCTTTCTTTTATAAACAACAGCGACAGCTTCTCATCACCAGACTAAGAAATTTGAGTACGGCGTTTTTGGATGATAATTTCGACAGAGCCATTTCCGTTATCAATCTTAGAATGTGAGAATTAAACACGTAGGTACTGCCTTTTTTAAAAGTCCGTTTAAGTTTTAGCCACTTTCTTACCTATTTCTGCCTTCAAGCGGGTGAACCCATTCTTGTGTCCGGTTTGATGGGTGAGAGTGCCAGTACAATTAATGACTGTAAGGCATTTCATAATATTTCCCGGGGGTATCTCTGTGGTCTCCATCGTTTGAAGTTGATTATAGGTATCTTTAGAAGGTGACAATAATTAAGGCCTTTTTACGTGGTAGAGCCACGCTGCAGCTATATTATGGTTGTAGCACGAATGGGTCGGCTCGCCCGGGGTAAGACCACTTTTTGTTCATTAATGCTGCTGTGTTTCGTATGGTGAGTGTAGAGAATCGGATACCTTTTTACTGGAAACGAGGCAGTCCTCAGGGGTGACAACGTATCTGCATTTCGATTCTTAATCGGAAATAAATGTAGATGTCTATAGGCCACAGCATCCACTTACCATCAGGTGGACTGTGTGCTCATTTGTCACCATTATTCTATAAAAAAAACTGAAAATAACAGAACTGGACAATTTTATAAGCGCAATTGATTATTATGAACAATCTTGTAATTTTACACTGGACCAATTTTCTTAATGTACTAAGTTCATAACACGTGCATGAATGACATCAATTGTTACATTGCATTGCACACAGTCTATTCACCTGTTGGTAAATGGATACGATAGCCAATTGACACCTATATCTGATATTGGTTAAGAATCAAATTGCATTTTGATTCTTAACCAATTCTTAACCAAACACCAAACGTTGTCATTCCTGAGGATTAAAATGAAATGCTTCATTACCACTAAAAAGAGTATCCAGTTCTTGTCATATACAGTGCGAAACACAGAAGCATTATACTGCTATTTTACGTTGCTATTCTGTGTTAGCGTGGCAGTATTCCAGTTGAGCTGACCCGTTTATGCTACAGCAATAATACGATACAACATGGCTCTGCCACTTATCTTTAATATTATGTTTCTTGAAAATTCTATGAATTTAGCTAGAATCAATGTTGTTTATCGCAGACTACCAACTCGCCCCGGCTTCGCCGGTTATAAGATCTATTAATGTGGTGTTATTTAGATTTAAGATCAAAGAACATTTAATTTATCAATTTTACGTTTATAGTTTGATGATGATGATTATCATTACAGCCCTTCACAAGCCCACTGCTGAACATAGACCTCGAAACAAGAAAGGTTATCAAGTAGAAGCCTCGTTCCGGTAATCGGAGTACCGGATATGATGATCATACGAGCAATTGCTCATATGATCATCATATCATCATTATATGTGACTCAAATGAGTCAAATGATCATCATTATATATGACTTTATACGTGGTAGAGCCATGCCGCAGCTATATTAGTCGTATAGTTGTAGCATGAATGGGTCGGCTCGACCGGGGTAGGACCACGCTCTCACAGAATACCAACGTAAAATAGCAGCTTAATACTGCTGTGTTTCGTATGGTGAGTGTAGAGAACCGGAGACCCTTTTTACTGGAAAAGAGGCATTCCATCTTAGTCCTCACGGGTGACAACGCATCTGCATTTTGATTCTTTATTGAGGATAGATGTAGATGTCTATGGGTCACAGCAACCACTTACCATCACGCAGACTGTGTGCTCGTTTGTCACCCTATCCTATAAAAAAAAATGACTCAAATGATCATCATATTATATGACTTAAATGAGTCGTGCACTTTTGGATTTTCCAAACTTTTTTTTAATTGAAGTTTGACATAAAATTATCGGAAAATTGGAAGTATAATAATAAGGTTATTAGTGAAAACTTGTGTGTATTTAAACTACTTTAAAAAATGTAAACGCTTAAGGCATGTACAATTGGATTTATCAATAGTTTTTTAAATGGTTATTCATATCTTAATATTACAGTATCACAGGCAAACACTTCAAGATTATCTCAATATAACAGACAGACACTTCAATTTAATTTATATGTGTAGCTGTACGTGTTATATCACCGAATTTCGTTATTTTCTGAACAGTATACTTTGCATTTCTATCACGAAAGGCTTTCACGAACCGTTAACTAAAAGAGTATTACGGAAATCAATTCACAACAACGGGATTGCTAGAGATCGTATTCGTGATTGTGTTATAGCTTATAGGCTAGCGAATAGTTTCACTGCAAGTGAAACTAAGTTAATAAATAGTTACAAGCTGGTAATAAGTTCACATCAGCCATCAATTTTTTGTGTAAAATTTGTAATTAAGTGAAACTTTTATTCGTTCCATTTTTATATATTAATTCGACTAAAATATGACATTTTAACATTCTGTTTATGAAAGTAAATAAATATATTATAAGAATAGTAAATAAATAACGTTTCTATTTTGTTGTCGTTTTGAGTTATTTTTTAATGTTCTGTCATATGTTTTTCATTTTATTTCGCCTTTTTTGTTCAATGTGCAGACATAGACAATATTTTACTCGTAAAAGCCTAATGCTAGATGTTGACCTCTCCCAGAGAGTGAGAGAATCTTCTTTAGTCGTCGCTTGGCAGGTGGATAATAGCTGATATTGTGTATTAGATGGTTATATCATGGCCTGGTGTAAATTTCACTGTAAAGTTTAATTGACTGATTGACGGATTCAAAATAAAACGAAAAGGCCATTTAAATTTTTAATATTATTATTTTATTACAGCGCATTGTTTTTATTACTCTTCTTTGAATTAATCGATGGTTATTCTACCTTTTATAAGATTTTAATGTTTACTAGAGACCCGCCCCGGCTTCGTCTGGGTAGGTTTTATTAATATGGTTATTTTGATTAAATATGAAAACTATATTTCTAAAAATAAATCGAAGTTTTTCGAATAAAATATAGCTTAGATCACTTCTGGCATTACTCTCTATGCGTTCGTGAAGTTTCATTCTAATTGATTCAAATATTCCAAAGATTAGCCCGGACAGACAGACAGACAGACAGCCAGCCAGAAAGATATTCAAAAAATTAAAAAAAAAGGTTATTCATTTCTGAATCGCATGCAAATAAAACCCACAGAACAATAAAAGGTATTTATTTCAACATTACAGACAGACACTCCAATTTTATTAATATTTGTAGATATCGAGTCCATTTATAAACAAATAAATTGTATAAAAATGAAAGTTGGGTAACTAATCCAATAGCTACGAATTAACACGTATCGACTAATAGATAAAAACTCATGCTTGGTAATAAAAAGTTTCTTGTCGATTTAGTTAAAACGCCGAAACAGAATTTTTGTATCTAATAGTGCAATGTTGACGAAAGGTTTATTGGAGAGGTCTGTTAACAGTTTTATGTAGCCTCTCATGTTGTGAAAAAGTAGTAAAAACAAAGGATTGCTTAAGATATGCAGTGTCAAGAGACGTGGTAGCTTCGGGGCTAAGCGTTCGCTGTAAATATAACAAATGTAACAATTTCATTGGTGCCGTCGGGTATCGAACCTGGGTTGCGCGCGTACTATAAATTGAAGGTGGGCACTAAGCTACCAAAGCTTTTTAATTAAACCTTATTACTAAACATAAGAACGTAGCTTAACTTTTTGAATCAACTTCTTTAAACTGAAAGCCAGTAAACTCGCTCGAATAGGCGTAAAGGATGAGGGGGAGTCTTTGGCAACTTCTTCAAATGCCAACCTCACCTGCACGTGTTGCACTCTGGCTACATGAACGAGGTTTTGATGACTAATAAAATAACGGTTACTTGTTATTTTAAAACATCGAAACGGAAATTTCGATGGACTGGTAGTGAGCCAGCAGATAGCCAGTGCGACTGTGCGTTCACTAATAAAACTACTTTTATGGATTATATCGCGTTTAATAACTTAAAAAAGCTGAAGGTACTTCGGGTTAACTCTGACATCGGGACGTCAATCACCTCAGTTCCTCGTGACCATGGGTGCTGTAAAGCACCCGAAACGTCGGGAATTAATAAAAATAAGTTATTAAACGCGATATAATCCGTAAAAGTAGTTTTATTCAATGTGTAGTGTTCCCGTAAATATAAGAAATCATTATGTGCGTTCACTAATCAACTTGCGTGGCGTGATGAGTTTTGGCAAATTTTGCAATTAATCCAAGCCATTTCGCGTATTCTCTGAAAGGACTTTACCTAGAGAAAGATTTGAAAAAGTTGCAAAAGATTCATACTTATTCAATAAATATTTATTACATTTATTTTTAGATATTTGAAAATTAGGTGGTAGACTTCCTTTTATAACTAGGAGTACGTCTGTGTGCTTCCCTCTTACCTAGGTAATTATCCCTCAAAATAGCAGTACTTGCACTGGTGTGTTGCGGTCTGAAGGGTATACTCGTAGATAGCCAGTATAAATAGTCTGTGGGGTGTTCCATCTTAGTCCTCGGAGGTGACAATGCACCTATAGCCTTCTTTGCTTTGAAGTTGACTGCAGCCACTTACTATGGAGGTAGAATGTAAGTTCGTTCGTCAATTCAGTTTTATATATAAATATATTGAAATAAATAAATTTTAAAGTAAAAGTTTTAAAACCATTAGTAACGTTTTCCACGTCGTATTCCATAATTATTGCACTTAGCTCACTTGCAGTGCTAATTACTCCTCGTGCGGTAAGACTAATTATTTTATGTCGATTTAGTAGAGTTCCAGTTTTAGAGAGTAATAAATAATGTTTGTGAAATTTTATCAGTTAGAATACTAAATTTATGTTTCTTAGAGAGGAACAGTTATTTCAAAATTGTCACAGGTTGTCTGTTGTCATTACCAAAAAAGGATGTATTAATAAATAATATATAGCCCGAACATGAATAAAAACCAGTTGATTTATGTTCGTGCTATATATTATTTACTTGTTGTTATTGCAGTCTTTTCTTACACTCGCTTTTTGTTTTAAGTATTTATTGATATTGATGATTGTATATCGATTTGTATATATATAGTTTTAACACACAGTGAAATCTTAATTTAACTGAATTGACAAACTAAAATTAATAAACAGATGATAACTGCTTGTGATAATAAATTAAAATTCATTCATTACCGCCTATATTATATATAGCAGCCAAAGTATCTTTTTTGAATTAATAATTATTTCTATTAAAGCAAGCCGGCTTGACTTCGCTTCATTTTTAAAGCTTCCCCGTTCTCTTTTGAATTCAGTAAACTAATTAATAGTAGTGAATAAGCAGATTTACTAAAAGTATTAACCAAAATTTGAAAACATACTTGGGAGCTTTAAGCGTTTTTTATTCGTAGTAAATCATAGCTTAATAATCACATTGTCTGAGCTTAAATGTTGCGAGCGAATTTCTGCCAAGTTATTACAAAAAAATTGCCTAAATAAAAAAATGAAGTAATCGATGTTCTATTTTCAAATTTATTGATTGATATCCAATCTTTACTGTAATGTATAATTTGACAGTGTCAAACATAATATGAGTTAAGAGTATCCAAATTCCTTTGGCAATCCTCTTGTAGAGAATGATTTGTCATAATCATAAAGCTATTTTTTTTATAGGTTATTTGACAAACGTAGTACCAGTTGTCTCATGTGTTACCTTTAACTTTGTTCCCTCATGGCTACAAAATCTTTCTGACACTATCATAATTCTGTTAGCAGTAGTGACACCCGCGAGATGGAATAGGACAAAAGATTTTCCTAAGTACTACATAATGAGTCTCGGTACTAACAAGGAACATGTATCGATGGCTACATGAATAAAAATATACTCAAACAAATGTGTGAAATCTAATTCAATCTTATTTTCAAATTTAAGTCAGATTCCGAATTATTGTAGTGATTAATATTTCTGTTCTATTAAAATATATATTCTCTTGACGACATAAAAAGCACTTATCCAAAAACAAGTTATTCTGTTTAAATATTGCAAATAAAACTCCGTTTGCGAGAAACCTCGTGTATTTACGTTCGCACAGTCTGCGAGTGTAGAGTAGACCGTTGTTTGTTTTGCCCGACTCCCGCTGTTATTTGCTTTTTTACACTAATTCACCGCAAGCTTAGCCAAGGTAAAGTAAAATGAAGGTAAATAGCGGACTTCAGTTGCATCTCTAATGATGCGATTTCACGTATACATATTATGTACTTTGAAACCTTAATTGCGGGTCTTAATACACTGAAATTTATTTTAGAGTATCCATTTAAAAATGTTGTTGAGGTGTTTACGTGTGAACGAACAAATGGTGCGCATGCAGGAACAATGTTTCTGTTACAAAGTTTGGTTTGATATGTTTTAACATAACATAATATATCAACAATTAGTATATTAGTATTAGTTTAAATAGGTACTTCATACATATCTTCAAACATATACATTTAATTAGCTTAGTATCTACGTATGATAATAAAACTGTTGAATAGTTAAATAATACCGTCCGTAATATGAAAAACCTTTAATAGGCCTTACATTTAAGCTTTACACTTTAAAGTTTTAAAATTTGTTTAAGTGCTGTTGGTGTTTTAAATAAATAAAAAAACATCTAATGTCATTTTTAATACCTTCGTCACTTATAACAATGTATGTCTTATGAAAACGAATAAGTTATTCAAAAATTAATTTACCTTTTTTATCAAATCAAAGGAAGCTGAGCTATAAGAAAGAAATTTGTATAGTTTAGTTACGTATTAAACCTAGGTGTGAACGACATTTACAAACATTATCTAATACCATTTCAGTTAAGCCGCTAATAAGAAGGTAAACCGATAAACTTCCTTAATTTGGGAAATCCGATCGATATTAGACTTATTTTTATGCGGCTTCTTCTGAAGTTCCTTTACGGAAGTGTTTTCTTTACTTGTTTGTTTGCGCTATTTTCCTGTGATATAATGTTTTTAAGTTGACAAGGGTCATGCCAAACGTGTTACATACTCTCATTTGTTTGACATTGGCAAAAGTTATACATCACTCTATAGGCTGGATATTTACTGATAAATTTGAAAATGGAACACATAATTTCAAATGTTTTTATTTCGAATTATATTTTTAGCGAATCTGGCGCGAATCAGCTCTGCGCAAGGTTTAAGTCCTTAAGAATGTTTTAAATTTTGGCTACCACTTGAGTTTTCATTTTACTTAATGAATTCAAAAGATCGGCTCGAGCTTTGAAAATGAAGCGAAGACAAGCCAGCTGCGGCCACTGAGGAAAATTTTAGAGCAGTCGAAAAATGTATTCGAGAAACAGTTATTTTTTAAATTTATGTCTGTCTGTCTGATTCACGCAGAAACGAATAGATGAATTTACATGAAATTTTAAGTATATAACAATAACTTATAGGTTTCTTCCATCCGAGTACGGAATTGCAAAAAATGAGGATTATGTCTTTACATTCTTTAGATGTTTATATTCATAATAGCTACTTATAATTTTATTAATTATGTTAAGCGAGGTAACACGGAGTTCTTTATGCAGTTGTAAATAAAATAAAATATTTTTAATTAACAATTTATTTAAGGCTTGAGTAAGAATCACACTGTGCGAAACTAAAATGCGTGATACTTATACTCGTATGTATGTATGTAGCCCACTCCAATCTTTTCTCAATTGTATAATCAAATGCGATCTTTCAGTTATTAAACGTAAATATAGTACAATATCTAGTTATCTAAAGGTAATCACTGCTACATTCCATAATTTACTCCATAATGATTAATGCTCAGGTCAGGGTACGATTTATTGTCTGTCAGCTGTCGGTCGTCTTCTATCAACGGTTAATCTCGCTAATCCTAGAGGCGACCACTAATTTACTGAGGTCGTGCCAGGGTGAATAGCCAAAATGATAAAGTGAACTAAGTACAATTACATCATAAGGTACTTGAACTGTCATCGTTGTTCTCGTAACTACAGTGGACAAGACAGTGCACGCGCGAGGGGATCATAGCTATTCACGTCGGTCAGCCAAAAGCGCAGCCCGATGCAGAAGTTGACAAGCTATAGTAGAAGAAATGGAAAAATTCATGTAAAAATTCCATTGCTTATTTAATTACGTATTTACACTTTGTTGTCAGTTCTTTGATCTGTAACTTTTTTTTACTTTTGTTCGGTCTCTTGTGTATATAAATTCAATTACACTATTATCATAATATTACATGACGGTAGGGAAGTTTTTTAAATAGTAGCAAAAAAAAACAGCCAAACTTTAAAAGCATTCTCCGATCTTACTTTTAAAATGTCTATCATCATCATCATCATTACAGCCCTTCACAAGTCCACTGCTGAACATAGGCCTCCCCCAAGGAATGCCACAAAGCACGGTCCTGAGCCACCCGCATCCATCGACTTCCTGCATGTCTTACCAGGTCGTCACTCCATCTAGTGGGAGGACGCCCTACACTTCGACCGCCGGTACGAGGCCGCCACTCGAGAACCTTTTTTCCCCATCGGTTGTCAGTTCTTCGAGCTATATGGCCGGCCCATTGCCACTTCAGCTTACTAATCTGTTAGGCTATGTCGGTCACTCTGGTTCTACTGCGGATATCCTCATTTCTAAGTTTATCACGCAGTGAGACCCCGAGCATAGCCCTCTCCATAGCTCGCTGAGCGACCTTGAGCTTCCTCATCCGGCCAGCAGTGAAGGACCACGTCTCAGTTCCGTAGGTCATCACTGGCAACACGCACTGGTTGTACAGCCTCGTTTTCAAGTTTTGAGGTATACCTGACGAGAAGATGTGCCGTAATTTCCCGAACGCTGCCCAGCCGAGTTGAATCCGTCGATTGACCTCTCGGTCGAAGTTGGACTTACCTAGTCGGACTATTTGTCCCAGGTAAACATATTCGTCAACAACTTGAGCTTAGTGCTCCCAACAACTACCGGCATAGGTGTGACATGGACATTAAACATGATCTTTGTTTTGTCCATGTTCATCTTAAGACCTATCCGTTGGGAGGCACTATTGAGGTCATGAGCATAGTGCTTAGGTCCTCCAGCGATTCTGCCATAAGGACTATATCATCGGCAAATCGAAGGTGAGTGATGTACTCGCCATTGATGTTAATGCCGTATCCTTTCCAGTCAGAAGCTTGAAAACGTCTTCCAATGCAGCGGTGAAGAGTTTCGGGATATAACGTCACCCTGTCTTACACCTCTCTGCAGTTGGATAGGTTTTGTACTCTGGTTCTGTACTCGGATAGCCATCGGCCCTACTGTACAAGCACTTCAGCACTTCGATATACCGACAGTCAACTTGGCACCGCTGAAGGGACTGCAGCACCGCCCAAATTTCGACGGAATCAAGGCTTTCTCATAGTCCACATACGCCAGACATAGTGGCAAATTGTACTCCTCGGACTTCTGTACAATTTGCCGAAGGGTATGTATGTGGTCTGTAATTTTCAGGCTCAGCTTGTTCGGGAGGCTGGAAGTCGTCGAGTCTGCGTGCGAGACGATTCGTAATGACTCTCGATTCGTAATGTCTATATTTGTAACAAATTTATTTTGTTTCGAAATAGAGAGGCTTTTAACAGTCTAGTCGAGACGATAGACCCCTTAGAGTTAGATCATATATTATACCTTTTAAAAATTATTTACTTGACTTATTTTCACAAACGTTTATTTTATAGCTTTTTTGGTGAAATCCATTGAAGATTTCGTCATTTATGACTTTTTTTTTCTTTCATGTCTTATTTTTCGTATATTTATCGCGCTTAGTAGGTGGGTTTGTGATTGCAGTATCTCTCACATCTTTAAAGCTATCTGGCGTTCGTTAAATAGGATATCTGACTGATGACCCGTGATGATTCTAAGACCCATAATCAACTCGTAACGACACAATGGGTCAGGGAAAAATGATCGTTGCGACCACACGGCAAAATAGAATATTAAAGAATATTTATTTAACTTTTTTATGTATGCATATATGACTAAAGTGACAAATGAACTTACAGTCCACCTGGTGGTAAGTGGCTCCTACAGCCCATGAACTACTGCAAGCAACGTTAAACAAAGAAAGCTAAAGATGCGTAGTCACCTCTGAGGACTGAGATAGAATGCTTCACAACCTGTAATTAACCCAGCCTAGCTCTGTATACTTTCAGACCGGAACACAGAAGTGCAAAACAATGCTATTTGACGGCATAGAATGGCGGTAGCGAAGCCTCTATAGAAGCCGAGAAGCCGGGCTTGGCCTATCAAACTGCTCAATCAATAATATCAACTAATAAAATAACTCATAACTGTTTCAAACTATTTCAAATTTCCCGCGCGCTCCTCTGTTCTACACAGGTATTGACCCTCGGGGTCCGAACCCGGTCGCGGCAAAACTGCGCGATACTGCTGTCATAAAAAGGAGTTGAGTTGAGCGATTAGTCGTCTCTCTCTCACGCGTGGGCTTTTTACCGTGCTTTCGAGAAGACGATCGCTCCCTTTCTAACCTGTGGCAAAATTTTGTATAATAAAATATAACTACGATTGTTTATATAGCAATTAGTAAGGAGCGTTAAGCTGGGCTTTCGGTGTGAAGTTAGTCGAGCGCGGGGGCGCGCGGGCGATACGTTTGCAAGTTCACTTCACATTTCAATATTTACTCTATGTGTTTACTTGAGCGAATGAATATTGCGAGTTGAAAATTTGTGCTTTTTTAAAGATTTTTAGTGAAAATGGAGGATAATAGTGTTCCTTGTGATGAATTGGAGGGTGTTAAAGTGCTGATCGGCGAGGAAAAGGTAAAATCTTTAAACTTTGTTGAGAAAAAACAGCTCATATCCACGCCGAAACCAACGCCTGATCTGTGTATATCTGAAGCGCATCCATACTTATTTGAGAAATACACTAGGTCAAGAGAGTATTTCAGACTTATCAATTATCGCAATTGAAAAACAGTTATTGGTACAATTAAAACGTTCACCAAAATTTTACGCGGACGTAATCAAATCTTTCCTTAAGAAAGAGAGACGATTTGATTTAGAATATAAATAATTTGTTTCTTTTAATTTTGTGCATAGTTTGTTTGTATTTTGTTCATGCTTTTCTTTTGTTCATGTATAGTATTGTATGTAAATATCTTTTTCTTTCGCTCAAGCAAACCCAAACGGCTTTTTTCAAAGCCACCGAAGGTATGCAATTGCTGATATGTCATACAATCTGTATGCCTTCTGTGTGCTTTGTTAAACACGTCCTCTACAGCACTGAATATGAAACTGAAGAGTGGAGACAGATCAAGATTGGTGTATTTTTATAAAAATGCTAAAAACAACAAAACCATATCTTGGGCTTGCCATAGTTTGGAGCCATTCCATTATACAGTGGCGAAGCTAGCTTCGTCACTGTATAATGATACCCCACTCAGACGGACTCCTAAACAGAAAAGGTTCCTACCGCCTAGTTAATAAAAGTTACAGCCTATATACGTCCCACTGCTGGGCACGATGTTTTCCTTCACCGCCGAGGACGTAGTAAATCACCACTTAAAATTGTAATTAACAATTTCATTGGTGCCGTTACCTGAATTGCTCGCCTACTGTGAAATTTACAGCGACAAAATAAAGTTAAATATATATTAATATTTTTATTTATTTCATTTCTAAGTAGATAGTTATTAAAAAATAGCTTAGACTGCGAAAGCACATTATAAGAAGGTAGCTTTGAACATTGACATTATAATAGAAATATTTTTCTAATTTCAACATTGTTCTCTTGTATGATGGTGAGGTTTTAGATAATTTTCAGGTTACGAGCACATTTACTGTGTTTGCACTGCAGAAAGAAAATTGAAATCGCGCAGCGTAGCACGTATTTTTATAGATAATTAAACAGATATTACAGAGGTAATGCACTCCTAGTTTCTTGGTACAAACTAACGAATACTCTTAGATGAAATTGTTCTTAACACGATGTAGGTAGTATTATAACAAAAGTCTCTTTAAGTTATAAGATAAACTTCGGTCCACACCGCGAACAAGACAAAGTCATTTTAGGGTTCTGGAATGTTCCACCTTTCACCGATCACGAGCTGCATACAGTCTAGACCTCGCACCATATGATTACTTTATTTTCCTAAAAATCAAAGATTTGATAAGAGGATTGACATTTACGGAGAAGAAGAGGCCGTGATAACATTCAACCAGCACGTGAAAGACATGCCCTCAGAGCAATGGTTCTTATATTTTCAAAAATGGTTTAAACGAATGAAAATATATTTAAATGTTATGGATAATAATTTGAAAAGCGACAACATATAAATTGTTTTATTTACGAGTAACGCAAGACTTTCAGTGTACCCTACGACCTTACTTTCATTTGATCAAGACCTTTTTATGTTTGATAATATCAGTATCGAAAGTTAATTTCCTAAGGTAAACATAAAAATATGATACATGTCATATAATCTACTATTTTATATATTTTTAGAGTATTTAAATATATTATGCATATCTTTAAAACGCTGATCTAGACTTGCATTATTGTGTGAAATCCCGAAGCGGCACAGGAGATTATTTTACGATGAGAAATATATGCATTGTTTTTCCGTTAGAACGGAAGGTGTTTTATATTCATGCGCATCCTCATGTCAGCTCATATGTAATTACAGATGTGTAACCTAACGGAATGATGTTAACCGTGAGAATGTAATATTCCAAACGGGATGGAAGCGGGAATTCTGAGTATTACGGGGGAAACAGTGAGATTAGCGGAGAACAAATAATCGTGTTACAGTTTTCCATTGAGCAAAAGCTTTTAGTTTCAATATCAGTTTATTAGTTTTGAGTTTTCGTTTCTTGGTGCAGAATGAATGTTTGATTGACTTTTTATTCTGTTATTTTTATATATATTTATATAGCGGTGACGCCGTGTGAGTTCTTCATAATTCACCCGGCGTCACCGCTTATAAGGAAAAACTTTCACGATAGCAGCCTCTTAGCCTAGTTAAATAAAAAACTGGCAAAAATGTTAGCTTTATTGATCGTTGTTTTATCGGTAAAGTTCGTGTGGTGACAAGAACGGCAGACCCTTTTAGACAAGTTCAAAAAAAGGATGTTTACAATTTGACTGTATGTTTTTTTGTATTTATGTTACAGTATATCTTCGTCTATTGTTAACCGATTTTAATGATTCTTCTTTTAATTAAATAGGCTATATTTCTGGGGTAGTTTTATAGAAATTTAGATAATATTCCATCCCTAAGGGAGGCAATAGAAAGTATGAAGTTTTTATTATAACTACTTAGACGACATTCAGATTGTGATATTCCATAGTCCAATCAAAGGGTAACACTAAAAAGAAAAAAATAATTTCACAATCTTAAGTCGGGGCTTTAATTCTACTATGCAATACTAGAATTAAAGCCCCGACAAATACTATATATGTTAAAGCAGAAGATTATAGAATTTATCAATAAATTTTAAGCTGTTGAAAGCCATTATAATGTGAAACTTTATTATTGGTTCTTTGAATTATATTATTGGTCGGCTTTTACTTTTTATTAAAAGTAAATTTTTACTAGTACGTAGGTATTCTATCTTAGTCAGGGGTGACGGCACATTTCCTTTTTAAATACACGTTGATGACTCACGGCGTTCGATGATGATAAGCATCAGGTGAACTGTGCTCGGTGGTCATTATTACTTCTAAAAAAAGTTTGAATCGAACGAATAATAACGAGAGCTATGACAAAGCAAACTTGTATTTAAACAAGTGGCAAAATTAAAAATTTTGTACAACCGACTTCAATATAAATTAAATGAGAACATCATCAATGTTGTCGAAGTCAATTAAATACGCATTATTAAAGATAACTCAATAACTACTGATCAGATCTTATCACATGAGAAGCACCAGCTTTCAAATAAAATAAGAATCATCAAAATCGGTTCACCTAGAAAAAAATTCTGAGTTTCACACATGAAAAAATACAGTCGAATTGAGAACCTCCTCCCTTTTTTGAAGTTGGTTGAAAAAATGAGGTTTTAATGTTGGAAATAGATGAAAGGGCAGAATACTTGGAAGACCTACTCTCCTACTGACTGTAACATTGAAAATTCTTAATTTAAGCATGCCATAAATATGTTCTTACACAATACAGTGCCTTCGTCAGCCCGAAAACATAACTGGACATGGGTCTCTTAGTAGGGAAAATTTGCCCGATTGCTGTACCCTATGTCGCACAATTTTAACGTTGCTTTCGGTCGCCAGTCTAGATAATTTTCTTCTGGCACCAAAACCTACATTGTTTTCATGTTACTTTTTGAAGGCCTTAAGATCTTTATTTATTTTATCAAATTTTTTCAGTAACTATGTAATTATGCAGTTTTTTTTATAAAATATGGTTGACAAACAAGCACACCTGATGGTAAGTGTACCCATAGTGTTGTCACTCCTGAAAACTAAGATAGCATGCCTCGTTTCCAGTAAAAGGGTCTCCGGTTCTCTACTCTCACCATACGAAACAGAGTAGCATTAAGCTGCTCTTTTACGTTGGTATTCTGTGAGAGCGTGGTCCTGATCCTTATCCCGGTTGAGCCGACCTATTCGTGCTACAACCATAATGTAGCTACAGGAGGCTCTAACGTATAAATTATGTATAATTAATAATTATACAAAACTCTTAACCATATTTAACAATTCAGGTACTAAGTTTGATGTTAGCCTAAGGCAACAATCAATCCTGTTCTGCGTCCTTCGTGGCTTCTGGAATTAGCATTTTGATTGACTTTGCTATTTAGTTATCAGGCTAACTTGCGACAGTTGCCGTTAGTCTTGTAATTTCTTTGACAATGGCTTGATCTATAAATTAAAATTATTTTAAATTAAAATTTTGTTGACGGTTTCGCTTACTATAACATTAGGGGTATTAAAAAGCAATATATAATATTAAAAACACTCAAAATAATGAAGCAAAATATAATAAATATACTTTTTCAAAAGAGCATTTGCAAAAGATATTAAACACACTCAAAATAATGAAGTAAAATATAAAATACATACGTTATCTAGGTCGTAGGACTGTTTAGCAGTTCGTCAGAGTAGGTATATCCCACCTTCTTGCCCATTTCTGCCGTCAAATAGCAGTGCTTACACTGATGTGTTCTAGTCTGAAGGTTATAGAGCCGGTATAAACTGTGAAGTATTCTATCTTAGTCTTTAAATGTGACACTATATCTGTAGCCTTCTTCGTTTGAAGTGTGCTGTAGGTGTTCCATGGACTGTAGCCACTTACCCTCAGGTGAACTGTCAGTTATTTTATAAAACTCTGTTCTTATTGAATGTAGAATATTCAAAACTATATAATTTGATTTAAATTTGTATATGGTTAACAATTATATCATATATATAATATGCAATTATTTAAAAAAATATTCGTAAAGACGTCACATCACGTACTGAATTTTACTAACCAGTCGATGTATACAAAGGCGTGAACGAATTGTATAACATCACATGTCTGAAACATCCGGCTGTTAATAACTACGGTGGTTTTCAACGTTGGCGTAAACTTATTTAAAATAGAGCCGCTTTCGCAAAATAAATCGTACGCAGATGGGAACTTTGTTAAAATGGATCTCAAGCGGCTGACATTGTAATTTATTTTACGATAAAAATTTGAATAAATAAGTTCGACAGATCATTACTGAAGTTATATTGCGTACGTCAACCGCGAAAGCGTCGGGTGTTATTTACTGTCAACAAGACGCCATGACGCGATGTTCTCGTAATTGTGTCTATCGGTGATAAGATTTTTTTTTAAATTGGGGAGTTTTATAATATTTTAATTCTAAGATATATAATTCATATATTTATTTTTGTTATAAAACTGAAGCGATAGTCTAAAAACAGTCAGAATAGTCTAGAACTAACAGTCTACCTGATGGTAAGTGGCTACTGCACCTCATGGACACCTGCAACCAATTGCAAACAAAGAAGGCTAAAGATTCATTGACACCTCTGACGACTAACACTGAAGGCCTCACGGCAAACACTGCTGTTTGGTGGTAGAAATAGGCAAGAGTGCTTTACCTACCCAGATCGATTTCTATGCAGAAAAGAAGTCCTGCTACTAATGTACGCGTAGAAAAATGCGATTAAATTATTACTTCCTGTTCCGTCAGTTAATTAGTTGGTATGTGCTAATGCGATTACAAAGAACTGAAGCAATAAATCAGCTAAGCCATCTTACCAAAAGTATATACACTCATCCTTTGGATGATCCTTATCGAAATTCATTCATGTGATCTTTATTATTTACGTGATATTAAAGAAAGTCGTTGAAGCTTTTTGAGAATTTTCTGTGAATTCACAATTTATGTACCTAATGATAATATTAAAAAAGTAAGTAGAGGTAACTTTTTTTTGTTAAAATGAAGAGTAAAGGTACTTTTGGATTTTACAATTTTTTTCACAAGAATGACAAACGAGCACACAGTTTACCTGATGGTAAGTGGATACATTGGTACACAGACATCTACATCTATAATCGATTAAGATTCAAAATGCAGATGGAAAGTCATCCCTGAGAACTAAGATAGAATGACTCGTTTCCAGTAAAAAGAGTCTCCGGGTCTCTACACTCACCATACGAAATACAGCGGCATTAAGATGCTCTTTACGCTGGTATTCTGTGAGAGCGTGGTCCTACCCCAGTCGAGCCGACCTACTCGTGCTACTACAACTAAGTACTATTACGAACGTAATTGTATTTGTAATAAATACATTATGGCTGTGTACTGTAATGTATTTATTTGTTATGCATTTATTCGATTAAAAGCTATTAAGGTTTCCCAGCTTACAGTAAGCTTGCTGGACGATGTGATCGACCGATTGCCCCCTGATTAATCAAATGAATGCTTTTGTTCGTTACCATCCGGATAAAATAGAACTTATTCAAGTGTTGTTTTATACAATTTAGTATAAAATTGAAAAGAGAAGAATTACTGTTTATTTTCTACGTAAATTTTAGATTTACTTTAGTACATTTCAAATGAAGATAGATAATCAATTTTGACAGATTTGACTTCAAAGGTTTTTTCAATTTATTTAATGTTCGATGACAAATGATTAACAGCCAAACGGTAAACGCGCCTTCCTTATAAGCGTTGATTGTCACTTACTTAAATTAAGTTTTAATTATCTCTACTTTGGCGGCTCCGTGGCGCAGTGGCTTAGCAATGAGTTGTTGCGCTGGGGGCCGCGGGTTCGAATCCCGCACGGAACAAGTATTTGTATGGCCTACAAATAATTGTTCCGGGTCTGGATGTTTGTCCTCATGCAATTTATGTTTGTAAACTGCCTGCACGATACAGGAGAAAATCCTAGTGTGGGGGTAACGTTTTTAAAAAAAAAAATATACACCTGTCTCTTTCTATTGTCATTTAATGAAGAGACAGGGCACAATTGAGCATTTCTTAAATTATCGTATGAACAAACTAACGTTTGAAAATAAAAACATTAAAATATCATTATCAGATCAGAGAATCAGATGTTGCCATAATCATCATCGTTATAACTGCCTATCAAAAGTCCACTGCTAAACATAGGCTTCCCCCATATATAGCCTTCTATCTTTATAGGGGATTTTTGACATAGTTGCCACGCTTGGTAGGCAGGTTGGTAACCGCAGTTTTTACTATGAGTCGTCATCAAGGAGATGCGGCTGTCCATCTCATTTTGATCATCATTTACCTCTGTTGCCTCTAACGATACCTACAGGATGATATGGGGTAGTGCAGGATAAGGGAGTCTAAAGCGTAAGAGAATCCAATGTTAATTTTGTGACAACAACTTAATAGTATTTTATAATCATCATTTATTATAATGATTGTAATTCACCACAAGTATACCAACAAACATATTACATATACAGGAAATGTTGACAAAGGAGGTCATAGACCACTGATACTAAGTGGATAATTTGGCAAATGTGCAATTACATAATACGTCCATTTAGCTTCAAAATGCCGTAGTCGTCCTTGAGAAAAATGGAATGCCTTCTTATTATTAAAAACAGTCCTGCTATCATCACTCATTAAAAGGCACAGCAGCGTTATAGTGCTATTTTATGTTTGTATTCAGTGAGAATGTGGTCCTCCTCAGTGAAGTCGTACACCCAGCAACATGACTCGTCACGTAAAAACGCTACTTGCATTAGTTGCTACTTAACATGGTCCCTAACCTACTGCATCTATCGACACCAACCCGTATTTAAATTAAAAAAAACACGTGTGTGGTTTACACGAGGTAGAAGTGAAAACTTATTTATTTTTTATTAATAAAAGTTTAATATTAATTCATTTTTTATTACCTACTAATTTAATGATACTGAGATAATAGGAAACTCTGTATACTATGTTCTATGTCATACTGTCGTAGGCTAAATCAATGAATGTATATGTTTATCTCTTTTTAGTATCGCTTTTTCGTTTAATCGAGTTTCAAATCACGACGATACTTAAAAAGTTTTCACTCCAAAAAGAGGTTATAATTTTCTTTGGCAATCACTAAAGTCCTACATTTTACCGAGTAATTTATTTTAGCGTGAATATCATGCGGTGTTTAAAGTGATGAGCTTTATTAACATATGAGTATTATACAATAGCGCTCATCGCGTCGGGGTAATGAAAATTTTCATAAATCCTTTACCATGTCTATCAACTATGTATGCATCGTTGCTGATAAATCATGCGTAACTAAAACAACGGAAATACGGTTTTAACTCCGCGCAATAAGGTGTATTTTACGCTTGATTTTACAGTATAGCCGCCGGCGCTTGCAAACATTACACGATATATAGCGACAGGAAGTTTCAATTGCCTTATTAATGTTCTTTACATTGTTCAAATTAATTTGAATTTCTTCGTTGTTTGTCATCACCTTGCATACAATTACGTATCAGTCATTTCGATCGTATGATGGAGCAAAATTTAGTAGATGTAGGCTATTAAACACTTTTAAAGTCTTATTTAGAATCGTTGATTTCGCTTACTTAAATTAAGGATTAATTATCTCTATACCTATTTCTTTCTTTTGTCATTTAGTTAACAGAGAGAGAGAGAGAGCAACATTTCTTAAATTGACGTTGATTTTTATTATTTAGGCAGAACATGGTGGCTTCAAAAAAAAACACTGAATTTGATTTTTTTTAAATAGCTATTATTTTGCTATCGTAAGTTTAAAAAAATCAATTGTGCCATAATATGATATTCTTTGTTGCAGGTAATTTTATTTTGGCGGCAGAGTGTGCGATCAAGAGTATGATATATCTAATATGTACTAGGTCTTCTCGGCAACCAGCTCATTCGAATGTAACAGATAAGAATTACAAGAAATAAAGATAACTCCTAAAATATTTCTAGTAATATTTATTAATTATCATTCTGTTCTCTGTAGAGCAAATATACTTAAAAAGACCATTAACAACAGCTTTCGTGGTGATACATTATATCAAATAGAAAAATTAGAAATCGCGAACAGACTTTTGATTATATTTTTAAAGAATAATTTCCTTTAAGAAATTCTCAGACACCCCACGAAGAAACTAGAAAACATATATTTACTAGAAATATATCCCTGTCGTTATTTCCACAACAGTTAAAGCGAGTAATGATTCTCAAGCTATATTGTTATTACTTTTCTTGTTGCTGTCATCATTTTTATGTTCACGAGTCATTTAATTCAGCTTGTTGAGAGTAAAGTGACAATGAGCCTAATGTCGTAGGCTGCGTCATCCACGCCCCCAGACATTTCGCAAATTACAATAAGCTGAAATCGTGTAAAGAGCTTTTCGTCGAATATCTAAAATCCCCTTTTACATATTGAACGCGAGTATGATTGATTTCGTACAATATCAGTTATGAGTTGACAGGACAAGGCAATTTAGAACATTTAGTTTTTATCTTCTAGAATATTTAGTTTTGTGAAAAGATAGGTTTTGCTTTTAATATTATTTCTACTCCATATCACGCCATAAGCAGTCTACATGGGTTCAATATCTTGCAATCTTGTCGAATCGAAAACTTTTGGTAAATTATGAATAGTATAATTATTATATTATTCCAATTTTTAACAAAACGTAAATAAAGAGGCAAAGTATTAGGGTCTATGGAGACATATTTCGCATTTGTTATCTCATGATCTACTTACTGTGGAAATAGATTACATTTTTTGAGTTTCCATTCAATTTCCTTTATTGTCTGGGGGAAAGGAATAATTTGAATGATTATACTCATCGGATGTTACGTTCTTTAGATTACATTCGCGAATATAATTCTGGGGAATTATGTCGCCTTACATTACTTTAAATTTAAAATGAGCTTTTGCTTGGTTTGATTAAACTTCTTATAAATATATTTTTATAACGAAAATGCCTCGTTTGTCTAGTGGTCGTAAACGCGACTGCTGATCAAGAGGCCCCGATTTCGAATCCAGAGTCTGGCCAAATAATCAGTTATTGAGATTTCATGTCAAGAAATTCTCAATAGCTATTGGTCCTACGCCTGATGGCTCTCTGTTCGGGTTGGTTTGCCGTCCTATCGGACTATAAGAGTGAGGGAATAGGGAGTGCACCTGTGCATGGACACCCAAATTCTATAATCCTGTCCTGCACAGATGGATAGTCTCCGTTGATATAGGTCGTCGGTCTTGAGGATATAAATTTACGAGGAAAACATAAATGGTAATGTCTGTAAGGCGAACGTTCTGCAGGAAGTAGCCATTGATATAAGCTTTTAATTAATGGGTGATCGCGGTATTTTGCCGTAGTGGCGTATTCCAATAAAACTCGAATGGCCGCTAATCACCATACTGTAATACAAAAACAACATTAAGCACTTCAAATAGAATTCAGCTTACACTCTGCATTTTTCTAGTATTGTAAAATACAGTTCCTCAATCTATGTGGCTAACCCTTTGGAAAATGTTTAAGTTTTGTCATTGGACGATTGCTTGTTCACTGTCGGGGGTAAAAATTATGCCGTTTACAAGATTTATCTCGTTTTTTTAATGGTGCGTAAGACGTAACCGCCCTCCGTGAGTTGTAAAATCGAACACTTTCCAATAAAACGCGTAACAAATTATTCAAATGTCTTATTTTTAGAATAAATTGCACATTTTCCTTTAAAATCCGTAATATTTTAAAGTTTTTTTTTGTATATATCGCTTACTCCGTAAGTACTATTATTATTAATAGTGGGTATATAAGGTAGGTAAGCAAAGTCTGTCTTGGGTATACTGTGGATAACTGTGGACTTAGGACCATAAGATTATTTGCTATTTTTTTAATATATGAAAGTATTTTCCACTATTAATAATAATTAATATAATATATTACATATACTAGCTTCAAACCGCGACTTCGTCCGCGTAGAACTTAAACAAAATACACCAGAGTTATTAGCGGAAAATTGCAAATTAAAAACTGCAATCAAAACAGAATATAATATTATTATATCTCTTATAGTTTATGATAAAATCAACAAAACTATTTATTTTGACAGGTTACAAAAAGTTCTCCATCGTACGAGTATAACATGTAGCCTAGATCGCTCTTGGCAGCGCTTTCTATCAGATTCCTAAAGTTCAGCACAGTGGGTTCAGCAATTCCGAAGATATACACGGAGAGACAGACAGATACTTTTGTTAAGAATGTTTGTTAATAGTATGTAACTAATCTCCCAAGCTTAATAAAAGGCAGTTATTTATAGAGCACAGATCATAAAAATTAACGCCCACAAGTAATCATGTTAACTGAACTTCGATGAAAGGTTGTCAACTCAGAATCGTCTCAATTATCACGGATTATACTTGCGACCTTTTTCTTTCAGATGTAATTACTCGTAGATTTAACGATGTCGTAGCATGATGGAATGCAGAGAGGGGAAAGCTTATTGGAAAAGTTTTAACTGGATTACATTTGATTAGTCGGGCGGGCAGATAGGACGACTTTGTTGCGAATCGACTTTATGGACCGTTAACTACTTCAAATTTGTATCTGTAATGTCTATATACTTATAATTCTTTAATTTACTGTGTGTTAGCGGATTTTAGGATTGCGCTTTTAAATCTATAATAAAATGGAAGTATCTATCTGTAATATCAAAATAACTGCCTTATATCGAGCTGAGGAGGTTGTTTGCATGTGATTAAGACATGAATAACTATTTTCAAATTTTTTGTCTTTTCTATGGCTGTCCGGGATAATCTTTGGAATGGCTGAGAAAATATACAAAATTTAAAAACTTCAAGGTTTAAAATATTTATCAAACAAAATTTGTATAAAAAGGGTTATTATAATATTAAGGAATTTATGAATGACAATAAGCCCTGGGAATGAGGTGATCGCTACCTACCTAATTATAATTTGTTTCTTGTTGTTAATGGTGTAACATATATGGTTGTAAACTGTTTTTTTTAAAAAAAAGTACCGCTGGATTTCTTGCTGGTTCTTCCCAAGACAGTTTTCTTCCGAACCAGTGGTATATTAAACAAAAGAGTGATTTTTAATAAGTATTATTTATAATCTATATTGAAAAAAATATCTGTTTCAGTTTCCGAATGACAGGAGTGATCTAGGCTATATTTAAAAAATTGAAGTTTTTTTTTTGAAAAATTAAAGATTATTTTTTTGAAAAATGATTGACGCTACGATGAAGTAATGGTTACACAATCATCTATCGGAGGCCAGTAGTTTTTCCTAACATTTCCCATAATCGTCTCTTACAAAAAAATGGGGTAATTGTTCTCCTAGCCGCCACCACACGATAATGTTGAACATTTAATGGTATATAAATATTCAACTAGGAATCAGTATAACAACCTTATGGCTTATCAAGATTTGCCTAATTATAAACGCACCATGCAAACATGACCTTTCTTTTTCTTC
This sequence comes from Parnassius orleans, assembly GCA_029286625.1. Classification (NCBI taxonomy): domain Eukaryota; kingdom Metazoa; phylum Arthropoda; class Insecta; order Lepidoptera; family Papilionidae; genus Parnassius; species Parnassius orleans. The sequence continues at coordinate 3,676,683 of JAGSMP010000071.1, forward strand.
TTTAACAAAATGAAAGTATGCCTTTTTTCGCCGATCCGTCAATCAGGCGTCTTGTGTTTTGTTTTCACTTGGTTTTATGGCTCAGATAGCTTAAATCTATAGTTACGTTGTTCTCAAATCAATTTCTGTATACCGTGAGAAAGAGTGAAAAATAAAATGGTGGAGATAATGAGAAAATAATGAGGATGATTGTATTGGTATTGTACTAGTATGTGCCATTAAGATTCATAGGAGAAACGAAATGAGAATGCGTATTAGCGATCGCATAATGTGTACAAATAAATTGGTAAATCTAAAATGTTTTTAATAGGACCCTGACAATAGGCAAATAAATCTAAAACGGAATTAATTTAAGGAAAGTGATTTTCCTTAATTCCAATTTTTCCCTTAAATAACGTCAGAAAATCCTACACTAAGTCTCTTCGCGTCCGGAAAAATAAAGAAAGAACGGGAAAAAAAGCATTGGAAATCAAAAGTCCGTGTTGCGTACAAGATCAATCTGTCAGTTGCGGTCACTTTACTAACATTTATTTTTACTTCTAGCTTATATATATTTGGTAGAGCCCTGTAGCAGCTGTATTATGGTTGTAGCACGAATGGGTCGGCTCGACCGGGGAAGGACCACGCTCTCACAGAATACAGGGTTAAATGGCAGCTTAATGCTGTCGTATTTCGCATGGTTAATGTAGAGAACCGGTGATCCTTTTAACTGGAAACGAGGCATTCTATCTTAGTCCTCAGAGATGGCCACGCATCTGCATTTTTATAGATTTTTGTAGATGTTCATAGGTCACAGTATCCACTTACCATCATGTGGACTGTGTGCTCGTTTGTCATCTTTATTCTATAAAAGGGATTAATGTGAAATATAAATAATTTAATTTTATAGATACGATGATTAGCGTCTGCTAGAAAGATTTATTTTGTAACATAACAAAACATCAACAACTTTCCCCCACAGCTTGTAATGAATTTCCGAGAAGTAACTACAGATTCGATTAACTGTACACTGTTAGAAACTTCTTTCTACAATTAGTTAACTTAAAATAGTTCATACATTCTAAAATATTTAACTTAAATTTTAATATTAAAACTAGCATAACGTATACATAAAGTAAAAAATATCCAACAGTTGTGAAACCGATCTGATAAAAAATATGACGTACGTATTGTAATAATGCGTTTATCATATTTTCAAAGTGTTTCCACGTTATACTCAGTAGTAATATTGCCTTTTGTAAAAATATGGATGGTAAAATTGTTCCTACACGAAATCCAATAATGCTTGAAATAAAGAAATGTTGTATCGAAAGATATTTGAATTGGAAAATATAGGTATTAAACTAGTGATTTGGAATCCAAGATTAGTCTATGAATAGATGGAAAGTAAATCTGTTATTTGTTATTTATTGTAAAGTAAAAGTAAAGTAAAGTAACAGCCTGTGGCCCATTTCTTGGCAGATGTCTTCTTTTATCCATTCATCCATCGAGTAAAGCCTATAAAAGTCCACTGCTTAACATAAGCCCCCCCGTATAGATTGTCCATAGGGGAGATTTTGCCAAAGGTGCCACGTTTTGCATGCGGGTTGGCAAACGCAGTTTTTTTATTATTTTGAGTTTTTATCAGGAAGATGCTGCTACTCATCTCCTGTTTCAGTTTCCCTCTTTCGCCCCTTACGACATCCACGGGACGATATGAGGTAGTGGATTACACCGCCATTACACGGCTCTTATATGTTATAAGAAAATCTTTATCTAAATCTCTAATTTTTTTAAGATAATCTTTAATAATATAATACAGATATTCTTTTAAATTATAGACAACATCTAAAATTTTGGAACAGAAGAGTCGTCGCGTTGCCCCAGTACGTGATAGCAGAAACGATTTCGAAATATTTATAACTTCTTTAATATGAAGTTTTCCTTTACAAGATATTTTTTTCAAGACTAGCACATAATAAGTCAGCATACATAATTGCAATTATTTCTTGGAATTGATTGATTGGAAAATTTTTAGTATCTAAGACTCAATTTTAACAAAATGTTATTAGATCCTATAAAAAAAAAAGATAAATGTCAGGTTTTTTTTTTTAAATTAGTACCGTTAATACGGCAAGTCTCCAAGCTTAGGTGAGTCAGTGTTGAAATGATGACAAGATGATTTTGGTCGTGATCATGGAAAATACCAAAAAAGTCATGAGTTCCGATAGTTGGCGGTACAACAATTTAATTGCAGTTCCAGGACCAGTTCGTAAAATGCTCAAATCGACGGCGTGGACAACGTTAAAATGTGCCAGAAGTTTGGTACTGCGATCACCAATCCACCCGCCAAGCGAGGCCATTTAGCCAAATTCTCCCCTCGACGATAAAAGTACATGTCCAATTGTGAACTTAAACAGGCCAATGAAGAAGACGAATTTAAATAAAAACCACGTGGATTGAGTCAATACTAGGTTATAGTTTGTATGTTTTAATGTACTAGTATATAAGTTTTTAGGTAATAAAAATTATAATTCGTGCTTAAAAATATTTAAGGAATATGAAGACCCAATAATATTTTTTTAAATGTACATTAAAAAAATATTATTGGGTGTACTTTCATTTTTTTTTTTTTTTTTTTATAGGATAAGGGTGACAAACGAGCACACAGTCCTCCTGATGGTAAGTGGTTGCTGCGGCCCATAGACATCTACATCTATCCTCTATTACAAATCAAAATGCAGATGCGTTATCACCCGTGAGGACTAAGATGGAATGCCTCATTTCCAGTAAAAAGGGTCTCCGGTTCTCTACACTCACCATACGAAACACAGCAGCGTTAAGCTGCTATTTTACGCTAGTATTCTGTGAGAGCGTGGTCCTTCCCCGGTCGAGCCGACCCATTCGTGCTACAACTATACTATTAATATAGCTGCAGCATGGCTCTACCACGTATAAAAAAAATTTTTTCATAAATAGATTCAACTAATAACATTTTAAAGAAAAATGAAAATTTATATTCAATATAAAAACACTTGTTTCAAATTTAAAGTAAATAGTCACCTTAATTCGAGAACGCTCTATAAAAGAAGAAGCAAACATTCGGTACGTGTTCTCACCGTTCTCGCGCAGTCTCAAGGCTTTGTTGGCTTTGTTTGCCGCTCCACTTTGGAGCTTAAAAATTTTAATGTAAAAAGTGAAACTTTGATGTCGTGTTGTCTTAAGTAAAACCCGTCTCCGTTCCTTAATTAAACGGGATTTTGCTATTTACCTTAGCTTAAATATTACGTTGGTAAATTTTAATTCGCTAAAACTTACTAATTAGGGTACCTTTATTAATTATGTACACGTTTAATATTTATTCTTATGTTATCCGGTTTTGTAGCGAAATATTTCATCAATCCCGGGCAATATCCACTGCAACCAAACTATTTCAATATCAGCTTTTAAACATATTATGTAAAGTAAGTATAAAATGATGGAACATTTCTCTTTGCGATAATTAAGCTATAGGTAAAGTCAACTTTTGTTTTAACTACTTATTAGTTATTCAAAAAATAATATTAACCATAAGGCGTACTAAATTTTTGCTTATTAGGCTCCCTACTATGATTATAGCACGAATGAGTCCGATCGACAGAGGAAAGATCGAACTCTTAGAATACCAGCGCAAAATAGCAGTGTTTAGTAAAGCAGTGAAAACCAGAGACCCTTTTACTACAAGAAAGCCTAGTAGTTACGAGCTTACGAGAACTTTAGTTTTAGTCCTTAAGGGTGACACACATCAGTATTTTGTTCTAAATCGAGAATAGATGTAAGTGACTGCGGTCACAAAACTCAGGTGCGAGTCCAGAAACGAGTACACAGTGTACTCTTTTCTTACCCTGCTTGAATAAAATAATAATAATAATTGATCTGTTTCTTTTAGGAATTGCACCGTATTAGGTTTTGCTCTTTCTGACTGCCTTTTTGTTCCTGACAATGCATCTTTATAGATTTTAATCAATCGAAAATGTAGTTGGATGGATCCATACCATCCTGGATGGTATGGACCCATCCAACCATGACCATGGATCACAGCACCCACTTTCTAACAATAATTGGTAAATGTGCTTGTATTCATCCTTTCATAAAAAATATATAAAATTGACAACGCTTTTGCGCATCGAGTTTTGGTGAGGTGAATAAGTTGCATAAAACGTAGCGTAGTCATGATACCATTGTAATGTTAGAGGTCGAACTCGTCTATTTTTAAAATGGGGGTAAAATGAGACTGTTAATGCGGTTAGTACACCAGACACCCTTTGTCAGTTCCGACATTGTTATTGATATACCTGTTACTATAACATGTCTTGTAATAATACTTTACGTGACGTTAGTCAAAGAACCTATTTTTTTAATATTGCGTGTAAACATTTGTTTTATTAAAATAATGTCTTTTTTTAAACCTGTAACAGTCTAGTGTTGGACATAGGACTCTTCTGTTGTTGGAAGTAATTGTTGTTATCGCTTTTGGCTGGCGTATTCGCAATTTCAGTTGAGTAGTTTGGTTGTATTACGACTGGCAAATATTAGATGGTATACCACTATAAATGGTATATCTATTTGTTCATTAGATCACGGCCCACGGTGTGAATGGACCGATGGATTTTCTTATACAACCGCCATATAGCTTTAGACAGCAGTGTTTAGGAGCAGATAATCCATTGAGCTGCTTATAGCAACATACATAAGTAAAAAACTTTAGATTTATTTATTCGTCAACTTTTCAATACTATTGCTGGGTAGGTGCTACAAACCATAACTCACGTTTTGGTAGTAATTGCCATAAAATATTTTACGTGTGAACTCATTAAACCTAATGATTACAATACCTGTCACCATAGCAACATAATGAAGGCTCAAAAATTATTTCCTACTTTCTATTTTCCCGACATACTCCCTTCTTAATTTTAACGTACCGTTTCATCCTCACGGGTAATATTTTCTAACAGGAATTACACGCAGGTGTGGAGGTTATCATTAATGGTAGATTAAGTTACCCTTACTTCCCTCCCTTTCCTTCTATCTCATTTACTTTTGCCTCTCGCTCGTTACGCAGATGCTCACTGAAGAATTATCAATGGGGAAAGTGCGAGGCGCGGCTTGAGATTGTATTTTATTTTGTAAGAAGCCTTATAAGAACCAGATTGGATTACCCTTAATAGCCAGCGGGACGTCGAAAATTTAAGACTTCTCTTCCCAGACTTACTAGTGCCAACTTTGGAAGTAGAATTTGAGAGATTCATCCGTGAGGGAGCCATGATTACTTTGAGACAGGGGTGACCTTAAATTTCATAATGTCCTCCAGACCAAATTTCGGTCACGACGGTCAGTCTCGGCTGAGACTAGCCATCTTCGCATGGCAGGATTATAGTGCACGAATGTGTGCGCAAGCACCGATTTACTTTCTATTCGGCCACTCTCATAGTCTGACGATGGTACGGCAATCTGATCTGACACGACCGGAGAGAGATAAGGACTAACGATTTTACGTGCTTTTTCAAGCACGGGGGTAAACACCGCCAAATTTCTGACTCCGGGCTGTTACTGAGAATTTTTTGAAGAAAAAAACCTTGTGTGATTTCGGTCCAATTCTTACCCAAAACCGGTATCAGTAGTCGGGTTTACGATTACTAAACCAACGAGGCAGTCATTTTTTTTATAGAATGTGAGTAACCGGAGTTCGATCCCCGCCGGCACTCCGAAAATGGTCATTGCCAATTTTAAGCGCTTCTTCATGATCGGTGGTGCATCATAGAGGTATTATAAAGAAACCGGTATATGTCTAAGAGTAAAAAAAATTAAAAGACTTAATAATTCAGAAGTCGCATTAGTCCACCCACTGACTACATGAATCATTGCTATAGTAGGGAGGATTACATTAGGGTTGGTCAAGTTTTTAAAATTACGATTAGAAAAAGAATTCGAGAACAAAAATTAAAGACTTTCATTTTTTACATTTTGTATATAATTGGTAGATTTTTCTACATATAGTACGAATTTACGATATTTTATAATATAATGCTTTTTTTATAATACTAGTACTCCTATATTATGTAAGTTAAAGAAGGTTTTTGCTATAATCTATACAAGTTCTTTGACAATGGACTTTAAAAATAATTTCCAGGTCGCTTTAAACAGTCACGTAGACAGCGGCCTTATCGTTCCTTTTGTTGACTGGATGAAAGCGCAAATCGTGGGGGCAGTTTTTTTTTACATTCCAAAAGGTAAAATTTGGCTGAGATAATGCCGTCCTACGGCTTAATTAACTTTATTAGAATTTATTTGCTGAAACGTGCTCAGGCTGATAATGGAGATATTTATGTTACCTTGATAACAAAGCGGCTAAATCTGTTTAGGGCTAATTAAATAGATATATTATGATTTTTAAAACTTTTATTTTATGTTTTAAACACATATTATTACTTGGCCGGTGCTGGTGGCGTAAGAGAATTCATCAACCCATGTTGTGCTATGAGTGTCCAAAGAGACGACCATGGGATAAGCCGAAAAGATCTTATGGCTTCCGACACATGGCAGATAACCATCTCTCTATACCAGATGTAAAAAATAAAGACTGGCGATGGGCAGCAACGTCTAAGGTATCTAATAATTGTCACCACCATACACCTATTAAAGTATAAAAATAACAGTGTTCAAATTATTATTATATATTACGTAATTCAAAAAATTAAAGAAACGTGGTAGAGCCACGCTGCAGTTATTATGACTACAGCACGTATGGGTCGGTTCGACTAAGAAGAACCACATTTTCACAGAATACCAGCGCCAAATAGCAACTTAATGCTTCTGTATTACGTATGATGAGTGGGGAGAACTGGAGACCCTTTTTAATGGTAATTTTTCTGATTAATTCAAAAAATGTATATGCGTTGGAGTCAAGGATAGAAATGTAAGAATCTATGGGCCTATCTACGTATCATCAGGTGAACTGCGTGCTCGTTTCTTACAAATATAATTCAAGTCCCCTAATTTGAATATTGTTATTTATTACCAACATTTTTCGAGGTTTTATTTCGAACAAATTTATATACTTGTTATTACACAAAATGCCTATTTCATCTATTTGATTAAAGCTTCAAGATTACACTCCATCCCACTAAGTAGACACTTATGAGGTCCATGACGAGACGAGTTTACATAGATGAATTATTTTATTCCGACACTACAGGTCCATTAGGCTAACTGTCACTAGTGGACATGGAAATATAAATAATTTTCTACATACACATAAATATTAAAAGGCTATATTTAAATATGAACCTCAATGTAATAGATGATTAGGCACGATTCTGATTTAAGCGATGGACTGCTGTTGAGACAAAGCCGGTGATTTAATATGGACATGTTGAAGCAGGGATTCGTATTAGACGTAGCGAGCTCCGTACATTAGTCAGTGCTACGCGCACCGACCCCGCAGTTTATTACCCCTGACAACCGTATTATTTGACCATTATTTTGCATTCATGATGATAGTCTGACGTCTTGGAAAATAAACCGCAATTAACAATGAAGATACCTTTGAACATTTGTGAGCTAACCTAAAAAGGTTATATGGACAAAATTTGTATCAAAAAATTTGTCAGTGAAAGTAAATTTTTCTAGTTACACTTTTACAATACTCTTACTTACAATATTACCTAAATGAAGTGATAAGTGTTAAGAAAAATATCACGACCACTTTTAGTTTAATTTAGTTCGTCATCACCATTAACATCACCATTGTAACTTATCACAGATCCACTGCTGAGTATAAGCATATATGGCCTATTACAAGTGCCATTCTCAGCCACCAGCAATTATTGATTTTTTGCAAGTAATCACTCGGTCTAATGGAAGAAATTGCGCTTGCGAGTTCGAGGTTGCTACTCGAAAATCTTTCTTTGACCACGGAACGGTTTGGAGTAGTGGATATTCTCATACCGTCACTTCTTGGTTGACTTCTATAATGCTCTTAAAAAAAGTTTTTAATTCTGTTGTTGTTGTCTGTTCAGTTTTGTTGAGATATAATTTTCTATATTTAAAGCAATAATACGCGGTAGAGCCACGCAGCGTGCAGCGTATGATAGCTGCAGATTGCAGCACGCATAGTTTGTCCCAGTTTTGAAAGGACCACGTTCGAACAAAATACCAGCGTAAAATGGCAGCATAATGTTTCTGTGCTTCGTATGGTGAGTGACGAGAAATGATAACGTTGTTTACTAATAACAAGGCATTCAATCTTATCCTCAGGGATGTCTGCCTAACGTATGTATCATTTTGTGTCACATTGAGTATATAATATAGTGTTTAAAGCACAGCATCCCCTTGTCATCAGGTGGACCGTATGCTCGCATGTTACCCTTACTTTTTTGGAACACATCGCTGGACTCCATTACAATCCAAAAATCCAAATTTTCATTTTTATCATATCATCACATACCTTAATTATTTGAACTTCTATATGATCCCTTTTGTTATTTCATTTATGTTTATACCTGTATTAGACGTAGTTTATTTTCTCAATTCGAGCGTTTGATTTCACAGTTTGAGCGATTTCATACTATATGAAAGTAAGAGCGTACCTGTCTTTATTAATTATGGGTCATAGGTTGGAAATAATGTAAGCTCGAGTATTTTTATATTTCTATAAATAACATAAACATATTTTTTAATTTTATTTTGTTAGCGCCAGCATATTTGCTAATCATTTTTGTGTTAACCACAAATAAAATTAAGTCTTCGAATTTATATTTAAACCGATTTTTATAATTAGCTTTTTTGGAATCATAAATTGAGTGGCATTCCATCTTGGTCCTCAGGTCTTTATTTAAAGTTGGTTGCATTTGTCCACGGTCTGCATTAGCCACTTACCAACTGGTGGACTGTAAGTTCGTTAGGAAAAATCTTTATGTGAATGAAAAAAATAAAGTTTTCTCTATAATCAATTTATAGATATTTTACATTTTATTACAAAAGCTATTTACGTTAAATTTAACTATACAAAGGCTTAACAGTATTTGAACGTATTGTTCTCGATCTCAACGGCGAACATAAGTTGACTTAAAGAGGAAGCAGCTGAGGATTAAGCAAACGATCAACCCTTTGTTATATTAAGCAGGATTGAGTTACCCCCAGTCGTTGTGTGTGCTCTCATTTGATATGATAATCTACATACTTGTCATTTTGGATATTTACTTCGCTTGCGCAAGCCTCGGCTAGACGGATAAGATACTATATTTCTTTTATTAAATCACTTAAAAAGGCAGTTCTATTATATATGGTGTTATAATTCTTTTCTGTATATAATATACAAAGTACTTGTTCAAAATGTTGACAAATGATGATAGAAAAAGTACATAAAATTTTACATTTTTATTTTAATTATTTTTATAATAGAAATCGAATTTTTTATCAGTAATTAATATAATTACTATGAATGAGTTAGTCTTACATTCTACCATTGAAGTATGGTACATATTTCTTCAATGTATTATACAACCTTTCGTATAACATTAGCGTGACAAACGAGCCAACACGCCAACACTTACCGCCAACTTCAAGCAAGAAGGCCACAGTTTGCTTTATCACCCTTTGGAGTATTTAATCTGAAACACCTCACACTGAAATCATACTGGTTTTATTACAAAACATTAAAACCGGAGTGTAAAAGTAACACAGCAGTGAGCGCACTGCCTCTTGGCTGCAAAAATGCAAACGGCAACCAACTCGACGGACTTCTAGACAGAAAGGGCAAACATCCTAAACATAATTAAATTGACTTTGTTTTATAATTATTTAATGATTATTTACCTTGCCCATGCTAACCTATAATTATAAACATTTTATATTTTAAAAATATTTTATATTTCTAAGTGTTACATAATATTAAAGAAATTTTATGTCTTAAAATTTATCCGGGCTATTTCTAAAAGGAATTTTTACAGGTAAAAGTATTATCATTTTATTATTCTGTTTGCCTTTATAATGTATTTAATGTTCACAAAGTTTTAACAGAATTACAAAATCTGTCGCTTCATTTTGTACAAACGCGAGAAATTTTAACATTCATGAATTTAATTTCACAGACTTGCGATCTAACTAAAATCTTTCTAGTTTATGTTTAACACAATTTTAAGACGAAAATATCCACTTTTATTGTTTTAACGTTGTTTTTTTAAATATTTGTGCTTATATTTGTCCATTGAATTCCTATAACATTAGTCATTTATCAAATAATTCAAATAAAAACCCAACACGGATTCAAAAATTACATTTAAATTAATTTTCTAATTATTTTGCTTTAGAAATCATGGAATACGCAAAGATGCATTTTTTATGTTTATGTTTAGTTACTAACTGTGAACTGCTAGATATAGGCACGCTATAATCAATGTGGAAAGAATTTTTCGTAAGCGCAATTCCAGACGCCTCTTATTGTTGACTTTGCTCTCCTTCTGGTGATGGAATTCTTTGTATTTACATTTGATATATATACTTATTTACCTAAGTTGCGAAGAAGTGAAGCCACCATTAACAAGAACGAGATATTCCGATCTATTGTATGAAAACTCACGTGATTGATATTTCAATGGAGATACATAGGATGTACATAGGAATATAATTCTTATTAAAATAACACTGAAATATTATGTAACTATTTTAAACTATGATTAGTTTTTTATATACCACCGCTATATAAAACGATTGACATTAATTCCAATTGGAAAAAAATCACTTAATACTTTGGAACAACTAATTAATTTTCCCCTTATAGCTTTGGAATATATTTCCTAATTGATTGACTGATCGGTACTGAAGAAAAAGTTTGCTTCATGCTTGATATATTAAATTAATTTGTCGTTACTTATATTAGCAGAAAATAACGTCAATTGGGAATATTCGAGAAAACACAAATGGATGAACAAGAAGAAGCGTAATTTGTTTTTTATTATTTTATTTCCAAAAATATAACTAGATTGTACTTCTTAGCTATCAACAGCACTTAAGCTCACAGTTCTTTCAAATTATTGTAACTTTTATATTATTCTAGTTTTTGATACCAATATCTGTACTTTCAACATGATCATTTATTAATCGTTCTATTTAAGATATTTATAAATTAGTAACAACAATATTTTTGAATAATTTCAGTCGTGTAATTACTGCATAGCTAAGTAAAGAAATCATAGCGAAAACTCAATTAAATCCTTCAACAATCGACTTGAAACTTTCATCTCCTTTCTATGTGTCAACACTTTTAGTTTTAAATTACTCACTATATGAGTAGCAGCTTGTGGGATTCTTGAGGAGCGGAAGTAGATGCGACAAAAAATCGACATGCCGCAGATGAATTTTGTGAGCTTTGGCAGTTTGTGACTACAGTGCAGTGGGAACTTCCTGTAACGAAGTTTACTTCATTTGACTCAATTTTATTCTATTAAAAATTGTATGATATTTTTAACTGTGTTTGCAATTTTTTACTTGTCATTAAGAGTCAACATTTCTTTTTTATGTTTTATTTATTTATGTTTTTTTTTTTGGCGTACAATAAATTGTTATCTATCTATCTATGTATCAACATTTTTAAAGTTTCAAATCGCTATAGAGTAGATTAATGTAGCGATATGTAATTATTTTTAACCTTTCAATAAGAAAATATAAAAAAAATATTTTTATTACATAATATAAGGCCCTGTAGTGGTGGTATAAGTATAACTACTACCCCATATATATATACCCCGTGGGTGTCGTAAGAGACGACAGAGGGAAACAAATCAGGAGATTCTATAAAAATAAATTTAAAAAAAAGATGGGCAGTAGCAACTTCCTAATAACGACTAAAAATAAAAAACGTGGTTGCCAATCCAAGCGTGGCAATTATGGCAAATATCCCCTATGAAGCATAGGGGAGGCCTATGTTCAGCAGTGGACTTTAATAGGCTGTAATGGTAATATAATATTTAATATAAATTAAGTGTAATTTTTATAACATTATTAAATTATTTTATAATTAATACAGCTCGGGGATTATAATTATTAACCATGCAATATACATTAGTGTTTATGTATGTTATGTTCTCTGCACAGGAAGTAATTACAGGAACTGGTCCCGACTGGTATCTCATTCCTCATTCATACGCCTGTTGTGCTTTATTCGAAAATCATTTTCATGTCGAGCTCTGGTCACAGTGGCAATTGTAAAGATATTATTATTTTTCATATTATTAAATCTGCCCCATACATCAAACGAATATCCTGATGTAACAAAGTTTTGTTGTGTCTAGAATAATTATATAATGAATTTATTTAATAAAATGTATATTATGTGTTAGTTAAATTTGGTGACATTACCTACAACTAGAAAATATCACATAAACAAAGGCGTTCAAATCTACGTATGTCTTGAAGCGTAATAAAAATTATTTCTTTAGAAACTGTGAAAATTCTTACACTTTGAAGATTAACGCTTGAGTCCCTAGAACTGTGGTAAGCGTCTGCGGTTAATGTATTTATTTACTTATTTATTTAAACTTTATTGAACCTTACACATTAAGTAAAGGAACAAAAGGCGGACTTAATGCTAAAAGCATTCTCTGCCAGTCAACCTTAAGGCAGTGATATAACTACTATTATACTCTTTACGATCGTGCTCTCAAGGGTTTCAGTTTCGGTCGAGGGCAGTCTAGTGTGACAAATTAGGCACGTCGGTGCGCCACCTGAGCCGGGACCTGTAAAGACATATGGGACTTGTTGGGGCTTGACTAACGCTCGTTAACCGAATATCGATTTAAGATCGTTGCAAATGAGAGATTATCTATTTTACAGAAGAGTACCCTAAATTAACGAGCATGTTCATGTCTCTTCGTAGAAACATTCTAATGAATCTGTTTTTTTCTTTCATGCTTACACCGACATGTTTAGACCTACGATTATCCGCATAGTGGTATTATTTTGGAAAATTTAATAATGTCCTCCAGACCGAATTGCGCTCACGGTAGCCAATCTCAACGGTCGTCATCTGCACAGAACAACTTCTATTGCACGAGTGTTTGCGCAAGCACAGGAGCAGTCTCGATTCCTTCGCAGAGAGCAGGTGCAGGACTGACGTGCTGTCCAAGGCGCAGCAGTGAAACACCGCCATTTTCCTGACTTTGGGTCGCTACTGAGAATTTGTTGACGAAAACCTAATAACTTATTTTAGCCCGACCGGGGATTTGAACCTGGGACCACATGATCAACAGTCGCGCTTACAAAAACTATACCAACAAGTCAGTCAGTACCTATAAGTAGACATATTTATAATGTATGAGTTCATTAGGTTGTCATAAACTGTATGACTAATTTAATAAACCATTAAAGTAGTTATTTTGAACTTGGCGAAAAGACGTACCTTGAGGATTATCGACCTAATTCTGTTCTGCCATACTAAACTGCTTCACCAATGCGTTTCATTAACCAGACTTTTAATCCTTCAAGACCGCATCACAACTTACAATTTCGTTGCGATCTTAGTCAAGTACTAGCATAAAATTTATATAAGAGGAATTTCTCGTTGTAATTCATAAATCTGCAGAAAGCATCCGTTTTGAATGTGCATACAAATGCCGTACAATACATATAACTATGTTGAATGGTGTTATATCGATATATTACGGAATGGAGTAATGGGAACGAGGATTCTAATTTAATATTCAAAAGTGCAGATAACCTTTTGTTGGCGTGCGCATCTTTTGTATGTAGGCTACTTGTGGGTTTTCCTATTCCAGCTATGAATAACTGTTCATATTGTTAGGGATATGGATTCTCGAATTCAATAGAATTTTATCTCGACATTATTTTCACGTTACCTATACATTAGGACAAAATAGAAGAAAAAGAGTAACAATGTTGAATTTACTATAAAATATACTGTCAATAACACGCAGATTTGCTAAAAGCATAATTATGTGAATATTTAAAGACCGAGTCGCCTGTTTTGAGTTTGGACAAGTCGGAGAAAACGTTGGTGCGAAATCACAGGTTGTTGGTTTTTAAGTCGGGAAATGTTGTTGACTTTCATCATATCTCTAACACTACATCGTGTTTATGGTCATGTGGTTATGGTAGGATGCCGTGCAATGATGGAGTAAGAGAATCCATCCCTCCATTTTGCCCAGTGGCAGTCGTAATAGATGATTATGGGAAAGCCCAGAAACACCTTGTGGACCTTAAGATCCAGTAATACCATTTTGCTGATATTAAAACCGCCGACGGAAGACAGCGTCAAAGGTGCGTGGTATTGCGACTGTGAATGCCAATATGTAAAAGTTTCAGCAAGGCTTACAACCATAGAATACTATATTGCGTATGTATTATATTATTCTACGCTTACAACGCTATATTTCGAGCCATGTTATCAAGCTTTATTTATTCTTCTTTACCCTTTATCTGATTTCCATCCACTGTCAGGCTTTTGACTATAATTTTTTTATTTAACCCAACGATTTTGAACAGATCCACAAACATCCCTCATCAATAAATAGAAGGACGTAAGTGTAAAAAAAAAAATGTTTTTCGGTAGGTATTAAATAATGAGACATGGCATTTTAGGTGCTAAGCGCTCGCCATCAATTTCACAGTATGCGAGCAACCATGGTTCGATGCCCGCCGACACCAATGAAATTTGGGGGACACTGTGAAGTCTGATTGCTTGCATAGCGTGGTGGACTCTTTCTTGCCCTTAAATCCATTTAGGAATGAAAGAAGGAGTACCATATGTACTACAACTTTAATGAATAATTTGTCTTTTTCATTTGGTAATTTGATAGTTTTTCTATATAGGTCGTATTAGTTGCGTTTCTCGTCGCGTGACAGAACTCAGAACTCTGTTTTTATATATATCTCTCACTACGTTGCTGCATTTCTCAATTTATAATATAACCAGTTTTACTGGAGAAGGACCACGTTTTCACAGAAGACCTTTTTTACTGGATACAAGGCATTCCATCTTATTCCTCAGGGGTGACAACGCATTTCCATTTTGATTCTTAATCGAGGATAGATGTAGATGTCTTTGGGCCACAGCATCCACTTACTACCAGGTGGGCTGTGTGCTCGTTTGTCAACCTTTATTATTTTAGGGTCAACATACCTAACTTCTCATTTATATTTAAATTTAAATAACGCATTACATACCGCATAAACCACATGTCATGTAACGTACTACATCATATTATGTAGCTTATTATATATACACCGCGGTTTCGCAAACATTAAATAAAATTTTCCTGATAGTAAGTGTCGACCATCGCCCATGAACAACTGCTACACTAACGACATTGCAGATGTGTTGCCAGCCTTTTTAAATGGAGTAAGCTCGTTTCTTGAAGGTCTCAAAGTCGTATCTGTCAAGAAAATTGCCTTGCCCTGGCTAGCACCTACTCAATAATTACTGGTTAGGTAATATAAACCAATTTAGCCTTGAAATAAATCGTATAACTCCTTGCACGATACCCGTAAAGTACTGAATGAATATTTTCATAATAAGAACAAGCTCAGATAATTCGTGACTATTCTTAATAGGCAATTGTTTTGTATTATGAAGACTCAGGCGAGGTCATTTTAATACAGTATTGGATTACCAACTGCTCCACTTTTGGCGAGTAATATTTTTCGATTTAAGTCAACTTATTGTATAAAACATAAAAGCGTCAGTAGGTGAACTGCAAAGTTACTTTATTAGTAGGTTCGAGGTGGTTCTTATTTTTATTTTTTGTGTGTATGTTACGCAATATCTTCGCTAATTATGTATAAATTTTATGATTATTTTTGAAGTGAAAACTTTTTTAGAATCGTTGTGATTTCAAACTCGATGAAACGAAAAAGTGACAGTAAATAGAGATTAACAGCTATAGGATTTAGCCTGCGAGAGAATGAGATAGAATATTTCATATTTTAGTTACCATAAGCCGCTTGTGTCATTTGTTGAAATTGAAAACTTGGAGTCTGTGTAATATGTTATGTAATATAAATATGTGGAAAAAATATATTATTAAACTTGGTAACAATATTACAATAAAGAAACTGATACTATGCATTCATTTTATTCTCTCGAAGTTTAGTTTTCTTAAGGTTTTACTTCTACCGCGTGTGAACTGCACACATGTTTTTTGTATAAATAAGTTGTACATCAGGAGTGGTCCCATATAAAGATAAACAATTTCCACCTCTATAATTTGGAAAATACGTGACAAAATTATTAATACAACTATTTACTTAAACGACATTCTTTTTATACCGTGAGCTTGTGATATCCTTTTATCCACTCTCTATTTTTCATAAAAAGAGAGCTCAAAAAACTAAAAAGAATAAAATAATTTCCACATAAGAGCGTCTGAAGTCGAGGCTTTAAATCTTTCTATGCACTATGACTTAGCACCTTAAGGTATTATTTGGAACTGGACTTAAGGTATTATTGGAAATTATTTTATAATTTTTAGTTCTTTAAAGTTGGGTTATAAAAAGTTACAGGCTACATACGTCCCATTCCTGAGCACAGGCCTCCTCTCATTTCTGAGAGGGTTTTAGGGCAAGGAAATGTCCGCCGCGCTACCACAATGCGTGTGTACGAACTTCACATGTCTTTGAAATATTTTATGAAAAATAAAATTTTATTAAATTTTATTCATATTCGATTACTGTCATCTACCACTCTCGCTCAAGCAATTTAAGTATAGTTGTTTTAGTTAGTTGTAGTGGTTAATACTCCCGGTATCAGTAGTGTGGTATTGCAATTATTCTTTTTAAAATATTCTCCTACTGTGTTTGTGTAACTATTATTTTTAATTACTTTTGTAGTTAGGATTCGTGTTAGCAAGGGTTATAAGCGCTCACCTTAAACTTAACAGGCGGCGGGGATCGAACTTTTCTTCAAAGCCGACGTTAATCGCACACTGAATTCGATCCCCGCTAGCACCAACGAGATTGTTAATTGCGATTTTAAGTGCTAATTTACCACGTTTGGTTGGGAAATAAAAGGATGTGAGAAGGATTCCTCCATGTTTCGCATGTATAAGAAGTTAAATAAAAAAAATCGTAGACGTGATGCAAGCGGCAACGCAAATGGGCGGATTATTCCCTGCTCCAAAACTCCGCTTTATAAAGGCCTGCGCCCAGTCGTGGGACGTATGTATACTAAATGTTACTATTTTAGGTACAAGTAACCTAAAATAGTTTATAGTTTTACTTGTGGGTTACATTTATTATACCGTTGTTTAATTTTCTATATTTTGAGCATTTTTTAACTGAACTGAACTGAACTTATACAAAAATAATTAACTTATTCATAAATATGGCAATAATTCTTAAGTGTATATAGATTGTAGTGATAGGACGAAAACTGCAAGTATGACTATCCTGAGGGATAAATAAAGGCGACTTTCAATAAAACTAGTTGTTCCTTCATCATAATCCTTTGTTAAACTTATACAATGCAGTAGTCAGTAGAGGCATCTACGTGAGGAAGCGATGCTATGAACTTCCCTCTTTATATTCGTAGAGGTTTCCCGGGCGTGCGGCACAATTACTCAGAAGTTTCACGACGTGACACCACGTGCAGAGATGTCGTGTCAGTTCATTATAGAATCGATACGTGACACGGTGCACGACTGGGACCACTGCCAGTGTTGAAAGCTTCACCAGTTTATAGCTAAACTTTCTAGGATTAATGTTAATTTTAGATCATAATTCTAAGTACTAAACTTGTCGCATAGTCTTCGTTTGCTTGTGAAATGATTAAACTTGTTAAGCGCTTTACCGAACTTTCGAAACTAAAGTTTGAAATAATTTGGTTTATACATACCTAATATTTAAAATGCTCGCTAATGTTTACAATTATATTGTCATTCATTATCAGTGAGAAAGTTAATTCATTATAACGCAATTAATTATTAATTATAATCAAATAATGTTAAGCCGTTGCTAACTATAAAAAGAAAACTATTATTAAAGCAGCATTGTCTGTTTAACCATGAAAAGTTTTAAAATTAACCTCCTCGCTATTAAATATACATATTTTTTCTTGTATCCTAAAGGCGTTTAACATACACACACAAATTACACATGGATAAACAGCCAGACCGGAATCATTATTTTAATTATGGTTATTAATTTATACTGACATCATATTGTAAGTTGGTTATTGCACACCTCGGAACGAAAGCGAAGAGGTAGTAAAAATATACAGCTTAACCTATTTACACAACTTTTTAAACTATTTTATGGAAAAATTATGCTAGCGTTGAGCTTTTATTTTATTGAACAACCTTAATATAATTTGTTATTAGAATTGTTTGTTATATGGCTAGTTGAGAACAGAAGTGATCCAAGTCGCATTTTTTAGGAAACTGAGTTAGGTACCTTTTTGGGCTTCATACACCTCAACTTAAAGTATGTAGAAGTGATCCAAGTGCTATCGGCATTTTTTGGATATCGGATCTTAATTTCAAAAATGAGAAAAATAAAATTTCATAAAGGAGATAGTAGAATTTACTTCAATGATGACTACTCAGATGATTATTACTTTGCAGATTTGGACAAGGGTGGTAATAGAGATATTTTTATAAATAGCCTAAAGTCTTTCACACCAATTTCACACAAACTTACACAATAGTAATAATCTATTAAATGCCATCACGGTAGCCATGAAAACGCGTTTTGCTCCATATCTCGAAATTTAGAAAATGCTACTTGGATCACTTCTGTTCTCAACCAGCCATATTTAATACAAGCTGTAACACAATAATATCACCCCCTCAGGGATTGAATTTTCCAAAATCCTTTCTTGGTGGGTGTCTATGTCGAGAAAGGAGTATATATACGAAATTTTAAGTCAATCGGGAGTGTGGTTTTGGAGATCTCGTAATGAGTGAGTCAGTGGTATTTCTCTTATGTATATATTATATTTTATAATTAAAATTTTATGAACGTTGAAACTGGTTTCAGTGGTTCAATCTTTTGTGTATAAACACGATATCACTTAAATGGAATTTATTGAAAAAAGTGTTTTTGAGAGGTTTTAGAGCTTCAACCCGCTCAGAATTGAGACGTCTTTGCTCAGCTGTGGGATGAATGTAGTGGTACTTATTTCAGAACTAAGCACAATATCTTTCAATTTAAACTCTACCAACATTTTTATAGTAATAAATATTCCACAGCTCTATAAAATACAAAAATAAATAATAATAATGTAACCCATAGTTTTTTAATACTAACATTGCTAGCACACTGCCTAATCAATAAATTAAAAAGAGGGCCGGGCCTCCGTTTGCGATTAACTTTATTAGATTTCATTCAAAAGAACACCAGGGGATTACTAATGAGCCTTTTTATCCTTTTGCCCTCAGACGTTACGTTGAGATTTGCGAATAACTTTTTCTTATAGTTCATATACATTTCTAGTATTTTTCAGGTTTAAATCGTCTAAGATTTGTGAAGCTTAAACACAACTTCAAAGATGCTTCTTATTGTTACATTTTATTAAAAAAAATGTTCTTTAATTTTTTTTAAATATATTTCAAAGTAAGGAATGACGTCTTATAATAAAAAATACATTTCTCTTCTTCGTCTTCTTCACCAGCTCGTAAAATCCACTTCTGCACATGGGCTGCCTTGATTGTCGCGCATGGTAGATTGACGATCGCAATACTACACGTCTCGCAATTTTGGCGCTCCCATCGTCAGTCTATTTATTTTACGCCTGGCGTAAATAAGATAGTTATACCGCCATTTATTGCCTCCCCTATAGCCCAATAGTATAGAGTAATATCTGTAACCACCACACAGAGGCGCAGTGTGGACTAATATAGACGTGGGCGAAGTCGCATCAGCGAGGCCCTTTCTTTCGTTCCCAAGATCTACCAAATAGATCTATCCTACCAAACATTCTTTGACACGACATACCTACTCTCTACTATTAATTCCTGACAAGTCTCGTATTCCGTCAATTTAACGGTCGCGGTCTTTGAAGAACGGTCTCGCAGTCGCGCTTAAGAGGGGCTTCTTGCGAGGCCCCAAACAAACACGCTTTTAAATTTGTGACGTTCTTTTTCGAGCGTAAAAGTGATCAAATTAATTAGCAATCTGTGCTAAAGTCTGGGGCACCGCATTTTAAGGGGCCTCGCGAAGTCCCATTTAAGTGCGAGGCCGTGGGCGAGGGCCCACTTCGCCCATGCCTAGCTACGCCACTGCCACCACACTTTGCAAGCGCCAGTCAGGAATATTTTAAATACGAGGTGATTATGCCGCCCTTGATCTGAGCCCACAAGATCTTTAGGGCATTTTGCTAAGTCACCTATTAGTCATCCACGGGATAAGGCGTGGAGATGATTCTCTTATAGTAATGGTTACCCACAAGGTAATTGTGATGAAAGCTATGAAAAAATGATATCACTTAAATCGCTGGTATTCAAAAAACTATACACAGGAAATTAAGTCATTATATTTACGTGGTAGTGGTCGTAACCACGGCTGCTGATCATGTAGTCACGGGTGAATACACTGGCCATTAATTCGGTCGGACTTGTAATTGTTTTTTTTTGGTCAAGAAATTCTCAATAGCAGCGCGGAGGACCTTGGCGGTGTTTCACTATGTGCGGTGTTTCACTATGTGCGGTGTTTCACTCTGTGCCTCGGAAAACACGTAAAGCCATTGGCTCTGCGCCTGACCGGTTGTGTTGGATTACCGTCCCATCGGACAAAGAGAGTGAGGGACAAAGAGAGCACCTGTGTTTGCGCGCACACTTGTGCACTATCATTGTGTTCTGCGCAGATGGCTAGTCTCCGTTGAAACTGGCCGCCGTGACCGAAATTCAGTCCGGAGGACATTGTTATTATGAGGGCTGCAGCACGAATGGGTCGGCTTGACCGGGAAGGCCACCCTGCAGCATAAAATAGCACTATATTATTATGTTGCTGTTTCATTTTCTTATTTAATTTAAATAATAAAAATATTTGTTAAAATGTTTTATCTACGAGTATTAATATATTAAATACTCCATATTCGTTAAGTTTCATTGTTCAGTAAAGCAGTGGTTTAGTCATAAAGAGTAATTGTCTGTTATAATTTCTCATCATCGCTCTATTGTCCATTACACGGTTTCGTATCTAGGAGCACTTTTATTCACGTCAATTAATTTTGATGATGTACTTCGGAAAATTATTGCAATTTGCGACGAACAAAGGAAATTGCGGTTATTAATATTCCATAAAAATATACGTTTCGAGTATTGCTTTTATTGAACGGAATACTACTGTTACATTAATCGAAAGTTATTGCAATCTGGAATTACATTTTTGTGCCGAAGCGTGTGTATACTTACAGAAAAATTCAGTATCATTATGATTGACGATAATTTAAAGATGAAATATGAGTATCTCGAACTGGTACATAGTTAGGCTTTTATTTTTATGAAAATGCTTTTGTTATAGTTGTAAATTATCTTCGGCGAGAACGATATCTTTTTCGGTAGTATCGTTAAGTAATTGGTATCATTTAAAGTTCCAAGAAGTGTAATTTACTTGAAAATTATTTTAATTTTACGTACTGTTTATCTTTAGATTATGAGGTCGTTTAGTTATATATCTTTAAACTGTGGTTATATCAAAAACTTGTGTTAAACTGTATGGCTACGCCGGGGGTCCTTTTTGTCTGACAGTTCATTAGAGTCCACCTTCGATAATTATATCGGCGTTATAAATCATTATAATTATGTAATTATATATCTGTATTTGTTCATACTTACACTTATTCGAAAGTGTCGAAGTATATAAATATATAAATAGTCAAGCACTAGCTTATAATAAGTCTGGGTGTAAAAAGACACTTTTTTCTTTTTCTACATCATTCCGTAAAATTCCATTGCTGGATATGGGCCGTGCTAGTGAGGATTTACCTTAATCGTCACACTTGGCGCGCGGAATTCCGATCTGGTTCTACTAGACGTGTCACACCGCCGCCCTTCGCCGATCTGACGTAAACGAATTTGCTATACCGCCGTGTATCGAAAGTCGTAAGATACTTCTGTCATTTCTCATATTCGCTTCTAACACACAATTAAATTAATAATTTTGTGTATGCATTGCTCCTTAAAATCTTTAGCTTTGGTTTATGTGGGATATTTTAGACCCTAAGGCTCAACTATAATTCCGTGAAAATGGTTTTAACACAAATTGTGAGTTACCAGGGGTGCAGAAGACCGCAGGGCGCTTCAAGTGATATAAATTGGTAAAGGGGAACGCAGTCGCTACGAAGATAAAAGCACGCTGGAAAATTATTTTTACAACATCAGACTTAATATTCGCAATAAAGTTCTGAATTTTACTAGTACTTCGTTTCACTTTTATTGTGGGGAAATATAAGAAAGATGTAATGATTCAGAAGTTTTATTAAAGTTTTTATATTCCGCTATAATATTCACATTTACTATTCTTACAAACTTCTTTATACATCCTTTCGGAAGTAGCTTTCCTAAAGTACATTATGTTTGTATCTGTAATATAGGTAACATTGCCGGTTAATTAACTGCGGTAAACAAAATGCAGTCTCAACTTACATTATCCTCTATCGTCCCCTTACTCAAAACAGCCTTCATATCATTGCTTCATTGTGAATTTGTTTTGTAGATTTCATAATATAACATCCCTGATTTTTTTTTAACTTAGAAATACAGATTTCTCCATGAGGTTTTCATTAACCACTAATAACGTGGTAAATTAGTAGTACCTATGTACCCAATGATTTATATTTAAGCGAATACTACTATTGAATAAAACGAGTTTTATGGTTTTACATCCTGTTTAATTTTTACCTTAATCCATAAAACTAGTTTTATTCGAAGTGTGTACACAACTTGAATCGTAGATACTTAGAGAGTACGTATGATGTTTATGTTTCGTATGGTGTGTATCAAGTGACCCTTTTACTGTACGTACATTCCATCTTAGTACTCAGGAATGGCAATACATCAGAATTTTCATTCTAAATCAACGATAGCTGAAGATGTAGGCCCACTTACCATCATGTGGACTGTGTGCTTGTTTGTTACCCTGCTTTTTTATAGGATAAGGGTGACAAGCACACAGTCCACCAGATGGTAAGTAGTTGCTGTGGCCCATAGACATCTACATCTATCGCCGTTTGTTGCGCAGATGCGTTGTCAGCCGTGAGGACCAAGATAGAATGCCTCTTTTCAAGTAAAAAGGGTCTTCGGTTCTCTACACTCATCATACGAAAGACAGCAGCATTAAGCTGCTATTTTACGCTGGTATTCTTTGAGAGCGTGGTCCTTCCCCGGTCGAGCCGACCCATTTGTACTACAACTATACAATTAATTTAGCAGCAGCATGGCTCTACCACGTTTAAAAGCCTACAAAAAAAAAACTTTAAACTCGGTGTGTGGTAAATTTATGTTCTGCTAGCGCTACGACGCGTCGTCTGGTCGTCCATTTCCTTTTTAATATAGTCGAGAATGGCGTTGAGGATGGTTGCCTTAAATAATATGTGTCATATATGTGAATCACAGAAATCTAAATAATAATAATATAGTGCCTTATTATTTAGATTTCTGTGATGTGAATAGATGCTGTTTGTGGAGCTTGGCCTGCTCTGATTTGCAATGTACCAAATTTGAACGTCTCGTGTTTTAAAGGGAAAGAAATACCTATCGAATTTTCTTTGCCGTTCCTTCTTTGGTAAGAGGAAATTTAGTTTAAGAAGTGAATTGAATAACATTAAAAAAATAAAAGTAATATTTCATTTCATTTTATTGTCTGCTCTTTATTGATTACCTAAATAATATTTATCGGTCACTTATCGGTCGAGGGTGATTGCTGCCTCAAGCGTCATACTTGTGAGTAGATGCTACACACAAGGAAACTGGTCTGCTCGGGATTGCAATATATTTTTATTATCTTTAATTTTGAAGTTTTTCTTATTTTGCAATTTTATTGAAGAGTATGCTTTCAATACCGATGGGTATATTCCTTTTTAAATGACAACAAGAAAAAGGAATTCTTGAGGGTTTTTTTTCCGTGTTTTCTGGGACAGAGAGGAACCTCATTTTAAAACAGTAAGAAACGAAATTTTGATTTTTATTAGTTTTTATTTCATTAAATTCATAAACTAATAAATCAAGAGAGCAGATTAAAAACTAATTAAATAACAGAAAAAAGAACAGTGTTATATTATGTTTCAACTTTTATTCTATTAGAAAAATTCTATTAAATCTATTATTTTAAACTACTTTTACCACTTCTTTAAGTATTTAATATTTATATCTTTATCTTCATTAGCCTAATAATTATTATAAAAAGAAATTATAAAAAAAAAACTTAAACAACACGCATTGATCATGGGCTGTGGTGATCCTGATAATTATTTTATTTTATCCTGGTGATCTTGATCATGATGGTCCTTGATACGAGTGCAAATTTTCAAGTCAATTGGCCCTCTACAAGTTGGTGAAAATTACATTAAATATTCCGTTACGTACATAGATAGATATATAGATACACGCGAAGCTAATAAAAGCGTGTTAAAACAGTATAAAGAGGCAGAACGATAGTAGCCCAATGGACTAACAATAAGATTACGGACTATCCTAGAACTATGGACCGCAAAAAAAAAACGTATGTTTGAATGCGTCATTCTACTACTGTTGTAAACCACTGTTAGCACAAGTATACCCATGGAATAAAATGGGCTGATAGATTGCAATATGAGCATTTATCTAGTCTCCACTTCAGTACAAGTTAATGAAATATAATTTTGTATACATGTATATAAACTTCAGCACAAGTTTAATCGGGCTCACGGCAGAAAACTTGTTCAATCGGCAAATAAAGGCCAGCAGTATGCCTGTTGCTTGTGAAATCATGGAATGCCGACAAATATCTGTAATCGCTGCGCACCTGACTTTTGCAGTGGCACATAACAAATAGATGTTTCGTCGCGAGGGTTACGCGCTATTATAACGCAGGGCTGCATTTGACGAGCGCCGCGGGCGACACCTTGGAAAATTGGACGGGAAATATAATTGGAAAATTATTCGGGTTCGCCACTTTCCAGTTAGCTCGAGCATTAGTAGGTGGCGGAGGGTCTGTAGCGTATATTTTATAATTCAAAATTTTCCTTTCCTTTTTCTAGTCTACTTCTGTATAAAAGTCACAACTATGACAAAGACAATATTATTAAATGGTTTAATTTGAGAATTAAATAATAAATCTAATTTATTGTTATATATGGGTAAGTGAATTTATAAATTTGTTAAGTAATATTAATTATGTTAATAAATGAATTATTTTAAACAGCAAACTAATTTCAATAATAATAAATTAATTTTAAAAATTTAATTAAAATAAATATTTTATTAGTGTAGTTTATTTCCAGGGTACAATTAATTCAGTTAAATAAAATATAACTTTGATACTTTAAGCCAAGCATCAACCTTATTATCTGTATAAACTGTACAATCAAGAATAACATTTAATCAACAAAATCGTTTTATTAACTTCGATTAATATAAATTTAATTTTTGAAATACTTTTTAATAGTTCAGTTACATCATAATGTGAAAATAATTCAGTGTGTTAGGATCGTGGTAAATGGAAGTCTATAGTCTCTCCCTCCCCCTCTGAGTGACAGGCGTGAGTGTGTTTTTTTTTTAATTCAGTGTGTTATCTTAAAAAATAAACCAACCCCTATTTTCACATCACTCACTCACTTCACTCTTAACATTCAGCAGTTACGCGACTCTGCTCTTTTTAAAAGCATAATTTATTCATGCCATTTATCTTCAACAATTGCGACTGTCGCTTATTTCAACGTTCCTGCTATTCTGAAGTCACGTCTAATTTTTTAACTTGCTACGTTTTCCAATTTGCGCAGAAGTGTTATTGTCACACGTCACCACGGGGGGTATTGTAATAAACTTGCGCGAAATAACTAAGTCCTAAAGAATTTTGACAAAAGCATCGCAACGAAACGGTTACGTACATGTTATAGCGACACCACTATGGAGACTCGACAGTGTGGTTGAGTTTTATTTTGTTAGAAAATTTCGAAAATATCATTTTTAACATAGCGATCTGAACTCAAACATTAAAAATTTACGTAGTTTAAAAATACCAAAACAAATGATCCATCAGTAATTCAGTAACAGTGGGTCCAAACGTATGTTTTGCAAACCGAGCGACTTCAGGGAAGATTTAGAAAAATTTTACGGATTTATTCAAAAGATACTGGTCAAAGTTAGTTTCATTAATGATTGATTGAGACATTCCACGATATGCGCTATTGAAAAGTGGTCGAATAAGTTAATTCAAACGTATGATCGGAAACCGAGCGACTTCAGGCTAGATTCAGAAAATTTTACGATTTTATTCAAAAGATACTGGCTAAAGTTAGTTTCATTAATTATTGATTGAGAAATTCCACGATATGCGCTATTGAAAAGTGATCGTATAAAATCATTTAAAATTAACTAAGAATATTTTAACTACAAAACGATATAAGATTTCAAATCAATGAAATATATCAAAGTGATTTTATTCTTACTTTCCTAATCAATTTTACATAAAAAATCGATCCTAGCCTAATATGGGAAAGTGAAACAGGAGATGGGCAGCAGTATCTTCTTGATTACAACTCAAAGTAACAAAATACCAACCCTTCTGCTTGACAACTATGGCAAATATCCCCTATGAGGTAGGTCAATGTTTCAGCAGTGGTCTTTAAATGATTGAATGTATTAAAGTAATGAATGAATGAACCTAGCTCTTTTTTTGTCCCTTATATTAGTATTAAAACAAATTACGCATTTCCTCTATTTCAAGATTTTTGTTCGACGCTTGTTTTTAATATCATTGACTTTTTATGATATAGGTAAATACGAAGAATATCCGTTATTCATGAGGTTTACACTTCGAAAAATTTCACGCCTCATTGCGAGAAGTTTCATTTGGTCCCTGACATATCCTTCCTCGCAATGCCATCCCTAGAGAGTTCACACACGCCTTCACATGTCGCCGTTAAATTACGACTGTAGCTGTACGTCCGCATCTTATAGGCAGGCGCCTTCGTTTGAGTATTCTATATGTGTATGTCGTGTCAATACGTATATCATGTACAAATATTTGCGCTCTGTTATTTGCAGCTCGTTACGCTTGGGAAACTCAGACTGATTTACCTCTATGACACAAATCCTGTAGCATTCGGCGTAATCTTGCTTTGCGAGTAAACAAACAAATCCACAAATATTGCACCAACGTTGGCAAGTTTGGGTGTAATAAGTATCTAGCGTTGGGTGGCACGTACGTTGTCACCCCAACTTGTCTGCGAAACGTTCGGCAAACAACGTGCGTGATCGAAGTCGAGTCTATCGGCTTTCTGTACGCATCTTTGAGTATCTGAGAATAACACACGACAGCAAGACTCCACTTGTTAAAATAAACAAGCGAAGAGATACGTTCTATTCAACATAAATAAAAACAGTTAGGTTTTAATAAAATATAAAAATGAAAATTTACGTTTGTTATGTAACTTCTGTTTCTTCATCAACCCGCAAAAGTCCTTTGTAGGATGTTTAACTCTCCCGTTAGGAAGATTTGCTTTAATCGCCACACTTGGCAGGCGACTTGGCGATCGCAATTCTAGACGATTCGCACCATTGATGCAGTCTAGATATTTTACGTCTCGCGTTTCCCATATTTGCTTTTTTGAGACCCACGGGTCGAAATGGGGTAATGCACCGCCACATCACGACTTTTTAGCCATATTGTTTGTGTTAAATTTCTTTGTAGTTTTACTTTTAACTAGTCATTTAATTAATCGAAATCACACCTGGCATTGCTTTTATGTGTTCGTAAAGTTTCATCGCAATCGGTGGGGCCATTCCGAAGATTGGCTCGAACAGACAGACAGAAAAATAGACAGACGGACACAAATTAAAAAAAAATCTTGTTCATGTCTTTATAGCATGCAAATAACCCCTTCGGCTTTAATTAAGGCAGTTATTTCGATGTTACAGACAGACACTTCAATTTTATTTTTAAGTATAGTTTAGTTAGCCTTCATTTTTTTCATACACTGCATAGATCAACAAAGTTGGAACACTTTGTTATTATAATGACAATTTTATGAAAGTAATACAGGCATTAAAGCCATGTTTTCAGCATACTTTATGAAACACATATATAATCTTATAATCATCGATGCTTATTAAATTCTAGTCATGCATAGGATTACGGAGGAGACAACTTTAATATCAAAGATTTATACTGAAAAGTCACGGGATTTTCCTTATTGGCAAACATGGAGGGGACCCGGCTGATAATTAATCTGGCCAGACGGATGGCAGGGCGAGAGGTGTGGAATACAAATCACGGGTATGCGCCATCGTGATGAGAGCACTGTATGCGGCAATAAATTTACAATTGCAATTTGGAACATCTCATGACAACGTCTGGATATGAATACAGGATCAGTAAATTTCTGCAAAAGACAATTTTGAATATTTTAGACAAATTATATACTCGTATTTCTCTTCGCAATCGACTTTAAGAAAGGAAGAAATTTCTTGTTTTGTTCTCATTTTTTTATATAATTATGAACAAAACATTGCTTGTTAAATATGTTTTTTTTAATTATCTATGTTTATTTAAAAAGGCTTTTATTCTACAAGGATATGTCAGCCTTATCGTAAAATAACTTATACCTGTTACACAAATCCTATTTAGAAAGGGGGAATTAATGTAGTAAGAACATGGAAATCAATGATTTTGCTACCACTGAGTGTGGCTCCGCAAGTATGCTCAAAAACCAAGCCGTTTCACACAAATTGATATTAAATTCTTTGCACCAGATTCTCCCTTTCCCTTTGATATTTGACACATTCTTCGCAATTCGCAATTGGGCGAGTCTGCTTTTTTCATCAAAATTACAATTTTTTTATTGGGGTAATGCCCAGAACGTAACCTATGAATAGCAATTATATGGTTTCTATTCATTTCAATATTATTATACCACGGTATCCGAAGAGGCTGACTTTGAATTGTTTTATACCATATTCCTTTTTCCCTTCTTCTTTCATCGAAATTCTCTCTAAATTTATCATAACAAAGGTTTTTGAATTTTGACAAGGTTTCCGTGTAAATTGGCAAAATATTTAATTCGATTCCTTGCGTTATAGCGGCTTTTGCTAATAGGTCAGCCTCTATAAATATGGTTAATGTTAGAATGGACTTAAGTTTTAATTTTAATTTAATTTATTTGCTGCTGTATATTTCAACAGTAACTAGAACTTAAGAATAAGTTTTTTTAGAATAGCTATTATTATAGTTCAGCAGAAGTATTGTTATTTGTTTATTCTTTATTGGACCTTATACAATGTATAGGAACAAAAGGCGGACTTAATGCAAAAAGCGTTCTCTGTCAGTCAATCTTTATATATAATAAACGATGGATTGTCATCAAATCATTTGGTATTAAATAAATAGCTGATGCGTTTATTTAAAAGTGTAACGGAAATGGTTCGTATCCAAACAAATTATCCTTTAGTCACGTCTCACTTACATTGTAACGTTAACTGGAAATCTTGCAGTTCAAAACAAACAAAGATACTTAAAGCGTTATGTGACTTTATTAAACACTGAGTAGCATTCACTTTTCATTGTTCTACTGTGAAAATACGAAGATAGCATATAAATACGATTGGTACATTTATTGACATTTATTTATTTGCCAACAAAGAATGGAACGCAGTATCTTGAATCTAAAACTCACAGATCGAATCGAACTCTAGAACTTAGTATGTTGACATTAGTGAAAAAGGGGCCAAGATGAAGTGGCTTTTATGCCAGTCAATTTTGCCGCATGCACTCGCATATATAGCCGAACGCTGTGATCACTCAACTGACGATCCGAGGTAACTTGTCAGGCCTCGTAGGTGGAGGGATGGCCTTGATCAATTCTTAAAGGATCTAAAAATATGAATGTATAGAGGGTAAAAGAGGAAGGCCTTTGCCCAGGAAAGAATTAACCAGATAAGAAAATATTTGCTCTTTACTGCATTTCCTTTGTAAAATAGAATAGATTAATAAAAATAAATTAAATGTTTTTAAACACACTAGCAACCAATTCATATATAAGCTATGTTTACTTGTAATTGATATTGATGATATAGATAAGGATAAAGTTGTTGTTATCTTAGCTGATTTCAATGGCAATATCTTATAGACTGTTCAGAATATCATATTATATTTTCGGAAGTGTTTATACGTGGTAGAGCCATGCTGCAACCATATTAGTAGTATAGTTGTTGCACGAATGGGTCGGTTCGCCCGAAGCAGGACCACCCTTTCACAGAATACCAGCGTAAAATAGCAGCTTAACACTGCTGTGTTTCGTATGGTGAGTGTAGAGAACCGGAGACCCATTTTTACTGGAAAAGAGGCATTCCATCTTAGTCTTCACGGGTGACAACGCTCTGCATTTTGATTCGTTATTGAGGATAGATGTAGATGTCTATGGGTCACAGCAACCAATTACCATCAGGAGGACTGTGTGCTCGTTTGGCACCCTATCCTATATAAAAAAGTGCTCAACTGAGTTTCAAATCATCAAAAAAAAAAAAAAGCAGATACATTTCAAGCGGCTTCATAGAAACAGAGAGAATACCATTTTGGTTTATGCACAAATGTAGGCTCCAATGGCTTATGGCTTTAAAAAGTTCTAATTTCTTATTTAAGTCAAAACTACCCACAAAAATGTACTATGGCAATTACCTATAAAATTATATCAAATAGCTATGTCTAATATCAATAGCTTATTAAATTATGTCAAATGGTCTTTAAATAAAAATATTTTTATTAAAATGTTATATAACTTTAAAAAGGTTGATGTAAGAAAAAATTTCATCTTTAGCTCGAATTATTTCAAATGTCTGAAAAGCAAGTCGTAAAGTACGTCAACAAAAAAAGTAGGTATGAAGTTTCTCCGTTTGCCTTGACAATAGAAATTCTTCAGCTTTTGTTGCTGGTATAAAGCATTTACGTTAAAGTCAGCGTTTATCGTAAAAGTGCGTGGGTGACGAGTTACGAGACTGACTCAATGGGCGCAAGACGTTGAATCAACTCGAGTACTCGCATCCGGTGCTACAATGTGGATTGTAAACTGTTACATTCTTAAATATAATTAGGATATTGCATTCGTGGCACTTATTTAACAGTCTACATTTTTACTATTAATATTAATTTCCTCCAGACCGAATTTTGGCTACGGCGGCCAGCCACAATAGAGACTAACCATATGCGTAGGACATAAACTCTCATATTCTAATGAGATGGCAATTCGACACGACCGGAGAGAGATCAGGCGCTGGGCCAGGCTTTAGGTGCTATCCGAGAGAACGGATGAACACTGCCAACTTCCTTTCGGGCTGCTCTTGAGAATTCCGTTACATAAAAACCCAATCGCTGATTCTTGGCCGCATCCGGGATTTGAACCCGGGATCACATGATCAGCAGCCGCGCATACGTCCACTCCACCAACACAGTATAAAAATTATATGACATTGACAATGACATTATCACCAGACTGCTGAGTCTTATCAGTCGCATTTCAGGAGCTTTTACTTCTGGGAAGAATTTTTCGTTAAAAAAAAAAAAAGGTGTATTTAATCTCTAATTGATTTTCGACTGAACTAAATTGCAATTCATTCATTTTGTCCCTCTATTTGCAATTAGCTGTATGCAATTTTTATTTAAAAAAATTAATAAAACAGTACGCAAAGAACATTGCTTGAAAACCTACTAAAAGCATCAAGTAAACAGAGAAATTGGCAAGAGAGCAATAAACAAACGCAGGGTGAAATGTCGGTTTGTTCGCGGGCTATAAACTAGAATAGGCTTACTGGATCCTGGCCCGGTAGGCGTCAAGCTGTAATTAATGGAATGCCAGGACAGTC
This sequence comes from Parnassius orleans, assembly GCA_029286625.1. Classification (NCBI taxonomy): domain Eukaryota; kingdom Metazoa; phylum Arthropoda; class Insecta; order Lepidoptera; family Papilionidae; genus Parnassius; species Parnassius orleans. The sequence goes on from JAGSMP010000071.1 coordinate 3,708,704, forward strand.
AGGGGTGAAATTGGATCAATTTAAAAGCTATTTATAGCTAGGCTTAGAATAATATTTGTAATCACAACTATCAAGAAAAATTATCTTAATATATTTTTATTTTGAAATATAATAAAACCTGCTTAATTTATTAAAAATTTTACTTAAAAATGTAATTTTTAAACATTAGCTTCTGACCGCAGTTCCATCCACCTGGAAACAGAAATCTATATTTTTCCGAGATAAATGGTTAAGTTAATTAATGCCCCAGGTGTTAATTCTGGACATGATATATCAGAGTGCCAACATTCTAATCTGTTTATCCAAATATCTTTACAAACTTCAACATAATATGTGTAATATTATATACTTGATTGATTATATGACTTGATTTTAATAAATAATATTTGTTCTTACAAGAATATAAATAGATTGTCATTTCTAATAAAACTGAATAAATTACTTACTACTAACCCAAACGTACACGTTCAGAATTGTTTTTAAAATTTCAAGCGAAATTCATTGCTCCCACGGGACACCATAAATATCGCAAGCAATAAACCGTTCCAAAATGTTCCCCATAAAAATTCTACGGATTCAGCGTGTATTAAGTGTTCTTCAGTTCAAAGCATTGGAAGTGCTGAAGACCTTCGACCCTTGCATTTCGCTATTGTTTTAAGTGGGCTACACTTCGTTACGCCCCTGTGCTCAGTTGAATTTCGGATAGAGTTTTTTTTTTTAATTTTTTTCGCAAAAGGGCCCTAACGCTAAACTGATAATGAAAGCGGGAGAATGGGGGAGATGCGGATACACGAAACGGCGAAGTCTGAGAATGAAAATTTATTGTTACTCGTGTAATGGTTTTCATTACCTGTAATAGGTCCATTAATGCAGAACTTAAACACCTGGCTGAAAAGGAGCTGGTAATGTATTGTTACTGTTACGGGTATGGTCTATTTATTGCAACATCCACTTAGCAATATGGGAAGGGCAGTTTAAAACAACACCTACACAGGTACCCTATTAGATAAAATATAACCCTACTCTGTACATATAGGTCTCTAGTGCCTATATGTACAGATTAGGGCTATATATTTCTCATCATATAACAAATTGTTATAATTATAATTTATACCTCGCGTCAAAACCAACCTAACCTACGTACTTTTGCATACATTGAATTCAGTTGCCGAGAAAGTTGTTTTTTTTTGTTCATACATTTTCAAAAAACCACTTTTTTATATTATGCTATAATTATTAGGTAAGCTACACTATCTAATAAGGTTAGCCTGTAATGATAGTTGTGTTGTTAGATAAACAAATAATGAATGTATGAGCTCAAATTTTATTCTTTAATAATTAAACTTCCTTTTTTAGTAGTAAGCTAAGTCCACTGCTGGACTCTCTTTTCACTTGCACTGGGAAGGTTGTTTAAGTACCTACAGAGAACAATAGATCATCTGAACAGTTTGAAAGTTTCTCAATTGTACTTTAAATAAAAGAAATGTCTGTTCTGTCGGTAGAGGTGTTTGAGTTTGAATATTAAAGGATATTACGAACGTATTATATGAGGTATGACAATGAAATGAATAACCAGATCCGTGCCTCTCTCGCAAACATTCGCGCCCCTCGAATAAACATTCCGCTACAGTAATTTATCTCGTTTCCTTCAATTACGAAATTTTCGTGATGTTACAGTCTAATGTCAAATAGGGTGAACTCTACTATATCACAATGTATATCCTTCCAGTCAGATTAGAGTCAGGTCAATTTAGGCGAAGAACTGATTCAGCATTTTAACTTTAATAATTAAATATCATCCTTATCCAATTGAAATAGAGTTGTAAATATTATGCAAGAGATAATTTGCTTTTGGGTTTGGGCAAATTATATTTAAAATGTCAGTGCAAAATGCTCGAGCACTTCTGTGCTCCATTATCATCATCATTATCATTTTAGCCTTTCACAAGCCCACTGCTGGTCATAGGCTTACCACAAAGAATTCCATAGAGATCGCTTCTGAGCCACGCGCATCTATGAAATTCCTGCACCTCTTACCACTCCATCACGGTCGTCACTCCATCTAGTGGCGGCCGCCCTACACGCTTGGCTGTACGAGGCTGCCACTCGAGAATCTTTTTTTGCCCATCGTTTGTTAGTTTTTCGAGCTATATGGCCGGCCCATTTCCACTTTAGCTTAATGATCCGTTGGGCTATGTCGGTTACACTGGTATTCCACTTTTCTAATTAATATGAACATTTAAAGTTGTTATGATATGCAGTTATTTAAATTGGTTTATATCTAAATAAGCTAAGTAGAAGTGTTGTTACAACTGTAACTTGTAAGTTGCATTCTGATGAAAAGGTCATTGCTTCGATTGCGCAAAAAAATCTCATAAATTTTGTTTTGATATTTCATTGCACATGAAAAATCGTTACTTTGACAAATCGTTACTTTAGTGATATTATATTTGTTTCATTGTCACAGATTAACAGAGCTCCAAAAATTTTGCCCCAATATTATTTGTAAATCTCCGAAAATATTATGTATTAAAAGGCATTGATTGAACTGATTTTCGTAATTTCGTCTGCAGTTGATCTTTTATCTCGTTCCTATCTTTTCCCTAAAGGCAAAAACGCCCTCGGGCGGTGAAGAATATGGGGAAGGCGGTCTTAATTAGAAAATAATGTCTAAGCAATTAATCACAGTACCAACCCTAAGTATACTTATTTTTACGTATAGTACTTGTTTTGTATATGTTAGATCGCTCAGGAGACTGATTTACAACGAGACGTGGGCAAGGGACGTCTCCACTAGACCTGAAACTGTTCCGGTTCGTTTCATTCCACCGTATTACGATTTACTCATTGTTGTAAAAGTCAAAGGTGAGATTGACCGGCGTAGGGTTAAAAAAGTGGTTTGTTTTTGCGATTTTATATTTTTGCGCTTCAAATAAACAAATATACGGGACCGAAGGCTTTGAAGTATTTAGTCAAGTTCTTTATTATCTTATTAAAGTATGATCACACAGAAGTATGATACTTTGTTTCACGTACCTTTAACCGACGAGCATGTATGATTAGATATATTGATATGAAAGAATCGAGAGAGGTGTGTCAGTGTCGCGATAAATGGAATATAGTAGTCACTGCTTATCCTTCTAAGTGATAGTCGTGAGAATTTATGTTCTGTTTCAATTTTTACGTGGTAGAGCCATGCTGCAGCTATATTAATAGTATAGTTGTAGCACGAATGGGTCGGCTCGACCGGGGAAGGACCACGCTCTCACAGAATACCAGCGTAAAATAGCAGCTTAATGCTGCTGTGTTTCGTATGGTGAGTGTAGAGAACCGGAGACCCTTTTTACTGGAAAAGAGGCATTCTATCTTAGTCCTCACGGCTGACAACGCATCTGCATTTAAATTCGCAAACGAAGATAGATGTAGATGTCTATGTGCCACAGCAACCACTTACTATCAGGTGGACTGTGTGCTCGTTTGTCACCCTTATTCTATAAAAAAAAAAATCACTTCTTAATTTCACCAGCTCATGACAGTCCACTGCTGGCATTTAGCCTTTTACGTGAGGATTTACCGAAATGAGGCCATGAGACATAATCCCATAGTTGATATAAAACTGGGGCAATGGATTCCCTTACGCCTTCACCACAGTAACTTATCACGGAATGTTAATATTATTTAAATGTGATAAAGCCACACTGCAAAACACAAGCACAGAATACCAGCGTAAAATACCAGCGTAATGCTGAGTTTCATATGGTGAATGACGGGAACCAGAGACCAGAGAACCAGAAAAATAAAGTTTTTAATGTAACTATTCAGACGACATTGTGATTGTGATGATATTATTACTATGATAGTCCTTAGTTCACTCAAAGAGGAGAAAAAATTACTTTTAATAAACAGTAAAAGCGAACTTCACGCCGCAGCGGACATAAAATAGTTTTACATTCCAAAGTCGGCGCTTCAATTCTTGTATATTACCATGTCTACTATGTCTGCGCACTGACTTCAGATAGTGAAATTATTTAATTCTTTATAGCTCTTTGAAGTCGGTTTTTACTATTTATTGAATAACTCAATATCAAAACACTTAAATTTTTTGTTATAGTATTAGAGAAGTATTGAATAAAACTATGAAAACATCTGATGTTATGACTGTGCACGATATATTTTGATACCACAGTTAACAAAGAAGTACTTACTAGCCCTAAACTACTCGTATAATAAACGATGGTACGCATTTGCGTAAGATCAAAGATGGGATGCATTGTTAACTAGAAACGTTAACTGACAATTCGTGTTTAAGCACGTTGACTCCAGCGATGTTACCACTACGCGAGTCTTACCTTATGTAAGACTCGCGTTCTTGCTTTTTTTTTGGCAACCTTAATGCTTACTTCAGCCCGGCTAGCATGAACGGGGGACAAAAATTTTATCCCCCGATTATATCCACTGACAAGAGATAAAATTATCTTGTTATGTCAAACGGGGAGAAGTATATCCCCGTTTGACATAACGAGTAGACATATATCCCCGTCCGTAGCATGAAACCAAATGAAAGATAAAGAATTATGCTTTTTTGACATTTGAAAGGGACAATTTTATCCTAGTTCATTGGACGTGGGTTGAAGTTTATATTCATAAAAAAAATCTATCTAAGTTTATTTCCCATTTTATCTACTGTGGATATTATATCCACCGGTGTGCCCATGCTCTAAGGGTGGATACAACTAAGCGAGGGGATAAACATTTTCTTCTTTCCCCGGGGATAAAATTGTCTCCTACCCATGCTAGCCCTGCTGACGTTGCAGTTACGTCAATAGTAAGTTTTAAGACTCTTTTTAATATTCCTTTTTCCCTTGTCAATACCCCAAGTAGCCTTTATATGTTCATTTTCCGTTTTAGATATTATTCATGGTAGAGAGATAGCAACACAAATAGGTAGGTCGACCGGGGCAGGACTACGCACGCACTCTCACAGAATATCAGGGTAAAATAGCAGTGTAATGCTAGTGTTTTTTTTTAATGAGTAAGGAGCACCAGAGACTTTATGCTGACAATGAGGCATCCTATCTTAGTACACAGGGGTTAGAAGGCATCTGAGTTTTGATTATTAATTGGAATGAATGTAGGTGTCTGTGGGCTTCATCTTCCACGTACCTTTACGTGATTGTAAATTGTGTGCCCGTTTGTGTAAGCGGTACAGATTAGTCTAGTTTCTTTATTACACACATCTTAGTATTAACTGACATTTAAAGCATTAATATTGACCACACGTTTTTAACTGTTATAAATGTATATTTGCTTATACGTGACAAACATCCGCAAATCCTCCAAAAGACCTTGTTAGTGAGTAAATGAACGTAATTGGTAATTCAAAACCGCATAGGGATGCGGAGTCGTTATAAAGCGTACAAATTTTCACAAACCCTTTAATCCACCACTCGCTTATTTCACTTGGCCCCTCAATAGTAAATTCATCCCCAAGCTCCTCTCCCCTTGTTCACGTCAATGTAATTTCGGTGGTTCCAAAGAGATTCCCAAATTTAGTCTCTCTTGTTTTTGAAAGCAACATTCCAACTATTACCAAATAAAAACTTGAAAAAAGGGATGAATGAACTTTAAAGAACTACATAGCTTTAAGGCTTAAAGAAATTATTACTATTCAATTATTATTACTATTAACCACAAAGATTTGATTTACCTATTACTATTATTATTACCCTTGAAGATTTGATTATATACCATATATACTTATAAATAAAATTGAATTGTCTGTCTGTAATATTGAATAAATGCCTTTTATCAAGCTCAGTGGGTTATTAGCAAGTCACTAATAACCCACTGAGTAACTAAGTAACCATTTGTAATAAAATTGTTTGTCTTTCTGTCTGTCTTTCTGTCCGGGTTAATCTTCTGAAGGGCTGAACCAATTGTGATGAAAATTCACGAAGAGATAGAGTGCATTGCCAGGAGTGATCTAGACCATATTTTATCAAAAAAACATGGTGTTTTTTTTTGTGATATCTAGAAATCGATAAAATATGGTCATTGGTTATTATTTTAAAAAATGTTAATGAAGCCACATTCATAGATCTCATCCGGGCAAAGCCGGGGTGGGTCACTAGTATACAATATAAATAGGTACTTTAATTTGAAGTAAATATTTTACCTAGCGGCTGCCCAAGGTCAAGAACGTTGCAAACTATACTCGTAGGCCACGAGTGCACTTATTTGTCATTTCTTTATCTTTAATTGCTTTTACAATTTGTTAAAATTAAAAAGTTCATTATTTTTGAAAAATATATATGGCAAAGGCTTCTTCTATTCTTCGTTCAACTATAGTTAGTTAAACATAGTTAGTAGTTATATAAATCTTCCGTATTTTTATATTTGTACGGTTTTGAATGATAAATATTATTATTTATTTGCAAAAAATATTTTTATTGATACGATTCCATTCCAAAAATAGTGGTATATGATTCATTACAGTATGTATATATTATATTATATTATTTCTATATAAATTATGTATTATTTAAAAAATCTTATAAGACTGAGTAAAACGAAATATTGTAGGCTACATTGTTGCTTATAAAATGTAGCCGACGCAGATGTCGGAGAAACCGGAGGATAAAGAAGGGTCCGCCGACGTGGCCTGCATTCTAAAAATGTGGTAAAAAATTCGCGATCGTTTCGATCATGACAGTATGAGAAGTACATGCCCAAGTAGTTTTGACTTACAAACAAAAGTCAACAAAATGTCAATGAGAATATATTAAGGGATAAAAAATACGACGAGGTTATTTAATACATTTTCTTCTTAATTTACAAATAAATTCGTAGTAATTCATATGTGAATACCTTTTTATAGCAATGTAGATTTAAAATTTTGAAATGTATAAAAGCTGTTGGAGTTTTGAATACAATAAATAAATAAATGGTTAAAAGTAAGTTTTAATCAAAGATTTTAAATTAAAAATTGAAAAATCTTTATTGCAACAAAAAACAATTTATAAATATCAATGTGGCCCTAGCTCCTGTAAAAGGTTAACCTGAGTAACAGGAGCTAGTTCCTTCCCATATTTAATAAGTTTTTGTTGAATAAAAACACAACAAACCTACCTACATGCATAAACCTACGTGGGTGCGCGCGCGCGCCCTGTGTGTGTGTGTGTGTGTGTGTGTGTGTGTGTGAGAGAGAGAGTGAGTGAGTGTGTGTGCGTGTATGATTTTTATGATTTTTAAATTTGTATGATTTGTATGATTGCCTAAATTAATAATGATTACAATTACATTTACATATTAGAGGTTAATAGACATTATTATATCAAAAGGATAGCAAATAATTCCAGTATTTCTTAATCCAGGATATCTTAAAAATAGCTCATTAACCCTTTTCCGTAAAATATGATATATTTTAGAAATTCAATTAATATTTAATGGTCATCAATATATACATATATGTCAATACTTAATGACCAAATGTATTATGAAATGAACAAATTTCTAAAAATATAGAAAAAGCGCTATAACAAGAATTTTTATTATAACAAGATTCAAAAGAGTGATCCTTATTCAAGCCTTGCTCTGAGGCTTCAAAATCCCTCTAAAAAGAGATATGCGCCCATGAATAGACTCGAGAGCGCTTGAGTTGTTAGGTACCTTGCAAACACGACAGGAATACTTATATATAGACACAAATACCCCGTTAGAAGACATTGATCATTTAGCAAAAAAAATGCAAATTATTATACTTAAATGTTGAATATTCTAATAAAAATATTTATTACAACCGTTTTTAAAATTCTGTCTATCCGAATTAGTCCGGACAGAGAGATGGACAGCTGTTTGTCTCTCCGGACTAATTCGGAATGTGATGAAACTTTACGAACAGATAGAGAAAAATGCCAGGCTATATTTTTGATCTGAAAACTTAGTTCTTTTTTTTTGAATAAAAGAAAAATTGACTTGAATCCTATACCTATATAATACTGTTACTACGTAGTACTATTATTTATTCTGTGCCGTTACAGCCTATTAAAAGTCCACATTAGCCTTCCCATAGATTGCCTCATAGGGGGGACATTTGCCATAGTTTCCACGCTTGGCAAGCGCGTTGGCAATCGCAGGTTTTTAATTTTAGTCGTTATTAGGAAGACGCTGCTGCCCATATCCTGATTTGTTTCCCTCTGTCGCCTCTTACGACCGTGTAGTGGCGGTGTAAGAATATCCACTACCCCATATCATCGTGGGTGTCGTAGGTTTGTAATAGACCAAACTTAATTCAAAAATAAATAAATAAAAATAATAGTTTTCCAATTTGTCCGGATTCTGCAGTAAAATGATTAGCAAAAACACATCGTCTAGTAACGTGCCCCGGAATAAATTATGGTAAACTTAATTAAAGAGTTACGTAGTCCAGTGTTTTGAGGTTTACGTTCTCTGAAACTTTTGTTTAACTTTGATTATAATTATGTTTAATTTAATGTTATAGTTAATTATAGACCATACATTTGCTTCATTGTGATAAATAATATAATATGTTAAAAAATTCGTTTCTACAATTTGTACTATCTTCATGTAACACTTTATTTTATAAAATTAAATTAAAAAATTATCCTCGATTAAGAACCACAATAGTATTAGAGGACTAAGATGGAATGCCTTGTTTGTTAAAAGGGTTTCCGGTTCTCTACAGACGCGAAATGCAGAAGCATGAAGCTGCTATTTCACGCAGGTATTCTGTGGAGCTTTTTTTGCTGTGGTTCAGCACGATCAAGTTAGGTCAAGCCGACCCATTCGTGCATAACCATATTATAGCTACAGCATGGCTCTAATACGTATGAACAAAAAAAAAAAACTTTGCATTTGACTCCATGGTAACATTACCGGTTCTGTAGATGTTTATTGTTTATGTAGCATATAAACTTTCTATATAAAGTTTTGCCGTGGTAGCTCACGGTTCGATCCCCACCGGCACCAGTGAAATTGTTAATTGCAATTTTAAGTGCTGATTTACCACCTCCTCGGCGGTGAAGGAAAATATCGTGAGGAAAGCTGCATGTCTGAGAAATAAGAAAAAAATATTTCGAAGACTTGTGCAGTTCGCAAACACGCATTGGGTTAGCGCGGCGGACATTTCCTTGCCCTAAAACCCATTCAGAAATGAGAGGAGGCCTGTGTCCAGCAGTGGGACGTAAATAGCCTGTAACTTTAACTTTTTAAAGTTTTGTAACTTCTTTTAGTTCAATAAAATATGATACAATTGCTTTTGATTAAAATGTATCTATAGTTGTAATTGTAAATGTTATGTTCCAAAAATGTGGAGAGGTTGTTATAATAATTTTATTTTTCCCCAGGATGTTCGTCGCAAATTCTGAGGATATACCCTATGCAAAAACAGCAGACTGTCGCTGTAGGCAAGTCAGTGGTATTAACTTGCCAGGCTGAAACGCCAGACCCCGCACTAGTCACACAACCACAGTGGAAAGATCCTAAAGGATTTGTCATTAATGAAGCCGCGTAAGTAATATTTAACAAACTAATTATTAGAATTATGAAGTTGGTTAAACAAATGAATACTTATGCTTTTCCATCTAGATTCATTATAAAGATATTATTCGTATATTACTCTCATACTCTCATATAATACTCTCGTAATGATAATTCTTTTTGCAAATTATATAAGCTTTAAATCGATCTGACATACTTACGAGGTACTCGGAGGTTTTATTTGATGGATAATATTAAATAATAATCTTTTTATTTTTTTAAATGATATTGCATGTTTTATATTTATAGCAATTGACATGAAAGATGAAATATTGTAGATTGATTTTTGTATATCTTTAACTAGACATAAGATTAACTGGATATAAAATTATTGAACACTGTTGGTTGATGATATAAAATATTATATAAATTTTAAATGTAAACATAGCATGTAAACTAATTTTAAACTACTCGAATTAATGCGATATTGGCCATTATAAACGAACTGAATGAATTAATCTGTATCATTGATTCCAAATAGACCTGGAACACGACCGGAAATCTATACGGAGGCAATGCCAACGAAGCAGTCGCAACTACTGTACATATCGTCTATCACCCCCGCTATGGCAGGCAATTATACTTGTGTCGCGACCTACACCAACATGCCGCTCAGCGCCAGCGTTGTTTTGGACACTTTCGGTATGGAAATACTAAATTCATTGTTCATTCAAATTCAGAGTACAAAGCTTTGTTGAAAGCCCACTTGAAATGCCAGTTTGTAATTTAACAGCTCATTAGCCTAATTAACAATACATTGTATGAAAACTTAACAAGTATTCATTATCTAAATTATTAATGTCATAATTTGTAATATAATATGACAGGCATTGGTTACTGTATTTTAAAGAAACTTATACATAACAAAAATTAAGACTTATTAATTTATTATATTTATTTCAGTGGCAATCACCTGGGTCAATGCGAATGAAAACCAATTTGCAACCAAAGGAAGAGATTTCAAGATAATGTGCGAAGTAACTGCAGAGCCCGCACCTTCGGTTGACTGGTTTAAAGAAGGAACAACCGTGAGTATTTTCTGCCGACTTCAAAAAGGAGGAGGTACTCAATTCGACTGTATGTTTTTTTATGTGTGTTACCTCATAATTTTTTTCTAAGTGAACCGATATCGATCACTCTTTTTTATTTGAAAGCTGGTGATTTTCATGTGGTCATATAAATTTGATCAAGGTTTGACCAATAGTTTTTGAGTTATCCTTAATAACATATATTGAAGTTGGCTGTACAAAATTTTTAATTTTAAGTTATTATACGTAAGATTTAGTTTAAAAATTTCTTAAATCGTTGATTTTTATTGTTACAGGTTGTAACTTCAGATAGGTATGTTATTCACGCCAATGGATTGCTGATCAAAAATGTAGAAGAAAGTGACGACGGAACTTATACTTGTCGCGCTGTTGTTATACAGACTGGAGAACTTGCCGAAAGAAATATCAAGTTAGAGGTAAAACCTCTAAAATTATTTGTAATATAATTTATTAAAGACTTATTAATCACAATTATTTTCAAACGAGCACACAGTCCACCTGATTGTAGGTGGATACTGCCCATAGATCTACATCTATCCTAGATTAAGAATCAAAATGCAGATGCATTGTCACCCCCAAGGACTAAGACGAAATGCTTTGTTTTTAGTAAAAAGGTCCGCGTCCGCGGTTTCCGGTTCTCTAAATTTACCATAAGAAACACTGCAGTACTAAGTTGCTATTTTATGCTGGAGCCGACCCATGCGTGTTCAACCATAATAGCCTAGCTTTTCTACGTATAAACAAAGTCTCCCCATATAAAAAAAGTGTTTTTATAGGTATACACTGCACCCGAAATGGAAGAACGTGAACCAAAAGTTGAAATAAAAGAAGGAGAATCTGCGGCTATTACGTGTAAAGCAAGAGGAAAACCTCCTCCAACTTACACTTGGATAAAAGCTAACACACGAGAAGTACTTTTGATAATTATTAACGAACTATTCGTTTTAATGCTTTAGAACATGATTAAAATACATAACTTTATTCCAGAATTTAGCGATGACTTCAAGATACAGCGTTAATGAAAATACTGGTTTGTTAACGATTGATAGAGTAGAAGCGGGTGACTACGGAAAATATATTTGTAGTGCTGTTAACCAAGCTGGTCAGAATGAAACCGAAATCGAAGTTGAAGTTTTAGTACCTCCTAAAATATTTGAGTTATACAACACAACTGCAGCAGAAAAGACTGATGGAAGATTAGAGTGCAAAGCTACTGGAAGACCTGCACCTCGTATAAGTTTTCGAAAACAAAGCAACAGCGAACCATTCCTTAATGGTCCCAATGATGACGGACGGTAATATAGGCTTAGTCTGTAGTAATATTCTTTATTTTAATGCGTTACGCTATGTTATAGATACCTCTTAATACCTTTATTACATATCACTGTCACCATCCACTATCCAGGTACACTGCTGAAAATAAGCCTCTCTGGAGTAATCATATATTTATTATAACTATTCCTAGGCCTATGTTCATTACGCTGTAATATCACTAATAAAATTTTACTGAATTTGGATCTATATGTACATCGCCGCACAAAGATAATAACTTTCTGCGTTCTCTCAGTTAATTATTTTTGAAAGCTTGAACTGTTTTAACTTATACATTTTATTTATTTATTCTAGGATTATAATCGAGACTAGCAGTCGTCAAACTGGTGATCAGATGCAATCTACCGCAGTTATTACAATATCCCGACTAAATAGAACTGACGATGGTCTTTATGAATGTTTTGCTGAAAATGAAGGTATTTTTAATAAAAAACTCTATATTAAAATCAGTTTGTAAGTTCTATCTAATCCGTAACTAAATTTGATTAACACTTAATTTTAAGGTGGACAAGCAAGAAAAAACGGTCATTTGACGGTTCAATTCAAACCAACCTTTGAGCATATGTCAAATGTACCTATCTGGAGTTGGAACGGCCAACCGGTCAATATAAGCTGCATAGCTGAGAGTATTCCCAATGCAACTATTAAATGGAAGTCAGTATATCATAACTTAGTCTTAATTTTTAATTTGAACAAAACGTGGTAACTTATTTCATTATTTCTTCAAAGGTTCCATGAATATGATTTAACTGAATCACCACATGTGAAGATCTATGGCTCTGGCCCAATCAGTTACGTAACGGTCATCCCAGTTGATCGTAGTTTGTACGGAGTTTACAAATGTATTGCTACTAATACCCTCGGTGAAGCAGAACACATTATACAATTAAGAGAAGCTTTCCCTCCAGGTCCAGTTTTACAAGTGAGAGCCCTATTTAATTTTGTTATGTTAAACAAGCAATAACAAATATTTTTTTAATGTACGACATCATATGATATATCATTCATATTCTTACATTGTCATCCGATTCTGAGCTATGTTCAAAGTTTCAAAGTTAGTTTAAAATCTTTTACTAAAATAATTTTAAAATTACATTAAAGTATCGCTAAATTATAATAGCTACCTAAACGATTTCGACTAAATATTTACCGTAAAAGATGTGGAAATTTTTCGCTTGCATTTATTTTATATTAATAGACATTGATTCTCAAGAATAACAATTAAAATTACTTTAACAAGAATCACAATATTCAATCCATATTTTTTCTATGATGAAACTCAAGGTTGTTGCAGTGAACTTTTTAGCGCACTTATGCACTTTTGGTAGTTTTTTGTTCAATAAAAGTTTTAGATAACATCAAATAAAATTATTTTCAGGTTAAGCAAGAAACTATAACAGCTACATCAGTATCGTTTAATATCCTTGGTCCAGCCGAAGACATGGGACCTCCCACGCTGGCTTTTACAGCGCAATATAAAGAGAACGGAAATTTTGATTGGAATTTAGCCATGAACAGGACATGGTCTGTTAATTCTCCTTATATTGTCGAAAACTTAACACCTATGTATACATACGACTTTAGATTCGCAGCTGTCAACCAAGTTGGTGCAGGATCATGGGGAGCTCCGATAACAGTAGTTATGCCCAGAAGGTAAAAAATCTTTTTTTTTTAAATTAATTTTTAATATATTAGAAAGTACAAGAAAATATATAAGATAATATGAAATATTAAAAAGTTTGAAAATGAAATAAACTACTTGTTTTATATAGGTCCCCACCGGAACAACCAAAATGGAGAGAGGCTATCAGTTCAGAATCACTGATACATGGTAAATTCGCAGACAGATATGAACTACAATGGAAAATACCGGCTCATAACGGTGAACCCATTGATATGTATGAAGTCAGCTATTGTCCTGTAAGTTTTACTGTCGTTTTCTTATTCTTTAGGGAATTTGAGAAATTTCGTTATTTTTTTATATTCTCTCAAGAACTTATTTATGAGCATTATAATTATTATCATCTTGTATGCCATTATGTAATAACTCAATGGATTATTTTCAAAACGCCTAAAGGCAAAATCATAAATATCTAATCATATTAGTCAAATCAAGAGCGGTGTGCAAAGCGCCCAAGGTGTGCGCATCTAGTACTGCGATCGCAAATGCATAATAAGCGTGACGATTTCAACAAATGTATTAATCTTTGAAGAAGCAAAATTATATTTTAATCAAATACAAAATAAAAAAGGAGAGTTAATATAATTACATTTCCTTTTTAGGTATTAAAAGTTAGTGGCGAGTGGAGAGTGGGTTCAGAGTCTCAATGTGTTGTCGAAGAACTTAGGTCATATGAGGCAATCAGTTATGAAGTTAGAGGATTACATCCTGACACTCGCTACAGAATACAAGTACGAGCTCACAACGTTCTCGGTTACTCCCTGCCCGCTCAGCTCTATGTACAGACTGCCCTCGGTGAGTACAGCAATGAGAATAGCAAACCCCACAAGGCTGGCTTCTACAACGTCTATGTCGCCGCCGACACGCAGTCCGGGTCAATCGTCGCAACCTCATGTGTTTCATTATTATTCATCTCCCACCTCGTTTTTTTATTTTCTAATCTAATTATGTGAGTTGTTTGTCTGTCAGTGTTGTAGTGGCTACATAAATGCTGTTTGAAATGCGAATGGTTTTCATAGTAACCTTTTTACCATGCTTTTTTTAATTTTAAAGTACAATTTATGTTATATGAATTAAGGCATTAGCGTCCAGTGTAAGTTTTCCTTATTTATTTTTTGTAATATTTGGCTTAGAATTTTTTAATACCCATTATATAAATAAAAATGCAAACATTTTCAATTTGCCATCTTGCCGACTTTCATTATTAATAAGTAATTCAACATTCTAACTGTTATTGTAAATACAAATTATTTTACATTTCATCACGATTCTCAAGCTTTATTCTTTTACTTTAACATTATTATTTAATTTGTAATGTTACATTATTAACTTATGTGTGTCTCATGAGTTAAATTGAATTCTGTTATTTGTGCATGTTCAAGAATATTTTTAATATTATTCGAAAACGCCTTCTGAATATTCAAAGTCATTTAATTTATTTATCTTGGCGTTATTTTATCCTAAAATGTGGTAAGTTTCATTTTACTCCTACGTTTATTTTAATTTCACCATTATAAGACTTAATTTGTATTTTATTGCATATTATAAGATTTTATCGTATCGTAATGTTTCTAGGTAACCCAAATGGAAGCACAAGCATTTTCCAATGGGCTCCTCTAAAAAGGACATCTTAACTGCGCTTCTGCTTTTGTATTTCACAAAATAAATAGAAAGTTATTGATATCAACATTCAAAATAAACTAATTTAGTCCAAAGACGACTGTTAATTAAGAATATTTGTGTGATAAATCAATTTGTTGATGTATACATATAAGTACGACTATTCCTTGTGATTGATAGAAAACATCATTTAATGTTGCACCTTATACTTTTGATGTTTTAAAATTCATGGTTTATACCATAAAATGTCACAGTATTATTAATATAATGAAATAAAAAATAATCATTAAACGGGGATTCACTAAATTCATATTTATCCCTTAAGACTCTGTATAGATATGTTAAAATTATAATAAATACCTAGTAGATAAATACAGTAAAATACACTGCCAAAATGTTTTACCGCGTGTAGCGTTTATTGTATAACGATAATGTAACTTACAAGTAGGTAGAAACTTATGTACGAATTTTTGACGACTATTTTATGCGTTTAATAAGACTTAGATTAAAGTTTAATAGCTTATTGTGAAGGAAATCGTCCTAATGTAAGATTTTGACCTAACTGGACCTAAAAATCTTTAAGCATGTAAAGTTGGAAGAGCTCAAAAGAAGTTTTCGGATTGTGAATAGATCAGAGAAATGACCAATGTGAAAAAATAAATGTTTCTAAAACAAACATAGTTCTTTGTGAGATATTTCCTAATAAAATGAATGAAATTACTGAAAAAAACATTGCCGTTGCTAAAATAAATTCAAAAACAGAACTTCATTCATTTTAATCTTATTTATTACCTTACACCTACCCTGAATCAGTGTAAATTATTCCACTATTAAACTATATAAAATGTAATATATCTATAAAATAAAAGAAAGCTGTCAAGATGCTTATCAAGAAATCAATCCAAAGTCCCTTATGATTTGAAAAGTGTGTTTGTGTCGCCCTGACTGACATTAGGTAAATATATTTTATATTAATATGTTAGTAGAAATAAACCTGCTATTTTAATATCCTTCGGAATGAACTAATTACTATTCTGCATGACCTTCTTGCTGGATTATGTATTCCTTTTCATTTCAGAAAACGATATAACATATCAAGTACCATTATCAGCATGGTCAATATTGCATTACTAAATGCATCATTTATTCAAATCCTTATAACATTTTCCTATCAGTGTACAGAATTGTTATTCTAGATAACATCACATAATATGTTGGTGTTTATTTATTTTTTACTTCATTATTTTGTTCTTTAGTACATGTAGTCTAAGAGCATCTTTTAGTTATGGATGGATATTCTTTAAAGTGCGAAACTGCCAAATCAGTATATAATCTAAATTATTTTCGATTTATTAAAAGTTCAATAGATTATTGGTGAAATAATTGATTTAGCATAATTTGGTTGTTTCAATATACGTTTCTTTTCGGTATGTAGAAGAACTTTTGTGGTTTGGATTACTGCTTTTAACAGAAAAGTCGTTCGTAAGAATAAACATATATTGTGATGTTCAGTAAAAAATATTTATCGCATTTAATACATAATCCGAATCACAAAATGTAGAAGATGGTTAACATTTATAGATTAGAAACATAACAACTAAGGTGATGGTTTCCAGGAGCCAATTATTAATCGATTTCTTAATACATATTATGTTATTTTTACAATATAGTAGATGTCCAAAAACGCTTATTTTTAAATTGAAATAATTTTGTCATGGGGTTTGAAATATTTATTTTGCATTATGCAAATTATTTGGAATGTTCGCATCTTGACAACTTTTCTTTCCTATCGTTATTCTTAATTCTAAGACTGTGCATCATAGACGTCATAGACTTCCGCTATCACCATTTATCATTATTTCAGTTTCATTCAAACCCCATTTCACATCGACGGAGAGCTTTCTATATAAAGCAAATTATTGTGCTCATCTTTACTTGGATTATCTTTTTCATTCTTAACTGGTGATTGGGTGCACGTTTTATAGAGTTGAAACCACTCTCTGTTCACCATAGTACTCACTATTATGAATGATATGTGTATTGCTTAGTAGGAATCTGCAGAATTTCTTTTAAAAATATCACTCATATAACTTTCGCACTGACGTCAACTGTTATTTACTACAATCACAGCCACGACATCTAACATTCATTTTGACGATTCATTAAACTAACAAGTTGAAGAGCAGTAAACATTGAATGCCAACACTTTTAGCCTGCTGAATGGTACTAAATCTCATTGTCATGAAGCAAAACCGATATTGTCTACTGCTCTTGCTCTTGTTTGTTTTAAGTTTTTAAATTGTATTCTAATTAGCATTTTAAATCAACAGGTGTGGAACGTTCTGGATTTGCCCCGCCTCAACTTGTGTCAAGTGGCACAATCGTAGGAGTGGCATTAGCTGGCGTATTTATGTGCCTCATCATTGTGGATCTCTTGCTATTCTGCTTTAGACGGCAGGGAGTCGTTGCCACGCTATGTGGAAAACGCGCTAAAAAGCACAAAGAAGATGAAGCTAAATTAGGAAGGTAAGGTTTGAAACAACCTTTTTTTATCTTTAATTTTTTTAAGTATTTACTTACATTAATTCATTTTTAAATTTCAATTTATATAGCAATTTAAATGTCATCGACATTCTCTAAATTTGAAGAACGTTATATCTTGTTTTCACCGTCAATACTCCTCGTTCCTTGCCCTTTATTCCCGTACTATCAGTGTTAGTGTCGATGAGAGATGTTTCTGCCCGCTAGTCTGTACGGTTGGCGCTTCCCGCTCCCTTATTGCAGCACGAAGCCGCGCGCGCCGCCCTCTCCCGCGCCCCTGCCGCCGCCCGTCAAGCTCGTGCCAACTCCTACGTAAGGCACTACATGAAAAATTGCCTGCATGCTTTGTTTGTGCAGATATGGTACGGTCTCTGTAGGAAAGTCGATATCGATAAGCTTAACTATGACTTTTAAGAGTTATTCTATAAAATCAAGCCTAATGAGATTTTATAATTATATATTTTCGAACTAATAGGTTTTTATTTCTTGGCATAGTTACAAGATTAACTTTAAAGTATTTAATTTTAAAATAGTCTTTAGACATATTTTTTATTGCAAATTAAATTTACAATGATCTAAAAATATGAAAATACATTTTTGTACTATATTTAAATAATTTAAAAAAATACTCTTTTAAACTTTTCACTGTCCTTGCAACTTCCCGTATTCGATTAAAAGTGTAACTAATTTCTGTAGTTTTTAAAGACGACTTTTCGCTGAGGCCGACCATTTTGTAAATATTGAATTAAAGAATAAGCTTAGCATCACCGCCTTTTGTAAATATTGCCGGTTTGAATTTGGTAACGTATGACAGCTACTTTAATTGTGTAGTTTTGATTTACATGCCTGGAAAATGAACATTTAAATCAAAGTAAAATAGAAAAATAAATTTGGGCGCTACTGCTATCTGCGAGATTTTCGGTTGTGAAACGGTAAATTGCCTGGAACATCTCTTACGGCAATGAAACATTTTTCCTATTTCATATTGCAGTATTTTTTATTTTCTGGTTATATATAAAATATTTTGTATTTATTATATTAACATAATATTGTAAAAGTTTGGTTGATGTTGAAAATATCACATGGCATTTTTGCACTAGTATACTAATAAAAGTTTTATTTCTTTCTTCACGCGGCGTCGATCTGGTAACTTATAGCTATATCCCGACCACACCAGTGTAAGATACGTTTAATACCCATTTAACGTTAAGAATTGGTTGCGCTTTTAGTTATTATTCGCATTTAACTGCTTCTAGTTCATTGAATTGTAATATTTTGCTTGCAAACGTGGGATAAAATATTTTTATTCTATGTGCATTCTATGTATTATTACCGTCAGATCGACTTGGCAATTTTAGAAAGGATAAAAAGATATTATTATAATTTTTATACAGCCTAGCTAAATTTCTTTTTGATTTTACGTGTATACGGGTAGTACTCGCATATAAATTGTAATTTTTTCACGGTTGAGAATCTGTATTCGAAGAATTCCAAAAAACTGTAAATTCCAAGAATTATATTTATTAAACATTGTTGAAGTGACACCAAATATTTACATATTTTTTTTAAATCTTATATGGATGATGACAATATGGTGTTAAACACAATGCTAGACTTTGGAATACGCTATAAATACTCCAAAAATGAGTTGTGTTAGTAATAATGAAAGTACACAAACAATATCGTTATAAATGTGCATGAGCGTGATGAGCTGAACAATGATCATATTGACGTATGAGAATATGTGGTTCGTGAGATCAAGCATACCTTAATTACCAAGTTGATCTTTCACTTCATATAGCTTTATTTATTTAGCTGTAATGAATTGGAAAAAAATACCCTTACTGATTTTTGAGAGAGAATGGATTTAGTAATTTTAAGTAATAGTTGAGTGATAGTTTTTGTGATATATTAATCATGAAAAAATTGTTTACTTTTTGATGATTACATTTTAATATTGCGTTTTATAAATAACTTCAAATATTTTTGTAATAATGCAGAGAAATTGTTTTATTTTTACACGTGTTGTATTTGTAAATAAATTATAATTTTTACTTTATTTAACTGATTCACTGTGATATAGTAAATAAAACAATGGTCTACAGGGACGAGAAGGAGCCTTTGAAGGATACGGGTGATGACACATTAAAGCGCAATTCATCGGTCGAATTTGATGGTCGCCGCGTATACGCCACCAGTGGAGGAACCATTATTGGTAAAAATTCTGCTGTCTGAACTTGAATTTGGGGTGAGAGGATTACTTAAATATTTATTATTTTGAAACCATTTTAGTCATAAGAATATATTACATGAGAAATGTTATTGGATAACGAGTAAAGCTTGTGTGATTGTGACAAGCGCGATCAGTATTCGAAACTGCCAAAACACTAATTGTCATTTTATAATTAAGTGTGTAATAAGCTTTACTTTCTCATAAGTTTACCTGAAGTTGGACGGACCGTGTTGTCACCTAATCGTATGGTTTCCCTTAAATTACATGATCTGTTATTGTTTTACAGTTTTCTCTGCTTCATTAGGTACAAAACGTGCCTTCTAATGTATTCGACTATTTCTTATGAGGGTATTTTAGTATAAGTAAATGTATATATTATTATAAACGTCTACATTATTTGATAGTAATAGCGATAGTATGGTCACAAATTCAGTATCACACTGTACCTCTTTCTATTCACTAATAGTTTTGTAGTGAATATACTAAAATCACCATATCCCATCTCACTATTTTTAGCGTCTTTTTTATATCACAAATCGTCTATTGATTGAAATACTCATCGAAATCATTATATCAAGTAATATGTAATAGGTCTATCCAATAGATATTAATGTAATCGCGAATAACATCACTGTTCCATTGCGAATACACTTGCATCAAAAATTCTTGGTGATTGAATATCATCACATAAAAAATTATATTATCAAGTTATTTGCAAAAGCGTACGTACGAGCGCTTAAAACTCGGCGCTTTTTATTATAAGGAAATGTTAATTAGATTCAACAAAATATCGAAAACAAATCACACTTTTTTAGAGTTAACCCTGTAAATACATAATATTTATATTTTATAGTTTTGTAAATAATTTAAATTTAAGTTTAAACCTATTCGTTTTTAACAATCGATATTTCGATATTCACTTGAAACTATTTT
Source organism: Parnassius orleans (assembly GCA_029286625.1). Classification (NCBI taxonomy): domain Eukaryota; kingdom Metazoa; phylum Arthropoda; class Insecta; order Lepidoptera; family Papilionidae; genus Parnassius; species Parnassius orleans. Next base: position 3,729,651 of record JAGSMP010000071.1, read on the forward strand.
AGTACATGGTAAACTGGAATATGGATCTCTGCACCTTATATTATTGGGTGTCGCCTTTAGTTATTAAACCCAGTATCAATAGCAGCCTAGAAACTATTTGTTCGTAATCACACTTTAGTCATATTTTAGTAATATACGATGTTATTTGATGTTTGTAATCTTTACTATAAACATAGCAGGTTTCAGTCTTATTTACGTTATAAAGTACATAATATTATGTTGATAACAGTTACAAAACCATTTGTTTTTCTATTTTATTATAGTTTTAAACTTTCATTTAATTTGTGGTACACTGAAAATATATTTATCTAAAATATTATTCTTTTAAGTGGTAATTTTTATAATACTTACAAATTTACGCCACTGATCTTCTTGGATGTTTTGTTATTAAAATATAGAGATAAATATAAAGATTCCCTTTCTTTGAAACGTTTTCAAATTTAGTTTTATGAGATTAAAATAAAAATAAACGTTATTTTTTTGTTACTTTAAAAGACTGACAACTTCCTTTGATATATTTAAATGAGCTTTGATTTTGTAGCCTATTTATCGTCTATTTTATAAAGCTTCATAGACGTAAAAAAGCGAATAAGCTTTGTGTAAGTCTCTCTGTCAGCTTTCGGATGAATGTCAACGTTTTAATAATCTTTGTACCAACGGAAATGCGCATTTTTTATAAAAAATAAATGTCTTTATTATATCTTTCTTGTTTTATTTAATGGCCGCGTTCTTATTCACTTCTTACTTTTTATAGAATAGGTGTGATAAACGAGCACACTATCCACCTCATGGTAAGTAAATGCCTAACTTCATAGACACCTACAGTCCTATCCTTGATTAAAATCAAAATGTAGATGCTAAGACACCTACACACCTCGGAGGATTAAGGTAGGATGCTTCGTTACCAGTAAAAAGATCTACGGTTTTCTACACTCACTATACGAAACGCAGCAGTCTTAGCTGCTATTTTACGCTTATATTCTGTGAAAGCGTGATACTTCTCTGGTCAAGATTCGCGCTGCAACAAAAGTATAGCTGCAGAATGGCTATACTATGGTAAATAAGCTTCTTTTTCGTTATCAGCAGAATACCCTTCTTGATTTAAGTATTTTCAAGAATGCGAATAAACTCCAGCTTGTTTCGTATACGTAACTACGAGAACAATTTTTTTTCCTCTGCTTTTCTCGCCTGGACTTTGTTTTTGTACTATTTATTTCATATTTACCAATATGATCAAAGTTTCATGCCAAAATTAGCAAAATGGACCATCCATGGAACTAATTCGGTGTCTGCTTGTCTGTAACAATTTTTTTCCTCAGATACTATAACACGAAATGTTCTGATTCGGGGCATGTTCAGATACATATTCGTAGATCGTACTCAGACTCAGATTGTCGGAGCTTTACTTTACAATAATAAACTTTGCAGTGGAAAGTCGAAGTAACCGATTTTGACCACTTTGGTAGCTGAGTTTTTTTTATACAAGATGGAGCAAACAAGCATGCGGCTCACTGGATGGTAAGTGACAAATGAATTGCAAGTGTGTTTCTAGCCATTTAAAAAGGAGTAGCCTCTTGTCTTGAAGGTCCAAACTTTTTATCGATTCGAGAAAATCGATTTCACAAAGAAGCCGTGCGAGGACGAAAAGATCTGGTCGATTTGGAAGAAGAAATGCAAAGGGATGCAACATCTTTTCGCAGCGGCAGAGGGTCGCGCCGAACAGAAATAAACTTCAATCTAAAATATACGTTCACTTTTCGTACTTTCACATAAGGGATATAGTGATTAATAGGAACTGGAAGTAATTTTAGTATATTGAATTGTAATCTGAACACTTACTGCCAAGTCATCAGAGTAACTGCTGTGCTGCGTAACCCAGGTGTTCGAATCATACCTAGAGTCAATATTCGTACAAAGAAATTGGCTTTCGAGTCTGGTGATTTGACAATGGCAATTGAAATACTTTTTGAGAATTTTAAAAACAAAAATTTCAATGAAAGAAATGTATGTTAATCTAATTTAAATTAAACCCAAGTTAGAATGGAAAGCTTAGGGGCTAAACGCTCGCCGTTTACGCGAGTAACCCGGGTTCGCTCCCCGCTGGCACCAGTGAAATTGTTAATTGCAATTTTAAGTCATAATGCACCAAGTGTTCGGTGATAAAGGAAAACATCATGAGGAAACCTGCATGTCTGAGAAATAAAAAAAATTCGAAGACATGTAAAGTCCACTAACACGTCAATTGGGAGAGCGCGGTAGACCTTCTTCGCTCTTAATCGCTCTCAAAAATAAGAGCAGGCCTGTGCTCAGCTGTGGAACGTATAAAAACTGTAACTTTACACAAAATTTTAGGACACTACTGAAAGTAGCAGATTCAAATTATATAGTTGTTTAATCATAGTGGTTCAACTAGGTACCTAATTATCTCCGCAGTCCTTTCATCGCATCCTAGCCGGTATCCAGTCATTGTACCTCGTGTGGATAGGTTACATAACTTGTATCTCTGTAATGATTTCTTATATATCATCATTATCATCATCATTACCATCATCATTACAGCTGTTCACATGTCCACTGTTGAACATAGGCCTCCCCCATGGAATGCCACAAAGCACGGTCCCGAGCCCCCTGCATCCATTGACTTCCTGCATGTCTTACCAGGTCGTCACTCCATATAGTGACGGGACGGCCTACACTTCGCCTGCCGGTACGAGGCTGCCACTCGAGAAACTTTGAAATAAAAAGTGTGTGTGTACTTATGTACGCACGTAAGAAGTTATACTTCTTTAGCGTAATAAAACAAAAATAACTAAAATAAAACACATTTTATAGATTCATATATTATATTTGAATAACTACCTTGAATATACTTATCAGTTCTCACGAAAACATGACAGTTGACAGACAATTACCAACTGAAGTTGTCGCTTTTAGATTTTGGTGTGCGCGCACATCGTAACAACTTCATGCTGTCGTTTTTAAGTGTCGGTGTGCGCGCGCATCGTAAAAAATTCACTCTCATCATTTTTCTCAAACGCGCCAAAAGAAGTATAACTTCAAAATGAACTAAAACAACACACATTAATCATGGCTGTCATAATTCTAGTGAGAAGACTGTAGTCTTCTAGACTACTACTATATTGTCTAAACTGGATCGTAGTTATGAAATTGTTGTATCGTCATCGATTTACATGTCTATAAAATTTCAAATTATTCTGACGTCCGGAAGTGGGTGAAAACTTAATTATAAGATTCTATTACATTCATACATACATACGTACAGATTACGAGTATCTAACAAATAAAAGCGTGTTAAAATTGGTCTTAGGTGTGATTAGTCTAATTGTAAATTTAAATTTTTATGACGAAAAAACTACGCAATTGCCTTTAGTGACAACTTACAAAGTATTCATTATGTAACTAGGCGTCGAATGAAATTGATTTGAATATGAAGAGACGATATGAAAGCGACAGTAGCCTAATGACAGGGTGCGTACCGCGGACTCACAAGGTCGTGGGTTCGAATCCGCCATTCGACTAATGTCGTGAACCACTCCTAACTCAAGCTTATGAGGAGTGATTGATGGGAATATTAGTAATGTTAGTAGCATTGCTAATATTTTATTTTAAAGAAATCATAATTTCACTAAAATATAACAAAACGTAAGCACGGACGCACCCAACACTAATAACAGTAGAGTTAACAGTTTAATTGCACAGTTCATTATAATTGGACCGCCAACCCTAATGTTAAAAAGTGGAGATATAAATCGGACTTATTACCTTTCAAATGAGAAGTTAAGAATCATACTTATAAGTTTTGCTTTGATTTTAATATTTGAATGTACGGCAAAACTACAATTATAACGACGTACTGATTTATATTGGAATTCATAGTCAAAGTAGCTCCTTAAATCAAATTCAACCTTCAAACATTTCATAAACAAAAGAAACCCCCAATCTGACAGATGTCAGGGGTTGGTTGCTGACTGTCCGAATTTCGTCACCCAAACAATCTCCTATCTATCATATCCTATCTCATATCTATCTTATAACTTAATAACATCATGAAAAGTACATTGGAAGAGTTATGGAAAAAAACAACTAAAAGTTAAATTAGCTTTAAAATTGCAAATTTATCTGTGACACTGCTTGCTTATCCACTTTTCTTCTATAATAAATTAAAGTTTTGCTGCCGTCAAATGATTCATATAAATAAAATTTTATTAAGTTGTACACTACATAGTGTACTTTGTATTAACTTTCATACAATGTACAATACAATATATAAAAGAAGTTTCTGAATATAACCAGTGAAATCATTAGAATTAGAATTTTAGCTTTATACTTTTATTCGCTTTTTTTATTTAATTTTCATTTACTGGGAAGTGACACCTGGGAAGAATTTTCACAGAAAAGATAATTAAATAATATACAATGACGCATGAAATTCTAATTACGTAGGGCATTCTTCAATAGTTGTTTATGAAAGACAAGAAAGGTTGATTCAAAATTGAACCTCTAGTTAATGTTGAATGATGGATTTCGGGGGACTTTTCACCCATCGACTATGAATTGCAGTGTTAGAGATCCGTGTAAAGTAACCCGTTATTAAGGCAAGAAGAGAATTTCTAAGCTAAGGAAGCGACAGTAAAGTTCCATATGAAATCTATTTAAATCTGTGTGAAATTAATATTTTTGTAATCAAAATTTGAATATTGATTTTGACATTGGTAGAACATTAATCATACATAATGAATGCGCGGAGATCCTTGGAATGATACCATGTTTGACATATTATTGGTTGAGAACAATGTAAAGAACATCGAGATATGGAATAGAACTAAACTATAGGTAGAAAGTTCAAGATATTTATCAAACGGACTCAAGTGGAAGTGGGTGGGATACATGGCCAGGCATGAAGTTGTCAGATGGGAAAAATCCTAGTCGGAGCGGTAGCCATTAGATATGAAAAGGAACGCCGTGCGTGATAAACGACGAACCTAGGAAAGAAAAGGGTGCAAAAGAGGAGCTTTTGCCCAGTCGTGGAACATTATGGGCGGAGTCTTATGATGAGTAAATTTTGCACAGATGACTTTCGATGTAAAGTTGCGTAAATGAATCCCGTCTGTACGGGAATTAAATATCATACACTGACTCTAATTTACTGTATGTACTCTAGCTTGAATTTGTGGTGACATTTACCACGTGAAATCAAAACGTTGAATTAGTCAAACTCAAACCACACTATACTTCAACGGAAAAGCGATACTAATTTGTTATGTATTGTGATACGCTTATTAATCGTCGTTCTTATTATAGTGTAATCCATAGTGAGGGGGATGAGCTGGAGCACAATCGCGCCCGTAGTATTACGAACAATGTCGCAAATGTTGTGTAACATCACTTACTAAAGTAATAAGTATTGGGATGTCAATGTGTTATCGATAAAAACACTTTATATTTTTTCTTATTTACACCACTATCACTAATTTTTATCTTAATTACAAATTTTGATTTTAACTATTTTAATTCCGTTATAATATTAAGTATTACGTACTTATTATACCTCAAAAAAACTATGAAAACAAAATCGTGCAACGAGTGCATTTTACAGGCATTCCATTTTAGTCCTCACGGCTGACAACGCATCTGTATTTTGATTCGCAAACTAGGCCAGAGCAACCACTTACCATCATGTGGACTGTGTGCTCGCTTTTCACTCTTATCCTATATAAATGTTGCCAGTGATGGCTTATGGATCTGAGACGTTGTCTTTCACTGCTAGCCGTATGAAGAAGCTCATGGTCACTCAGCGAGCTATGGAGAGAGCTACGCTCGTAGTTTCTCTACTATACGTTGTAATGAGGATATTCGCTGGAGAAACAGAGTAACCGACATAGCGCAACGAATCAGTAGACTGAAGTGTGGCCTTCCTTGGGGGAGTGCTAAGTTCAGCAGTGGACTTGTGATGGGTTGCAATGATGGTAATGATGATTTAGTATTGGTAGGAAAGTTCCGTGCGATGGTTACGTGAATGTGGAGCTAAGGATATGCACGGAATAACTTGTGGTTTCCAGTAGCGGGTGGTGTAAAACCTTCTCGCATACGCTAAATACTATTGATTATCCGCATATTATTATGGCATTAAATAAACACTTCTTTGGGAAATACCTATGTCTCCAATATAACCTCATTCCATCAAGTCATGGATACATCTCTCGCCCTCCGATAGATGATGATTTACTGAAACTTGTAAAGAGGTAACTTTTAATTATATTTGGTACTATTTAATATACCAACGCTTTTCGTATGTTACGATAATATTGCTTAAGTAATTACTATCCTTAAAATTGAAAAAAAAAATTAGTCGACAAATTGCTACCGATAATGTTGCAAAACTATTCGACAAAAGCTATGCGTCACGGCCTGGGTGCAGTCAGTCGCTGTGGTTTGATACATTTTGAGAAACGGGGACGCATTGACACACCCTGCCCTTTATAATTTATGTTTCTGCCCTTAACTATAGAAGGGCAATGCGTGTCGTATCCCTCAGGACTCTAAGACTACAAAACGAATCAAATTTTTATTTTTATTGATTATTTTATTTATAATTAGTTTTCCTTTTTCTATCGCAATAACATCAACATGTTACAATAATATGATTATAAGAGTAATCATATCCGAACAGCATTAGAATTAATCAACAGCGTAGGTATTTAAAACTACAGTTTCATTCTAACATGATCTGCCCATATTATGACAAACGATATTATGGAACTATAACTACGAACAGTCCCAACCATAGGTTAAATGAATACTTCATAGTAGTCCCAATCTGTTCATATAATACCCCCGAAAGCAATAAAAAATACATAAAAGATCCATAAGACATTGGTCTATTTTGGTGGACGCTTGGCTTAATTTCATATTACGCGGGTAATATGAAATTAACGACTACAGATCTAACCCGGTCTAGTTAATAAAACAAAGTTGGAAAATTGCATATCAAAATATGATGTTTAAAGGACATTGGAAGTCTGTCAAAACCTCTAGGAGCATCGCGCTATGCCCAGCAGTTTTACGTGTGTAATAAATTATAGTTCTGATGAGGGTTTTTAACTCAGGCTCCAATGGTCAGATACACTGACAACTGAGACACGTGGTAGTGTTTTAAAAAATATATGACAATAATATTTTTTGCCATAACACTTTGTACAAATTCCTCATATAAATAGTTGTTACCGTTGAAAATAATGGCGAAATTTTCTGTGGTTCCGAACTATAAATGAAAATACCCCCCTTTGATAACAAAAGTCCTTATTGGTTATCCGATGCAACAATTAGGGTTCGACACGCGCACAAGCTTACATGCAAGCTCCCTTTTAAATAATTACCTTGGTAGCAGATGATACGGATTAGCTCCGGATAGTGTATGCCCTCTAATAAACTATGAAGATTGAAATGTGGGTCGTTCGACGATAATATAGAGGTTTGCTATTAACTTGACAAAAAACGCCCATAAAAAGGTAATAATGTGCGTGTTATACTTCTGAATAGAGACGCACGAAATCGAAGTGATCGAGTGTGTAGTGAAGTGAGACGTTCCAAGTATGAAATGAGGTCATTATAATATTACTTTCATTAGTCAAACGTTTTTTTAAATCTACTATCATTATGTTGGTGGTCTTAAATGTAGATACATTGGTGGTCTTAACGCTGTATGCATTGTGTACCTTGACAGGCTTAGAAAAAAATTTAAAAGCCATACAACATTATGTCACGCTAATATAATTAAGACATACATAGCTTTTCTAAAAGATAAAATTAAAAAGTATATTTTAAAAGTACGTTATACATAATTTCTTCCAGTCCGAATTTAGCGGTGACGGCGGTCAGTCTCAACGGAGACTAGCCACCAAAAGCCAACAAAAACACTTTACGTGCTTTTGGAGGGTGGAAGAACCAACTTCCTGATTCCGGACTACTTACTGAGAATTTCATGTTGAGAAACCCAATAACAGATTTTTTCCGCCGATCAATTGATTTTTTGTCTTTGATTTTTTGTCCTCGAACCCGGGGACCTCATGAACAGCAGACTCGCTTACTATCACTAGACCAACGAGGCAGTCAAGTTATACATATACAGCATAAAGAGTAACACTGCTGCGTATTATATCTGCAGCATGAATAAGTCGGCTTGGCAGGGGAAGAACCACGATTGGACAAAATACCAGCGTGAAATAGTTGTATAATGGTGCTGTGGGCTCATGATGGAATTTAGTGATTATGATGATGATGATGATGATGAATTTGTAACTATACTCTTATATAAAACTAGATTGTTTATTAATAAATTAAATAAACAGTCTTGGTATTGTTTGCATAATTTCTTTTTCCATTTTTTTTTATTTCCTTTTTCTTTGTCATAACCCACAAATCTTTATAATTTTAATTTTCCCATGTTTTATTTTATCTTCAATCATGTGTGGGTTCGCGCAGGCACTTGTAGGCACTTAGATACTATAGGACAGAATATGAAAGCTTTCACCGTGATCAAAATCGGTCAGGAAACATCATCATCATTACTACGAAATAGAGGATTCCGATTAAATCCAATATATTAATAATACGAAATAATTGTTTACGTGGTAGAGCCATGCTGCAGCTATATTAATAGTATAGTTGTAGCACGAATGGGTCGGCTCGACCGGGGAAGGACCACGCTCTCACAGAATACCAGCGTAAAATAGCAGCTTAATGCTGCTGTGTTTCGTGTGGTGAGTGTAGAGAACCGGAGACCCTTTGTACTGGTAAAGAGGCATTCTATCTTAGTTCTCACGGCTGACAACGCATCTGCATTTAAATTCGCAAACGAAGATAGATGTAGATGTATGTATGTTATATGATATACTGTTAAATACTATGTATACATACTAAGTCCCTAATGGAGACATGCAAATTATTTTATTCTTAGAAATTATATTTAATATACAAAATTAACACATCAAAATCAATCATTATTAAATCATTAAATTAGCAACAACAAACAATAATATACTCAGCCTGTTTTGCGCGACTATTAACGTGCTTAATAATATAATCGTAAGTCCATCTTTTATTGCAATGATATTCCTTATATCAAGTTGTCAGTAGTTCAACTATTGTAGGGAAGGAATACCTAAATAATGTGTATCAAGTCTTAATTAATTAAGCCATCGACAACATAACACGTTAACAATAAAATTATATTACGTATATAATTATAGTCTCGAATTAAAGATAAGCGCAACACTTGCAAAAGCAAGCAAAATAATAATAATTTTATAAAATCTGAGTAAAGCTATGAATTTAATTAAGTTCCAGCACGTTGGGACTTAATTAAATTTATAATAATATTTATGACATCGATATATATGTACTACGTACTAGATTTGGCATTCCGAACATTCACTATGTTCAAATGAACTGTACTGCAATCCGTACACCTTACTTTAGTGTCATTTACTGTGGCTTCAATATTCACGCAGTGTGGAGCGGCGATTATAATACGAGATTTAAAATTAAAGTTTAAACCTTACGTAAATAACAATTCAGTAGTTAAGTAAGTAAAACTTTTTGTTGTTTACTATCTACCGCGCATGCGCGAGCACAGAGTAGCGCACATTTTTTGTTTGGGATAGCTTCTCTAGTACGTAGTACATATAACTCAATGATTTATGATAATAAATTTATATTCATTAAAAATTACCGTGTATTGGCGGTAAAAGACTATCCACTATCCCATATCATCCCGTGTTGTATGGGTGGCGTAAGAGGCGGCAGAGAGAAACAAATCAGGAGATGGGAAGCAGCGTCTTCCTAATCTATACATCTATACAAATAAATAAAATTGAAGAGTCTGTTTGTAATGTCAAAATAACAGCTTTTTATTAAATGCATATGAAAGTATATACGGTACTTTTAACAAAAACACAATTTTAAAATTTTTGTCTGTCTGTCTGTCTGTTTGTTCCGGCTAATCTCCAGAATGGCTGGACCGATTTTGACGGGACTTTCACTGGCAGATAGCTGATGTTATAAGGAGTAGCTTAGGCTATTTTTGTTTTTGAAAAATAATTAGGGTTCCGCAAAAAAAATTAAAGCTCATGAAATCCAATAGTAATAAATTACACACGAGCGAAGTCGCGGGGAACAGCTAGTCTCTATATATAATAACCAAATGATGTCCGTTAGTCTTGCAAAAACTCGAAAATGGTTCGACCGATTTTGTTGATTTTTTTAGGTGTATATGAGTGGGTCCTTGGATGGTTTAAAAACTCAATTGGACCCGGTAGGTGGCGCTGTTATCGAGATCTAGAAATTACCCGTGCACAGCCGGGGCGGATCGCTAGTAACGACTAAAAATAAAAAACTGCAGTTGCTAACCCGCTTGCCAAACGTGACAACTATGAAAAATATCCACCCTATGAGACAATCTATGGGGGAGGCCCATGTTCAGCTGTAGACTTAAGTAGGTAATGTTGGGAGCATTAAGTCAAAGATTGAAAAAGAGCCACGGAAAATATCAATGTCACTGATTAATTGATTCCAAATTTTGTAAAGTAAAATACTTCCCATGTCTGAAGCACAGGCTTCCCATGTCTGAGCACAGGCCTCCTCTCATTTCTGAGTGAGTTATGGAACAATTAGTCCGCCGCGCTGCTAATTTCATACCGAGTTGATCCCGTACTGTGTGCAATTTACAGCTAGCGCTAAGTCTCCGAGCTACCTCGCAAAATATTTAAGTCGACACATTCCATTTAAGAGCCGTGGTAGCTCAGATGGTTAGCGCTCGCTGTAAGTCACACAGTACGCAAGCAACCGGGTTCGATCCCGCCGGCACCTATGAAATTGTTAATTGCAATTTTAAGTGCTGATTTACCACGTGCTCGGCGGTGAAGGAAAACATCGTGAGGGAACCTGCATGTCTGAGAAATCAAAAAAAAACAATATTTCGAAGACATGTGAAGTTCGCCAACACGCATTGGTGCAGCGCGGCGGACATTTCCTTGCCCTAAAACCCTCTCAGAAATGAAAGGAGACCTGTGCCCAGCAGTGGGACGTATATATAAAGTATACTATTGGCATACTTAGATGCGAGAAGGACTTACCATACTTGTGGACAAGCATTTCCGAACTATGTAGATATGCCTTTACAACTATGCGCCAGCTAGCCAGCATTCCTTGTGGATTTATTTCACATCTCTCAATACTTGAACCGATTGGTGAGCCAGTACCTTCGCAGTGAAAAAGATGCCAGGGTACTGTCGTTGGCCCCTGTAAATAGTCTATGAATGTTTTGAGTACAATTAAGTTAATCGATCGCAGGAGCCACGTTAGTCACTCAAGGTAACACTGAGTGTAGGTGAAGTTGGCATAACTGTCCACTTATAAGTACCTCAAAAAGATGTGATGACAACTTTAAGAAAACTTGCGTTAACCGCTCCTTTATTCGCAATTATATTGTTGTCAAACATTATGTCCAGTATCCAAACATAAAGCAAGAGCATGATGTATTATCTAAACAGGCCAACACTTCGCCAAACTTCATCGATAATAACTTTAACACAATGCAGCCTCTACTAAACGTGCTCTATCAATTTAGCTCCGTTATTGACATCCTGATACCAATATGTTATCCATCAAATTTGCAGGCGAACCCCGGTCTGGCAAACGGCGAGGGTGATAAAATAAGCCAACGGCTATTGGAGGTAAATAGAAATATTAGGTCCTTAATTTACGAAATTTCGCTGTACACAGATACTAAATTAAAGTACATATGATTTATTAAGTCTCAAATTTGTAACACCATAAACTAAAGATTTCAGTAGTGCGACTTAATTAATGACTTGCGGGCTTTTTTCATTCTTTACCGGTTAAACCTTGGTGACTCGAAAAATTGTGTTAACTTTATAGTAAATACAACTAACGTTAATCAAATAATATAGAAAATGTAAGCGAAACCCCGTCTACGCCTAGGTAGGATCTATTAACGTGGTGTTATTTATATTTATCAATATTTCGGTCTCTCAAAAAAATCTTCAAGCTTTTCGGATAAAATATCACCCCGTGTTTTCTATATGTTTGTGAAGTTTCATTACAATCGGTTCAGCTGTTCGAAAGATTAGCCCGGACACAGGCATATAGACAGACAAAAAAAAATCGTTATTCATGTCTTTATGGCATGCAAATAAGCTCAGTACATAAAAAGGTAGCTATTTTGATATTACAGACAGATGCTTCAATTTGAGTTATACAGGGTTATGTTGCAATAACCGGCCAAATTTGCAGAGAAAGTACAGAAAAAGTAATATAAGCAGACGGTGAAGAAACATTAATCAAAAAATCTCAAACATTCTGTCCTTTTTCTACCGACTTCAAAAAGGAGGAGGTACTCAATTCGACTATGTTTTTTTATGTGTGTTACCTCATAACTTTTTTCTGGGTTAACTGATTTCGATGATTCTTTTTTTATTTGAAAGCTGGTGCTTTTCATGTGGTCCCATATAAATTTGATCAAGGTCTGACCAATAGTTTTTGAGTTATTCTTAATCATTCATATTGAAGTCGGTTGTACAAAATTTTTAATTTTAAATTATATCTTTTAAATTCATAATTTCAAATTAAATTTTTTATATACAGCTTAAAATAATGAAGGTTTAATGTATAAGTATTACATTAAACCTTCATTATTTACAGATTACTATTACCATTTACTATATACACTTATAATTTAAAGGTATAGTATTTTATTATGTACAATAATATTAATAAATAAAATTGTATATTATTCATTAAAGCATTTAGCATATTATACAAACACAATCCTTTTTTAAAGATAACCTACCAACTTTTTTAATTTAGATGTATCCCATCAGCGTAAGCCTAATATAATACACGTCACAGCAAAGTGTTGCACTCATCACTCAAAGAAGATTAAACTTTGCTGAGCAACTGAGCTACGGCAGAATTCAATAACGTAATTGGCCAAAAGGGACTCTTTGTCATCTTGCGCTGGGATCCGATTTGGAATTCTTATGTGGAAAATATTTTTGGATACAATGACGTTCAAAAAAAATAACCGCTCTGTTTGGACATCCTAGGGACTAGAATGTTATGAACGTACGTTATAACAGAAATGAGTCGTGATGTTTGAGTTAATGGCAGCTTTGTTTATCTTAATTGTTCACCCATCACGCAACCAAACTTTCACCCTTGGCGAACCTTTTGGTTGCTGAAATAACAGATAAAGGTTTTTGTTTGTTTACTTTACTCTACCAAAACCGCTCCAAATTTTGAGCAGACAAGATTTTTCTTTTAAATGAAACTAAGAATTATTTTTTTGTTATTGTTATATTTTTCATTGTGTGAAAATACTCCTAACGTAAAATGATTTATGTATTCTTAGATAACAAACTTATTTAAACATTGCTTATTCTATCTGTCTCTTTTTGAACGATGGCATATATATTCTAATAGATAAGGGGGCTCCATTAACCATCATATTTAATTTCATCAACTGTTTTATTACAAATCAATATGATATGTATCACGTAGAGAGTAAATAACATAATACGTGATAGAGCCTTGCTACTATATTATGGTTGTAGCACGAATGGGTTGGCTCGATCGGTGAAGAACCACGTTCTTACAGAATACCAGCGTTAAATAGCAGCTTAATGATGCTTAGTTTCGTATGATGAGCGTGGAAAAACGGAGATCATTTTTACTGGAACCGAGGCATCCCGTCATAGTCCTCAGGCGAGACAACGCATCTGCATTTTGATTCTTAATCGAGGATAGATGTAGATGTCTATGGACTACAACATCCACACAAGTGGACTGTGTACTCGTTAGTCACCCTAATACTATTAAAAAAAAATGTTATTTTTAATTAGTAAGAATATTATATCCTCGGAGGGAGGGGGGGGGGGATTTACCATAGTTCCCACACACATGTTATAATAAAAATCAGTCCAATGATATTTTTTTATTTTTTTGTATTATTATCAGGAAGATGCTCCAGTTACGACACTGACGGGGTGATAGTAGTGGTTTCTAATATACCGCCACTACACGGCGAATAGAATAAAAATATAATAAATACGAGTTACATTTATACAATTACATTATAATGCTACTGTGTTTCGTATGATTGTATGGTAAGTAAGAGAACCCTTTTTGCTTGCTGCTAACGAGGCATTCCATTATATCGGCAGGTGTGACAACGCATCTGAATTTAGATTCTTAATCGAGGAAAAATGTAAACTAAAGGATTTATTTGTAATCAAGATTTTGTGCCCGATTGCTATATTCACTATTTGTACAAAAATAAATCATAAAGACACAGAGAAATAATAAAAATACGTATTACGGTTTGTACTTGTAGGAAAAGAAAACCAATTACAACTGTTACATGGAAAAGTAACAACTTGTTTGATTTTCCCAAATACATTGTATATCTATACAAATAAATAGAGCCGTGGTAGCTCAGATGGTTAGCGCTCGCTGTAAGTTTCACAGTACGCGAGCAACCCAGGTTCGATCCCCGCCGGCACTAATGAAATTGTTGATTACAATTTTAAGTGCTGATTTACCACGTGCTCAGCGGTGAAGGAAAACATCGTGAGGAAACCTGCATGTCTGAGAAATAAGAAAAAAAATTTCGAAGACATGTGAAGTTCGCCAACACGCATTGGGGCAGCGCGGCGGAGATTTCCTTGCCCTAAAACCCTCTCAGAAAATGAGAGGAGGCCTGTGCCCAGCAGTGGGACGTATATAGGCTGTAACTTTACTTTTTTTTTACAAATAAATAAAATTGAACTGTCTGTTTGTAATGTCAACATAACAGTTTTTTTACTAAATGCATATGAAAGTAAATACGGTACTTATAACAAAAACACAATTTTTAAAATTGTTGTCTGTCTGTCTGTTTGTTCCGGCTAATCTCCGAAATGGCTGGACCAATTTTGACGGGACTTTCACTGGCAGATAGCTGATGGTATAAGGAGTAACATAGACGTACTTTTATTTTAAAAAATAGTTAGGGTACCGCGCAAAAAAATTAAAACCGATGAAATCCATTCGTAAAAATTATCACACGCGAGCGAAGTTGCGGGCAACAGCTAGTTTATAATAAATGTTTCGGGAGATGCTTCTTACTTCTTATTAATAATCTATAAATAATATAAATAAAATTAAAGTGTATGTTTGTAATATCGAAATAAGTAGCTCAGGAGGTTAATTGTATGTTATTAAGACAAGAATAACCATTTTTGAATATTTTATCTGTCTGCCTGTCTGTCCGAGTTAATCTTTGGAATGTCTGAACAGATGGTAATAATACTTCATGAACAGGTAGAAAACAATAACAGGAGTGATCTAAGCTATATTTTATTTATTTTTAAATAGAAACATTTATAAAATATCCGGTCTTTGTAGATTATCTTAAATCTATATAACGCCACATTTATAGATCCCACCCAGGCTAAGTCGGAGCGAGTCACTAGTTAAAAAAAAATCTTTGTTTATGAATGTCCTGAATTTCCCGGAAATGTTATTTCTCTCGTTATGCACTTTTTGATACATAAATATCCTATAACGTTACTGTTACAGTCTATCAAAAGTGCACTGCTGAACATAGGCCTTCCTAAAGATTGCTTCACATAGTGGAAATATTTGCCATAGTTGCCACGCTTGGCGGGCGTGTTCGCAACCGCAGTTTTTTTAAATATTTTTTAGTTGGTTTGTTTCCTTTTGTCGCCTCTTACGGTACCTACGGGGCGATAAGTGGTAGTGGATATTCATTTACCGTCATTACACGATAACATAATTTTAATATAAAAAAAATACATAAAAATCATTTCGAACGCGTATGACGATTATGTTTTCAAAATATGTTTCAAATTAGATTGCAACTGCTCTAAAAGTTCTTCTTAATAGATTTCGCTTATATCGATAAAAATATTTTATAAACAAGCATTGTGAAGGAAGCCTGTAGAGCCTAAAGATTGATATTACACCATCATAATATGGTGTTTATAAAGACCCACGGAGCTGCAGTTAAGACACCAATACTGATAACCGCTGAACTACACAGTAATCGTAAAATGTAATATATACCTAAATGTTAATAATACAAAATTTTGTAGTATAAAATAGCTATGATGTTAGGTAAAAGGCTTAAGTGCCTTTATAAATGAAGAAAAATTAACTTTGTGCGTACTAATCTAATTATTCAGCGTTTGTTTGTCCAGGCCGGCCATGCGCGGGTCATAGCTCTGTGGGTAAACATGGGGTGGATTATGACGTTGCTCTAATTGTCACAGATATTTTAGACGAAACCTGAAACGCGGGCCCCTTGTTTCGCGTTGACGCATTTTGATTAGGTATCGGATTTGTTTAATTCATTTTGTGCCAAGTTTGTTTGCTTTGGCATTAGTGAAATGAGCATCGATGCGGTCATCCGTTTCCCTGAATTTAAATTTAAATTAACTCATATGATTAATCATCATTATAATTACAGCCTTTCACAAGACCACTACTGAATACAATAATAATAAAATTATAGTGTCCTATTGTATGCAAGTACAGGTGCACTCTCTATTTTAACAAATTCCACCCCAAAGGTTGGAAAAAGGGGTTAAAGTATTCTATAGTCCATTCTAATATTTAAGTATTAAGAAAAAAGTAACAAACGACTTAAATAAACAAAAAAAGAGAATAATACTTACGACTAATTGAAGTAGATTTTTTTTACTATTTATTGAAGTCGATTTTTACTTTATTAAGTTTAATCTAGTATAGATAAAGTAAAATTATGTGTAGAGGTTGACCGTGTAGTGGTGGTGTAGGCGACAGAGGGAAACATGCCAGAAGATGGCAACAAAAAATAAAGAACTGCGGTTGTTAACTCGCCTGCCAAGCGTTAGAAGTATGGAAAATATCCCCCTTATAAGGCAATTTATGGGGAGGCCTATGTTCAGCAGTGGACTTTGATAAATTGTAATCAATTAATGAATTAAGATTTTAACAATTTTGGAATTGTTTTTTCGTTATCGATCGAATTCTATAATTTTTAAAGATTTTTTGCTTCACTTTTTACATAGTTGTATAAATTAGGTGATGGGTGGGGATATGTCGCTACCGTATAACGGATTAATTTTCTGTATATTTATAAGATTATACGGTATTTTGTATTGGTTTTCCAAATGAGGGGCTGACGTATATTATATAACCCAATAACCGGATATCAAAACGTGGAAACCATGTAATCGACCGACACGACCAATTCGTTACCCTCGAATTCGGCGCAGATGGTCAAGCGATTGACCGGATCGCTTCTATGAACAAATCTCACCTAATGCTCGAATATTGCCCGCGGCAGATGTTGTTTGTAGAACAGTTTCGTAGTTGGTCTGTGTACTTTGTTTAATTTTGGGCAAAATGTAATGTTCCCTATATTAGGGATATCGCCCATACTTGAACTTTTGTATTGCGCGTTAACACAACTTTTAAATCATATTAATATTCCATTAACAAGCTATTCCCGGGATGAAGTTCTCGCAAACTTTAGATGTCATGTAAAATAAATCTGTAGAGTTAGGGGAATAAGGCGGACGAGTCTGCGTCCATCGACTGAAAGCGGAAAGTAGCCCAAAAATGCCAAAACCAAAGCCTATGGTGGTATCCTGATGATGGGTAGCAGCTTCTTTATTAGCCTGAGAAGGGATACTATTGTTTTCGATCTGCGCTTCCGTCTTTTTTATAGTATAGGGGTGACGAACGAACACACAGTCCACCTGATGGTAAGTGGTTGCTGTGGCTCATAGACATTACATCTTTCCTCGATTACGAATCAAAATGCAGATACGTTGCGTCACCCCTGAGGACTAAGATAGAATGCTTCATTTCCAGTAAAAAGGGTCTCCAGTTCTCTACACTCACCATACGAAACACAGCAGCGTTAAGCTGCTATTTTACGCTATTATTCTGTTAGAGCGTGGTCCTTTCCCGGTCGAGCCGACCCATTCGTGCGTTCAACTGTAGTGAGTGTAGGCAAATCTTTTAATTAAGTTTTATATGTTGTATGTATGTATGTACGTAGTAGGAGAGTACAAATGGATAAATTGGACCGTGGAACCACGCTTGTACAGAATATCACCGAGAATAAATGAATAGTAAATAAAACATTCTTGAAAACAAGCTTTTATTTAATTAAATGCTCTAGAAAGAAGAAAATAAACTTTAATAAATTAAATCAAATTCATCAACTTATTACATTACACAATTTATATGATATAAAAGCTTGTCGCGAGATTTACTTATTTTATAAAAAAACAATTTTTTTCTTAGAATTCTTATGTCAATATCAAGTTACATTCTATTTTTGTTTACCATCATGTATACTTACATGTATGTAAGTCTCGCGACAAGATTTTATATCTATAAATTGCGTAAAGTAATGAATTGATGGGTTTGATTTAATTTAAAGCTTATTTTGTTCTTTTTAGAGCATAAAAGCTTGTATTTAAGAATGTTTTTTTACTATTAATTTATTTTTATTTTTTAGTCATCGCTGGATTTGTGTATAAGTCTGTTCATTTCATTTAATGCGTCTTTGTAGGTTTTGATCGCCATCTTAAATTTTTTTATCGCCAGCAGTTGACCTTTGTCGGTCCCTACAACATTTATTCGAGCACGACCTAACTATCTCCCTAACCTTTGCCGAGTTATAACTCTTTAAAATTGGTATGGCGGCCATCTCGTTTTCCGCCATTTTGAAAATTTCAGTTCAACCGGCTGAGGATGACTGCTTTGAAATTCAGTTGCAAGATTTGACCTTAACGAAGAAACATTGCAAGTTAAATAAAAGCTTTTAAAAAGAAGCAATATATTGCTGTGTTTCTTAGGTTGGTTGACGAGAACCCGAAACCTTTTTACCGGTTAGTCTCTACGTATCACAAATTAATTATTAACCCATTTACGCCCGCTGTCCCCATTAGGGCCACTTTTTTAATTACCCACATTTTTTTACTTATTTTAGCTATCTTTTGTTTGTAAATTTGTACTGCTAAAAAGTGTGGCTTTATAATACAAGTTATAGTTTTTTGATTTATTGGATAAAGTGAATGAAATTAATGATTTTATTTACTTCATTGAACAACTAGGTGTTTTACCAAAAGTAAGTTATTATTTTTTATATTTACATTGGTATACAGTATA
Source organism: Parnassius orleans (assembly GCA_029286625.1). Lineage (NCBI taxonomy): Eukaryota > Metazoa > Arthropoda > Insecta > Lepidoptera > Papilionidae > Parnassius > Parnassius orleans. The sequence goes on from JAGSMP010000071.1 coordinate 3,748,917, forward strand.
TTTCTTTTGTATTTTCACTTAGCCATAGTTTTTACTAGTAAATAATGCTATTATAATGAGTATTTTCCAAGATTTGACCATAAGCAGAGGTATTTTAGTATGGTGTTCCCGAATGGGTCCAATGAAGCTATATACATATATATATTTAAAAAAAAAACGTCTTGTTTTCTTTGAAATTCTATTATTCTTTACAAAAATTTGAAGTCTAAATTATATATATATATATATATATATATATATATATATATATATATATATATATATATATATATATAGCTTCATTGTCAATTCATTGTTCACAAACATGACGCATTTTTCTTAAACTCTTCGGCATTCTGAAAGATACATTTTGGAAACTGGGCTCAGAAATCACATCACTTATTTTTTTCCTCTCTAACAGTGAAACCAAACGCTCGGCAGGTCTTAACTTTGCTGTCGACATACCACGCGCATTCAAAGCAAACGGGTACAACAAATGAGTAAAATAATTTGCCTGTCTTTTTATCAGATTGCAATGTCAAGTGTGTATAAAACAAGCCTGAATTAGCTTTTTGGCTAAGCCTACGTGCTATACAATTTTCAGTTACATCACCACTTAATAAGTGAGGTAGTAGTCAAGCATAGGCTTATCAGTCGCTCAGATTTCGATTAATATGTACACATAAGTTTTATTATTACACTGTTACTTTAAAAAGATATCCATTATAATATGTAATAGAACTTTGGTCATACTAGGTACATAACATGGCGTATGTACACATTACACATTTTTCGCTTGTTGACATATTTAAAATGTCATCTAACTTTTCAGGTAAAGAAAACTTTATTCAATTCCACTAAAATTCTATAAACCGTGCCCGAGCTAAATAGTTGAGAATGTTTTTGTACGTGATACCATCAAGTTCTGTCATCAGAGGTTTCATTCTTTTCATTATATATATACACACATATATATATATATATATATATATATATATATATATATACATAGATTTATTAGCTAATATATATAATAAATCCTTATCATGTAAAGAACGTAAAGACATTGTGAGCCTCTCTGTTGAGCGTACTGTAGAAATGGCATGTGTTGAGCTTGAGCACTTTATTGTTGTCAGTGTTTACAGACCCCCATGTTCAAGTTATGATACCTTTGAAAAAATTATGGAAGAAGTTTTAGTTAAGCTTAATAAACAGAATAAATGTCTTGTAGTATGTGGAGACTTTAATATCAATCTCTTGGAAACTTCTTCCATCAGTATTAAATTTTGCTCTTTGTTCAAATCCTATAATCTTGATAATTTATTCTTTGAAGCTACACGTATTGCAGGGTGTAGTGCAACTTGTATTGATAATATTTTTACAGGTGTTGTACCAATCAACAAATCAATAATTCAAAAACTTAGTTCAGATCACTGTGGACAACTGGTTTCATTACCTTATATGCACAAAAAACAGGTAATTGAGAAAATTGTGTTTGTTCCTATTAATGCAAAACGCCTGGAGATATTTAAAAGTAATATGGTAAAAAACCTTCCATCACTTTCTTATAAGAACAATGCAGACTATTTATATGAAGAATTATTTATCCTTATAAGCAATGAATTTAATAAAACATTTACTTCTAAAACATTCTCCAGAAACAGTCGCAAAGCATTTAATGAGTGGGCGACAGTAGGAATTCATAAAAGCAGACGAAGGTTGTATGACCTTTACCACGAAAGATCATATAATCTTTCCGATACTTTTAAAGAATATGTCTTCTTTTTTTTGTCTTCTTATGTCGTATTGGTTTAACGCCAACAATTTGCTCTTAAACGGCAATAAGAGAAAATGTATTAAATTTACAATACCTAATGTAAAACATTCGAATACCAATGTGCTCTTAAATGCCTCCCCATTTCGCAGTTGCACTGTTTTTCTTGGTTTCTATTGACGCTAAACTTCAATGGGGCCCCCATATATCTAAATTAGCAAGCAGACTTAGTTCTGCAGCATATGCTGTAAGAAAGATTAGAAGTCTCACAGATGTTGAGACAGCTAGATTAGTGTATTTTAGTTACTTTCATAGCGTAATGTCTTATGGAATTTTGCTATGGGGTAATGCGACTGATATTGAAGCCATATTTATTTTGCAAAAGAGAACCGTACGAGCTATTTATAACCTAAATTGTAAAGAGTCCCTTAGAGAAAAATTTAAAGAAATAAACATATTAACTTTGGCATCGCAATATATTTATGAAAATGTAATTTATGTACATAAAAACATAAATAGCTTTTATAAGAATAAGGATGTTCATACTATAAACACTAAGAACAAACATAAGCTTGTAATGCCAGTTACTAGACTCCACAGAATCAGTAATTCATTTATGGGGCAATGTATACGCTTTTACAACAAAATCCCAGAACATGTTCAAAGTTTGTCAGTAAACAAGTTTAAAAGTTTTATTAAACAAAAACTATACATAAAGGGTTATTATAATATTAAGGAATACATGAATGAAAATAACCCCTGGAAATAGGGTGATCGCCACCATGCTGGTTCTATGAAAATTCATTTAAAAATTGTATAAACAAAATTATTGTTAAGTGAAATATGTTTAAAAAAAAAGTCCCGCTGGGTTTCTTGCTGGTTCTTCCCAGGACAGAGGTATTTTCAATCATTCATTCATTCATTCTTATATATATATATATATATATATATATATATATATATATAAATACGTCTACTTCCTGATGGACGGCGCCCAGCCAAGCATTTCATAAGAGGCAAGCCAGTGCGATTTGGATACAAGAACTGGATGATTGCAAGTGCTGATGGTTACTGTTATGCTTTTGACGTATATTGTGGTAAATATTCCGGGGGAAACTGGATAATGAGCCTTTGGGATCAAAAATGATGAAAGGCCTGTTGGAAAAAATAAACGCCGTCCCGAAAAGCATATCGTGTATTTCGACAACTTTTTCACCAGCCACGATTTGCTGCGAAATCTGCGTGAAGCTGGTCATCGTGCGACACGTACTGTGAGAGAAAATAGGACAAAGAAATGCCCACTAGTATCTGTCAAGCATATGAAAAAGAAAAACCGAGCAGAATTTGACCACCGATTCGATACAACCAATCAAATTTTGTTTGTGCGATGGCTTGACAACAGTGTTTGTACTATGGGAACAAATTACGACTTTGTTTACCCTCTGGGCGAGAAAATGAAGCTCTACAGAAGGAAGAAAAGTAGATGTGGACATTCTTTTTGTCTTCCAGAACTACAACAAAGGCATAGGCGGAGTTGATCAAGCTGATCAGTCGCAATATACAGAACAGATATACGAGGCAAAAAATGGTGGTGTATTCTGTTTACCTACATGCCTAATTTGGCTGTAGCTAATGCTTGGCATCTCCATCTCCTGACCACTGAAGACAAACTAGACTAACTCCAGTTTCGCCGAAGTATCGCCCGTTTCTACTTGAGGACTGTAGGCACAGAAAGATCCGATGGAAGGCGTCGTAAACCTTCTTCAGTGGTGCTTAGTATGAGTCGAGATGGTGTTGGACACTTCCCCCAGAAACTGCCAAGCCAGCTATAATGCATAAAATGCCACATGAAAGCACGTTGGCAATGTAAGAAATGCATCAAAACATTGTGCATCGAAAAAGATTGTTTTGAAAAATACCACACATAAACCCATTGGCCCCATTTGAGGACGGCATTTTTTTATACATAAGGAAGTTTTTGTTTTTTTGTTTTTTGTAATAAAATGTCTTTATAGCCTCCAACAGTTATGTCAATCAAGTTTTATTTACAAAAAAAATCTTGCTGTTTGTAATTGGGTCCAAGTGGATTAATATCATTTTAATTATACGTATACACAAAAGACTCGTATAAGTAAAATTCAGTTTAGTTTTCATTCACATAGAATAACTTTTTAAGAAAATCGTTTTACCGAATATAAATTAATCAATCTCCTTCAACCAAGAGAAATTACTTCTGAACAATGTGTAATAAAAGTCAGTACATCGCTACGGAATAAAAGTGAAAATAAACGTAGCAAGAATGAAACCTCTGGGACAGAACTTGATGGGGTCACGTACAAAAACATTCTCAACTATTTAGCTCGGGCACGGTTTGTAGAATTTTAGTGGAATTGAATAACGTAGCATGACTCGGTAATAGAATAGTTGAATGACCTGTAAAATGAATTTCCTTTTCCCAACAGGTTTTCTTTACCTGAAAAGTTAGATGACATTTTAAATATGTCAACAAGCGAAAAATGTGTAATGTGTACATACGTCATGTTATGTACCTAGTATGACCAAAGTTCTATTACATATTATAATGGATATCTTTTTAAAGTAACAGTGTAATAATAAAACTTATGTGTACATATTAATCGAAATCTGAGCGACTGATAAGCCTATGCTTGACTACTACCTCACTTATTAAGTGGTGATGTAACTGAAAATTGTATAGCACCTAGGCTTAGCCAAAAAGCTAATTCAGGCTTGTTTTATACACACTTGACATTGCAATCTGATAAAAAGACAGGCAAATTATTTTACTCATTTGTTGTACCCGTTTGCTTTGAATGCGCGTGGTATGTCGACAGCAAAGTTAAGACCTGCCGAGCGTTTGGTTTCACTGTTAGAGAGGAAAAAAATAAGTGATGTGATTTCTGAGCCCAGTTTCCAAAATGTATCTTTCAGAATGCCGAAGAGTTTAAGAAAAATGCGTCATGTTTGTGAACAGATGCTACTTGTGGCGGTTGGTCTGCTCAGGTTCGGTATACGTTAATAAGCTCAAAAATTTTAATCGCCTTTTAATGAACATATGGAACATTTTTCAGTTACCGATGAGTGTTTTGTTGTTTTACATTCTGTATATACTATGCTATTAATATTAACTTTTAGAAAATGACAAAAAAAAGGTATCTACTCTGCGGAGTTCCTTATCGGACGGTATGAATTTGGCGGATGAAGGCTAGACGAGAAAACGTGTAAGATTTTTCCGTCACGACCTCTTCTGACGTAGTGTAGACGACCTTGGCGGCTATAGGTAGCGAGATAGAATAATATCCATCTCCCTCCAACTTTTTCTTATCTTGCCATGAAAGAAATATTATTTTATTTTAAATGACCTTCATTTTAATAGACGCTAGTAATTCATTTATTTGTGTTTGTTAATCAATAATATAATACGTTTATCAATAATAATATACTACGAAAGGAACTTCGTTCCAACCGAGTGTTCCACGACACTCACGCATGTTTTTTTTGTCGTTTCTTTTCCGATCAGAGGAACCTTATTTCGAAACAGTAAAGGATTTATAAAAAATGATATTTGACACAAAAAATATTTTCTTACGTCGTAGAAATAAATACATCTCATTTAATTTATTTTTCTTTGCATTTGCAATTTGCGTTCTCAATTCAATTGCATTTCTGAACGCAAGAAATGTCTTTCCAAGAATGTCCTAGCTGGCAAGCCAAGCATTATTTGAAAGCTTGGATTATTGTCTATACTCACCTCGCTGCGTAGCTGGGTTGATGAGAAAAGAGTCGACAACCTCGTGCTGGTAATACTGCACTTAAATGTTAGCATTTGGAGAAAATGTTGGCATTTTAGCCTTTAAGCTTCTGTATAATATTACCGGGAAAACATTAGTATTAATATAAAATGTTATTAATTACAGAATATAGTAGCAAAAATATTCGCTCTCCAATAATAATTTCGAATTTTTACAGCCGTGTTAGCTCAGGCTAAGCACTCGCCATAAATTTCACAGTACGCGAGCAACCTCGAACCAAGAAATTAATAATTGCAATTTTAGCTACCGATTTACCACGTTCCAGTTGGTGAAATAAAACACCGTGAGGAAACCTACATGTCTATGAAATTAAAAATATATTTTAAGACATATAAATTCCGCCAACACGCATTAGGGCTGCACGGCGTACAACTTATCTTGCTTTAAAACCCTCTTAGAAATGAGAGAAGGCCTTTTTTACCTTATTTTTAGGAAACAAACGAAATAACTAATGTATGGTCCAAAGTAACTGATTAAAACATTATATTTAGGCAATCATATATATATTTGATGTGTATTGAATTTTGGAGCTACGTAAAATATTTTGTAATACATTTAAAAGTCTTTCATATTATATAATCAATGGTATTCTTTCATAATGCCCTCTTTATGTATATTTTCTCTACTGCATCCACAGATATGGCTAAATATGTAGACGCAGATTTCAAAATGTTTTATTACATTAAAGTTCAACTACAAGATCACACTTTTCACCTTAAATAGATGTCATTATTATTCGATTGAAGCCTAGACATTTTAAATAGGCCATTTGAATTCAAACAATAGTTCGAATTGGCGGTCTGCGTATTCGCAAATCAATTCAACCTTGAAATTAATGATGCGGTTGTCTCACGTGATATCGCTGTATCAAAAAAATTTGCGCCTCTTATGATTTGATTGCGGTTTCAATGTAAGAATCCGTTAGTTTTTAACCGACTTCAAAAAGGAGGGGATTCTCAATTCGAGTGTATGTAAGATTTTGATGATTCTTTTTTTATTTACTAAATAGGTTTTACTTCAAGCATGCTCCCATATCAATTTGCAGAAAAAATTTCATCCCTAAGGTTGTCAAATAAATAACTTCTTTTTTAAAAGTTTTGTCAAAAGTTATAATTGTTTGTTATCTGCAGCGGCAGCGTGGAAGTGTCTATCACCTAAGTTAGCCTTGTGTGTGACATAAGTAACGACTATCGCAAATATCTTCTTGTTGATATTAAATTTACCAATATGATCTAGTAATTAAGATCTTTTTTATTTAGGTCTATCAGGAGTTGCTAATTTAAAAATAATTTATGGAACAATTTGCTGATAAATTATTATTATTACAAAATGCTGCAGAAGTGATTGGCAGAGTCGACAAGGGACGCCTTAACGAAGATTATCGACTAAATAAATACTAGGTTGATCGTTAAGTTTTCGGAGTAGACACTTATCAATGTGAGTTATGTAAATGCGTTCTAGTTTTTTCGTTAGTAGCCAATGCCAGAAAAAACTAAATTAAAAACTATACCCAATTTTTTTTCAAACTTCACTATTTGCGGGAATCTGATTCGTATGCAAAATGGAGAAACTCGAACTTCGTGCGGTTATTAAATATTTCTGACTGAAAAAAAAATCTACAAAATGTGTTTTTGAAGAACTGCAGTCTACTTTGGCAGACAATGCGCCGTCTTATTCTTCAGTGAATTTAAACGCGGCAGAACCGCCTGCAATGACGAAACTTGCTCCGGGCGGCCAACAATGGCCGCTACGCAAGAAAAAGTTAAAAAAATCGACGAAATTGTGAAGGTTTATCGACATGTGACCATTCGTTATTTAGCTGAGATTATAAAGCTTTCGTTTAAGACAATTTAGTTAATTTTAACACATACTTTAAAATTCAAAAAAGTGGCCGCGCGTTTGGTTCCTCGAATGTTTACAGACGCCCAAAAGATAGCAGAGTTAACATTTCAAAGCTAAATTTAGCAATAATTGAAAAAGATCCAGATTCTTTTTGCGCTCGTTTCAAAACAGTAGATGAAACGTGGGAAGATCATTTTGACCCGGAGACGAAAAACCAAAGCAATGTGTGGAAAAGATCGTCTTCCCCACCAGCAAAGAGATTCAAAGTGTCTGCATCCGTTTGAAAAATAATGACCTCTGTCTCCTGGGATGCGGAAGGTATAATAGTGATCGACTATTTAAGTAAAGGAGAGACAATAACCGGAGATTATTACGCATCATTAATCAAAAAACTACGCGATAAACTAAAGAATAAACGTCGGGGAAAATTGCGTGCTGGAGTGCTTTTTGATCATGCCCCTGCTCATCGATCTGATGCTGCAGGCGCTGCCATCCGAACTGCTGGGTTTTAGTTGATGCAGCACCCACCATATTCTCCGGACCTAGCTCCGAGTGATTTTCACCTTTTTACTCATCTGAAAAAGCACTTGCGTGGGATAAAATTCGACAGCGACGATGAGGTGATGTGTGCTGTAGAGGTATTTTTCGAGTTCCAGGATCAAGCCTTTTTTCCAAGGAAATTAACCAACTTGCAAAACGCTATTCAAAGTGTATTAGCTTAAAAGGCGATTACGTTGAAAAATAAATACAATTTACACATACTTATCCTAGTTTCATTGTTTTTCCAAAAACTTATTGATCAACCAGTATACTGAAAACTTCCACTCCTCTGGGTGACAGGCGTGAGAATTTATGTTTGATGTTGATTAAACAAATACCTACGACTAGCCTTTAACTACTTTAAAACTGACCCGGCAGTAACAAAAAAAAGAAATGAAAAAGGTCGAGTAGAATAATAATTAGCAACAAAAAAGTTTATAATGAAAAGACATTAAAAAAAAAAAAATAAAGTTAAAAGTAATGCTTATAAATATGAAATCTAAGGCTTGGAAACTTGGCAACGTAAAAGAGTATGTCATCCAAGTTCGACTTGTTAGTGTCAAAAGTGACCACTATCGGAAATATTGCCGCCGATAGTAATTAAATTTGCTAATTACCAGAAAATAAAAGTCACTTTCCACGGCTATTTAGCTTCTTGAAACAGTGGCGACAGCCGACTAAAGCTGTAAGAGAAACAGTCACTTATTTAAGCTTTGTTTGCACTCAAACGCGTACAAAAAGTAAACTTAATATCACAGGGCATTCTCTGCCAGCCTACTTCCACGTCGAGCAGAAAGCCTAAATAACAAAGTGCAAAACAAATAATTAAGATAACAATTACTACACAATTACTGGATAATATTTAAACTGAATTCAGGGATTTTAATTTATATTACAATACTTAAACATTGTATATTATCATGATTACCTATTCATGTGTAGAAGGTGTCTTAAGCGAAGATGATGAAAAATACCTTTCGAATATTGAATTTACCAATATTATCCAAAAACAAAACTGATATACTGTTTAGTTATTTTAAAGCGATGGATTTTGATCGCACATTTCAACTTTTGTAACCCTTTTTCTGATCCATGGGAACAATAATATAGCAACCCTAAAATGCTCTACAACGGTATATTTTATTGTTGTATTGTATTTTCATTAACTTGTACAAATATCATGAAAAGCTTGTCTTACCGCGTTCAAAACAAATGTAAAACTTTACAACCCCTTTATCTGGCACGTAATAAAGTTTTACGATACGGCATTTACTTAACGCACAAGTTGACCCTCCGCCAAAAGGAGCACTGCGTACGAAAGTTTATAATTTAATTATAACACCCTTTGGAGTCGTTATCTAATGTGTGTACTGCGTCTGACAATACCTTTATGAATAGCTTGCAGAGTTTATTTTTAGGCAGAGCAGATTTATCGACCACGTTGACTTGACTCGCCAACATTTTATGCACCTACAAAACGCTTATTTTCGTTTATAGGTATGATCTTCTTCTAATTTTCTGTTCTCTAAATAATTTGAAAACCGTTTAAGCCTAAAACAAAAAAATTGTGAAACAAAATAAAACATTTTATATAGTAAAAACAGCTTTTAGTTATTACGTTTTTATAAAAGTAAGGGTGACCAAAGAGCACACTGTGCATCCGATGGTAAGTGGATGCTGAGGCCCACAAACATCTATATCTATCCTCGATTAAGACAGAATGCCTCGTTACCAGTAAAAAGGGTCTTCGGTTCTCTACACTAACCATACGTATCCATAATATTTTTTCTTTGTGTACGATAAAGAGTATTGTATCGCATACAAAAGAAGCAGCATTACAACTGCTATTTCACGCTGATATTCTATAATCAAGAAAAAGGGTTTTCTAGTGACCTCGTACCGGTAAGCGAAGTGTTGTGAAGCCGTCTTTAAATGGAGTGACGACCTGGTAAGAGATGTAGGATGTCGATGGATGCAAGTGGCTCAGAACCGTGCTTTGTGGCATTCCTTGCGTGGACTTGTGATAGACTGTGAAGATGATGATGATGATAATTCTGTGAGAACGTGGTTCTTCACCGGCCGAGTCGACATAATCGTGCTGCAAACATAATACAGCTATAGCGTGGTTCTACCACGGAAAAACAATAACCCTCATTAAGATAACCCTGTAAGTATTGTAGAGGCGTTTGACATACAAAATTGTTCGTGAATCATCCAGACCCGTAAATATTATTTGTATGCCAAACGAACATAATTCCGTGCGGGATTTTAATCAGCGGCCTCGCAGCGCCGCGCCGCAGTCAAATAGTCAATGCAATGCCGAGCCCCACACCGAACAAGTATTGCTATGACCTACAAAAAAAAAATCCGGGCTTGAATCTATGTCCTTGTGAAATATATGTATGTAAACTGGCCCCACGATACAGGAGAAATTCTTAGTATAAAGCTTTTTTAGGAAAAAAAGATTTTTATGAAAATAATTATGACAGTCGCCTATACACCAGTAATTACTTTATACCTACCCCTTAAGTACTCTTCACGATCTCCTACTCCGTTATAAGTAGAAAAAATAATGAAAGCAAAATAATTGGAGGACGAGGCTCAATATTCGTTAATAGTTGATAAAGTCCATCATAAAATAAAAGTAATTACGTATTCGTTTGTTAAAGATAGAGAAAACAAATGTAATTAAATTAACTTAAATAATTATACACATTAAAACAGAACCGGGGTGACTGAAAATAGCATGGCTTCTTTTTAATTATTATAACAACCTTTATTATAATAATTCTGTCATTACAGCCTATCAAAAGTCCACTGCTGAACATAGATCTACCCCGTGGATTGATTCATAGGTATATATTGTGCGTTGATACTTTTTGCAAGTAGTTTTTGCAAAAGGAATATATCATCTCCTGTTTCAGTTTCGCTATGTCGCCTCTTACGACACTCACGGGATGTTTGGTAGCGGAGTCTCTCACGCCGCCACTACACGGCAGTTAACTAAAATTATTAGTTAACTTGTCCTATGTTGGTCTGGGACTTATAAGTTTCATGTTTATGTGGGACTTATAACAAAACAGAATATGCCAACTGTGTTACTTGCCTAGCATGTAGTAAAAGGCAACTACTAGGATATTGGGTTTGTGATAGTGTAGGCAATGAGATAGCCACTTATTACTTCTTCCAAAATTTTACATCTTACCTATATTTTTGGCTAAACGTGGTCTTAGTGGCTAGCTGCTCTTTGGACATTGCTTACCCCCTTGGGGATTACAGGCGTGACGTAAATGTATGTACATATATTATTATATATTATATATAGTAGGTATTATTGTTGTTGTATATATATAATACCTATTATTTATTAATCAAATGTAAACATTGATACAAAACTGCCAGCTATATTTTTATTTAACGCTGTCCCACGTTGTATGGTTAATACTTATACCACATTTAAGTTATGAGATTGAAGGTGCATAATATCCTCATTCTGGCAGTTCAAATTAAATATTATTTAATTTATAACATGAGCGGTTTCGCTTTCCACGGCAATTTCCAATGTACAAAGAATAAATGGTTTTGAAACGCCTTCAGTTGTTAGGTGTTGAGTTTTATCCAAACCTCAATTATGGACGGTTCATTTAGTCCAGGGTCAAAGCAGCCGCAAGGAAACTAAGTGTCCTTGCAAGGGTGCGGCGGTACTTCACGCAGGGTTAGCTTCTTACCTTATATAAAGCGCAAGTCGGGTCGTGCATGGAGTACTGCTGTCACATGTGGACTGGTACTGCATAATGCCACCTAACAGTTTTAGACTCAGTGGAGAGACGTGCTAAGAGGCTCATTGGTAACCTTGATTTGGTTTAAGCCAATCTTGTCAGCCTTGAGCACAGGCGCAGAGTAGCCAGCCTCTCGGTATTGATTAGGACGCATTTCGGTAAGTGTGCGCAGGAATCACACGCTTTAATTTCTCCTTCTCCTTTCCACCATCGGACAACCAGGCAGTCCGCGGGTCTTCACCCCTTTGTTATCGATATTCCACGCATTAGAACCAAACTGTTTGCTTCGTATTTTGTAATGCGTACAGCAAAGGAGTGGAATAATTTATATATAGGCTTAGGCGTCTACGGATGTCTTCATGGAAAGAGTGAATAGGCTTTTGTTACGCTAAGACAGTGCGATTTGCCATTTAGGGCTACATCACCATTTACCACCACGTGGGATTGTGGTCAAGCACTGGCTTATAATCAGTAAAAAAAAACGAGCATGCGGTCACTTTATGGTAAGTAACTACCGCCACGCATGACCTACAAGATCACACAAACTGTTTTTGATTTCTCTGTCTTGGAATTTTTCTTAAAAAGCTTTGTAATACGATTTTGTATGTGTATGATACCAATTACTATTATTTTAAGATGAATAATAATAATAAATAAATAATATCACTTTTCAATATTTTAAGAATTGTGAGTCCAAACTAAAGACAGGTGTAACTGGATCTTGAAACAGTATCCAATAGATAATAAATATAATAATATAATGGCAACATCTACTCAGAACTCGACCACGCAGCTGAGTCCAGAAGGGTAGGATACTTTATTACGAGTATATTAGCAGGGGTATTCCAACTCCGTATCATCACTAACTGTAATTGCATAATATGCATTACTAAAATATAATATGTTACAAAGTAATGTTACACATAATAATACTGTGTTCGAACTTAAAAAATACTTAATATATTAAAGGATCAAAATATTATTTATAAGACAAAAATTTGATCTTTTTGTCTAATTTTTATAGAACTTGATTGCTTATCTATAAATCTCTACATACAAATAAAATTGAAATGTCTGTCTATAACATCGCAATAACTGTATTTTTTTGAGCTAAGGGCTGAGGACCTTTTACAGAGCTGAGGCTATTTACATGATATTAAGACATGAATAACTATTTACAAAATGTTTGTCTATCTGTCTGTTTGTCCGCGCTAATTTTTGTCTGTGGCTGAACCGATTGTAATGAACTAATTGATCTATTAGTTCATTACAATCGGGTAAATCGAGTCACTAATTGTAAAATACTATCTGGTATTATGCAACTCGGACTTTATTGCTATTATAAAATGTTTAGGCGCGTAGAATTTAAGACAAAATAAAAATAATCTCAGTTTCGTATATAATGTATCTTTTTTTTTTGTTGGATAAGGCTGACAAACACCTGATGGTAAGTGGTTTCTGTGGCCCATAGACATCTACATCTAGCCTCGATTACGAAACAAAATGCAGATGCGTTGTCAGTTGTCACCCGTGAGGACTAAGATGGAATGCCTCGTTTCCAGTAAAAAGGGTATTCGGTTCTTTACACTCACCATACGAAACACAGCAGCGTTAAACTAAGTTATATCTATTTTTTTACTTATTAAAAATCAGTGCTTGACCACTATCCCACCTGGTGGCACGTGGTGATGCAGCCTTAGATGGTAAATCGCACAGTCTTAGCGTAACAAAAGCCTATTCACTCTTGCCTTGCCTTGCCTCTATTTACATAATTATACAATAATTTCAATAAGGAAATGTTTATAAGACTCATTACATAATTCAATTATTTTAGTACACATTTATTGTTTGGAACGCGGTACTTCCTTCATCGGGAAAGGCCTGTCCAATTTAGGAATTTTATGGACTGTTGAAGTAGAAGCATAAGTATTATGTAAAACACTTCGACCGAAGTCGGAAATAGCTTCAAGGGTGAGAGAATGCGATCGGCAATCCTGATTATTGCGAACCTGCCAAGCGTACCAATTATGACAAATACTCTACTATGAACGACGTACCTACTATGGTAGAGGCTTGTATACACCAGTGAACTGTTATGGTCTTATAAATAAGAAGTAGAACAGGGCAATGTGAAGCTATGAATTCTGACTGGTTTTTTGTTACTATATTAAAAAAAAATATTTCGTGTTTCCTTACGTTTCATCAACATCTTCGGGAAAATTATTTCCCACTTAGTCTGAATCAGTAAAATCAATATTATCTTTTAACGGTAACATTACTGGTCCCGTGGATGTCGTAAGAGGCGACAGACGGAAAATGTAAAAGGAGATGGGCAGCAGCATCTTCCTGATAATAAGTCAAAATTATAAGAAACTGCGGTTGCCAACCCGCCTGTCGAGCGTTACCACGCTATGGCGAAATCCCCCTATGAAGCACTGTATGGAGGAAGTCCTTGTTCAGCAACTTTTACAGGCTGTAAAGAATGGATGGATGGACGGATCTCATTGCATTATTAGATATTATATCTACTATAAATTTCATAATAATTCCGCCGGGTGTAATTTTCCGCCCCACTCCCCATCTACTCTCTACGAAGATAACAACAGCAAAACTGTTACTTGACGATATTCTGCTCTACTCTCTCTCTCTCTATAAAGATACATACTGTATAGTGGATATGGTATATACTACTCTTTATAGCAGAATACACACACACACACGCACACACACACACACACACACACACACACACACACACACACACACACACACACACACACACACAAAACACACACACACACACACACACACACACACACACAAAACACACACGCTATAAAGATTAAGGGAAATTATTCCAAAGGCACAGTTTTTCATTCGGTGTTACACGCTCTTCGTATGTAACATAGGAATTATGCATTTGTTAGACTGTTAACTTGGCCACTTCTCACTTAGTCACTTCAATAAAGTTGAAATAATGACAATGATTTAAATACAAAATTGAGTATTATTCATAAGGAAATAAACGCATTATCCGTGTATAACATTCATCTTCCTGAAGCAATGTTTAATTTTATGAACTGGAAAAATCCCTCTACAATGAGGGTCTCGCGTAGGACAATAGAATGATTTGTTATGGGGACAGATATCATCTCCCTAGAAAACTTCCATCTAAGAAAACCAAAGGAAAATATTATTCTTTATACATTATGCGTTCCATTCCTTTGTAACGCTTTTATTAACTTTATTTATTGCCTACTTTCGTTGTCGCTAAAGATTATTCGGTTTATTTATATCACTTTTAAACAGTAATGAAAATACACAATAATATCAAACTGTAATTTTGCAATACTTACTAATTTATGAATTTAAAGCATCTTGTAACTTAAAAATTTATGAATATTTATAAAATAATAATACACATACCAATCAACTTGTCAAGACAAAACGTTCTGTGGCAAAACTATGATTACTATAAATAACAAAAAGTATTTCAAGGAATGGTTAGTACAGTGTAAAATTGCTATGAGTGATAAAAAATACAATGAGTTGTAAATACATAATGTAGAGTACATAGTACAAAATGTTATAGTGTTAAATTCTACTTTTTATAAAACTGTAGTAACAAAGGAACTTACAATCCACCCGCTGGGAAGTGGCTCCTTCGATCAATGGACACCTGCAGCCAACTTCAAATAAAGAACAGGCTACAGATGCGTTGTCACAAATAAAAGAAAAAAAAATAGATAGTGATATGTATAATTCAAGTTCTTCATATTTTATCCTCTAACAAGATCATGTCTACCACGGGTTATTCAATATCATCATTACAGCCCTTCACAAGTCCACTGCTGATCGTATATGCCTCCTCAAAGGAATACCAAAAAAATGAGCCATTTGTATTCGTCGTCTTCCTGCGAGTCTTACCAGGTCGTCACTTCATCTAGTGGGGGGCCGCCCTACACTTCGCTTTCCGGTAGTAGGCTGCCACTCGAGAACCTTTTATCTCCATCGGTTGTCGGTCCATAGCCACTTTAGCTTACTGTTCCGTTGAGATATCCTCGTTTCGAATTCTATCACGCAGAAAAACTTTAAGCGTAACCTTCTCCAAAGCTCATAGAGCGACCTTAAGCTCAGATCGCGTCTCAGATCAACATGTCATCACTGGGAACACACACTGGTTGTACACACTTGTTTTCAAGTTTTGAGGAATACTAATAGAATTAATAAAAAATGTGTTGTAATCTACCGAACGCTATCCAGCTACCCAGCTGAGTTGATCTCCAGAATCTCGGGCCAAGTTTGACTTATGAAGTCGGAAATTTTGTCCTGGGTAAACATACTCGTCAACAACTGGAATTTAGAGTCCCCAACAACTACCGACATCGGTGTGACATGAACGTTACACATAAACGTCTTAAATGAACGCGGACAAGACCTTTGACCTGAGACCGTCGAGAGACACTGGTGGAGAGAATTGGTCCTTCTTTACAGGCTAATGGAATGCACATTTAGTAGTGTGTAATTAAATAAAATTTTATTAATTAACCAAAACATGCTTACTAAAAATAACCAATATTCTTGGAGTCTACATTAGATTAGAACTCTAAAGTCACCCGGTAGACATTGTTCTGCCTGTGTGCCCACAAATTTTCAAGGCGATAGATTTGGAACGTACAGAAGTTGATCTGTTGCAGCGCCATCTAATGGTGAGTTACAACAAAGTGGATAGCATAAAAATCTGAAAAATGCGGTTATGTGCCAACTTTCATGGTGGTTGCTTAAACGGTGTCGAAATCTATTAATCTTAAACAGTTAATTTACCAAAATCCATTTTTTTATATGTATTATAGATTTCACAAATTTAACTAACGTTTTGAACAAACAAAACAGGACGCAGACAAAGTTCTAGTATACACGAAACTGCAATTAGAAACACAATCTGTTATATTTTGTTCGATCAACTTTCGGATCAGATCTAAATTAGTTTTATTCAAAATTAACATTAAAACTTTTAATAAAATTTACAAAATATGCTAAAACGTGCCCCTAAGGATCTGATTATACTATTACTTTCGTAAATAAAAATAAATAATAAATGACTTGACCATCAAGAAACAAGCTTATGCCTTTTTTAAAGGTCGCCAACGCACCTGCAATTGCCCTGGTTTTGAAGTTGTTCATGGGCGGCGGTCGACGCTTATTATCAGGTGAGCTGCATGCTCGTTTGCCTCCTCTTCTATAAAAAAGCACATATTCGTTTCATAAATCAAAATGTAAACTACATAAATGACATTGTGCGAAGACTATATTTAAATCAAACCGTAAACTATGCCGACGCAAGACACAATACCTCTTTTTTTACTTTTTCTGTGTACCAAATGTTATGTAAATCGTGTATTATTCTGTAAGCCTTAACTTATTAGCAATATTTTGTATGTATTGTGTATTGCAAAATATTTTTTTTAATTCAAAGAATACTAACTATCGATGTCTACTATTGCACGCGGGCAGGGTATGCCTGCTTACAGTATAAGAGAGCCTTAATTTCTCAATGGCTCTAGTAATGTTAATAGATTTTAAAAAAATTAATGAGATGGTCAATTTTAATTATCTAATAATTTAAAATAAAGTAGTTTCTCCTTGCGTACATTCCAGAGCTGGGTATAAGCCTCCTCTCAGTTTTGAGAGGGAATGTGAAACAGTAACTTCATATGTTGTTGAAGTATTTTAGTTACCTCGTTACGATACTTTCCTTCAGTGCCTAGCGCTTAAATTATCAACAATTTCATTTATGTCATAGCGGATTGAACTCGACAACAGATTAGACAATAATGAAATATTCGTTCATGAATTCGTTGATTTCTTTGAATCCACAATAACGTCGTGAACAATGCGTTCCATAGACGGGTTCAATTTAGCGAGCCCTAAAAATAGACGGTAATGGACAATGCTTTTGATTGGCTACGCAAAACAAACTTGGACGCTATTAATATCGATATGACCCCTGACAGACGCTCTACAATCAACTCATGGGTTGGCCCGACGTATTGTTGTCACTTAATTAATTATATAGAGGATTTTTGTGACAAAGGCAATTGTTATTACTGAAATTGGTGGTAGGGTTTGGCTCCACACATTTTTAAATCGGATAATCCGACCCGTAAAGGAAGCTTTTTTCTGATTTCAAAGTAGGTAATTCAAATAAACGTAAAGTAAATTTAAAAAAAAAACTATCTAATAAAATAGCTGGTATGGGATAGTGGATTCTCTAACGCCACTACTTCCACACTCACACCGCCGCCATAAACCGTGGGCATCGTAAGAAGCGACAAAGGGAAATGAAAATAGAGATGGCCTTACCTGCCTGCCAAACAGGGCAACTATGTCAAATATTGCCCCCATGAAGGAAGACCTCTGTGTCTATGGAGGAGGCTTAAGTTCAGCAGTAGACTTTCGATCGGTCGTTATGATGATGATCATTAAACAAACAGAATATGTTGTAAATAAACTCTTTTCCAAAATAAACGGTCACCTAAGCAAAGAACCAATTTTTTTGTTACTATGGGATTGTTTGATAACTTTAGGTTAATACCCAGAATCTTGTAAATTAATAAGCAAGGAATAGTTTTCGTCAGTTTTATCATAAATTTTGATTAAATTAATGAGAAATAAAGTTCAAAGCGCTAGTGTACCTGCTCTTTAAGTAATATGAAACACATTTTTTGTTTTTTTTTCTCTAATAAAGTAAAAACAGGTAAAAGCTTACTATGGAGTGTGACCCCCCTCTTGCTGAAATCACAGTTTGCATTCGTCTGGGCAATACGTTCCCACCCCACGGTAATCAAGTTTCTTTAGCTCTCTGATGGTCTACCGAGTCGGCTGCACTGATCTCACTCGTTGCTTCAGAACGTCCCAGACATGCTATATTGAATTTAGGTAGTGACTTCGAGCTGGCCAATCCAAATATCGAATTTCGACCTTTAACATATATGTATGCTTCCACATCGCCAGACCGGTGGGCGCGAGCGTTGTCGCGGTTTGTGTATAAACAATTAGACCTTATATCGGTGTCTAGTCAGTGTGCTGTTTTTAATGAAGACTAACTCCAACGTACGATCCAACGAATTTATTCCTGCCGAAAACATAACAGAACCTCCACCGTAATGACACCGGTTTAATTTCTTCAAAACATGCCTCTCTTGTCTCCGTCTCGACAACGTTAGTCTTCACCGTACAAGGATATCCTAGCTTCATCGAGAACAATACCTTATCCTAGTCTTCTTAAGTCCATGACACACAGTTTTGAGCGAAACTAAGCCTGACATCTCGGTGCTCACGGATTAATTTAGGGCCGCGGGCTAGGCGATGACTGCGTATATGGTTATGGCAGCGAGAAGCCTCCTCCTGAGCGTCCATAGACTAATTTGTACATTTCTCACTTCTTAGAGGTTGTTCTTGAGGTCCACATACGAAAATTTGCGATTTCTCTACGCTTGACTCACCAGACAATGAGTATTCCGTGGTTTGTACATAGCTTTCTCCCAGAACCAGGTCTTTGCTTAACGTAACCGGTCTCTCTATAGCGCTGCTAGGTCTTTTGCATTGGCTGCAACCCTCTTCAAGCAGCTCAATAATTTTGTTGGCTTTTAGCACTTTATCTACCATTTTAGAGACTGCAATAACAATACCTACTTTAAAATGTCAAAGAAATGATAAATATGGACTACAAGTTAACTAAGATTTTAACTTTCGGGATTTCGCGCCACAAAATGTAAAATTTGTTTTCTTTAAAAACCAACCTCAGGCAAAAATTTGAATTAGGGACGTACTTTTTAAACACCACAACATTTTTATAACTGGCCAGTAACATGTTTAAATTATTAAAACTTTTTTCGTATTGTATTTTTTTTTACAAGGAAAAAAATCAAAACCTACCGTTTTTTTTTTTGCAAATGAGTATATTTTAAAACGTTTTGTAATTTTATTCCATGAAAATGAAATATACAACATTTAATACCTTAATAAAAACCTATTTGAACAGAATATCACTAAAACTCAATATCGTTGTATAGGTGAAGTATCCAAGTTGTTGCTCAACCTGTGAGAACTGTTCCAAGTAGTTGAGAAAACTAATTTGTCTTGCTTTATGATTGCTCAAATTGCTCCTTCACAAATTAAATTTCTATGTAGTTTATAATTACCTTACACAACAAGTTAGTTACTAACTGATTTGCGGGAAGTTTAATTTCAAACAATGCCAAATATTTCCAAAATTTCCACGGTAAAATACCTAGTACACTATAATTGAACCTCAAACACTGTGGTTTGGCTGTGATGCACATTATTCGTAAAACCACAGATAATGATCAGAGTTGGTTCAAAGTATTATGGTTAAAAATATGAAATAATAATATAACTTGAGGATTTATGTTCTTATTTCATATAACTCATTCCATAATATGCGAATTTTGCTTACATGCGGTGCACCCTGCAGACGGATAAAGCTTTGAAGATCGACAAAGGACTGGTGGCGGAAAACCTATCCAAAATGATGAACGTATTTTATTTATTTATTGTGGCATTAGCTACTCGACCACCAGCCAAAAGGATACATCAAACACTTTAATTAATTTTGATAAATATAAATATAATTAATAGAATCAGGCGTTACTTTGCGGAAATCCATTATATTAAAGTTCTAAAATTTACTTTGCCAATATCCGCTCAATAAAATAAAATGATGTGGAAACCAGTATTATCGTCGGTGGTGTGTCTTTCCTAGTGTAGTGGTGATGGGAGTAATGGTGCTGGGAGTAGTGGTGCTGGGAGTAGTGGTGCTGGGATTAGTGGTGACGGGGATAGTGCACGCAATTGAGGGAGGGCGGGAGGCGCTCTTCAAACTAGGTAAGACACATGATTTTATTTTATTGTGCGGATATTGGCAAAGTAAATTTTTACAACTTTAAAACATAAATATGTCATCTAATTCCTTCACATGACGCTTATTCGTCACATTGCGATTTTTTGGGGGATTTTGACGACAACTTAAGAAGCAGACAGTCGATGACGATAGAAGATCTTAAGGAGTCTAAGCAGACTAAATAACTTTTTACGGCTCCGTGGTGCAGTGGCTTATCATTGAGCGCTAAGGGCCTCGGGTTTGAATCCCGCACGAAACAAGTATTTGTATGGCCTGCAAATAATTGTTTCGGGTCTTGTGCAATTTATGTATGTAAACTAACTTCACGATACAGAAGAAAACCTAGTGCGGGGGTAAGGTTTAATAAAAAAAATATATGTATTAATAATACGGATGACAAACGAGCACACAGTCTGTCTATCTTTGATTAAGAATCAAAATGTAGAATGCGTTGCCACCCCTGAAGATTAAAACGGAATATTGTTTCCAGTAAAAGGGTCTCCGGTTCTCTACACTCACCCTTACAAAACGCGGCAGCATTTTGCGCTGGTATTCTGTGAGAGCGTGGTCCTTCCTCGGTCAAGTCAACCCATTAGATCTACAACCATAATAATACTGCAGCCTGGCTCCACCACATCGAAAAAATTCTGTTATAATTTAATTTCCTTTCTGCGTTTCGAGTCACGTAATACAGGCTCACTTCAAAATACGTATAGTACATACGCGAAAAAACTTCGATCCCCTTCGGTATTTTCTCCATCCAAAGTATATATTAACCGATTTCCAAAATTTTAAAATTATTAAACACGACACGGAAAACCTCCACAAATGAATAAGATTTCTATTCAATTATAATTAAATTTACTCTTAGCGAGAACTCAAGCTCAAGCTTAAGGGATTAACGCTCACATTAAAATGCGTATAGTACACGAGCAAATCCAGTTCGATCGTCGCCAATGAATTTGTTAATTGCAATTTAATGTACAAACTTACCACATGTTCGGCATTAAAATATTTTTTATTTAAAATTAAAACATTAAAGAAAGAAATCATGAGAAAACTTGCACGTCTGAGGAAATAAAAGACACATAAAATCGTCCAAAGATACTCTTCCTTGCCCTAAAACCTTTTCCGGAATGTAACTCGTAAGTTGCGACGTTTACTAACTTTTAGTGTTTTGTATTTTTCAAGGATTATCGAAAATTTAGGTGTTTTTGAAATTTAACAATATAACGTTCAACGTATTGTAAAACTAGTAACATTAAACAACAAAACTGACCGTTAACTTTTGTACATATCATATAAAAAACGTATTACGTACGTAGCCCCGTATTATCTTGGTATAAAATATTTATTAAAGGTTCGGGGTCCGGCCAATTTCGCAAAGTCCCGCCGTCTCTTGAGGGACGTCCAGCTTTGTACTTCCTTTATGGAATAAACACATACACCTATACATTATTTCTTATGGGACTGCATTTACAATTTTACTTTATCATACTTAATAACGTTATGTGTTATTATTGAGAACAGGTTCGTCCAAAAAATCTTAAATACTAAAAAAAATAAACTATACATACATATACGAAAATACCAATCTCAATAAAATAGTCAACTTTTAATTATTATATAAAAATCATCTGAATTTTTATTCCTAATCGAGTAGAAATGTAGGTATCAATGTATACGTGTAGCATCCACTTACTATTAAGTGGACTGTGTGCTCGTTTATTACGATTATTTCATTTATGACAATTATAGTCCCAAAATGTAATTTTTAATTTGAAAACATAACAAAATTTAACGTGTAGTGGCGGTGTAAGAATATCCACTACTTCATATCGTCCCGCGGGTGTCGTAAGAGGCGTCAGAGGGACACAAACCAGGAAATGGACATCAGCCTCTTTTTAATAACAGCTAGGAAATAACTTTTAGTAAAAAGTAAAAGCCAGCTTCAAAGAATCAAAAATAATAAAATAATTTCACATTCTGAAGTCTGAGCTAAGACATATGAGAATTAAAGCCTCAATTTCAGAATTTGAATTTATTTTACACTTTTAAGTTCTTTGAAATTCGCTTTTTCTTTTTATTAAGCAGTTCATTTTTTGAGTGGATATAGCCCTATGTTGTCTAATGTAGTTACATTAAAACTACATCTACTATTTTGCCACCCATAGTGAACCCGTATTTAGAGAATAAGTGTCACTTATTCTCTAAATATAATGGAACCACCTCTGAAGTATAACTTTTTAATAAAAAAATACGTAAGAATACAATGAACAAAGATATCACGTAACATACAAGGCTACAAAAAAAGAAAATGAAAAAACGTAATCGAATTGTAAACACCCCTTTTTAAGGTAGACTAATAAAAATACTAGTTACTAACACGCCTGCCAAGCGTGGTAACTATGCCAAATATGCCCCATGTGAAGCAATCTAAGGGGAGGCCCTATGTTCAACCGTGTACTTTGATAGGCGGTAGTGATAATGACGATGACTATATGAACATACAGAAAACATACACTGTATATTTTATTTGTAGTGAAATATAATTACAATTACAGACAATGCAAATGAAATAAAAATAAATGAAATATTTATATATATGCGAATTGTGGAGCTATAATAATGTACAATAAAGAATTCACACTTGGGGATAAGGGTATATTATTCAACAAAACAAATTCGTGACTTCAACCCGAAATATAAACTTTTATCACCCAACAACATCCCCGTAACCCTTAACCACAGTACGTAATAAAGCACTAAATACAGGCCGTATGTAAGGGTGAATGACCCCTCATCCCTACGGGACACCTGCTGATGTTATTGACAACAAACCGTGTCGTTTCTTTTATTCCCTCTTCCCAGATGAAAGGGGACGTGCCCAAGATTGTTACTTTGTGTACAAGAGTTTATGGTTTTGAATTTTGCAGAAAGTTGTGTGAATCTCAAAAATTTGACGTATTTTTCATATACTACATTTTAGTATTCTAAATAACGTGAAACACAATCGCATCAAAAACATTTGAGGTGAAATAAAGAATAACATAGAATATTTTTTATCCAATATAACTTGTTACAAAATACTTATTGAAAGACAGTTTTTGGTTCTACGGTTTTGCGAAAAGTTCGGTAAATACCTCTGTCTTGAGAAGAACCAGCAAGAACCCAGCAGGATTATTTTTTAAATATAAAATTTTACAATTTATTTTTATTTTATTTTATTTTGCAATATATATTTTAATGTAGATACTATCGGTCCGTGGGGTCCACGTGCGGTGAAGTTCCTAAAGGAACTCTATCTGCGACTGGTCGTTGCTGCTAGTGATAAGAGGGCTGGTTCTTTTCTCGCTTAAAGGCAAAGTATAGCCATACAGCGAGGCAACGCACCCAGCGTTCTTGGCACGATACCACGGGGAGTATGACTGTATGATAATTAGTTATAGTTTTTTTTTTATTACAGTTTTTAATAAGAATTGTATATATTAAAATTAAATGATTACCAATAAATTTTATATTACACAATTATTTATATGAATTTTAATTGCAAAGTCTATTTCTCAATACCTAACTACATACTTTCATTTTCATATACGTTAAAGACTACATCTGCTTGACCAGACCCATTAGACAGAGCTAAAGGTACAAGATTCTAATAGTATTCTGAGTATTTTGACTTTAACTAGGTATTCGTTTTGGAGTCAAGGTGCGGTCTAGGCGCAGTAGAGGCGCGTGCACCTCGACCCCATTAGGACTTTTATTTTGCTGCGTAATTTATATTATCTCATCAGCGCCTTTCCTCTCTTTGTTCTGATTTTGCAGTAAGCGTTTAATTTTGCTGTTCAAAAAGTAATATATAAAGTTTATAAGACTAACATAGTCACAATATTTAGTTACATTTTTATGTTTTAGATTGGAATTGAATTAAAACTTCCTATTTCAAAGTTGTTCCGTGAGACATTTGAAACCTTGTCCCTCGACGGCCTTCTTAGAGCCCGATTTTAATAATAATTGAGAACTGTTATATTATTATGTCGTGTCCACACCAATTTCACTCTTCACTTAATTTCATAATGTTATCCCAATATATTTTTATTAAAACGATTTTCTAGATATTTCAAAACAAAAAAAACATATAATTAGTACTTATCATTAACTCTATTTAGTATTTATTTATACGTGGTACAGCCATGCTGCAACTATATTAGTAGTATAGTTTTAGCAAGAATGGGTCGGCTCGACCAGGGTAGGACCACGCTCTCATAGGATATCAGCGTAAAATAGCAGCGTCATGCTGCTGTGTTTCGTATGGTGAGTTTAGAGAACCGGAGACCCTATTTACTGGAAACGAAGCATTCCATCTTAGTCCTCACGGGTGACAACGCATTTGCATTTTGATTCGTAATCGAAAATAGATGTAGATGACCATAGGCCACAGCAACCACTTACCATGAGGTGGACTGTGTGCTCGTTTGTCACCCTTATCCTATAAAAAAATCACATCATAATCCCACTCGAAAATCTAACTATTTGAGATTATTTAAAAATGGTATCTTCGCGCTGGTTATGCTGCTCCCCATCACTAATGCTGTTGTTTCGTAAGGTGAGTGTAGACAATGCATCTGCATTTTGATTCTTAATTGAGGATAGATGTAGATGTCTATGAGCTGCAGCATCCACTTACCATCGCTCGCTTGTCACCCTTTTTCTATAAAAAGGTATCTTAAAATTTATTTTAGTACTTAATACTGTTAGATAAATTCATAAAAAAAATTCTAAAGGAATGACTCACGAGAACGACTAGGCGATGTACAACACAGCGTTATTCGTCTTATATTTCAATTTTATTTTATGTTGATCCTAAGCTCACCGAAATGGCTGTTAAGGGAACTCTAAAGCTGAAGCTTTCACCGCCAGAACTCGCTTACCGACCCGGCTTTGATACATAAAGAATTCATAGCCAAGTCTGTGAGATAGCATACGCTTATTTGTTCGTTATGGACGTCTTTGTATATAAAGGTTTTTATTTTATCGTTTTTTTTCTCCATTTTAACAAGTATCGTGTTATCTTCTTTTGCATCAGCCCGTAAGATCCCACCATCCATTATGAGCCTTTTCTAAAGTAGGAAAGATTAGTTTTGATCGCCATTCTTAGAAAGCTGGAAACATTGCCCTTGAACCCGTCGCCGGCCTGGGCATTTTGCGTCTGACATAATATACGAGATGGTAACGCCATTTATCTTAACATCACGAGATTTTCATGGCTATTCGAATAGTTGCCTCTTACAATACTCGTGGGACGTAATAGAATGATGGCTTCTCTTACGAAGGAATTATTATAAATTAAATATTGAATATTATTTATAATATCCTTAAAAAATATGGGAATATAAATCTTAAGTCTGTGTGAATCGATGCGTAAAATCGGAAACAGCGAACATCGGTACAACCACCCCTGAATCGTTTGCCACTAAATCTGACTCACAATAAAAGTCGCGTTCGCCATAAAATAATAACTATTTCTTATGCGTTTTATTCTTTTTCTAATATTCACAAATCTTGTATGACATTATTGCGTGTTTTATAATGTACGTATGTTTATAGTTCTCTTGAATAGTTAGAGTAGTACTTATGAAAATGTTTTCGAAGATGTTACGAGTACAATCTTAAATATTACGTTTATACCGGACCGGAAGGTCTGGGTGAAGAGCGTTCTACGGAGCGTGCGGCGTAGAGGCGCGTTGGCAATACATTTCAAGCGGCCGATACTCAAGACACTGTAACAAGATTATAGTATTGTCATGCACACCACATCTCCACTGATGCTTCAACCTAAGTCTTAATAACGTTGGCTTGAAAATATCTGATCCAAAATATAAAATTAGAAGAAAAATATTCTTTAATAAGCCACGTAAAACAAATGTTAACCCATTTTTACAAGCCACAACCGACGGAACAATGTCATAAATTATATCAGCGGCTCCGGCAAGAAAAGCTCATGGATGAAAACAATAACCAACTGCAAGAGAATTTAATTATAGATAAGGGCGCAGATGAAAATTTCAAGCTCGTTTCGATTCAAATATCGGGATTTTCAAAATTATTACCAATTCCTTTGTGCTAATTAATTTTAACTGTTATCTAAAACGTTTAACTGGAATGAAGCGGTTCGTTAGCAAATTCGGGCTTTTGAATTAATAATGCCCAACCATTTATTTTATTTCATTCCGTTTCACGAGATCAGTTTGAAACATCACTGGTTACCACGCGTTGTTTGTTTTTGGAAACTTTTGCATTAGAGTATAAGTATGGTATGAGATTCCCAGGATAGCACAAATTTTCTAATTTTTTAATGTATAAAATATTTAACTTTTATTTTAAATTAGAACCCATATGTTAATTTTATGAGCACTTAATATTCAAAATAGAATTCAGCGCAGTGGACACTTCCTTGCCCTAAAATTCTCTCAGATATTAGAGAAGGCCTGTGCCCAGGAGTGGGACGTATAAATTATAAGCTGTAACATTTTTTAAATATTGAATTAAAAAATAATGTCCTTAAGTTTTCAGGACGTACTTTGTTACATTACAGTTTTTTTACTTGTATCGATCGCATTCGTCAAATCTAATGCGACACAGGCGTAGTGTATATTTTCTTTGACACAGGCGTCAACAAACAAAGTTAGATATTTTATACAACTACTATTTTCGCATTCTTATTACGTTTTTTCTGCATATCACTGTTGACAAATTAATGTTCAATCGCCATAATATATTTAAAATAAAACTCATTTACGTTGCTTTGATGTAATACAAGGGCTTGTCCACATGGCACTGTTAGTTCCACGATGAAACAAAAAGCACACAGATCACTCGACAGGAGTGCTAACCGTTCAATGGCTTCTTTTCCCAGGTAGTCTTCTCGGCCTAGTCGCATGAAACTATTATATATCATTGCCGCTTATGAGAGTCATTATAACTACAGGCTGTCAAGTATCTTAGTTTTAAAAGCTATTAATAAACTTCTAATACTCTTCTTATGACTTTGAGCAAAAAAATCTCTAATGCCGTCACCACACAGCAATCCTCTGTTAATTCTACCCTTTATAGTACCCTGTTTGGTTGCAATTTCCAGTATCGTTTTAACAGGATTTCGTTATGTAAAGATCTTAGATAATTATTTTCAACATTTTTAATATTTTAGATTTTAACAAAGTAACGCCTGGTACTATTAATTGGCATTTCGTTAAGTAAAATTTTCATAGTATTCTCCTCGAGATACGGTACGGAACTAGCGTAATAATATGTTTGCAAGTTTATGATGCTATGTTTATGATCTTTATATTTATACTAATATATTTATTTATTTTAGTAATTATATTCGTAATAAATAATTTGCCAATTTTTAGTTCTGGAATTACCGCATCGTGGCAGGTTCTATATAGTGGCAGTGTAAGAATATCCACTACCCCATATAATCCTGTGGGTGTCGTAAGAGAGACAGAGGAAACTTACCTGAAGGAGATGGGCAGCAACATCTTCCTGATAACAACTGACTAAAAAGTTAGCCCCGTGTAGTGGCGGGTTAGAATACCCACTACCCATATCTTCCCGTGGGTGTCGTAAGAGGCGACAGAGGGAAACTGAGGCAGAGGATGGGCAGCAGCATCTTTCTGATAACAGCAAATAACAATAAAAACTGCGGTTGCCAACCCGCTCGCCAAGCGTGGCAACTACGGCAATATACCCCCAATGAAAGTTACGAAGAGACGGCCCCCAGTCCCGGCAGCCCCGCTATTCCTGGCTACGGTGGCGACCATGGTAACGGCGGGGCAGGGGTGCTAAGAATCTCGGTGGAGGTTCGGTTGCCACCTACGACGACTCGACCTGGCAACTTATAACGCACGCACTCTGAGGACTGACGAGAAGATCCTGGAGCTGGAAGAAGAGATAGACAAGTTGCGCTGGAATATTATAGGATTATCAGAGGTCCGAAGAGAGGGGGAGGACACGGTAATCCTCGAATCCGGCAACTTGTTCTATCACCGGGAGGGCGACCATCTGTCCCAAGGAGGTGTCGGATTTATCGTCCACAAGTCTCTCGTTAACAACGTTGTAAAGACTGAGTGTGTCGACGAGGATTGCGTACCTTATACTCAGAATCACCAAACGGTATTCGCTGAAGGTCATACAGGTTTACGCACCAACTTCGGCACACCCCGATGAGGAGGTAGAGGAAATGTATGAGGATATCTCTAGAGCCATGCATTCCTCTAAAACCCACTATACGGTGTTAATGGGAGACTTCAACGCAAAGCTAGGCACAAGAGAGAACGGTGAGCTGAAAGTAGGGAAATTCGGATTAGGGCAACGGAACCCAAGGGGCCAGCAGCTGGCCGACTTCATGGAGAAAGAGGGACTCTTTATGATGAACTCTTTCTTCCAGAAGCGGCCCCACAGGAAGTGGACCTGGTCGAGCCCCGACGGTTCGACAAAAAATGAGATTGACTTCATTATGACGACTAGACGCCAACTGTTCAGTGATGTCTCAGTGATCGCGAGGGTGAAAACTGGTAGCGATCACCGAATGGTTAGAGGCACACTGAACTTAAACGTTAAGTTGGAGAGGCGTCGTCTAATGAAGTCAACGCTCCGTCCCCCTCGTGCTCTAATCCAAAGTCCCGAAACCTTTCAGCTCGAGTTACAAAACCGTTTTCAGTGCCTAGAAGATTGCAATGCAGTGGACGATATGAATGACAAGCTTGTGGAAACTGTCCATGCGGTCGGAGCTAAGCTTTGTAAGACCCGCCGCAGAAGAACACAAAACTCTCCGATCACTCTTAATCTCATGGCTGTTAGACGGGAAATGAAGCTGCAATCTTCAGTAGATTTGATAGCATACAGGCAACTGAACAGACAGATCTCCAAATGCATGCGGCGGGACTTGCGCAACTTCAATACAGCTCGTATTGAAGAAGCGATCGAGCGGAACCAGGGCTCCAAAGTCTTTGCCAGAGATCTGTCTGCCAGAAAGAGCCAACTGTCGAAGCTGAAGACCGAGTGTGGCAGCGTCGTTTCCGGACACCTGAGATTTTGGTGAGATTGAGAGGTTCTATGGGCAGCTGTACACATCATCGTTGGAGCCACACGCAAGTGTGAGTAACGATCCAAGAGCGAGTCTTATCCGACACTATTCCGATGATATCCGGACGTCAGTCTGAGCGAGATTAGAATGGCTCTCCAGCACCTTAAAACGGCAAGGCCCCAGGCGAGGATGGAATTACGGCGGAGCTTCTGAAAGCGGGTGGAAAACCGGTACTTGAAGTCCTTCAGGCTCTTCAATTCCGTCCTACATGGTGGCACTACACCGGAGGCGTGGAGCAGAAGTGCGGTGGTCTTGTTCTTCAAGAAAGGCGACAACGCTCTCTTGAAGAACTACAGACCGATTTCCTTCTGAGCCGCGTCTACGTGCTGTTTTCGAGTCATTACGAATCGTCTCGCACGCAGACTCGACGACTTCCAGCCTCCCGAACAAGCCGGTTTCCGAAAGGCTTTAGCACCATAGACCACATACATACCCTTCGGCAAATTGTACAGAAGTCCGAGGAGTACAATTTGCCACTATGTCTGGCGTATGTGGACTATGAGAAAGACTTTGATTCCGTCGAAATTTGGGCGGTGCTGCAGTCCCTTCAGCGGTGCCAAGTTGACTGTCGGTATATCGAAGTGCTGAAGTGCTTGTACAGTAGGGCTACGATGGCTATCCGAGTACAGAACCAGAGTACAAAACCTATCCAACTGCAGAGGTGTAAGACAGGGTGACGTTATATCCCCGAAACTCTTCACCGCTGCATTGGAAGACGTTTTCAAGCTTCTGGACTGGAAAGGATACGGTATTAACATCAATGGCGAGTACATCACTCACCTTCGATTTGCCGACGATATAGTCCTTATGGCAGAATCGCTGGAGGACCTAAGCACTATGCTCAATGACCTCAATAGTGCCTCCCAACGGATAGGTCTTAAGATGAACATGGACAAAACAAAGATCATGTTTAATGTCCATGTCACACCTATCGGTAGTTGTTGGGAGCACTAAGCCGAAGTTGTTGACGAATATGTTTACCTGGGACAAATAGTCCGACTAGGTAAGTCCAACTTCGACCGAGAGGTCAATCGACGGATTCAACTCGGCTGGGCAGCGTTCGGGAAATTACGGCACATCTTCTCGTCAGGTATACCTCAAAACTTGAAAACGAGGCTGTACAACCAGTGCGTGTTGCCAGTGATGACCTACGGAACTGAGACGTGGTCCTTCACTGCTGGCCGGATGAGGAAGCTCAAGGTCGCTCAGCGAGCTATGGAGAGCTATGCTTGGAGTCTCACTGCGTGATAAACTTAGAAATGAGGATATCCGCAGTAGAACCAGAGTGACCGACATAGCCCAACAGATTAGTAAGCTGAAGTGGCAATGGGCCAGCCATATAGCTAGAAGAACCGACAACCGCTGGGGAAAAAGGTTCTCGGTGGCGGCCTCGTACCGGCGGACGAAGTGTAGGGCGTCCCCACTAGATGGAGTGACGACCTGGTAAGACATGCAGGAAGTCGATGGATGCGGGTGGCTCAGGACCGTGCTTTGTGGCATTCCTTGGGGAGGCCTATGTTCAGCAGTGGACTTGTGAAGGGCTGTAATGATGATGATGATGAAAAGTTAGCTGCAGTTGCCAATCCGCTTGTCAATCGTGGCAACTATGGCAAATATCACTCATATGAGCCAATTTATGGAAGAGGCCTATGTTCAGCTTAGTTCAGATTTTAATTTTATTGGTTGGTTTTGGAAAATAATAATAACCCAAACTTCTACTATTCGCTATGCTTTTTCTGAATGTTTATTGAAACAAATGTATCCAAAACTCGTAAAGTTGACACATAGTAAAATTGGTGGGTACATAGCCTAAGTTACATAATTTATTTATTACTAGCTGGTACCCGGCGCGTTGCTACAGAAAAATAATTGTCGAAATATCGTTTTAAATTTGGAAGAGATATATTATTGTTTAATTAGGAATGATAATACATTCAATGAAATTGAATGATATATAACTTTCAAATAAATTTTTGGTACGATACGCACGCCACCTATTGTAAGTTTAATGTACTATGCCTATAACCTTCGCACAAGTGCAAACAATAAGTTGACAAAGTTTTAGGGCAATCTGATGATGTTTTTTCATCAGAACAAACAAAAATTAATTTTTATATATTACATATTGATGAGTTTAAAGGCATGCTTCTAATAAATAGCACAGGCTGTCATAAAAAATAAAGATATGCTCACACTCACCATTTATTTCTGCGAGTTTGTATTGGTGGACTTTAAATATCCTAGAATTTTTTTGTGTCTCAGACAAACGAAGTTTTCCAACATCGCAGAGCGATTGGTAAATCATCACTTAAAATAGTAATTTTTGCTATTTTATTGGCGATGACGGGGATCGTACTCTGATTGCTCGTGTACCACGAAAATTGCGGGCGAACACTTAGTCCTAAAACTAGTAGGGCTCTTTCGCTTTCCATACAGCTTTAGCTACAAAAATGTATAAAGAAGGGACTGTGACTTTATTTATATATTGTTAAAAGTTTACGTTGCTGACAAAAAGTAAAGATTTTTGTTGACATCCAGACGGCATATTTATCCACCCCTAAAAGGATGCATCCCCAAATTTCCAGCGGTATCAATATTCTGCAGCCGTAGCAATGGAGGGGGCGGCACGCAACTCTAGCATTTCATTACCGTATCACCGTAAGTCTATGTATAGATAGATATATTACAACTCGACAGGGGAATGTCATGACGAGAATATCATCGGCAAAATTTTATTTACGACGCAATATGCTTCCATCATTTTATTTAATCTTATATCAATTGTTATCATGAATGAATTTGACCACGAGGAGATTTTCCTAAATTATCGTTAACTTTAACTATCCATGATTAATTATAATACTGCAAATGGGTGTTGTTAATCATTCTCAAATAAATAGTAAAAGAAAATAAGAAAAGTGTGCGTGCAAGTAAAATGACAATTAAATCTCTTTATTTTTTGGCGTCATAACTTAAAATTTTGTCTGTCCCTTTTTTTTTGAGCAATAGAAGACACTGCGTTATGCCAATTGCGCTTGATATACCTAAATAATAAGCGCACTTGGCAAAACGTAGTTCTGTTTTTTTTTGATTGCGCTTAGATAATATATTATTATAGTATTTTATATAAATTGGCAAATTTATTGATGTGGCTGGAAGTTGGTGAAATGGTCATCCTTGACGAAATCATACGTTAAAATATATTATTGTTTTATTGTCCATGCATGAAATAAAATGTGCTATAAAATCAAAACTAAGACATTCTCAGTTATTTTTAGGGTAATATCTACCTAGGTTAATTTCGACTCCTTTAAATCGTTATTCGTCGCACGTTTAGAGTTTTATTGGAATTAAGCTATCCTGAGCCCTTTACATGTCTCGACGTTTTGTTGGCATTACTGAGGCTTAACGTTTTCCAAAGGTGCAAACAAAACCGCCAAAATTGTGTAAAGTCTACCCATACATTTATACGTTATAGATATGTTATGTAGGTTTGTCGTTGAAATACTGCTAATGTCTGCGTAAAGGCTTTGTCATGAGGATTTACTGTTTAAATGTAAATCCCATTACGCTCAACTTCGACACTGCGATATATCACAGCGTGAAAAAAGAGCAAATAGCAAAATTTTAAATCAGGCTCGTCAAAACACAAAAAATAAATGTGAATTGCATTCGATAAATTAAATCAATCAATTGTTATTGGCGAAGTTCTCTATAACAACAATACAATAAATCCGATTCAATAGTTACGGCAAAGTTCTTAACGCCTGGAAAATTTTGTTAGCAATTCCTTACAAATATAATATGTCGACGGTTAAAAGGTAATAGGGTATAAGCAACAAAAACCAAATTGTTCAGGAGAGTTGTTTAAAGTTTGAAATTGCAGGAAAATGGGCATAACTTTTTTATTTATTGTCATAACGTAAAAATGGAAAAAGCTCTAAAAGCAACAAAAATAAAAGCATTAATTGGCTTTTTTATTTATTTGATTCGACGTTATTTTATCTGGTTTTATGTCGCTTAGATCAATTGATTCTATTTTCCATATGAGGTAATTCGGCACAAGTTACATCTACACAGAAAAAAACGAAGAGTTTAGAAGACTTAGCTACATTTGATATCCCTATACCAAGAGGTAATAGGGCATAAGTCACATGACTGTAGAATAACTTAAATGGGTAAAGAAGGATACGTGACGATTCACATCATTATGCCAAAAGGTAATGAAGCACAAAACAGTACCTCATAAAAAAATCGTGAGGATGTTAGATATTAGCGACACTGTAAGTGTGTTGAAAAAAGGTAACGTGGTACTTCCACATCAATATTTCTATACTAATAGGAAAACAGGAACATCAACATACACGGCATTATATGGCCAAATAGTAATGAATTAAACGTCACGTTATGCTCTGACCTAATTCTTAATGTGATTAAATGAAAATATGTTTTTCACTATTTATTAACAATTATAGAAGAAAAGTAGTTTTCACGATGTACCTAATATCTGCATAGTAACAAAAAAAGAAGTCGCAACAATGAAATAATATAATGTACTTCCAAAATAAAAGATTTCTAAAACTTAGTACAACATAGCACTATGTACTTACAATCTTGACAAAACAATAATAAAATTATCTTGAAATATTTATTTATTACTTACAACTAAAGACCGTGCATTGTCATGCGCAGTAACTATTCAGTCATTCACCATGTACTTATTTAGCTACTATGATGAAAGTTTTTTTGGTAAAAATAATTATAAAGGGGAGGAAGGTTAAAGGAACTATTATTACTTTGGGGTAAATAAACTATTAATACTTAGTGTTTTTAAAACAAATCGACCACATAACAACAGGTCTATTGTTTACAATGACTAACTTATCAGCTAATCGAGATCAATATTAAAATCAATTAATTACTTAATCAGTCTCTGTGAGGTATCTTCTGAAGATTAATTAAAGTAGGTAGGGTTGGTACGCAAAAACCTGAAGAAAAAAAGACACAGTCATCACAAATAGTATTACAGATAAGTTAACTGGTCAACATTATCTTCGATGTCAGTATCGGGTAAAGTATCTTTCACCTTTTGTTGAAAGTTAAAGCTAAGTACTCTGCCTGAAACTGTTGAGGTATAACTTGGTCTAAGCAAGGTTCAATAAATCTTTGTGTTTTTCAGTAATTGGCGGGGTGTAAGATAGCAGTCCGGTAAGTCAAAAACTTTGTTTTGGACGCGATTTCAATACAGGACACAGGTGTTTCCGGATTCATAGAAATTTAACGTTGCTGATTTTTACCCACAAGATTTCCTGAAATACTTGATTGCGAGTAGGTCCCATCTCTTTAAATCTTTGTGAGTTAACTGCTCAACATCAAAGGGCTTTGGATTTTGTCTTGCCGTTAAGGAGCCCAGATAGTAGTATTTTTAACCTGGTATGACTGGTAAAGAAATTTATTTGAATAGATTCAAAGTTCTGCAACGTTGCAGAGTCTTGTTCAGCATTGAGAACTATCTTGTTCCGATTTTGACCGGACAGCAGTCACAATAAAGAAGAAGTCGTCTTACATTTCCGCGTTTATCAAGCTTCGTTATGTATTTGCTTAATATTGTAGCCATCTCATAAGCACCTCAGTTACCCTGGCTTTCATCAATAATGGCAATAAACATTGCGCGTACCATTTTCGTAAATAACTGCATTATAAACGACCAGTCGAGGGTCCATCTAGTGGGGGTCGCCCTATTTCGCCTACCGGTGAGGCTGCCACTCATGAAGCTTTTTCCTCATCGGTTATCGGTTGTTCGAGCTATGCCCGGCCTTGCCACTTCAGCTTACTAATCCGTTGGGTTATGTCGGTTACCCTGGTCTATACGCAGAGAAACCCCAGCATAGCCCTCTCCATAGCTCGCTGGAGCGTCCTCATACGGCCAGCAGTGATGGACCACGTCAGATGCATAAGTCATCACTGGCAACACGCACTGGTTCTAGAATCTCGTTTTCAGGTTTTGAGGTATACCTGACGAGAAGATGTGTCGTATTTTCCCGAACGTTGCCCAGCCATTGAATCCGTCGATTGACCTCTCGGTCGAAGTTGGACTTACCTGGTCATCCATATACCTTCACGAAGTGTATGACACGTAGCAGCGTCCGTGCTGAATATGAGAGTTTGTGAAAACTAAAATCTTCCTAACCATTTCCATTGCTGAGAACCACTTGGTACTTACCTGGTCATCCACATACCTTCACGAAGTGTATGACACGTAGCAACGTCCGTGCTGAATATGAGAGTTTTTGAAAACTAAAATCTTCCTAACCATTTCCATTGCTGAGAACCACTTGGTACTTACCTGGTCATCCACATACCTTCACAATGTGTCACGTAGAAGCGTCCGTGCTGAACATGGGAGTGAATATTGTTGCAAGGTCTAAAGTAAAAAATAAGTCAATCCATAACTAGGTCTCTCAGAGATCGAATAAAATTATGCAAATAAGTTGTCATATCTTTACATCGTTAATCTTTGTCTACTATTTACGTAGTGCCATTGTAGTAAGAGTCTTTTGGTAGGTGTCGCTAAATTTAAACAAAGTCTAAATCGTCAAGGTTACTGATCATTGTAGAAGCCTTAACTAGGTATTCGTATTGGAGTCAAGGTGCGGTCTAGGCGCAGTAGGGGCGCGATGCACCTCGACCCCATTAGGACTTTTATTTTGCTGCGTAATTTATATTATCTCATCAGCGCCTTTCCTCTCTTTGTTCTGATTTTGCAGTAAGCGTTTAATTTTGCAGTTCTAAAAAGTAATATATAAAGTTTATAAGACTAACATAGTCACAATATTTAGTTACATTTTTATGTTTTAGATTGGAATTCAATTAAAAACTTCCTATTTCAAAGTTGTTCCGTAAGACATTTGAAACCTTGTCCCTCGACGGCCTTCTTAGAGCCCGATTTTAATAATAATTGAGAACTGTTTTATTATTATGTCGTGTCCACACCAATTTCACTCTTCACTTAATTTCATAATGTTATCCCAATATATTTTTATTAAAACGATTTTCTAGATATTTCAAAACAAAAAAAACATATAATTAGTACTTATCATTAACTCTAATTAGTATTTATTTATACGTGGTAGAGCCATGCTGCAGCTATATTAATAGTATAGTTTTAGCAGGAATGGGTCGGCTCGATCAGGGTAGGACCACGCTCTCATAGGATACCAGCGTAAAATAGCAGCTTCATGCTGCTGTGTTTCGTATGGTGAGTTTAGAGAACCGGAGACCCTTATTACTGGAAATGAGGCATTCCATCTTAGTCCTCACGGGTGACAACGCATCTGCATTTTGATTCTTTATTGAGGATAGATGTAGATGTCTATGGGTCACAGCAACCACTTACCATCAGGTGGACTGTGTGCTCGTTTGTCACCCTATCCTATAAAAAAAAAACTCATTTTATTATTTTTGTACAATTATGCGAAGTATATCTATTCGTACAAAACCAAATTCAAATTTTACGTCAAGTAGTTGGCGCTATGTACATATATGGCTCCTAAAGGGATCTCCGAACATTATCTGCGCTTAAAAATCTCACCTGCATATGGTGCACTTTGCTAACTAGCAAAAGGAGCTTTCTATAACGACGAACCCAAATCCCACATATTGGTAATAGGGAGAGAAATTATTAGTGATACTTACCAATCCACCCTTACAGCGAGGTAATTTTAACTCAGAAACACTGAGACCCTTAAGTACTGATTCATAAAATTATACAATACCGATTATACGTAAGGCCGTCAGTGTTTGTATCATATATCTGTGTCTAGAAGACGTTATATCAGACGTCTTTTAGACTTCGTCTAAAAGACGTCTGATTTAACGTCTTTTAGACAGGATCGGAGTCATCCTATATGCTGCATCAGAATCACGAGAACAATACACAGAGTACCAGCGTAAAATAGCAGCTTAACGCTGCTGTGTTTCATATGGTGAGAGTGGAGAACCGGAGACCCTTTTTACTGGAAACGAAGCATTCCATCTTAGTCCTCACGGGTGACAACGCATCTGCATTTTGATTCGTAATCGAAAATATATGTAGATGTCCATGGGCCACAGCAACCACTTACCATCAGGTGGACTGTGTGCTCGTTTGTCACCCTTATCCTATAAAAAATCACATCATAATCCCACTCGAAAATCTAACTATTTGAGATTATTTAAAAATGGTATCTTCACGCTGGTTCCCCATCACTAATGCTGTTGTTTCGTAAGGTGAGTGTAGACAATGCATCTGCATTTTGATTCTTAATTGAGGATAGGTGTAGATGTCTATGGGCTGCAGCATCCACTTACCATCGCTCGCTTGTCACCCTTGTTCTATAAAAAGCGATCTCAAAATTTCTTTTTGTACTTAATACTGTTAGATAAATTCATAAAAAAATGTTTTCCTCTAACACATGCTGTGTAAAATTCAAAAGGAATGACTCACGAGAACGACTAGGCGATGTACAACACAGCGTTATTCGTCTTATATTTCAATTTTATTTTATGTTGATCCTAAGCTCACCGAAATGGCTGTTAAGGGAACTCTAAAGCTGAAGCTTTCACCGCCAGAACTCGCTTACCGACCCGGCTTTGATACATAAAGAATTCATAGGCAAGTCTGTGAGATAGCATACGCTTATTTGTTCGTTATGGACGTCTTTGTATATAAAGGTTTTTATTTTATCGTCTTTTTTCCTTTTTAACAAGCATCTTGTTATCTTCTTTTGCATCAGCCCGTAAGATCCCACCATCCATTATGAGCCTTTTCTAATGTAGAAAAGATTAGTTTTGATCGCCATTCTTAGAAAGCTGGAAACATTGCCCTTGAACCCGTCGCCGGCCTGGGCATTTTGCGTCTGACATTATATACGAGATGGTAACGCCATTTATCTTAAGACCACTAAGTTTTCATGGCTATTCGAATAGTTGCCTCTTACAATACTCGTGGGACGTAATAGAATGATGGCTTCTCTTACGAAGGAATTATTATAAATTAAATATTGAATATTAATTATAATATCCTTAAAAAATATGGGAATATAAATCTTAAGTCTGTGTGAATCGATGCGTAAAATCGGAAACAGCGAACATCGGTACAACCACCCCTGAATCGTTTGCCACTAAATCTGACTCACAATAAAAGTCGCGTTCGCCATAAAATAATAAATATTTCTTATGCGTTTTATTCTTTTTGTAATATTCACAAATCTTGTATGACATTATTGCGTGTTTTATAATGTACGTATGTTTATAGTTCTCTTGAATAGTTAGAGTAGTACTCATGAAAATGTTTTCAAAGATGTTACGAGTACAATCTTAAATATTACGTTTATACCGGACCGGAAGGCCTGGGTGAAGAGCGTTCTACGGAGCGTGCGGCGTAGAGGCGCGTTGGCAATACATTTCAAGCGGCCGATACTCAAGACACTGTAACAAGATTATAGTATTGTCATGCACACCACATCTCCACTGATGCTTCAACCTAAGTTTTAATAACGTTGGTTTGAAAATATCTTATCCAAAATATAAAATTAGAAGAAAAATATTCTTTAATAAGTCACGTAAAACAAATGTTAACCCATTTTTACAAGCCACAACCGACGGAACAATGTCATAAATTATATCAGCGGCTCCAGCAAGAAAAGCTCATGGATGAAAACAATAACCAACTGCAAGAGAATTTAATTATAGATAAGGGCGCAGATGAAAATTTCAAGCTCGTTTCGATTCAAATATCGGGATTTTCAAAATTATTACCAATTCCTTTGTGCTAATTAATTTTAACTGTTATCTAAAACGTTTAACTGGAATGAAGCGGTTCGTTAGCAAATTCGGGCTTTTGAATTAATAATGTCCAACCATTTATTTTATTTCATTCCGTTTCACGAGATCAGTTTGAAACATCACCAGTTACCACGCGTAGTTGTTTTTGGTAACTTTTGCATTAGAGTATGAGTATGATATGAGATTCCCAGGATGGCACAAATTTTCTAATTTTTTTAAAGTATAAAATATTTAACTTTTATTTTAAATTAGAACCCATATTTTAATTTTATGAGCACTTAATATTCAAAATTGAATTCAGTGTTCGCAGTGGACACTTCCTTGTCCTAAAATCCTTTCAGAAATTAGAGAAGGCCTGTGCCCAGAAGTGGGACGTAAAAACTATTAGCTGTAACATTTTTTAAATATGGAATTAAAAAATAATGTCCTTAAGTTTTCAGGGCGTACTTTGTTACATTACAGTTTTTTTTACTTGTATCGATCGCATTCGTCAAATCTAATTCGACACAGGCGTCAACAAACAAAGTTAGATATTTTATGCAACTGCTATTTTCGCATTCTTATTACGTTTTTTCTGCATATCACTGTTGACAAATTAATGTTCAATCGCCATAATATATTTAAAATAGAACTCATTTACGTTGCTTTGATGTCATACAAGGGCTTGTCCACATGGCACTGTTAGTTCCACGATAAAACAAAAAGCACACAGATCACTCGACAGAAGTCTTCTCGGCCTAGTCACATGATTCTATTATATATCATTGCCGCTTATGAGAGTCATTATAACTACAGGCTGTCAAGTATCTTAGTTTTAAAAGCTAGCAATAAACTTCTAATACTCTTCTTATGACTTTGAACAAAAAAATCTCTAATGCCGTCACCACACAGCAATCCTCTGTTAATTCTACCCTTTATAGTACCCTGTTTGGTTGCAATTTCCAGTATCGTTTTAACAGGATTTCGTTATGTAAAGATCTTAGATAATTATTTTCAACATTTTTAATATTTTAGATTTTAACAAAGTAACGCCTGGTACTATTAATTGGCATTTCGTTAAGTAAAATTTTCATAGTACTTTCGTTCTCCTCGAGATACGGTACGGAACTAGCGTAATAATATGTTTGCCAAGTTTATGATGCTATGTTTATGATCTTTATATTTATACTAATATATTTATTTATTTTAGTAATTATATTCGTAATAAATAATTTGCCAATTTTTTAGTTCTGGAATTACCGCATCGTGGCAGGTTCTATATAGTGGCAGTGTAAGAATATCCACTACCCCATATAATCCCGTGGGTGTCGTAAGAGGAGACAGAGGGAAACTTACCTGAAGGAGATGGGCAGCAACATCTTCCTGATAACAACTGACTAAAAAGTTAGCTGCAGTTGCCAATCCGCTTGTCAATCGTGGCAACTATGGCAAATATCACTCATATGAGCCAATTTATGGAAGAGGCCTATGTTCAGCTTAGTTCAGATTTTAATTTTAATTGGTTGGTTTTGGAAAATAATAATAACCCAAACTTCTACTATTCGCTATGCTTTTTCTGAATGTTTATTGAAACAAATGTATCCAAAAACTCGTAAAGTTGACACATAGTAAAATTGGGTACATAGCCTAAGTTACATAATTTATTTATTACTAGCTGGTACCCGGCGCGTTGCTACCACAGAAAAAATAATTGTCGAAATATCGTTTTAAATTTGGAAGAGATATATTATTGTTTAATTAGGAATAATAATACATTCAATGAAATTGAATGATATATAACTTTCAAATAAATTTTTGGTACGATACGCACGCCACCTATTGTAAGTTTAATGTACTATGCCTATAACCTTCGCACAAGTGCAAACAATAAGTTGGCAAAGTTTTAGCGCAATCTGATGATGTTTTTCATCAGAACGGTATGGCAGCGCATAAAATACGAACAAACAAAAATTAATTTTTATATATTAGATATTGATGAGTTTAAAGGCATGCTTCTAATAAATAGCACAGGCTGTCATAAAAAATAAAAGATATGCTCACACTCACCATTTATTTCTGCGAGTTTGTATTGACGGACTTTAAATACCCTAGAATTTTTTGAGTCTCAGACAAACGAAGTTTTCCAACATCGCAGAGCGATTGGTAAATCATCATTTAAAATAGTAATTTTTGCTATTTTATTGGCGCTGACGGGGATCGTACTCTGATTGCTCGTGTACCACAAAAATTACGGGCGAACACTTAGTCCTAAAACTAGTAGGGCTCTTTTGCTTTCCATACAGCTTTAGCTACAAAAATGTATAAAGAAGGGACTGTGACTTTATTTATATATTGTTAAAAGTTTACGTTGCTGACAAAAAGTAAAGATTTTTGTTGACATCCAGACGGCATATTTATCCACCCCTAAAAGGATGCATCCCCAAATTTCCAGCGGTATCAATATTCTGCAGCCGTAGCAATGGAGGGGGCGGCACGCAACTCCAGCATTTCATTACCGTATCACCGTAAGCCTATGTATAGATATATTACAACTCGACAGGGGAATGTCATGACGAGAATATCATCGGCAAAATTTTATTTACGACGCAATATGCTTCCATAATTTTATTTAATCTTATATCAATTGTTATCATGAATGAATTTGACCACGAGGAGATTTTCCTAAATTAACGTTAACTTTAACTATCCATGATTAATTATAATACTGCAAATGGGTGTTGTTAATCATTCTCGAATAAATAGTAAAAGAAAATAAGAAAAGTGTGCGTGCAAGTAAAATGACAATTAAATCTCTTTATTTTTTGGCGTCATAACTTAAAGTTTTGTCTGTCCCTTTTTCTTTTTCTTTTGAACAATAGAAGACACTGCGTTATGCCAATTGCGCTTGATATACCTAAATAATAAGCGCACTTGGCAAAACGCAGTTCTGTTTTTTTTTGATTGCGCTTAGATAATATATTATTGTAATTATTTTACATAAATTGGCAATTTTAATGATGTGGCCGGAAGTTGGTGAAATGGTCATCCTTGACGAAATCATACGTTAAAATATATTATTGTTTTATTGTCCATGCATGAAATAAAATGTGTGCTATAAAATCAAAACTAAGACATTCTCAGTTATTTTTTAGGGTAATATCTACCTAGGTTAATTTCGACTCCCTTTAAATCGTTATTCGTCGCACGTTTAGAGTTTTATTGGAATTAAGCTATCCTGAACCCTTTACATGTCTCGACGTTTTGTTGGCATTACTGAGGCTTAACGTTTTCCAAAGGGTGCAAACAAAACCGCCAAAATTGTGTAAAGTCTACCCATACATTTATACGTTATAGATATGTTATGTAGGTTTGTCGTTGAAATACTGCTAATGTTTGCGTAAAAGGCTTTGTCATGAGGATTTACTGTTTAAATGTAAATCCCATTACGCTCAGCTTCGACACTGCGATATATCACAGCGTGAAAAAAAGAGCAAATAGCAAAATTTTTAAATCAGGCTCGTCAAAACACAAAAAATAAATGTGAATTGCATTCGATAAATTAAATCAATCAATTGTTATTGGCGAAGTTCTCTATAACAACAATACAATAAATCCGATTCAATAGTTACGGCAAAGTTCTTAACGCCTGGAAAATTTTGTTAGCAATTCCTTACAAATATAATATGTATTCTTTTACGTATTGACAGGCATATAATAACATCATTTTATTTTATTTTAATTTATTATGCTTCGTTTTGAGCTGAATGATTATTGAGTCGTTGTATTCTAGGAATTCAATAATTTCTTTCATAAATGCCAACTTTACTTGCATATGGTGTACCCTGCTAATAAACTGCGTTCTGTTGATTGAAATACAACGTATGATCATTTCTTATATTTACACGAATACTTACTAAATAAAATAATTTTACGGCTTTTACGCTCATTTTAAATCCCGAAATTTTAAAAATAGGAATTAAAAACTAAAACTAATAAAAACAAAATGTAATTTCTACAAAATAGCTTCTGAAGTCGGTACTAATACATAGTGTCAAACATAGAGTGGTGTCGAAGAATTAAAGTCTTCAGAATGCCAGAAACTAATATGTGCTTTTTTTAATTTTTGATGATAGTTCTATTTATTATTAAAAGTTAAATTATT
The DNA here is from genome assembly GCA_029286625.1 of Parnassius orleans. NCBI lineage: Eukaryota > Metazoa > Arthropoda > Insecta > Lepidoptera > Papilionidae > Parnassius > Parnassius orleans. The sequence goes on from JAGSMP010000071.1 coordinate 3,792,698, forward strand.
TTACCCTTTTGAGCAAAATAATTAAACTTTTACTTGTAAGTATGGATAGAATGAATTAAAAAATAACCAGCAAAAGGTAGTATTGAAATCATTAAAAAAAAACTTTTTTTAATTGATCATATCAGATGCCATATACACAGATTTTCAAAAAGCTTGACAAGGTTGATTAGCTACTTTTAGAAAAATAAACAAATAGGTTTTACAAAAGAATCAAAATCAAAACCAAAACAACAAAATCAGTTCAATCGTTGCTACGGCCGTTAAATATACCATACAAAATTTCGCAGTTATCATTACCAGGTCACTCAGAGATGTAGGAAGGCTAAATAATACCCTAAAGCGGAATATTTTATTATTTTCGAAACTGCTAAAAGCCGCGATAGCTTACCGAAGGGGAGCCCGTCATATAATTTGACCGACTTCATAAAAGGTGTATTGTTTTTATTCGACTGGATGTTTTTTTGGAATGTTTGTTACGTGATATCTTCATCAATTTTGTGAACCGATTTAGATGATACTTATTTATTAAAGAGGTTAAACTTCAATTCAAAATGTGGGTAGCATTATAAGGGCTGAAATTTTAAATGTAACTATTTAGACGATATTGCGATTTTAATATACCTTAATCTACCAAAAGGGTAAAAAATAAACTTTAAATAAAAAGTAATTAAGAAATACGATATAGTGTATAGAAGAAATTAATGCACCAACTTCAGAACGTATGTATAATTATTTTATTTTTTTAGTTCTTTGAAGTCGACTTTTCCTTTTTTTAAAGTTATTTTTTATTTTTATTGCTCGATCTACATAAATATTTTATTTTAAATTTAATGTGATGATTTGCTGCTGAATGTGTTCGCAATCGTGAAGAAAAACATAATAAGTAGAGAAATTTAAGGTATATCTTCACAGTACATAATATTCAAATTCAAATTCAAATTGTTTATTGCATGTCACATTACAAATTAAAGATGTTACATTTGATAGGTATACATGTGACGCCCTGCAAGGGCATAGCAACACTAGAGGATATTTGGAGTACACGCGAAGTTCGCCAATCCGCATTAGGGCAGCATAGCGTATTTTCCTCTGTTACATAGCCTTTTCAAAAACTATCACAAGTCTGCACCTTGAAGTGGGATATCTGTAATTTGTTTCGTGTCACTGGTAAATTTAATATTACTAGAACTCCTGTCAATAACTTTATGTACATACCTAACACTTTTGCTTATGCTACAAGATACAGTACCTTATAACGGCTAATTCAAATCTATAGTATGTACAAAATCTTCATCATTATCAACAATCAACTACAGCCCGGAAAGTTTCATAGCACGAACACTGTGGCGCTGCTCCCCGTAATCGGCTTGTGTATCTGTATTTGACGTCTGGCGTAAACGCGGTGGTTAGACCGCCATTTTTGGCATTTTCCAAAGTCGCCTCTTACGACACCCACGGAAAGAAATGGGGTGGATGGATTCTCTTACCCATTAACTACTGGTTACTTATCACTGAGTAACTTATGTACTTATTAATTTTAAGTAATTTTATTTAAGTACTAGCTGGTACCCGGCGCCTTGATGCAGCAGAAGAAATAATTGTGGAAATATCGTTTTAAATTTGGAAGAGTTATATTGTTTAAATAGGAATGATAATACATTCATTGAAATTGCATCATATATAACTTTCAAATAAATTTGTCGGTACCGGCGCCACCTACTGTAAATTAATTGTACTATGCCTATAACCTTCGCGGAAGTGCAAGCAATATGTTGACAAAGTTTTACCGCAATCTGATGAACGGTATAGCAGCGCATAAAATACGAACATATAAAAATTTTTTTATTTATTAGATAATAATTAAGTTATTGCAAAAATATTGGTAATGAAATCAAAGGGTAATAAGTTAATAGGTAACTTCTTGGAGTACCGCCATAATCCCCGACGAGATCTTAATAATGGCGCTTTTTATTATGCAATATCTACTAAGCGCATACTGTAAATTTCACACCTACGCGATCAATATGGGTTCAACCCCGTCGGTACCAATGAAATTGTGAATTGCAATTTTAAATGCTGATTTATCGGGGTATTCCCAGTAGTCTTACCAAGTGGTCTTACTAGTTGGAAGTGAATAGAATTAGCATAAGTGTACAAATAGAACTATCCTACTGCCTCTTGCAAGAATATGCTTGCCTAGTAGTATTCCTAAAATGCAAGTACTGATAAATATTCCATGTATTTTATAGAGTAGGACTACTGAGAATTTTCTTTCGCGTTGTACGTCTACTTGGTAAAAATATTCCCAGTAGTTTTACTAATAAGGTTATTTGGTTAGACTACTGCGAATACAACACGCCACGAAGATTCCCAATAGTCTTACTAGTAAGACTATTTAAATTCCCATTAGGAAATTCCATTAGTCTTACCAGTAAAACTACTGGGAAGAACATTCCCAGTAGTCTTACTAGTAAGACTACGTGGTAAGACTACTGGGAATACCCCGATTTATCACGTGCTAGGCCTGAAAAATTAAAAAAAAAATCGAAGACGTTAAATCCGCCAACATGAAATGGGGCAGCGTGGTGGACATTTCCTTGCCCTCAAACCCTCTCAGAAATGAGAAGAGGCTTGTGCCCAACAGTGGAAAGTGTATCTTTACTTTACTTTTAGTACGGTTGGTAACACATGAGTTAGCCACGACCAAAAATAAAATACTGCTGTTCAATACTATGGGCAATCTATGGGCGAGCCCTATATTCAGCAGTGGACTATAATAGGCTGTAACGGTAACGGTTCTTAGTCCTAAGGTAAGACTGAAGTTGGTTATGATGCACACGTACTACAGTATTCACTTACTGTCAAGTAGGCCGTAAGCTCGTTTTGCACTCATTATATTAAAAAATAGATTTCAAAACTTCTCAATTGAAAGTGTATATATTTGTTAGGTTATTGTAATTTATCTTACTTTATGGGTACATTCTTGAAATAAATACAAAGCAATGGGCAATCTGCTGAAGAGCCATAAAATTCGTCGTACTCGTAAACTATTGGGGGTTTTTATGATTCATCTCCATTGTTTGCTGTACCCTCGTAGTAAAACTAGCGTAACGTACACTTCTGAATGAAATATTTATCAAAATATCAAGTGCTAATTTTTATTGGAAAATGCAAATCCGGAGTAAAATGTCAAATTTGTATTATATTTATATATATTTGTAATTTCTGAACGATTCTACCGATTAAGGCCATTAAAAAAAAATTGCCGTTCATAGCTATACTAGGATCCATAGAAGGCGCTGTAGTCAAGATATAAATATTTATGATCCATATATGATTTTATATTTATGGTCCAAAACGATTCATATTCACAATACAATATTATATACAGAATCTTGACCCGGGTTGACCCGGCTTGAGTCGGGTTATAAATAATTTTTATATTTATACTGTAAAAAGTCCGGGCTGAATTCGAAGGACAACTCCTTACGCCACCTACCGCAAAGGGCAGTCAAAGGCAGCCAAGAGCAGGCAACGTTTGACGGGTCAGTTAGTATTATAATAATATAATAACTTTTATGGCCTAAGTAATATAATATTAAGTTATATTAGCGATTTTCATAATTAACCGTATTTTATATTATTTAGTAATTACAGTCAGGCGATGATAGAAAATAAGAGTGATTGTTTGCTTATACTAAGGTTTTAAATCAAACATTTACTGAAATCTTTACAAAATAACCGAGTATCCTAGGAATCACATTACCACGGATCTAATAAAGAGAAAAAATACATTAAATAGATTATTATAAACATTTTTTTTATAGGATAAGTGTGACAAGCGAGCACACAGTCCACCTGATAGTAAGTGGTTGCTGTGGCCCTTAGACATCTACGTATATTAGCGTTGTCAGCCTTTAGATATAAGATGGAATACCTCTTTTCCAGTACTTTTTACTGGTCTCCGGTTCTCTACACTCACCATACGAAACACAGCAGCATTAGGCTGCTATTACACACTGGTATTCTGTAAGAGCGTGGTCCTTCCCGGGTCGAGCCGACCCATTCGTGCTACAACTATACAATTAATATAGCTGCAGCATGGCTCTACCACGTTTAAACAGACAAAAAGAGATGGACTGCAGTATATATATTATTGTAAAATATCGACTTTCAACTAAGTAATATTTTAGAAAAGCAGTGCTCCTTTCGCGTTTTAATTTAATATTCAATAGTTTTGTATTTAATTTATTCCCTTTTATATTGAAAACGATATAAAATATTTGCAATTTAATATCAAATAAAATTGTTTTCTGTCCTCGACTATATCCAAGTGAGAAACTCGTATAGTTTTCGTGTCTAAGTAAATTTGGTCATCTCACACAACCTCTGTTTGTGAGGGGTCAACCCCTATTCCAAAAGGTATCAAGATTTGAGGGTACTAACAATGATTCATAGCTACGGTGAAGACGTTTTTATTTAATTTATTTTTTTCTGTTTTGTGTAATGATGAGTCACTTTTTTGAAGTTTCTTTTTCTTTGTCAACTTGCTAATGCCCTCGCTTGAACACAACCCAGATTTTCCCAGAGCTTATACACTCATAACAGTATTGCTATTGTCTTTCACCGATCTGTGTAATTTGGGTTTTTGTGATGACTTAAGGATCAAAGAACTAAAAAAATAAAATAATTTCACATTCTGAAGTAGGAACATTAATTATTCTATACATAGAAACAGAAACAGAAACTTTTTTATTCAATATAGATTATAAATAATACTTATTGAAAGTCACTATTTTGTTTAATTACCACTGGTTCGACTAAAAACCTCTGTCCTGGGAAGAACCAGCAAGAAACCCAGCGGGACTTTTTAAAATATCAGCTTACAATCATTTATGTTACACAATTAACCACACAAAGCAAATTAGAAATAGCTTGGTAGCGAACACCTCATTCTCAGGGGTTATTATCATCTATAAATTCCTTTCTATTAATAACCCTTTTTATACAAACTATGTTTAATAAAGTTTTTGAATTTGGAGCAGGTCGAATTTTGTATATTTTCTGGGATTTTGTTGTAAAAGCGTATACATCGCCCCAATAATGAATTACTGACTCGGTGGAGTCGAGTAACTGGTACTACTAGCTTGTGTTTGTGATTTACAGAATGAATATTACTTATTTTTGTATAACTACTTTTATTTTCGTGTACGTACATTACATTTTCATAAATGTATTGAGAGGCCAAAGTTAATATATTAATTTCCTTAAATTTTTGTCGAGGCGACTTTAGGTTTTAAATCATAGATTGCTCTTATGGCCCTCTTCTGTAAAACAAATATAATTTCAGTGTTGTCGTGTGTCCCCAGCAAAATACCATACGACATTATGCTATGGAAATAGCTAAAGTAAACAAGTCTGGCTGTTTTCACACTGGTAAGATTTCTAATCTTTTTTACAGCATATGCTGCAGAACTAAGTCTCCTTGCTAACTTTGATGTATGGGGGCTCCATTGAAGCTTCGCGTCTAGTGTTTTTCCAAGAAAAATGGTGGTATCGACAAGACTCAGTTCCTCCCCATTTAAAATTACTTAAGTATTTAATTGTCTGACATTTGGAGCAATGAACTTCATACATTTCGTTTTAGAACTATTTAAATGCAAGTTATTAACATTAAACCAATTTACTAATTTAGATATAGCATTAATTACTTCGTCATATTTTAATAATTGTCGTTTTAATTTGAAAATTAATGAAGTGTCATCAGCAAATAATACTATATTATGGTTATCCCCACTATGTAAGGTAAGTCATTAATATATACAAGAAACAGAAAGGGGCCGAGAATTGATCCTTGAGGTACGCCCATTTGTACTATCGACCCGGAAGAGCTCATAGTATTAATGACAACTTTTTGCGTTCTGTTACTTAAATATGAAACAATTAATTTAAGAGCATTACTTCTTACACCGTAGTGTTGTAGTTTCATGTAGTGTATACCTTATTCCTTAATTAATTTTTATTTTAAGTTATTTTTTACCTTTTCGGTGGAATAAGAAATATTAAATTCTCAATATAGTCTAAATATTTCCATTTAAAATTCCCGCCCTTATTATATAATTTATTCTTTAGTTGACTCAAAAGGGAAAAGAACTGCAAATAAAAAGTAAAAGCGGACATAGAAGAACTAAGAAGATTAAAATAATTTCCATGTAACAGCTTCTGAAGTCGAGGCTTTAATTCTCCTATACAATTTATTTTAGTACCGACTTCTGAAGCTGTTATGTGGACATTATTATATTCTTTTTAATTATTTGAAATCAGCTTTTACTCTTTATTAAAAGCTTAGTTTTTCAGTTCTCCTCTGATTTTTCGCTTTACGTTATTAAACATAAGTATTTGAAATTATTTTATATTTATTTATTTAATGTTTTTTTAAATGTTTTGCCTCTAATAAAGTTTTATTTTAAGCCATAAATAAGTCCTTGATCATAAAATTGAAAAGAGCAACTTTGTCAGCAACTATTTACAAAGCTGATACAGAATGACTACTTAAATAAATTGTATAGGGGTAGAATGCTCGGAAGTCACGTACTACCTATTCGCTGAGATCCTCAATATTCAGAGATCACTTCAGTTCGCACGTGTCAAATATAATTTTGAAAGGCAACATGCAACTTTAGGCCGGATATCTTGCCCTTAGTGTCAAACCAGTCATGTAGTCCTTCAAAACGGCCAAATCCTTGAGAAACGATTTATAATTTTCAGCCATTATACAAACGGTTACTGTCGCGTGGAAATGATTACACAAAAAAAGTTTGATATTACTAATCCTAAACACAATATAAATTTAAAATAAAAATGAATATTCAAAAAGTGAAGGTAGCTAGGCTAACTATGACATCGGGACGGTTTTTTTTAATATAAAAGAGAGCAAATGAACATGCAGCTTATGTGATGGTAAGTGACTACTACCGCCCATTAAAAAACTAAGGAAATTGCAGATGCTTTGCCAACCTTAAAAAACAGTAGGCACTTCTCTTGAAGGTATCTAAGTCGTATCGGTCAGGAAATAAGAAGTTATTCGAGAAAACTTGTAAATCACCACTTCCCCATGACCATGGGTGTTATAAGGCACCCGAAACGTCGGGAATTAAAAAGTGAAAATTATACGCCATAAAATCTGTAAAATTAGTTTAATTTAAAGAAAAAAAAATCTTGAATTGTTAGTTCTTACGGCTCGTATCATATAATTGATCTTTGCCACTACAATGCATATGCAAATGCAATGCTCAGCAGCCATTTAGATTTTTACAGACCTCAAAGACAATTTACTTGAAGTAAAGAGGGTGAGTGATTTTGATTGAAGTGACGTTTGACTTGACGTACGAACGTACGACTACAAATGCAGACAATATTTATAGTGACTTTTACTAACTCCTGTATACTCGTATTTTGACGTAAATAAATATCATTACCTACATCTTCCGCGCTAAAGAAAACAAAGACAATAAAAAGAAAATATATTTGTTCAAATTTGTATGAAAAGAACTTGTGTATTTATAAGTTATTGAATGATAATTTTCATGCATAAAAAAACAAGATAAGAATCATCTGAAGCTGCTTCCACATTTGTCCTCGTACACCCGATCTCAAGAATTAGGAAATATACACTACTAAAGAAGACTTGGAGAAGTTTACGTTGTAAAGAATATACCTACTTAGCTGCAGCACGAATAGGTCGACTTGACCGGGCTAAGACCACGCTCTCACAGAATACCAGCATGAAACAGCAGAATAATGCTGCTGTGTTTCGAATAAGTGTAGAGAACCGGATACATTTATGATAACGAGGAATCCCATCATAGTCCTCATGGGTGACAATGAGTCTTCACTTAGATGCTTAATTAAGGATAGATGTAGGTGTTTATGGACCACAGCATCCACTTAACATCAGATGGACTATATTATGCTAGTTTATCATCACCTTATTTTAAGATTCCACTAATAACTCAACACAGACTATTTGTAACCTGTTCAAAAATGCCTAACTGGATATCAAACGTAACAAATATATCAAGAATTAATCTGATAAATTGTTTAGTGAGAGGTGGCAAGAATTCTACCAAACACTACTCAACGAAAAATTTCCACAGAAACCGCTCACATCCCTTCCATCCACGGAAAAACCAGTTGAAGTAATTTCACCCCAGGAAGTTAAAGCAGCCATTCAAAAAATGAAAATAGGAAAGCAGCCGGACCGTATAAGATTCTAGCCGAACTGTGGAAAAATGTGGATAATACCGGCGTAGCATGGCTGATAAAGCTTTTTAACGTAATCCTTATAAGCACTAAAATAACAGATATGTGGAGAACCAACAATTTGATATATTTCTACAAGAATAAGGCGGATGTTGCGGACTGTAGAAATTATAGAGCAATTACTTCTCAGACCCTTAAGATCTGAGAATGTGTCCTTGTAAAAAGAAAGGCAAAAATTACATCGAACTAGTATGGATTCACTAGTAGTGTGGGCACTACAGATGCAATTCACTCGGTGAAAATACTCATGGAAAAACAAGATCTTCACCTTATTTTCGTAGACCTTGAAAAGGTGTTCGAACGAGTCCCTCGATAACTAATATGGCAAGCACTAAGATCGAAATTGGTGCAGTACAATTATATTGAGCTCGTTAAAAATCTGTACCACAATGTAACAACAAAAGTGGACAAATGAACCATTTCAAATCGCAGTGGGAGTTCACCAGGGCTCGACATTAAGCCCTCTTCTAATCAATCTACTAATGGACTATATCACTGTAGACATCAAAAACCAGCACCGAGGTCACTTCTATACGCCAATGATGTAGTCCTTATAACTGAATCGTTGGCAGAAGTACAATCAGACCTGACAGTATGGCAGGAGTCCTTTGAAAGAAGAGGGATGAGAGTCAATAGAGAGAAGACTGTAACTTTTCTGATGCCAATATCGGTGTTATTCCATGTACATCTATCAATGGTAACGAACGATAATAACGAACGAAAGGACCTTTAAGAGAGTTGAAGAGTTTAAGTATCTTGGATCCATCGTAGCACCAAAGCCATGTATAGAAAGAGATATACAAAATAGAACCCAGACAGCTTGGTTGAAATGGAGATCGCTGTCTGGCATTCGATGCGACTCCCGTATGCCTATTAAAATGAAATCAATTTTAAATAAAAAAAGCTGAGCTCTCTTTGCTGAGGCTCGTTACTGAGGACTAAGATGGAGCGCTTCTCAGCCTGTAGTTATACTAATGACTCTTTATACCCTTCAGACCGGACAGTAATGCAAGCACCATTGATTTGCAGTATAAATAGGTAAGAGAGTGGTACTTATCCAGACGGACGACTCCCGCGCAGATTATACATACATTACATCATATTAACCGGCGGTGTTATGTTATGCGGCAAAGGGAAACTGAAACAGGAGATGACAGCAACATCTTCCTGTTAAAAATTTAAAATTATAATAAACTGCATTTAACAATTCACTTGCCAAGTGTGGTAACTATGGCAAAATCCCTCTAATGCGGCAATATATGGAGAGGCCTATGTTCAGGAGTGGACTTTTATAACCTGTAATGGATGGATGGATGGATGGACATCATATTTTCCAAGAAAATACCTTTTAAAGGTGTTTGTTTAAAACATACCTTTTTGATTCTTATATACTGCTACGGCCACTTTTGTTTCCTTGTATACCGCAACCTCCGCTTTCTATGCAAATTGTGGAATTCAACATATTAAATTAGTTCAAAGTACAAGAACCATTTTCATAAAGTTGATGTAAACTTAGAAACATAAAAACCACTAGTCCGAATGTAAAACGAAATGAAAACGGCAAACAACGTGGCCGAAATGAGAAATTAGCATTTATGGTAATTTTGTAAAATGGTTTAATAGTATCCTTTATATTACCCGACTGTCCGAGAAAAAGGTTAAATTTTGTAAGTTTAAGAATGTATGTTTTTGTATATGTGTGTTTGACTTCAAATGCAATGTGTCGTCAAATTTTGTATTCATATGTGGAGTTTCATATCCGAGAAGATCCAATGCAATAAATATAAAATATTTAGGTTATATTATCGGATACCTTGGACCAATAATGAAAGAAAGACGGAGCGCTGCGTACATTTCAAATGACGCAAAAACCAAGCTCAAATTCTTGGCACGCACTCACGCACACATATTTCTTCTTTCATTTTTTAATAGCCCGTAAAAGTCCTTTCACACCTCATCTCACCTCACTCATACCTCAAAATTGAAATTATAATTGCTTACCGTAACAGCCGTTAAAGCCTATTAAAGTCCACTGCTTAATATAGGCCTCCCCCATAGATTGCCTCATAGGGGTGATGTTTGCCATAGTTGCCACGCTTGCAAGCAGATTGGCAACCGCATTTTTTATTTTTAGTCGTTATTAGGAAGACGTTGCTGCCTATCTTCTGATTTTTTCTCTTTGTCGCCTCTTACGACACCCACGGGATGATATGGGGTTATGGATATTCTTACACCGCCACTACACAATCAATGAGTTTCTTAAATTCCAGTAAATTTCCATCTGTCTATTTTTTTCCGCTTTACAATACTTTTCAGAAAAAATAATGCTTCTTACTATACAAAGCATTACAATGTAGTGTTAATAAATACGTAATTTAAGTTGAATTGAAATTCCGCTAACGATCGGCACGAGTGTGATTGACGGCGCGTCGCGAGGGTTGACTCAACCCCGCCGCCGGTCAGTTGTCATAATTAATCGAAAATTCGACTGCGATGTAACAAACGACAAATGGGATCTCCATAACTGGTCGCTTGATGAATGGAAAACGTTTATCCCTGTAGGAGATGACTATGCTGTGTTTTATTGTGTATTTTGCTGAAACAAGTTCGGCTTTATTTATGTATTTTTTATAAAAAGTCCTGATGTTGATGATGCAAAAAAATTCTTTTGTTGAGTGTTCTGTTAAATTTTGTTAATTTACTGTGTTTGTCTTAATCGATGTTTATCTTCTACCGACTAAAATTATTATTTTCCAGCTCATATTGTCTATACGTGAAGACTTTTAAATGGCCTTCCGGTTGTTATTCATTTTTTTACTGTTAATGTTAGCAGTAAGATTTTCAAAAAAAAAAGAAAAAAAAAGTACTTAAGTACAGGCTGGCTTATTACGCCATATTAATAAATAAGAAACATCTGGCTGCTGCAATGTTCTAATTATAATGTGCTAGTAAACCCTTAAACATTCTTTCTTAAGTCGAGTTTTTGATTCAAAATGCTAGTTTGCCAAATAAAATTTAAGCCTGTCCAGAATAATTTTAGTTTCGCATAAAAAATGGTGATAATGAAATAAAGAGACCACTATACTTATGTAGTAACTAGCTGTTCCCCGCGACTTCACCCGCGTGTTATTTAGGGTTTTAATTTTTTTTGCGCGGAAACCTAATTCTTTTTCTAAAATAAAAGTAGCCTAAGTTACCCCTTATGACATCAGCTATCTGCCAGTGAAAGTCCCGTCAAAATCGGTCCAGCCCTTTCGGAGATTAGCCCGAACAAACAGACAGACAGACAAAATTTTTAAAAGTTGTAGTTTTTTTATAAGTACCGTACACGAGTATACTTTCATATGCGTTTAGTAAAAAGCTGTAATTTTGACATTACAAACACAGTTCAATTTTATTTATTTGTATGTATAGATATAATAATAATATAATATAAATACAATTTATATTATTATGTCGTCAAAGCATCAGTGAGTTTTATTTAATTTAGTTACATTTGAAGGGAAATAAAATCACAATTTTAGGAATGAGACGAACTGAACGTGAAAGGGTTGGTACAGACGCGACTTGAATAAAGAATGTTCGAATGTTGATTTGTTAAAGGACTTCTTTGCATACAAATGTATGAACTTGGGACAGTTACCGGTCTATTATTTTCAAATTGAACTAAATTTTCGTTCGCTTGCTCTGTATTTATAGTTTTCCATTCCCGCAAGGGTAATAAAATAGGTAAAATATTCAATAACTCCCCAGTAGAAAGTTTTTTTAATGGGTCCTATTTTACAAAGTCTAAATTTTGTCATATCTCCGAGTTTTTTGGCTATGGTTTTAAGTACTGGTTTCAAAGTTATCTCTGTGGCCATCGGCAGTGTATTCGTGTCGATGAAACTCACTCATCTTAGTGTGATATTATTGCAGGCGTGCCGCAGGGCGGCGTGTTGTCACTCTTACTCTTTTCCATTTTCATTAATTCAATTACTCATAAAATATCTTCTCTCTGCCACATGTATGCGGATGATGTCCAGATTTACACACAGTCAACTCTTGAGAATTTGCCGAATGCAATCGCTACATTGAATAACGATCTAAATATTATTCACTAGCTGTTACCCGCGGCTTCGCCCGCATGGTCACTGGGAAATGAACTATCCATTGCTTTTTGAATTGAAAGAAAACTGAGTTTTATAGATTTGTCAGAGATGCAGCCATTAAAAGGAAACTGAGCAAAATTGATTCGTCAGCCTATTTAAATGTTTTGAAACGCAGCGTATAGGAAAGCATGAAAATAGCCTGTTTATTCCAAATGGAAATGGGATATTTTTTTAATTAAAGGAAACTGAGCATAATTATCCGTCAGGGATGCAGACTTTTGAAAAGAAACTGAGCTAAATTGATTCGTCAGAGATGCAGTTTTCTGAATTGAAAGGAAACTGAGCCAAATAAAAGATCCGTCAGAGATGCAGCCTTTTGAGTTGAAAGGAAACTGAGCTTAATAGGTCCGTCAGAGGTGCAGCATTTGGAATCGAAAAGAAACTGAGCTAAATAGGAAATTTTGAATTGAAAGGAAGATCTGTGGGAATTTGATTAATTGATTGTGGGAATTTTGGAAAAAAACTAACTGAACACTATTTTAAGACGCTACTGTACACAATGTTATATGTTTTCCATTCGGGGAAAGAATGGAGATTCTGGGCATTTGACACACGCGAATATGCTACATACAGCTGACCATGAGAGAAGCACGGTTTTCTAAGTTGACCTACCTGTAACGTTTGCCTTGCGCTTTATTAATTGTCATTGCAAAACTGAGCTTAATAGGAATTGCAACCTTTGAATTGAAAGGAAGATCTGTGGGAATTATAGGGATCCGTGGTATAATAACATTTTCACCTTTTCCTACACCTGTCAAAATTGTAGCACCGATTATGTTCCGTCCAAGATGTGTCACACGCAGCCTTGTCCCGTTACATAACCGAGGAGCATCTAAATTTCGCATTAGCATGACTGGGACGCCTAATTTTAATTGAAGCTTAAGTGAGGGCACACCTGACAACTCTAGAGAATTTAGAAACTCTACGGGATATGAAGTGCTCTGTTCTGTGTCCATAACTGTGTCTACTGACAAATACTCTGTTATTTCTCCTGCTATTTCGCTTAATATATCTGAATTTATTTTGTTAACGCTCTCATTTTTTGGTGCAAGAATCGCCCTTTTACATAACCATTTGTCTTCATGCATGTTGTTCGTTAAATCTGAATAAACGCTCGCAATCAATTCGAAATGACTCTGTACTAAATTACAAAAATCTCTCGTCAATTTAACGCAGCCCTCAGCATCCGTTTCCAACCGCCCATCGCCAATTTTTAATAGTGTGTCAGCATAGTTTCCAGCATTGATATCATTATACAAATGCACTCTCATATTCGTAGTGAAACTGAATTTTGTCACCTTGTTCCATAAAATAGACGACTTGGGGCATGCTTTAATTTCATCTACAGGTGTGCCCTTTTGAATGACAGGTAAAGTTTGGCGAAAGTTACCAGCCAGTAAAACCACCGTTCCTCCCATTACATCGGTATTGCTGCGCAAATCCTGGAGCGTTCGATTTAGTGCTTCTACAGCTTTTTTATGCGACATTGTACTTTCGTCCCACACTAAAAGTGTGCATTGTCGTAGCATTATACCTCGTGCACTATTTTTGCTAAAGTTGCAGATCGGCGATTCTTCCTGGGCTAGATTTAGAGGGAATTTTAAAACAGAATGTGCAGTGCGGCCCCCGCTTAGCGGCGTGGCGGCTATACCGGAGGAAGCTACGGCCACAGCAATGTTTTTATCTTTCCGTACTTGCGCTAATAATAAATTTAACAAAAATGTCTTCCCAGTTCCTCCAGGGGCATCTAAAAAGAAAAGTGCACCATTTCCAGATTCAATTTGTCCTAATACTTTGTCAAAAACTCGTTTTGTTCGGGAAGCAAGGGGTACAAATTGGCTACTTGCTGCTGCAAAGCTGGTATATCGTAGTTTGTTTCACGTATAATTTCATCACTTAGTTCATTTTCGGTTGTTCGCTGAGGGCTTATCATTCCAAAGTCGCTTAATTTTTGCCTCCCATTGCCATTACTTTATCTTCAATTTTCCAAGTGCTTCATTATAAATGTTTTCATTGTATTTCATGTTCGCGTGTGTCTGCTAAAATCTTTCTGCAAAATATCTTCCGCCATGTACTCTTTATATTTGTCCCACAATTTATGTGCATTAGATAGCCCGCAAGATGATATGAGAGTTGCATAAAGATCCCTAATTTTGGCTGGTGACTGGCACTGCACAGCTTCCTCCATGGTTTCATCCCAGTGATTATCGTTTTCTAAAGATGCAGAGCTTCACCTGCTTCTCTATAAGTTGCGCATTCCTGACCGTTGACAGTTTTAAGGTCTTTATATCCTGTAGGACCCCGAACATGGTGCAGCAGCAATCGTAAACCGAAACATTCAAAATTAGTTACATGGACGGTATACACACGACCAAGGGCATCTGATGACTTTACACCGCTAATTTGCAGGCGCCTTAAATACGGCGTTTCCACTCCTTCCTAGATGTGTTCCAAGTATAATAGCGGGGGACTTCAGAATATAACAACGTTTTTGCAAAGGGGTCGGTTTGACAAAGTTGAAAGAAGGCTGTTAGTGTAGTTTTTGGCGGTGATGCAATTCTTTCTTGGAAATTTCTTTCGGTGAAATATACACGCTCCATTTTCTAAGTGCACAGCAAGGTGAGTAACTGTTGGATGCCTTCGTAAAGGGAAGCCAAGGAGACGCCACGCTGCCTCGTTACTGCTGACATAACGCCCTGCTTGAAAGGTCTGTACTTCATTAACGGATTTGCCTCACCTTCACCCTGAGATTAAATATTGCTTGGTCGCTTCCTTTATTTATGTACTTACAGATATACTTGATTGCGCGGACAGAGCTACATGCTTCTACATTAATGTGGGCATTAAACATTTTACATAGAATGGGCGAATACGGGATAATCCAGCTGTTATCTAAGGTTTCGAACGCTCCAGAGCGAGATTTGATTGTAGCTTTCCTGCCACCATCTTCGGGAGCTCTGCGTCTGTATAAAGGGTAGCCATTGTCATTGTGCACTGTTTCTTTTAATAGCTGTTTAGGGAATTTCTTTGTACATTTTCCTTCTTTCATACATGGCGATATTGAATTTCATGCTCCACATGGACCGTGAATCATATTTCGGACGATGGTATCATACAATTCTTTATCTTGCTCAGGATCCGGAATCTCGGCGCTTATTATGTCGTCTATTTGGCTGGCCGCAACTTCTTTAAGCCATATTAAATGTGGGCATGCGGTAATCCTCTTTTTGCCATTCAATTGAATACATGAAGCACTGCACTCTCCGAAATTTTCCTTTGTTAATTACATATATTATTTTTACTTTTAATCTAAATACTCTAACTAAATCGTGTCTGTCAGTACTTTTTGGCCCGGCATTAGCTCCTCGGTTATTTCTTTCCATGTGGATTGCAAGTAAAAGTAACAAAAAGATCAGGTCTTCCGTAAGTTCGTACATAGGCGAATGCGCTTGTGTGTACTCATGTAGTGGCAGGGACTGTTAACGAATGATGAGGGCAGAATTACCATTTTACCTAAATCTCTGGGGCTTACATTGGCGTCGCTAGAAACTGCATCTTGTAAATGTATATAATTCTCAACGCGCAGCTTTTTTTGATTTAAAGATATATAACGGAGACGTTCACTTTCTACCTTCACATACATGTCTACCAAAAATTGATGAACTAATTGTCTACACCGGGCTAAGAGGTTAAAATCATTTTCTCGCAACATCATATCATCATCATCATTCTCTAAACCATTTCCCATTATCTGGGGTCGGCGCAGTAAATCTTTTTGTTCCATTCCTCTCTATCAGCCGTCATTTCCATACTTACTCCTTTCATTCTCATATCCCTCTTCACACAATCGATCCATCTTTTATTCGGCCTTCCTCTGCCCGTGTGTCCCTCCACATTCATATTCAACACTCGTTTTGTGACATGACTTTCATTCCTCCGCATCACATGCCCAAACCATGCCAATCTGCTTCCTCTCACCTTTTCTACCACTGGCGCTACTTTCAGGCTTCCTCCTCATTCCTTATCTTATCCATCCTTGTCACACACATCCATCGTAACATTCTCATTTCATTGCATGCAGTCTATTTTCATCCTTCTTCTTGACGGCCCAGCATTCACTTCCATACATGACGACAGGTCGGATGATCGATTTGTAAATTTTCCCCTTCAGCCTTATTGGCATTCGGGGGTCGCACGTTGTGGCTGTGACCTGTCGCCATTTCATCCACCCTGCGTTAATCCCATGCTGGCTCTATCTATTCCGCCGTCGCCTTGAATGAGGAACCGAGTACCAACATCTGAGCAGATGAGCAGTATAGCGCCATCCAACGACATGTACCAGGACTGGAAAGGCCGCCGAAATCACGCTGAATATTCGGTTTTGGATCTGCTGATCTTCAAGCCTTTTCCTTCCATTTGCCACCGTCAGTCTGCTCTGTACCTCGATGCCTTTTCCCGACAAGCACGATGTCATCGGCAAAGAGCATGCACCAGGTGCCTCATCCTGCAGGTCCGACGTCAAAGCGTCCATAATCAGTAGGAAGAGTAAGGGCTCAATGCCGACCCTTGGTGCAGCCCTACCGCCACATCGATACTGCCTGTAGTTCCGGCAGATCGTACACATGTACGGGATGCTCTGTACGCTACACGGACCAACCTCACATACTTCCCAGGCATACCTTTCATCTTTAACTCCCACCACAAAACCTCACGGGAACCCGATCATACGCCTTTTCAAGGTCGACACAAACCATGTGCAGATCTTTATGCACGCGCTTGTACTTTTCGCACAATTGGCGTAATGCGAAAATGGCATCTGTCGTACCTCGACGGGCATGAATCCGAACTGGTTTTGTTATCTCACCTCTCTCTCATTCTTCTCTCTATTATTCTTTCCCAGACTTTCATCGTATGTGACGAGTTTTATTCCCCGGTAACTGCTGCAGTTTTGGACGTCTCCTTTGTTTTTAAAAATGGGGACCAGTATACTGCTGCACCATTCCTCAGGTATTTGTTCCTCCTGCAACAATTTACCGAAAATAAACTCAACCACTTCCATCCATCATAGCAACTTCCACACTTCTACTGGTATTCCATCTGGGCCGACCGCCTTCCCATTCTTCATATTCCTAACAGCCATTTTACCTTACTAATTTCTCTCACTAAGCCCATATTCACTGGTGGGTTTCAAGCATACCATTCCATTCATTCTCCTCATTCATCAATTTCTCAAAATACTCCTTCCATCCTTCTTTATACTTTCATCGTCAGTCAAAATCCTTCCAGAATCATCTTTTATACATTTTACATGAAACATCTCTTCATTCCTTTCTCTCGCTCTTGCAATTTGAAAAATCGTTTTTGCCTAGAGGCTTTCAAGGGACCGATATAATTTATCTTGCGCCTCTGCCTACAAATAACAACTTCCTTCTTCTCTCTTCTTACATTCTTTATACGCTCCTCTCTTTTCTTTGCAGTTCATTCTGGTCTTCGCTCTGCCATTCTTTAAAGGCATTTTTCTTTTCTCTCAAAACTTCTCTAATACTTTCACTCCACCACCACCCATCCTTATCTATCATACGCTTCCTTTTGATTCTCCTAACACCTTCCTTGCCACACTTCAGATACAATCAGCCATTTCCTTCCAGCTCATTCACACTCATTCCTTCCATATCACCCATCTCTATCATCTTGTTTACAACTAGCTCTCTAAATTCACTTGCATACCCCTCCTTATGCAACAAATGCCACTTTATTTTGGGTGGGGGACGATCCTTATGTTTGTTGAGGCGAACAGTTAAGTAGATGTCAGCCAGCAGAATTCGGTGCTGGGATACTAAGTCTTCACCTGGGAGCACTTTGCAGTTTTTTACACTCTTGATTTGGTTCCGTCTTATCAGAAGATAGTCGATCTGTGTCGCGTGGTGGCCACTTTTATAAGTAACAAGATGCTGATCTCGTTTTTGGAACCACGTGTTTACTACAGCCAGGTCGAAAACACATGCTGCTTGAAGAACTTCCCCTCACGGTTCCGCATTCCGTGCCCCATCCTGTGTACTCTTTCATACCCGTCATTCTCTCCTACATGTCCATTAAAATCTCCTCCCATAAACATCCTCACGCTCAGGTATTCCCATCATCATACAATCAAATTCCTCCCAAAACTTCTCTTCACTCTCTTCACAGCCTGTTTGCGGAGCATACACACGCCACAACATTCACTACTTTGTTTTCAATCATTAATTTAACAACTATCATTCTGTCATTTACTCTTTTCACATCTGTCACTCTTCTTTCATTCCACTATCTAACACAACTCCTACTCATTTCCTTCCCATCACTTCCACAATAATAAACTTGTATCCTCCCAATCTCTCTTGCTTTATTGCCTTCCATTTTGTTTCCTGCAAACAGGCAACATTCACTCTTCGTCGTTTCAAAACATCTGCTAACTCTCTTCCTCTTCCAGTCATCGTACCTATATTCCAGCTTGCAAACCTCACTCTGACATTCTTCTCTCTCTCGGGCTTGCCTCTTACGTCGCACCCGCTCCGTGGTGCGACAACCTTGCCCACTTCCCACAGGGGAGCCGGGTGCTGCCCCTGCGCGTCGCCTGCGGGGTACGCCCTAGCCCTGTCATATCCCACAACCTCCGCTATTCATTGCATGGGATTTGGCAGAGTTTTACAGTCGGCCGCCTGCCTGACACCAACCCTCTTTGGGTATGCTATTGTTGGTAGAGGAAGCTACCATTTTGGGAAAGGAAAAGAAGTTTGGGGTAGGAGCATAAGTGTAAGGATACTGTTATCTCGGCAGGAAAGGTATGAGAATAACAGTAGCTCGGGGAGCCGGGGTCATGCCCGTGTTCCATAACAGGATCACCGGAAAGGTAGGCCAGCATGGAAACCCCTGACCTATCTCGCAACATCATATGATGCATAAAATCCATACATGATACTTTTTGTTCGGGTAGGCTCCTTTGTGCCGATTGGTGAGTGGAATTTGAAAATGATAACCTCTTGTCTGCAATAAATCAATGGTATTGCAGGCGTCATAAAATTGTGTGTATCGGCTACCCGTTGCAACGTATCATCACGAGCTCGCAAGACAATGTCTCGTGAAAATTGATCACCACTAATTACGGCTGCTATTTCGTTTATCAAAGGTGCATTGTGGCGCCTTTCATGCTCTCCTCGAGGGTCCGATCTGCGTGAATGACGAGTTTATAATCCTCTTCAGGTAGGTTTTCTAAAAGCAGTTTTAAATGTTTTGACTAAAATGTTACGTTCATGCAAGAATCTTTGAATTTTGAACACTGTGTCCCTCTCAACTCCCTGGATAAATTGGCAGCGACGGTCTACCTCAATTTCTTCGTCACCCATAAAATATACTTGTAAAATTTATGCTGTTCGTTTTCAGCTGGAAAAAGTGAACCTATTCTATGATAAATTTGCCTTGCACCGTAAATGTAGGCGAAAATCCGGCATTATTATTTCCCAGTCAACTCCGAAGGACGTCATTTGAAAGCATGAGTTATATTTCCGGATCCTGTTTAAAAGCGCCGTGACTCATTAGCATCATATAAAAAGAGAGTTTTCAAAGGTTCTTCTGGTTCCCCAAGTAACGGAAGAGACACTTTGCCATTGGAACAGCACATGCCTGCGGTCTCATCTTTCCATTTTAAAGCGCTGCAAAATCGACACGCCTTGTCCATCAGTCCGATAACAACTAACCTGTGATTTTTATAATCAATCAACGGATCATGATTGAATGCTACGTCATCAAAAACCGACCAATTATTTCTTTGAAAATTTTGTCGACGTTCAGCTTGGAGCTGTGCATTTGCATCTCTTCGCGCCTGTGTCTGTTGTGGTGTTTCAGATGCCCTTATAGTAGATTGACGTTCTGCTTGCTCAATGAGTCTGTGTTGAGTTTCATCAGGTGTTTCCGCGGCTCTTAAGGCGGCTCTTAAGGCGGCCTGACGTTCCGCTTGTTCGAATAGCCTTTGCTGACTTTGAGCAGGTGTTTCAGTAGCTCTTAAAGTAGATTGATGCTTTGCCTGTTCAAGACGCCTTCGCTGACTTTGAGAAGGTGTTTCAGAAGCTCTTAAAGTAGCTTGACGCTCTGCCTGTTCAAGACGCCTTTCCTGACTTTGAGAAGGTGTTTCGGAAGCTCTTAAAGCAGCCTGACGCTCTGTCTGTTCAAGACGCCTTTGCTGACGTTGAGAAGGTGTCTCAGATGCTCTAAAAGCAGCCTGACGCTCTGCTCGTTCTTGCCTTCTCAGTTCAGCATCTTCTAAATATTCTAGCGATCGAGCTAATCTTTTCGCTTGTCTTTGAGAGATACTCTTGAAAGGCTGGACTTACGTTTGAGGCATTATGAAGTAAGAAAAACCTATTTATAAAAACGTTAAAATACCTAAAAGGAATTAAATTTCCTTTTAAATATTTTTTTTAAAAGCAAATCCAAAATATCTAAAAGGATATTCCTTTTAAATATTTTTTAAAATCAAAACAACAAAACCAATTCAAGACACAACACGAATCCGAAAACGATAGCCAAAAAAATCGAATCAACTTAAACCAAATCACAAAACAAATCGCAGAAAACCGAAATCGAAAGCAGTAGTCAATATAAATATAACCAACGAAAAAAGAAGTAAGTGTATAGGTACCGTATACACTATCTATACTATTAATATTCCTTTGAAATATTGTTAAACAACCTAAAACAACGAAAACCAATTCACGATTCTAAATAAACAAAATCCAAAATCAAAGCCAGAGTCTAAATATGTATAAAGGAATACCTACCAAATCAACAAAACCGATCCAAGAAAATACACAAATCCGAAAATGATAGCCAATATAAATCCATTCAACCTTAACCAAATCACAAAGCAAATAACAAACAACCGAAATCGAAAGCAGGTAGTCGAATAAGCTACGAAATAGAAACAATTTAAGCGTATAGGTACCGTATGCACTATAAGTTGACGCGCGGCTCAACGGCGGGAGTTAAGTACATGTCAGGAAACATTTCGTTACCGCGTTTTAAAAACCTAGTAACGACATCTTGCGGAATCAATTTAAACTATGTATACGTTAGTTAATAAGAACTCTGAAAAAATATTTTTCTTACAATTTTGCACAATTTTTCTTATTGTAATACCGATTCATTCATAACCACATATAAGAACTGTATTCATTTCCGTTCAATAAATATTACTAAGGCTTATTAATAAGGCTTACTAAGAACTGTTTCTACCATTGTTAAGTAATAGTTAAGGGTGAAAGCGTGACAGGTGGTGATAGTATTTCTGATCCATACTTATAATCACGCCTGTAACCCTTGCGGGGTAGGCAGAGCATCAACGGATTACTTAATATCGTCTGCGAGGTTATCGCCTATTCTGTGAATTACGATGCACCAAATTTTTGTCGCTCTCTTCCCGGTCCCGCGTGGAAAAATACAGATCCATACATTTTTTATCTTAATTTTGGTAAAAAGACATAATAATCCAGATATTCTGACCTTCTGTGTTCGTCCATCGTACCGTCGTCCGTCTTGTAGAATCACGGTGGAGCCACCTAGCTGAATTTAATTTTGCAACATATTCGATTTTCCCACGGGAATGATATGTTTTTCCGCTGAAAAAAGTAGCCTATGTCACTCTACAGCCACCGAACTATCCACATACAAATAATCATGCCATACCGACGCTCTGTTGCGACGTGAAAGAAGGACAAACTTGTGCAACATATTCGATTTTCCCACGGGAATGAGATGTTTTTCCGCGGAAAAAAGTAGCCTATGTCACTCTACAGCCACCGAACTATCCCCATACAAAAAATCATGCCATGCCGACGCTCTGTTGCGACGTGAAAGAAGGACAAACAAATAAACAAACAAACAAACACACTTTCGCATTTATAATATTAGTATGGAAGTATGGATGATTGGAGTAAATCATATGGCCTAAATGTCAATCCTAAAAAGTCACAAGCTATCATTGTTGGTAGCCAGAGCTTTATCTCAAGAATTGACTGGTTCTCCGTACCACCTATCGTATTCGATGGAGTTGTAATCCCTTACTTTGACAATGTCAAAAATCTTGGTATTTATATTGATAATTCCTTAAATTGGATACGCCAACTGGATGAGGTAAGTAAGAAAACTTTTGTCGCTCTTTGTTCACTGCGTCGCCTTCGATCATTTCTTCCCATTCCTACAAAAACTATGCTCGCACAGTCTCTTCTCCTTTCGATTCTCAACTATGCTGACGCAAGCTATGCAGACATAACTGAGGATCAGCTAAATAAGCTTGAGAGTATTCGATTCATATTTGGATTGCGCAAATTTGATCATATTTCCCAATTTCGCTCACGTCTCAAGTGGTTACCTATCCGAATTTGCCGGAACATGCATATTCTTTCTATTCTGTACTGTGTATTATTTCACCCTTCTGCTCCTCCCTATCTAAAGGAGAAGTTTAATTTTATGGGGCTTCCGGGGGAACCTCTACGCTCTTCTAGAAAATTCATTTTAAGGGTACCAACTCACAAAACATCATTTTTTTATAAATCTTTTACTGTCCAGTCTATTAAGATCTGGAATGCCCTGCCTTTGCATATACGTGAAGCACAATCTACTGTAATCTTTAGGCGACTACTTAAAGAGCATTACTTGTCTCAATCGTTCGGACACCGTTAGGATAAATGATGTGATTATGTATTTATTGTATTTATCAGCTTTATATTATTGTTTGACGAATTTTGTAATTTATTTATGTATTTTTGGGTAGATATGTAAGTTTGTTTTTATATTCATATATATGTATGTATGTATATGTATATATTATATGCTTTACTTTATCTTTTATTATGTATTAGTAATTTATATTATTTCATGTATTAGTTATTTATATGTTATTTTATTGCATGTATTGTCTATATATCGCATGTATTGATATTATATTTTGTATATTTATATTGCACCACCTACCTAGTATTCATTGTTTTATTCCTTTACAAGGCCGCCAAATTGTACATATAATCTGCCATTTGTTATGTCATTTGTATATTTGTTTGTGGTGTACAATAAAGTATATTCATTCTTCATTCATTTATATAGGTAATATATATATATATATATATATATATATATATATATATATATATATATATATATATATACAAACATATAAATAAATAAATATATAAATACAATATACCCACGTACACACTCACATACACACATTATATTAAATTTTTGTGTCAATTAGTGAATTGAAACATCTAAATCTAAATTGCTACCAACATATACAATAAAGATTAATTGTCTACTCCTGTCAAAGCCTGTACTACCCATAAACTTAGAATATACTGGCGCAGTATATTCTAAGTCTATGGTACTACCTTTACTTTAAACGAATTTTTTGAATGGATAAATTCATCATCTGAGAGAATTTACTGTTAAAAATTTTGACCATTCTGGTGAGGACACTATTTTTGCCATAATTAGTATAATGTAAAGGAACACTGAATAAAGGTGTATGTCTAGTCCTACGTCGGGGCACTTTAAAGGAGATTTGTGAAAGCAGAACAAGGCAATCAAGTTGAGCGCGTAAAATATCAAACAAAAAACCCATGTCTAACATCTCACGGCGTTCTTCTAACGAAGAAGATTAAATTTATGACAATTATCACTGTAAGACATGAATGGGTGCGGGTTGACCTTGCACCTGAAATTTAGAGATATATGAAGTCACCATACCGGACTAGCATACTCCAGTATGCTTCTCATGTATGCAAAATACAACGTTTTTAATGCTAATGTACTTTTAAACGGTTGACAGGTTCTTAGAACAAATCCAAGCATAGTAAGCTCTATCTGCTATATTATCACAATGCGTATTAAGGAGCATATTAGAGACAAAACAAACGCCGAGATCACGTACATCATTGACTCGTGTTAATGATGTACTATAATTTCCTTATAACTTTAATAATACTTGATTATTAAAGCTATAAAGAAAGACAATTGGACTTTTCTTGCGCGTAAATCTTATACTCTGACATTTTTAATATTATACATTTTTTAATATGCAAATAACCCTTTGAGCTTAATAGAAGCCAATTATTTCGATATTACAGAGGAGCACTTCAATTTTATTCATATGCATAGGTTAGATTCAATAATACCTCGAAAGCTGAAAACCATATCATATTTATTATTTTTGGAAAAAAAAATATCTCAATAAAGGACAAAGTACGTTCGGAAACACACAATTAATGGACCGAAGTACGTCAGCGGGGGGTCTCTGACAAGAACCCCCGTGGGACAATCACAGAATGCTTTTATTTTTCCTGCCTCCACCGCATTTATTGCCTCATCAGTGGTGGTTATAGGCAAGGAAGTGCAATTTACGTACACATGTTGGAAATACGTATCTGCTCTAAACAACCCACACAAGCTTTGTTTTCACCTTTATTTTTTTAACTTGCGTAATTATATAGTTGAACTGTGATAAACTAAACTATATTCACAAATAAAGTTATTGTAATATATATAAACTTACTTATGTACATAAACTTACTAATACTATTTACAAAAGATGTTTAAATAAATAAAATTAACTATCAGTACTCAAGAAAAAAAAATCTATTCTTTATAACAATATAAATAATAATAAATCTGCTGCTAAAATTTCTGTGTTTATTATGTACACAAAACCTGCTAGACATATTTTCATAAGTGTGTAGGCTATAAATGACCTAGGCTAACATACAGGCTACTTTTTATCCGCCTTCGGAAGTGCAAAAAATAATGGTTATGGTCTCCATTTCTCTAAAAGTTGATTTTTATAACGGCTGTTGATGGTAATATTAGTCATAAAAAATGATGTAGGTGGCGAATGACCCTAGGTAACATATAGGCTACTTTTTCTCTGAATCCGAAAGTGAAAAAAGGGTTAATTTTCTCCTTTTCTTGAACGTTTATTTTTATAAATGCTCCTAGAGATTATTTTAGTTGTAAGGAGCGTAACGCAGTATTCATTAAATGTTTGATTCACTTATAAATAAAGTTTTATATTACGTTGGTCGTTGTGACGTGGTTTAGAATTGCACGGTCGACAGGCGCAGTTACATCTGTACATTTAATAGAAATACAGATCTGTAGAAAATTCGTGTGTTTAATAACTACCATCTGTTATGTAGGTAGTGAATGACCTTGTGCAACATATACATGTTATGTTACCCAGCGACTTGCAATGGCAGGTAAGAGAATCCACTACCCTAAATCATCCCGAGGGTACCGTAAGAGGTGACGGAGAGCTAAAATAGGAGTTGGGCAGCAGCATCTTCTTGATAACAACTGAAAATAATAAAAATACCAAACATCCCTCTAAAAAGGCAATCTATGGGGAAACACTTGTCACTCACCGTAGGTACCTAATTCACACTGTATTCAGTGCGAGCGATGTTGTACCCCGGTTGAGACTCTGCCCATTCGTACTATACACATAATACGTTGCCACGTACCAGTGTCATGAAATCCTTTCCCCTGCTTAAATAATGCTGTTAATTGAACTCTAATCAGGGATGCAAAGCAATCGGATGCCGACATTCAAATCGAGATCATTAATCGCTTCATCGGTGTTGCTAATTACATGCCAAAATCATGCGCATAAATTTCGTTAGAACTAGTATCATGTAAGATAATGCTATATATACTAATAGGTTACAATTTGATCTTCAATTAGAGACGTATACAAGGATTTCGGCCTACGACTGCATATTATCACGGTATGAGAGTGTAGCTGTTACGGCTAAAGTTTAAATAACAAAATTTGCCGACTTGCATAATGACAGAGTTACATTCTTACTGCAATCCGGTCTATTCTTTGATTGTCTGGAAGAAATTGCTGTAGCAATAATTTCTGTATGTTTTGTATACATAAATAAATAAATAAATAAAATTTCGACGTAGAGCTACGCTGCAGCTATATTATGGCTGTAGCACGAATGGGTCGGCTCGACCGGGGAAGGACCACGCTCTCACAGAATTCCAACGTTACAGTAAAACACTTCATGCTGCTGAGTTTCGTATGATGAGTGCAGGGAACCTGAGACCATTTTTACTGAAAACGAGGTATTCCATCTTAGTCCCCAGAGATGTCTACAAGACTGCATTTTGATTCTTAATCGATGATAGATGTAGATGTCTATGGGCCACAGCATCCATTTACCATCAGGTGGACAATGGGCTCGTTTGCCCCCCATATTCTTATCTTCTAGATTAGCCAGCTAAATTTAGCTTTAACCGCAAGAAAAATTAAAAGCGTCACACGATTTGAGTTGTTTATCCCCTTATGTGCCCGACTATATTTTTTTTACGCGTCAAGTAACCCGTCCTTGGCCTTGCAAGCTGGGTAAAATCCGTAAAAACTAGTTTCATTTAAATGTGTAGTGTTCCCGTAAACATAACCGTGCGTTTGCACCAAAAACATTCAATTTGTAACGTTTCGAAACTTATCGTATAAAATATGTCGCACAACATGTTTCGTTGCTGTTTGCGTTGGCACTGAATAAAAACTTATACAATGTATATGCTTGAAATTGGGTTTATTAAGCTTTACATTCGCACTGTTGCTTGATTTGAATGACAATTTTTTTTATGTTTGTTTTTGATATTATCTAAAAAGTTTAGTAAACATAGAGTTGACACAAATAGATACTTTCAAATATGTAGGGATCTTGCTCTATTTCTATACATAAAAATTAATATTTCTTTGTCCCGCATATATGGTATACTATTTATCAAATTACCATATCATTAAGTGAGTCGTTGTGTGCACACCCACAAAGTTTTCTGACAATTTTTTTTTATGTTTGTTTGTTTGTCCGTTTACTATTACATTTCTATACCATTCATCTGAGAACGATGAAAATTTTCGTTAAATATAATGTATAATATAATAAAAATGGTTTTCTAACGCATTCTGGGCACACTAATTTAAGAAAATAAAGTAAAGAAATAAAATATTAAGCACAGAAACAAACGGTAAATTTATAAAGTTAAATATAAATAGTAATATAAAGTTAAAAATAATAATTTTAATAATATTTATTATTACATTAATTATGATAATGATTGTTTGTACACAAAAAAAAAACTTTTAACCCGTTTTCATGTCAACACAACATATTGCGTGATTTGTGTTGAAATATTTTGGTAACCAAAACATGTTTTGTTATATGAAACATCAAACATGTTTCACTTTAATATATTGCTTGACAGTGCAAACGCTAAACGATACATTGTCAAAAAACTGAATTATAAACATGTTTTTAATTTTAAGTTTAATATAAATAGAAAATATGTCTGGCTTTCCCGTGTTGAATATATAAGCTTTGCCATCTATGCAAATTTTAGGGCGTTATTTGTCAACCTCCCTTCTACCTCCCTTCATCAGCACAGTAATTATGACAAAATTCACTTGCTTAAATATTTTTGTTAGTATTCTAATACAAATTCTGTAGCGGAGCAAGCTTGGTAAATACAATCATGTAGAAAAGGATTAAGAATGACATGTAATATGACCGGACTGTTACAGTATTAGGTAGTTAGTGAGGGTACAGCCTTCTGTCTGCTCTATCAGAGCTTGCGGCGGGGCGAGGCGAACTTTGATACAAATACACGCATATTGCGTGATTGACGAATATGAGGCATGCCCGTCCTAACTCGTTCGCAGTGGTTAACACTGTTGTAAGACATTGTTGAACAATGACTATTTGAGTTGTTTTGCCACTTATACTAAGGCCTCAGTGGAAAGTATTTAGCAGCGCGTTGACATAAAACCACCGTGTAGCGGCAGTGTAAGATTATCCACTACACCATTTCATCCCGTGGGTGTCGTAAGAGGCGACAGAGGGAAACTGAACCAGGAGATGGGCAGCAGCATCTTCCTGATGACAGCTGAATAAAAGTAAAAAACGGTGGTTGCCAGCCCGGTTGACAAACGTGATGTCGTGTCTTTGTCGTGCACGTATAACGCCCCGCTCCGCTGCACGCTCTCTACTTTACCCTTACTCTTAGATTAAATGTCAAATATATTCACTTTTTCCTTTTAAATATTTTTTTAGTTAATTAAGTAATTTGTTAAGTCCTTTTTATATACCTGTCTGTTAAAAATAAGTTAAAATCTTATAATTATAATTAAAAACTTTAATTATTCCCAATTACTTCAGCTTAATGACGTCCCTTTGAGTATAATATTGTCAGGGTTTATAAAATGCAAACGTCATTAAATTTCTAAAGAAAAAAACTATACAGTTGAATCTCCACGGAAGAGACTATCTCAGTGCGCGCAGACAGTACGTGGAACTATTCCAAAATGCTGCTCTTAAGCCAACAATAATATTTTACATTCATTTCGTATTCACGACCTGAATAGTTGAAATCACGGTAGATTTTAACACACTTTTAACATTAGGAATGAATACTTAACAAAGCGTTTCTTTTAAATTATGC
This sequence comes from Parnassius orleans, assembly GCA_029286625.1. Classification (NCBI taxonomy): domain Eukaryota; kingdom Metazoa; phylum Arthropoda; class Insecta; order Lepidoptera; family Papilionidae; genus Parnassius; species Parnassius orleans. Next base: position 3,821,707 of record JAGSMP010000071.1, read on the forward strand.
TGCTTTGGAATTTCAAATTTAATTGCGTGTTCTTATTATTTTCATTTTATATTTTCATCATCATCATTACAGCCTTTCACAAGTCTACTGCTGAACATAGGCCTCCCCTAAGGAATGCCACAAAGGACGGTCCCGAGCACCTGCATCCATTGACTTCCTGCATGTTCCTTACCAGGTCGTCACTCCATCTAGTGGGGGGACGCCCTACACTTCGCCTGCCGGTACGAGGCTGCCACTCGAGAACCTTTCTTCCGCATCGGTTGTCGGTTCTTCGAGCTATGTGGCCGGCCCATTGCCACTTCAGCATATTAATTCTTTGGGCTATGTTGGTTACTCTGGTTCTACTGCGGATATCCTCGTTTTTAAGTCTATCAAGCAAAGAAACGGCGAGCATGGCCCTGTTCATAGCTCGCTGAGCGATTTTGAGCTTCCTCATACGGCTAGCAGTGTCTCAGATCAATAGGTCATGACTGGCAACACGCACTGGTTGTACAATCTAGTTTTGAGGTTTTGAGATATGTCTGACGAGAAGATATATCGTAATCTCCCGAACGCTGCCCAGCCGAGTTGAATCCGTCGATTGACCTCTCGGTCAAAGTTGGACTTACCTAGTCGGACTATTTGTCCCAGGTAAACATATTCGTCAACAAATTTGAGCTTAGTGCTCCCAACAACTACCGGTATAGGTGTGAAATGGACGTTACACATGATTTTTGTTTTGTCCATGTTCATCTTAAGACCTATCCGTTGGGAGACACTATTGAAGTCATTGAGCATAGTGCTTAGGTCCTCCAGCGATTCTGCCATAAGGACTATATCGTCGGCAAATCAAAGGTGAGTGATGTACTCGCCATTGGTGTTAATACCGTATCCTTTCCAAACTAGTAGCTTAAAACGTCTTCCAATCCAGCGGTGAAGAGTTTCGGGGATATTACGTCACCCTGTCTTACACCTCTCTGCAGTTGGATAGGTGTCGCACTCTGATTCTGCACTCGGATAGCCATCGTAGCCCTACTGTACAAACACTTCAGCACTTCGATATACCGACAGTCCACTTGGCACCGCTGAAGGGACTGCAGCACCGCCCAAATTTCGACGGAATCAAAGGCTTTCTCATAGTTCACATACGCAAGACAAAGTGGCAGATTGTACTCTTCGGTCTTCTGTACAATTTGCCGAAGGGTTGTATGTGATCTATGGTGCTAAAGTCTTTTCGGAAACCGGGTTGTTCGGGAGGCTGGAAGTCGTCGAGTCTGCGTGCGAGACGATTCATAATGACTCTCGAAAACAGCACGTAGACGCGGCTCAGAATGGAAATCGGTCTGTAGTTCTTCAAAAGAGCGTTGTCGCCTTTCTTGAAAAACAAGACCACCGCATTTCTACTCCACGCCTCCGGAGTAGTACCACCATGGAGGACGGAATTAAAGAGCTTCTGAAGGACTTTAAGTGCCGGTTTTCTACCCGCTTTCAGAAGCTCTGCTGTAATTCCATCCTCACCTAGGGCCTTGCCGTTTTTAAGGTGCTGGAGAGCCATTCTAATTTCGCTCAGACTGACATCCGGAATATCATCGGAATAGTGTCGGATAAGACTTGCTCTTAGATCGTTACTCACACTTACGTGTGGCTCCAAAGATGACGTGTACAACTGCCCATAGAACCTCTCAATCTCACTCAAAATCTCAGGTGTCCCGGAAACAATGCTGCCACATTCGGTCTTCCGCTTCGACAGTTGGCTCTTTCTGGCAGACAGATATCTGGCAAAGACTTTGAAGCACTGGTTCCGCTCGATTGCTTCTTCAATATGAGCAGTATTAAAGTTGCGTAAGTCCCGCCGCCTGCATTTGGAGATCTGTCTGTTCAATTGCCTGTATGCTATCAAATCTACTGAAGACTGCAGCTTCATTTCGCGTCTAACAGCCATGAGATTAAGAGTGTGATCGGAGAGTTTTTGTGCTCCTCTGCGGCGGGTCTTGCAAAACTTAGCTCCGACCGCATGGACAGTTTCCACGAGTTTGTCATTTATATCGTCCACTGCATTGCAATCTTCTAGGCACTGAAAACGGTTTTGTAACTCGAGCTAAAAGGTTTCGGGACTTTGAATTAGAGCACGAGGGGGACGGAGCGTTGACTTCATTATACGACACCTCCTCCAACTTAATGTTTAAATTCTATGTAATACATTACATAGAATTTTATTTTTTAAATTCTATGTAATGTATTACATTCTTACTAAGGAATATTTGATGTTTTGGTAAGAATTTTTTTTTCATCAAATCAGTGTCCCATTAAAGCAGTGACATCCACGACTTTTTCTGCCACCAGGTCGGCACCACTTAGGAATGAGTTGAAATATTTGACAGATTTTATTGCGAGGAAGTTAGTTTGTTAGCAAAGTGTAGAGATTAATGTTTTTTTTCTCTGAAATATTGGTTATATTTTATATTAATTACTTTAAAAATGGATAAAACCAAACTATGGATATTTCTAATTGTAGTAAAATTAAAAAAAGTTAAAAAAATATGTATTTAGGAATACAGCACTGAAGCATTATTTTGTGTATATTTTGCATACACTAGAAACCAAAAAACTTTTATTTAAAACAAAATTTTTCAAAGATGATGACACTGTGTGACCATCTGCGTAATAAATAAGTTCCCTAAGTCCCAACTAGCGTCATCTGGTAAGCGTAGGAGTATTAGCCCTCTATGCTAATATTCTGGAGTTCGGTAGAAACCACTGAACCTGGTATAAAATTTCCACAACTGTGCCGTCGTCTGCGTAGCAAAAACCACTGAGCATAAGCATATCGTTAATGAACAGTAGAAAAATATCTACTGAGAAAACTGATTCCCAATGAATCACAATCTAAAGTTCAGACAAGCCGCCATTAATAACTACTCGAATAGACCCATCTCTCAAAAAATCTGTTATTAAAGCACACGCACAATATATTAATCCATAAGATAGAAGCTTGCTTTGCTTACTAGCATACTACACCCTATTCAAAGTTTCAAATATATCTAGAACTTTCCTATTGTTAAGCATTCCATCTTTGTTCTGAGCAGTGACGACGTATCTGCATTTTGATTTCGATTGACATTTACCATCAGGTGAACTGTGTGTTTTCACCCTTACTTGTTTAGAAAAAAGATACGCTTGAGACTTAAAAGTAAAGCCTACTTAAATGTAGCGTAAACAAGCTTTGATTAATGCAAAGTAACTTTATTTATTTTTTCCTTTCATAAAATGCAAAAAAGCGTCTGATTCAAGATAGGTTCTTTTTAGTCTCTAATTAGCGTGGTGTAGCTACAACACAATATAATCTCATTGCTGCTAATCAGAAACCTCTTCAGTACTCTTTTTTTTCTTTCACAGAATGGCATCAAGATAACTGTTTCGAATTTCCAAGACTTCAATCCACTAGCATATTAAAAAACTCTACACGTACGGATTCTTAAGTACTTTTTTATGACACATTACACTACCCCTCGTGGGTTTATTATGCATAAATTGCAATACATGCTTTAGAATAAATTTTATTTGCGGAAGTTTATTCACTATAAGTTAGAAATTATGCTTTCATGTTTTCCATAATATTTTAAATTATTTTGAGACTAAAAACATAATGTTTTTCAGACCAAATTTCGGTCACGGTGGCCAGTGTTATCGGAGAATAGTCATCGGTGCAGAACAGGATTATAGTGCACGAGTGTACGTGCAAGAACAGATGCACTCTCTATTCCCTTACCCTCATAGTCCAATGGGACGGCGACCTGACACGACTGAAGACAGGTCAAGCGTAGGACCGTTGACTTTCGGCTTTATGTGATTTCCGAGGCACGGAGGTGAAACAATTTAATGATATATTTCCTTGACAAAAAAAAACTCAATAACTGATTTTGGCCCGACCTGGGATTCGAACCGAGGGCCACATGATCAGCAGTCGAGCTTAAGACTAACGAGAGAGTCATATGTTTACATTTTTTTCTTAAGAACATACTACATTACTTAGAAAAATTGATCATTCATAATATTCTGTAAAACTTACAGAATAGACCTTTCATACCTTTCATAGACAGTTTATGCTTATTCTTTCTAATGCTTACTTTTTCTTAAACAACAATAAAAAAACTGGAAACTGAAATTATCATATAATTCTATTACATTGTACAGTGTAAGGTTATACTTAACCTTCACGCGAGAAGATTAAATAATATTTCTTTTATAGTCTGTTATTTTAGAGACTATCTCTACAGGAAATATATTATGCAAACTAGCAAAAAAGTAACAAGAGTTTTTATTTATAGAATAAGAGTGACAAATGAGCACACAGTCTACCTGATGGCGAGTTAATGCTGTGGCTCATAGACATCTACATTTAACCTCAATTAAGCATCAAAATACAGATTCGTTGTCACCTCTGAGGACTAAGATGGAATACGAAAGGTCGAGTCCATTTGCGCTACAAATATAATATACCTGCAGCGTAGCTCTATACACTCACATTACGAAACAAAGTAGCGTCAAGCTGCTATTTCACGCTGGTATTTTGTGAGAGCGTGGTCCAACCCCAGCCGAGCCGACCATTCGCACTACAAATATGACATAGCTGCAGCGTAGCTCTACCACGTAAAAATATTATATTAGAAAATTTAATAGTGTTCCTTTAAGTGCAAAAACTGCGTCATTCGCGCATCATTTATTCTAATTTACATTAAATAAGTATCGATATTGTATGTACAAATAAAACTTGGTTATATTACGCAGTAATAATATATTATATTCTTTGATTATAGTTCTACAAATATGTGAGTCACAATTGAGTTTTTCACGTGACTCAACTACCAGCGGAGCCTGCCAGTTCTCCGCTGGACAAATGACGCTGTATCTAGGGTTGCCAAGTGTAATACAGTATTGTACTATATTCTCAGTAGGTGTACTATTACAAACTGTTACGAAAATATATAGCCTGAAAATATATATGTAATAAATGAAATATATTTTCTTGCACGTATTGATAAGCAAAAAACATGAATACTTGCAACACCTTTTTTTCTTTCGTAGAATACTAATTTTAATTTGACGTACTTTATATTTTAATACAATAATAAAATAAAAAAATAATTAAATAATTCGTAAAATACAATATTTCTCCAAATTATAGTTGGCAATCCTGGCTGTATCCGAGAGGTGTCGGATGCGTCACGTGACGCGCCACGTTGTCGCGCCGTCGCGACGCCTCTCTCCCGTTGCATAGCGACCACCCCACATTAATAGCCCCCATGGGTGCCGGCCTCCTGGTATTTGTGCTTTTACTAATCATTCGCCATATTTTAGGTATGTACGAAGTTCATTAACCTTTTACTTTATGGTTGTTTTGGTGTAGCAGACTTAGGCCTGATTTTTCAATCGCCAGATAAAAGTTATCCGTCAAATAAATTATAACCTGACCGAATATAAAATAATAAATATTCAAAAAAAATCTATTTTATTCATACCACAGTCATTTTAATTTGTATATGTTGTATTTAGTTCTATTAAATACATTTTATGTAAGGTTTGAAAAATCGGCTCTTAGTGATGATAATTTTTTTATATTTAATCTTATCAGACTTATTTCATTGTAAACACAAATGAAACGAAAATTACGGTACTAAAAAACAATTATGGAAATAATTTAATGTTACATTACATACAAGTTCTTTACCGAATTTGAGATGGGAGTCATTAGCGGGAACTTGACCGCCGCGCCGGTGGATTACTTCTCCTGTATTATCGTTTAAATAATGGTTCGAAGTGGATTTTGATGAGTAAGTAAGTAAAAAATTGTGCATGTATACTATTAGTGGAAAAGTTGAACGCTTTGAGAACTTTGGATTCTAACACCATCAACTGTCTACTGTCTACTGTCGGCTGAAGCTGGCGTCAAAATCTCCCAAAAACATAGTAATTCCTATCAAATCCATCATAATATTGTGAAGGAATTTTTTGAATATTTTTAAAATGCATACACAATTTGATACTTTTTGGCTAAACGCCTTGTAGCCAGTTCCGCAATAAATGATAGTCTTCAACATAATAAATAGTAGAGTTTTGGCGGGAACTTGATCGGCGGCGGTTTGCTGCTCCTGTATTATTGTTTGAATAATGGTTTGAAGTGGATTTTGATATGTAAAAGTGGTGCGATTTTGTGTATTAAGTGTCTGCGCATGTGAACTATTAGTGGAAACGGTGAAACAAGTGCTCTGATGGTGATGTGATTCTCAAGATAAGGTGTCTATCTGCTTAGGCGCCTTGAGATACCATCGCCAACTGTCAGCTGTCTGCTGACTCAAGTTGCCGTCAAAATCTCCCAAGGGCTGCACAATGTGACGCATCAACATATTGTGAAGCATTAAGGATAAATAAACATTTGGGAAATTATAATAAACCAGGCCATAAACTCCAAAAAAAAAAAATAGTACAAGCAAAGAGTATAACCACAGGTACTGTGTCAGATATAATCATGTAACGCTCACGTGATCAGATGGAAGGTAAAAATTCAAGCCCTGCTACCTTGATTAAGTCACTATGATCTATGATCTGCGTGGTATTCATCGTTCTACATGGTCATTATCATCATCACCCCGTAACAGTCACTGCTGTAGTAGCTACAGTGTATTCCTCATTTTATAACTTGACAGGCTAATTGTAAACCGATTCTAGACGCTGAGAAGCAGAACCTCATCGCTATTTTACGTATATTATAAATGTCATCTACGGATTGTCATGACGCCATCTATTGGTGGTACTGAGACTTTCTGTCTTTTCTCATAGTTGCATTTTATTGTATCCTAAAATGAAATGAGGGGTGAAATGGATTGAAAGATTCTCTTACACCACCAACACACGGCGTGGTTCTAGAGTTGTTTATAATATTGTATATTTTTGTGTGTTTGTATCTAACTTTACGTATACCGTTACCGTTACAGCCTAGCCTCAAAAGTCCGCTGCAAAACACAAGCCGCCCTCACAGGTTGCCTCATACGGGAGATATTTGCCATAGAGGGCACGCTTGGCAGGCAGGCTGGCAACCGTACATTTTTATTTTTTATTTGGTATTAGGAAGATGCTGCTGCCCATCTTCTGGTTTGTTTCTCTCTGTTGCCTCTTAAGAAACCCACGGGATGATATGGAGCTCATGAACACCTGCCATCAAAAACCCAATCAGGTACAGGTACATGCCGTGTGATGGGGGCTCAAGAGAATCTATCACCACGTCGTCCAGTGAGTGTAGTAAGATGGCTATGGCTAATGCCATAAAGATTTTTTGACGTCCGGTAAATGGTATTATTACTATTTCGTTTACGCCAGGCGTAAAATATCCAGACTGGGACAGTGACCGCCAGTCCGCGTACCCAGAGTTACGTAAATCCTTTTGACAACGTGAGAGGCCAATGTATACCAGTGGACTTTACTAGCTGGGAGAAGACTACAAGTGCGATGTCACCTCTTAGTTTCTATATCCTTACAACTGGAATACAACAGTAGGTACATTACTGCTTGATGGCAGAAACAAGGTAAGAGGGAGTAGTGCCTACTTAAACGGTTAGGCAGAAAAGTTGCCCAACCTAGTAAAATATTCTAATTGAGTTCAAACTCACAACTCCTGACTAAATAAAATTGACTACTGAGCCATGAAGCTCTTAAGAGAAAAGTTTAAGCAAAGCAGAATACAACTCAAAGGGAAAAAGAAAAGTACATAAGGGAAAAGCTTTAACATTTTACGTTTCTAAATTTTGTACGCTCCACAATTTTCTCGTAGGTGGATAATAATGATTTAGGGCACGTCCTCTGTCTAATTAACACGTCGTGATAAACACGTGTGACTAAAATAACTTGAGATACTAAAATATGAAGCTTAATCACTTTTACTGATTTTGGCGGACAAAAAAAACTTTTTGTTTGAATTTAAGATTGATCGACCGATAAAATCTATACATATAAAATTGAATATCGAAATAGCTGTAATAGCTACCTCATATTGAGCTGAGGGGGTTACTTGCATGCCGTTAAGTCATGAAAAACCATTATTAAACATTTTGTTCGTCTGTCTGTCCGGTCTAATCTTCGGAATGACTAAGCCAATTGTAATGAAACTTCACGAAGAGATATAGAGCATTTCCAGGAGTGATCAGGCTATTTTTGTTCAAAAACGTGTACGATTTTAAAAAAAACGATAAATTAATAAATTAAATGGTTTTTGAGCATTTTAAATTTAAATAACGCCCACATTAATAGATCTTACCTAGGCGAAGCCGAAGCGGGTCGCTAGTGTCAAATAAATTTAAAAGATTTTATTCTACTTACGAAACCATAATACTTTTGTCACATGTATTTTTTGAATTAATAGCCATTTTAAAATAAAATTTTCCTCTTGAAAAAGACACGGCATAAAATTCCACAGTTTTTTTTAATTTGCAGTTGGTTAGAAATTGGCGAATAACATAATTATAATTATACTAAATATAAATGTATGTTTTAGAGCGTTGTGAACATTCGAAATTCGATTTTTTTAACCGACTTGAAAAAAGAATGAGATTTACAATTTGACTGTATGCTTTTAAATGCTTTTATTAAAAGCTTTTATTTTTAAGTTGCAATATGTATGTTTGTTAGGGTCAAATATTGCAACTGAGTTTTAAATCAGTTATCCTCAACCGATTGAGCTGAAATTTTGCATACATGTTTAGTTTGGATGACAATGCATGGTTAGCTAAGTGACGTCATTCTTAAATCCAATATGGCGGACGGCTCAAGATGGCGGTCTAGTTGTTTTTTATGGATTCTCATGATATGGGTATCAAACAAAATAGCTTGCTGAGAAGAATATGAAAATAAAATGACTAAATACAATATTGTGGACACCCAAAGACAGCCTTCTATGTTTTTTATGCACCCCCATGATATGGATATCAAATGGAAAGGTTCGCTGAGAAGAATACGAATAAAATGACGTCCGCGTTCAGCTCTTCAAGGAGATTGTGTACTACTGGCCGATTAAACGGTCGCGTCTTAACTAATATCGGCCTACACTGGGCAAATTTTAGCGATGGTGAAAAAATCAAAATATACCAATTTTAAAGAGTTATAACTCTGCAAGTGTTAGGGATAATTTGGTGGTGCTCGAACTAATGTTGTAGGGACCGATAAGAGTCAACTGCTGGTGAATCTAAGATGGCGATCAAAAACCAACATTTAACAATGTCTATTTGTTTTATTAACTTTAACAAATTTAATTTAATAACAGATTTAAAGAAGAAAATAAACATATAATTAAATCAATCCCATCAATTTATGCTTGTCGTGAACATTACACCATTTATGCTTGTCGTGAGATTTACCTGTGTACTTAAACAAGAATACAATATGTAACAATTTGATATTGACATAAGTAGGTAATTCTAAGAAAAAATAATATTTGTCTAAAACAGATGCTTCGGTATTCAATAAACTTGGAGAAACTATATCACCCCTAAGGGTGAAAAGTAGGAGATGAGGTTTTTAGTTTAACTATTAAGTTCCTAGTTTGTTACCTTGAGCTTTTGATATTTTTTAGTCTTCACTAGACTTCAAAGGACACATGACAGCTCTGAAGTCGCAGCTTTAATTCATCTACACACTATGTCTTAGATAGATAGATAAGACTATTCTACGCCAAAAAAATATATAAATATGAACAAAAAAGAAAAAAAAAAGTATCTTAGCTTTTTTTTCTTCTTTTTTCAGTATTTTTTCTAATCAAAAACCTTTTTACTTTTTATTAAATTTTTATTATTAGTTACTTTATAGATATAATTTATTCATCCATCAATCCATTACAACTTATAACCTACCTATACCTCCACTGCTGAACATAGGCCTCCCCTATAGATTGCTTCAAAGGGGGGATTTTACCATAGTTGCCACGCTTGGCATGCGGGTTGGCAACCGCAGTTTTTTATTATTTTGAGTTGTTGTGAGGAAGATTCTGCTGCCCATCTCCTGTTTCAGTTTCCCTCTGTCGCCTCTTACGACACCCACGGGACGATATGGGGTAGTGGATATTCTTTCACCGCCACTACACGGTCATATATATAATTTATCGTTTAACCCCAAATGTTTCGAGCGACATCCAGATCCCATTGTACATGTTTTAGTGGTGAAGAAGTTTCTTCGTAACGTTACTTTAAGTCCGATTATTATTAGCACATATAAAATAAATTAAAATATTTTTATAATAAATTATTATTTACTACATGCTAAACGTAATAATGTAGACAAGTCCTCCAGACGAGAAAGGATGTACAGCAGTATACTTCTACGGGCTTATAAACATGGAGAAGAAGAATAAATGTTAAACTACTAAAGGGGGAATAGGCCAACATTTTTGAGTTTATTCCTTAATAATCGTTTCAAATAATATAGCGCACGGTATGAAACATAGATGGATAGTAAAATCAAGCCTTATATTTTTATGTAATATATTTTATCAATTCAATATAAATAAATATATCATTTAAAATAAATATATGTGTTCGTTTACTTCGTTTGCCTATTGTTGTATATATTTTAAGACAATAGTTTTTCAGGAGTAAACTCCAGTCACGCGTCGGAGCTGACACGCACAATTTTTTTAATTCAAATGGCAACCTATGTGAGGTTTGCCAAGATTGGAGGCAAGGACGGGCTTTGTTGGATGCGCATCGACTAAATCCCATGTTGTTCCGTCTTCACCGCATATAGGTGTAAATTTTCCTAAAACATCCGAGCCCTCGGGAGACCTTAGCTTCTCAGATTCTCTGTCTTTAGAATTTTTAATGAACCTATTTAATACAAAAATAATAATTCAAAAAGGGTTTACGAAGATATCACGTTACATTCTTACAAAAAATTAAGTAAAGTTCGGTTCCGCGCCGTAGATTTTTCATGAAAACGTCGGTTGTGACGTCTTTTCATTACCTTTTCTACGCTGCCATTGATTTCGCATTTGCTTGGCACAGGACTTTTTAAATTTTTTGGAGTCCTTGCGATGCGAGTTTTCCTCCAATTTGCGTTTTCTATTATTCCGATTCCGAGGCGAGTTATATAATACGGCATCTTTGATGATGTTTTAATTTTTTATTTATTATCGAGTTTCACTTGTGTTCCGGCTACTATTTAGTTATCTTATTTCGGGTCCTAGTAGCACTCCGCAAGCATATCAAAAACAACCGAATCAATGTCCTAGGTAAACACGTTTCCATGCTCCACTAGTAAATAACTTTACACATAGAGAATTTGTAACACTTAACGCGCATGCGCCTACACTGCCTACTGTTAACGTATTTTTTGTTAGCCTTGTAGTTATTAGCGATTAAAATCTAATGGTATTTTGTTAGCCAGGTACAAGGGTAACGTCATAAAAAGTTTGAACGATTACCGCTGTAATGAGCAAATAGACGATTCCACTACAGTAAAATACAGTCGAATGAGAACCTTTTCCTTTTTTTGAAGTTAGCTTAAAAGGAGGTCCGTCAAAAATTACGGTTCATGTTATGCGATATATGAACTGTCATAATCATCATACTAACACATATCATAATGGTAATAGGTCAGTTTTGTCATTTCACTAGAGAGTGACCCAGTTGGAGGCATCTACTAAGTATGAGTAATCCTGGCGTAGCCACTGCACTTGTCAGGTGGATTGTGGAGAACCCAGTCTTTTCACAGCTAGCAGATCTGGTCTTTTATGACAAGAATAGTCATGGTGGTGATCAACCACACCCACAAGTTTATCTGTTATTTTATTATAGAGCACGAGTCTAGTGCAGGAGTATATGCGCAAGAACAGGTGCACTTTCTATTACCACTCCCATTGTCAAATGGGGCGGCAAACCAACACGACTGGAGAGAGAGATTTATACGTGGTAGAGCCATGCTGCAGCTTTTGTTAGTATAGTTTTAGCACGAATGGGTCGGCTCGACCGGGGAAGGATCACGCTCTCACAGAAAACCAGCGTGAAATAGCAGCTTAATGCTGCTGTGGTTCGTATGGTGTGTGTAGAGAATCGGAGACCCTTTTTACTGGAAACGAGGCATTCCATCTTTGCCCTCACGGGTGTCGACGCATCTGCATTTTGATTCGTAATCGAAGATAGATGTAGATGTCTATGGGCCACAGCAGCCACTTAACATCAGGTGGACTGTGTGCTCGTTTTTCACCCTTATCTTATAAAAAAAAAGAGATCATACGTGCTTCCGAGGCGCGGGAGTGAAATACTGACTATTTTCTGTCTCCGAGATGGTTCAGAGAAATTCTTGAAAGAAAAATCCAATAACTGGGATTAACCTTATAACTGACATTTTTTGGCCCGACCCGGGATTCGAATCCGTTTCAGCAGTCGCGTTTACGAGTACTAGATCAACGAGGCAGTCACTAATAGCAAGGGATACAATGATACAAAAATAAATTTTCTAAATTTTAAATGACTATATTTTTCCTACCTGTGCTGACAATGTTAAACAAACATTATATAGTGAAAACAATACGCACATTGAAAAGCAAAAACAATGTTTTGCAATGAGAACTCGATTTAACTTTAATTGTAAATTTAACTTAATCGAAACAAAGCATTAGACAATCGAAAGGTATTGTCATTGACTAATTATTTGTAAATTGTAAGAGAACAACATTAAATGAATTCAACAAAACTGATTTTACGGATTTTATTTTAATGATTTTTGTCAATTTTTACGTCGAACAACTTAGTCCTCCAAGAACACGATGGCTGTTGAATGTCGGAAATTTAAAATAAACTACAAATTAAAGGCATAAAACAAAATAAGGCGAGTTTTATTTTATAAATTTGGTTCATTTAATGAGTGTATATACGTAAATATAGGAATATAGGAATCATTACATAAGATGATCGTGAAAGGATTAGGAAGAGTAAAGAGGGGTTTAGTACGCCACTTGAAAAGGTTGCTTCCGAGCATTCCAATACGCTTTCTAAATTTGATAAATTAAAATGATCGGTTCAAAAATAAAATATCATTAGTGCAAATTAAAAATAAAATATTGTCCAGAATTATTTATCTTAACGTCTATATTACTGAAGTAGACGTCAATAATTTCTACAGCTTTGTGAGAAAATGGAAAAGCTTTTAAAAATTGTTAACAATATATTTTCATTCCTGTACGCGCTATTTTCTTATTTCTCTTTCATTGATGGATTAAAGCACAAGATATTGGTTTTCGGATCTCGTTGTGTTGTAAATTTCCTCGTGTTTGACATCCTCGTCAATCAGAAAATAAAATTGGTTAGATACTCGTATATGGACACCATTTATCACCTGCAAATTTTTCTTTTTTGACAGTCTTTTTAGGGTTCCGAATCCCAAAGGTTAACCAACGGGACCCTATTACTAAGCCTCCGCTGCCCGTCCGTCCGTCCGTCCGTCCGTCCGTTCGTCCATTCGTCTGTCTGTCAGCAGGCTCATGTATCTCATGATCCGTAATATGTAGACAGTTGAAATTTTCAAAGAATGTGTATTTCAGTTGCCGCTATAACAACAAATAATAAAAATTAAAATAAATTAAAAATTAAAAGGGGCTCCCCTACTAGAAACTTGTATTACGATGGTACGGAACCCTTCATGCGCGAGTCCAACTCGCACTTGGCCGGTTTTCTTTATTTAATCCACTGCTGGATAAACGTATTTTAAAGAACATGAATGATGAATGAATGAATGAATGAAATTGTTTGTAATGTTTCATTACAAACTGTCTATGTCCAAAAGTAAGATGTATATACATACATTGTTACTTTCATGGATTAAAAATAAAAGAAGATATAATATATTTTGACGCAACAAACCACAATAAACAAACTAATAAACAACCTTTAAGCAGAAATCAGAAACTATCATTTAAGTTTGATAACAACAATACAAATCAGACCGAGCGATTTATTTTACATAGAAGGAAACTGTTTTGGACTAATTGCCAATTTCAAACAATTTAGCAAATTACAAATGCCTCATTGCGAATCGTGGTTATCGTTGTTAAATACAATTTCAACTCGGTTGTTTCGTACGGACTGTGAAATGAGAAACGCTATTCAAATCCATAAAATATGGTTATATTATAACTGCGTAAAAATAAGTACTAGACTTATTATTAGTGTGTGATTATAACAAATGTAGATATAATTACATTACCGAGAAAAAATAATAAAATAGATTTTTTTTAAATTTATTTATTTAACATAATTGAAATTTACGCTATTAAACTTTTACAGTCTGCCAAACTGATCAGCAGTTTGTTGGCAGAAGAAAAGTGCTCTCTTACTTCCTAACATGTAAAAAAAAGCTTAACACCATTGAGTTATATGTACTACGTACTAGAGAAGCTATTCCAAACAAAAAATGTGCGCTACTCTATGTCTTCGCGCATGCGCGGTAGATAGTAAAATATTACGATATTATTACCTATTTATTCACTTGAACAACAAAAAATTTTACTTACTTGACTACTGAATTGTTATTTACGTAAGGTTTAACCTTTAATTTGAAATCTCGTATTATTATCGCCGCTCCACACTGCATGAATATTGAAGCCACAGTAAATGACACTAAAGTAAGGTGTACGGATTGCAGTACAGTTCAGTTGAACATAGTGAATGTTCGGAATGCGAAATCTAGTGCGTAGTACATCTATATCAATGCTTAACACAAATATGCGCACTCAAATATAACAAATCAATAGTATTAATATAAAATTAAAGAGTAATTTAAATAACAATAGCATTTTTATATTATGCATAAATGTATGCAAATACACATACACATATTGTTGTATAATGGATCGTCACGATACATGTCAAAATTTTAATATTTATTAGTATAAAGTTTTTGAACTTATTTTTAAACTACTTTTTGTTTTATGCATAAGGCATTCTTCCGGTAAATTGTTATAAATTTTTGACATTAAGTGATGCAACGTTCTTTTGCCATAATAATTAGCACATTTATATTGTAATGTTATTACTTTACACGGTCTGCGCGTGTTCTTTTTTAGGAGGATGAAGCTACTCAATGTGATACATAAGATTGCATAATACTTATCACATGTCGCAAACGATATTTAAAATTTCTCGTGAATCGGTATTAAATAACACTCCTGGAAGAGCTGCTCATAATTATCCCTAAATTTAATTTTAGCTTTTGGGTTAGCTAATATTTTCATAGATCTAATTTGAAATTGCTTTAATTTACGAGATTTTAAAAGTCCTTCCATATGCTACTAATCCATTTGAACTTCAAATCCTACGTACTCCAGGTTCCTGCAAAATTCAAACAGACATGTCTAGCTCCCGATTTCTGGCCCTCTAAGGAATCATTTAAATATGCAAAGGAGCTAGTATTTTACAGTATTTAAAAAAAAATATTTGTGCTGTATTTTGCTGTGGACTTAGGTTGTGTTGGCTAGCTACGTTACTAGTAAAAATAAAAACCTTACCAACGAATCAGACATTTATTAGAAATAATAATTATTCTCGTTACATTCTTTATGAATAAAACATTTCAAAGATGAGGTAAATCATTATAAAATTTTTGACATGAAACAGGTATGACAGTTTTCAAATCCTGTAAATCCAGATATTTTCGAGACGAAATTGGCAATCTAGGTGTATACGGCTTCGGTAGAGTACTTACTGGTTTTATTTTACTAAGAGGCGTGTGTCTTTGTGGTAGAGGCTTTACCTCATCTTCGAAATCAAGTTTATACCATATTGTACCATCTGACCTATACTCCAACATGCGCAAATCAGTGACTACAGGCTCACCTGCCTTCTTGTCTGGACGTATGGATTTGTACACTAAATTTTTAGAAAAATCCCTGAAAAGGTATATTCAGCTTTGCATCATAAGGCGCAGGGTTTGTTCTTGCTTTTTTTGTATAGTCCACGTATTGCTGCTGTAAGTAAATTTCTTTATTTTTTAATTTACATTCAATTGCGCTGTGTACAGAATTGCATTCCACTTGAGTGTGCCCTTTTTCTAAATACTTTTGGACAATCACCACTTTTTTTTCAATAGCTAAATGTAAAAGTGCATTACTCAAAGTGGAATTGCGATTCTATGCACAGCACCCATCTGAATATAAACAGGTCGTGCAGGTAATTTAGGTGCAATCATAGCTTCAGAAACAGCAGAAACCAGTGCGACCGGAGCAGCGAAAGACCATGCAGATGATAATACCTTTAACGGCACAGAAACTGGAATTCTCGGTTGGCATGTGTTGGTATTAGCTGAAGAAACGTTAATATTTTCTGGTGATGATTGTGCATCCAGACAAATCAATCCAGTCCATCTATTTGCTCTAACAACGGAAGACTGTTGATGTCAATACTTTCAAAAATCCCGGCCGTGAAATAATCAGAAAGGTAATAATAAAAATTAAATTATTTTCACACAATATTATGTAATAAAATAAGAAGATAAACAGATGAATAAAAACATAAAAATAAGATAAAAGACAATGGCCATTTGTATTACTTACCCATTTTAGTCTTATCAGAGTCTTCTTTGCCCTTATTTTTGGTCGAATATTTCATTTTATTTTCCACAGACCCGGACCTGGAAGAATCTAAAATGTTATAAAATCAATAAATTAAGAATAGACGATATGTAATTGTACCTATAAGAAAATATAAATATAGTAAACAAGAGTCTTATTTTGTATTATTACCCAATTTGGTTTTCTTAGAGTTTTCTTTGCCCATATTTTTACTCAATAATTTCCTTTTACATAAGACATTCAAACCACTCTTTCCTAGATCCGCAGCTAGCTCTTCGTTGGAGCTGTGATCACTAATATCATCCAAATCATCCTGCATGGCGAATCACTGTAACAACAATGATCAATGTTGCAACAGCGCTCAAGTACGAAAACTGATTATACAATAACAGTAAACACCGCTTAAGTAAGCATCAGCAAAAAATAGTAAATTCAAGTAAGTTGATGGATATTTTTAGACAAATTATTGTTTAAGTCAATTGCTTACCTCTTTTTTATCAAAATGAACCTATTTTCCCTAAATTTCACTTAAAAAATACACTGAAATCGTTTATTAATTGCGGAGCAACAAGTAGTCACCAAAAATAATATGGCGGAATGAAGACTTACGCGGTTTTGACGAACCAACGGAATTGCGCGGTGTCACAATTTTTTAAATATCGCGTTCTTATTGGTGGAAAATAAAGATTGCCATAGGTAGGTCGAAGCGCGCGAAAAAGCTTAATCCAATGATATCAAAATTATGACAATCGCCAAAAATCGACTTACGCAGTGTTGTTAATAAACGACGATATGGCTACCCCTTTTGATAAGCTTTTTCTTTTTTGTCGATGCTCATACAATATTTTTACTTGCGGTTCATTTGTAGACAAAAACAATCTATGATTATTGGTTTCAAACTCAAAAGTAATAAAAATTAATCGATAATAAGAACAAAAAATTTATAAGCGTTTATTGTGATGATGTGTGGTGGTGGCATATTAAGAGAATCCATCACTCAGTTTAGTTTTCAACCGACTTAAAAAAAGGAGGAGGTTCTCAATTCAACTGTTTTTTTTTATGTGTGTTACCTCAGAAATTTTGTCTAGGTGGTCTCTTCATGAGGTCCCATATAAATTTGATCAAGATCTGTCCAGTAGTTTTTGAGTTATCCTTAATAGTGCGTATTTAATTGACTTCGATTACATTGACGATGTTCTCATTTTATTTATATTGAAGTCGTTTGTACAACATTTTTAACTTTACAACTTCTTTTTACTTATTATAAGCCAGTGCTTGAAGACAATTCCATTTGGTGGTAAATGGTGATGAAGCCTTAGATATTAAATCGTATTGTCTTGCGTAACAAAAGCCTATTCACTTTTGCTTTAAGGCGCCCAGATTGTATTCGGACGGAAAGGCAGATGCCGGTAAATTCTTTTATTATTCGTTTCGTGGGCGTCGACTGTGGAAAATGCCAGAAATGGCTTTGATAACGGTGTAACTATCGTTCGTAGTAACCTTTTCAATATCAGTGTGACCACTCAATATTGGTACGATTTAATATAATATTTTTTTATAGGATGAGGGTGACAAGCGAACACACAGTCCACCTGATCGTGGTTGCTGTGGCTCATAGACATCTACATCTATATTCGTTTTCGAATCAAAATGCAGATGCGTTGTCAGCCTTGAGGACTAAGATGGCATGCCTCTTTACGGTAAAAAGTGTCTCCGGTTCTCCACACTCACTTCACGTGATCCTTCGCCGGTCGAGCTGACCCATTCGTGCTACAACTATACAATTAATATAGCTGCAGCATGACTCTACCACGTTAGAATCACAAGACAATCACAATGTACATCACAGTCAAGTCCAGTCCCCCGTTAAACATAAAAGTAACCACCTATATACTCGTACGTCCCACAACTGGGTACAGTCTTCTCCATTTCTAAGGGGGTTAAGGGGCTGTCAGACCGCCAGTCTGCTACAGTACATATTGAATTCACATGTCCTCGAAATATTAGGTTAATTCACTATATTTTTATTCACCGCCGAGAACTTGGTAAATCAGCACTTAAAATTGCAACTATTAATTTCTTCAGTGTTAGCAGTGATCGAACCGAGGTTGCTTGCGTACTGTGAAATTAAGAACGAGAGCCCATAATGTACAGTCAGGTAGTTGTTTGTTTAAACATTAACCTAGTTTCCCTTCGATAATTCGACTACCTGGTTGCACATGAATATGGTAGGAGTGACTATTAGACCCTACAGATCCTAAGTTCCCTATAACTAGCCGTCCCTAATACCCTAGCACTACCATATAAATATACATACATCAATGAAATAAATGCGGGATGCCTGCACCATGAGTCCTAAGATAACAGACGGACAGAGACAGGATGTCAGGGTTAGGTGATGGGGTTCTCTCACTGCCAGTCAAGCAGACTCACAAGACCGATCAGGGGTTCTGACGGCTAAAAGTGCTTGGCCGCAGTAAGAGGGAGGTCTCACCAAGAATCTCGGCGGTAGTAACGAAGACGTCATCCAGCGTTGAAAGAGGCTCGCCTTAGCCTTTGAGCTGTCACGGCTCAGTTCGACAAAGCCTCCCGCAAACTAAAAGGGTATTATATAATATATTAGATTATCTTCTGTCGTCAACACTTGGCAACATTATGAAGTGAAAACTTCTTTAGGCGCGTTCGGCACTTTTGGGATGGGGAAAAAGCACTGAACTCGCGTGACCGTCACGCTCAGATACAGATGTGTATTTATAAATTTGTTTGTATTTGAAACAGAAACAGAAGCAGAAACTTTTTTATTCAATATAGATTATAAACAATACTTATTGTAAGTCACTCTTTGTTTAATTACCACTGGTTCGAAAAAAATACCTTTGTCCTGGGAAGAGCCAGCAAGAAACCCAGCGGGACTTTTTTTAAAAATAACAGCTTACAATCATGTTACATAATTAACCACACAAAACAAATTAGAAATAGCTTGGTAGCGAACACCTCATTCCCAGGGGTTATTATCATCCATAAATTCCTTAATATTATAATAACCCTTTTTATACAAACTATGTATAATAAAGTTTTTGAATTTTGAGCAGGTCGAATTTTGTATATTTTCTGGGATTTTGTTGTAAAAGCGTATACATCGCCCCAAGAATGAATTACTGACTCGATGGAGTCGAGTAACTGGTACTACTACCTTGTGTTTGTTCCTAGTATTTACAGAATTAATATCACTTATTTTTGTATAACTACTTTTATTTTTGTGTACGTACATTACATTACATTTTTATAAATTATATAGATAATAATAATTCTTTTTCATGTAAAACAGTGCAATAAATGAACATTTTATTACTATATTAATACGTTGATAAAAATAATTTCTAATAAAAAATACTTGCTAAAAATATTTCTTAGCAACCCAAAAATAATGTTTACAAGTTTGTGAAGATAAGAAGTTTTCACTTGTGACGTGCAGTCCTACGACTGACAGTTTTTTAAATTTATTTATAAAAGACTAATAAAGTCAATTGCTGATTATAGGCATCTCCATAGATTGCCTGATAAGGGGATATTTGTCATAGTTGTCACGCTTGTCAGGCGGATTGACAGCCACAGATTTTTATTTTATAGTTGTTATAAGAAAGATACTGCTGCCAATTTCCTAATTTGTTTACCTCTGAAGCCTCTTACGACACTCATGGGATCATATAAGATAGTGAATTTTAACATTGTAGTTTAGTACTGCGACCGCTACTTAGCATTCCAAACATGGTGATTATGGCAACCCTTCCCTGCGACAGAAGTGGCACATAGCCAGCAGATAACTTTATCATTATATAACTATTATATTTACCTTTATTATTAAGAATATTTATTTCATAATGAAGAAGAAGTACAATTGGTAAACGTTATATTTTCACAAGGAGATTATACACGAAATGGGATAAAAGGCAATTTTTGTATGTATTACGACTTAAGTTCAATCAAATTGGAAATCTATTCATCGTTTCGGTTCATTTCCTTTCAGGTTCAAAGGAAAATAAACTGTTTGTAAACCTTTGAGACTATGATGCTTGTCTGTTATATTAATATGAAAGCCAATTTATCATTGAAGGAAGTGAATCAACAGGATTTTCTGTTTTTGTTTAGATTATATAATTATCTTAAAAAACCATTTTTCTTTTTGTTTCGTTCAATGTTAAAAACCATACCTTGACCTGTACCATAAAGGCGTTTTTCATACATTCATTTTCACATCGATAAATACACAGTCTCAGAAAAATTATTTAAGGTCATAAAAATACTAGTTCGGTACGAAGATTCGACATACGGCACTCATCACCGCAAATCAAATGCTACCGAGTCGTCAAACCGTTGTTACTGTTATCAAAGCTTACGTTTAAGAGACGTGTACGTATAACAGAATCAGTCGTACATAATATTGATTACGATAATGTTTTTCCAGTTAATTTTCTTGGTGATAGAGCAATACCACGGCTATTTTATGACTGCAGAATATCAATGGGTCGTTGGCAGTTTAACGAAACCGTTGATTTCGTCAACTAGTTGACGTGTTCAACATTTAGACTACTATAAATATACTAATCTATATATATATATACTCGTAGATTAGTTTAGAAACAATTTAAAATGCCAACCAATAACTATACTTTACCCCGCGTAGTGGCGGGTTAGAATACCCACTACCCCATATCTTCCCGTGGGTGTCGTAAGAGGCGACAGAGGGAAACTGAGGCAGAAGATGGGCAGCAGCATCTTTCTGATAACAGCAAATAACAATAAAAACTGCGGTTGCCAACCCGCTCGCCAAGCGTGGCAACTACGGCAATATACCCCCCAATGAAGAAAGTTACGAAGAGACGGCCCCCAGTCCCCGGCGGCCCCGCTATTCCTGGCTACGGTGGCGACCATGGTAACGGCGGGGCAGGGGGTGCTAAGAATCTCCGGTGGAGGTTCGGTTGCCACCTACGTCGACTCGACCTGGCAACTTATAACGCACGCACTCTGAGGACTGACGAGAAGTTCCTAGAGCTAGAAGAAGAGATAGACAAGTTGCGCTGGAATATTATAGGATTATCCGAGATCCGAAGAGAGGGGGAGGACACGGTAATCCTCGAATCCGGCAACTTGTTCTATCACCGGGAGGGCGACCATCTGTCCCAAGGAGGTGTCGGATTTATCGTCCACAAGTCTCTCGTTAACAACGTTGTAAAGATTGGGAGTGTGTCGACGAGGGTTGCGTACCTTATACTCAGAATCACCAAACGGTATTCGCTGAAGGTCATACAGGTTTACGCACCAACTTCGGCACACCCGATGAGGAGGTAGAGAAAATGTATGAGGATATCTCTAGAGCCATGCATTCCTCTAAAACCCACTATACGGTGTTAATGGAGACTTCAACGCAAAGCTAGGCACAAGAGAGAACGGTGAGCTGAAAGTAGGAAATTCGGATTAGGGCAACGGAACCCAAGGGCCAGCAGCTGGCCGACTTCATGGAGAAAGAGGACTCTTTATGATGAACTCTTTCTTCCAGAAGCGGCCCCACAGGAAGTGGACCTGGTCGAGCCCCGACGGCTCGACAAAAAATGAGATTGACTTCATTATGACGACTAGACGCCAACTGTTCAGTGATGTCTCAGTGATCTCGAGGGTGAAAACTGGTAGCGATCACCGAATGGTTAGAGGCACACTGAACCTAAACGTTAAGTTGGAGAGGTGTCGTCTAATGAAGTCAACGCTCCGTCCCCCTCGTGCTCTAATCCAAAGTCCCGAAACCTTTCAGCTCGAGTTACAAAACCGTTTTCAGTGCCTAGAAGATTGCAATGCAGTGGACGATATGAATGACAAGCTCGTGGAAACTGTCCATGCGGTCGGAGCTAAGTTTTGTAAGACCCGCCGCAGAAGAACACAAAAACTATCCGATCACACTCTTAATCTCATGGCTGTTAGACGGGAAATGAAGCTGCAATCTTCAGTAGATTTGATAGCATACAGGCAACTGAACAGACAGATCTCCAAATGCATGCGGCGGGACTTGCGCAACTTCAATACAGCTTGTATTGAAGAAGCGATCGAGCGGAACCAGGGCTCCAAAGTCTTTGCCAGAGATCTGTCTGCCAGAAAGAGCCAACTGTCGAAGCTGAAGACCGAGTGTGGCAGCGTCGTTTCCGGGACACCTGAGATTTTGAGTGAGATTGAGAGGTTCTATGGGCAGCTGTACACATCATCGTTGGAGCCACACGCAAGTGTGAGTAACGATCCAAGAGCGAGTCTTATCCGACACTATTCCGATGATATCCCGAACGTCAGTCTGAGCGAGATTAGAATGGCTCTCCAGCATCTTAAAAACGGCAAGGCCCCAGGCGAGGATGGAATTACGGCGGAGCTTCTGAAAGCGGGTGGAAAACCGGTACTTGAAGTCCTTCAGAAGCTCTTAATTCCGTCCTACATGGTGGCACTACACCGGAGGCGTGGAGCAGAAGTGCGGTGGTCTTGTTCTTCAAGAAAGGCGACAACGCTCTCTTGAAGAACTACAGACCGATTTCCCTTCTGAGCCGCGTCTACGTGCTGTTTTCGAGAGTCATTACGAATCGTCTCGCACGCAGACTCGACGACTTCCAGCCTCCCGAACAAGCCGGTTTCCGAAAAGGCTTTAGCACCATAGACCACATACATACCCTTCGGCAAATTGTACAGAAGTCCGAGGAGTACAATTTGCCACTATGTCTGGCGTATGTGGACTATGAGAAAGCCTTGATTCCGTCGAAATTTGGGCGGTGCTGCAGTCCCTTCAGCGGTGCCAGTTGACTGTCGGTATATCGAAGTGTTGAAGTGCTTGTACAGTAGGGCTACGATGGCTATCCGAGTACAGAACCAGAGTACAAAACCTATCCAACTGCAGAGGTGTAAGACAGGGTGACGTTATATCCCGAAACTCTTCACCGCTGCATTGGAAGACGTTTTCAAGCTTCGGGACTGGAAAGGATACGGCATTAACATCAATGGCGAGTACATCACTCACCTTCGATTTGCCGACGATATAGTCCTTATGGCAGAATCGCTGGAGGACCTAAGCACTATGCTCAATGACCTCAATAGTGCCTCCCAACGGATAGGTCTTAAGATGAACATGGACAAAACAAAGATCATGTTTAATGTCCATGTCACACCTATGCCGGTAGTTGTTGGGGCACTAAGCTCGAAGTTGTTGACTAATATGTTTACCTGGGACAAATAGTCCGACTAGGTAAGTCCAACTTCGACCGAGAGGTCAATCGACGGATTCAACTCGGCTGGGCAGCGTTCGGGAAATTACGGCACATCTTCTCGTCAGGTATACCTCAAAACTTGAAAACGAGGCTGTACAACCAGTGCGTGTTGCCAGTGATGACCTACGGAACTGAGACGTGGTCCTTCACTGCTGGCCGGATGAGGAAGCTCAAGGTCGCTCAGCGAGCTATGGAGAGGCTATGCTCGAGTCTCACTGCGTGATAAACTTAGAAATGAGGATATCCGCAGTAGAACCAGAGTGACCGACATAGCCCAACAGATTAGTAAGCTGAAGTGGCAATGGGCCGGCCATATAGCTCGAAGAACCGACAACCGATGGGGAAAAAAGGTTCTCGAGTAGCGGCCTCGTACCGGCGGACGAAGTGTAGGGCGTCCCCCCACTAGATGGAGTGACGACCTGGTAAGACATGCAGGAAGTCGATGGATGCGGGTGGCTCAGGACCGTGCTTTGTGGCATTCCTTGGGGGAGGCCTATGTTCAGCAGTGGACTTGTGAAGGGCTGTAATGATGATGAAATGATGAACTATACTTTATAATTATAGTTTAAATATGAGGGAGCTTATTAACTTCAACTATATTAATTATGATCTCGTAAACTGCGATGATAATTTTCCTCCAACCTTGCGCACTACTTGTTGGAAACTGCGATTTTAAAATTCAATTTTTGGTTGACAATTTTTTGATCATCAATCAATATCGCAATATTTTTTCTACACGTTCTACTTTCTCAAGTTCGTTAGACGAATAGTTAATGCCCGTCTTGTGTCTTGTCAATGAACGAGGAGTTTAAGAAATTGGGTGAACATGTTTCTTTTTTGTTTTTGAATTAATGAACGTTTAATTTAACGAGTAGTTAAATTTGAAACGTCATTGAAAAATTCAACTAAATGATTGATAGACCGTAAACAGTTGACGCTTTGACAGAAGATCAACGGTTAATTTAACCAGTCAGGGAACAAATGCATCGGCGTGACCGAGGAAAAATCACGCCCCTGATGCGTCCATAATACTGGTGTAAAACTCAAACTTGTTAAGTAAATCCTCTATTACGTATTAAATAACGTTTTGCATAAGATTTTCATTAAAATTATGGTTTATAAAAATCATTGGAATATAAGTTTTGTTTAATAAGAAAGAAACAAGTCACTGATCCATCAATTTCGTACAAAAGGATAATCAGTTCTGGTAAATTGTTGTTCGTAAGATAAATAGTTTCGATCAGGGACAAGATTTATCGTCGCTTTCCGTGATGACTCGACACGATAACGAAATCCATCGCATAGTCGAATAACCGTGATAACAGATAACTCGGAGATGAGGGTCCCTTTTATGGTTATAATGGAATATTGCATAGGGCGATAGAAGTCAATAGAATATTAGATTCAAAGCAATTCTCGTTTTAAATGGTCCTATTATTTTTGATATTCTAGTGACATTCTGTAAAAAGTTAATTTTTTAAGGCTTTAAGATTTTATTTTAAAGTAGAACTTTACTTTCATACTATGAAGGTTACTGGAAAAATTAATCATCATCATCATTATTACAGCCCATCAGATGATCATAGGCCTCCCCGACGGAATGACAAAAGGCACAGTCCTGAGCCACCTGCATCCATCGATTTTCTGCATCTCTTACCAGGTCGTCGCTTACCGGTACGAGTCTGCCACTCGAGAATATTTCTTCTCCTTACCGATACATTGCTTATGCTACTGCATATACCCTTATTTAGGAGTCTATCGAAAAATCAGAAAAACTTTATAATATTTTAAAATGGGATGAGTTATAATGGTTCAAATCCATCGGAAACATAGATACGAAAAATGATGTGACTATTGAAAGTCTGTTTAAATAACGCTGAAATTAATAACAACTCTGACTTTCGCCAAAATCTTATATGAAACAAATCAAATATTAAACATAGATTGTATCTCTTTTTATACAATATGTTACAATATTAAGGAATTTATCGATGATAATAACCCCTGGGAATGAGGTGATCGCTACCATGCTATTTCTAATTTGTTTTGTGTTTTAAATTATTCCGTAATATTAATGACCGTACACTGATCCGTTTTTTAATAAAAAGCCCCGCCGGGTTTCTTGCTGGTTTTATCCAGGACAGAGGTATTTTCTAAACCAGTGGTAAATTCAACACAAGAGTGACTTTCAATAAGTATTATTTATAACCTATATTGAATAAAAAAGTTTCTGTTTCAATTTCTTCTCAGGGAATGTACAATTTAATGTGTTATCATTCCAATAATGATGACAGGCTCAAAGATATTACACTTTCTTCGACTCTTGACTTATTGTAACCGTAAACTCAATCGCTTAGTTACTACAACTCAATGACCGGTGATAATTAAGATACAAAGAGGAAATTGAGGAACACAATGTACTCGGTGCAGTGGCGGTTTGTGGTAGTGTACTGTACAGGCTCTTGTGAGCATGTGTGTATATTGGTGTCTTTTTCTTGATATTGCTAGCAATAAAACTTGATTGAAAATACTTGTAAAAATATTTATTTTATTGAGTTGAGTTAAAATATCGGGAACTAACTTGATATTAAAGTCACGTGCTGAATATGGTTTACGCACACAATGTACTTCGTACAGGTAGGTTTAATTCAATTTAAATGTTAAGATTTAAGAGTAAGTAGATATAATATTGTATCAAATATTTATTTTATTATGAAACTGGATTAGGAAAGATCGATAAAGTCGGGATATTGTACTATAAATAAACAAAAAATATGGGAAAACTCTCTTCATTACTCAACCGCTGAAACACTGAAACCCTTTTATAGAGTATGATATCCACGAGTTAAAAATATCTGATGTTAAAAACCTACATCTTGCTTTTCAATTTTTACGTTCTATTTCTACAAAGAAGTTTATTATCTGCTTAAATAGCTCAACTGCACAAAGTCGAGCAACTAAAAAGAGTGATTAATGACTAGGAAGCATTACAAAACCCTCTTCCGTTAAGGTTCAGATATTTTTTGTTTTACTCAGATAAATGATTGTGCGTGACGATTATTCAGCCTACTTTTTTCATTTGGCTTAAATAAGAATGGGAAAAATAAAGTTTGATAGAATTTAAATGCATACCCGATGGTAAGTGACTACCCCCACGAACATCTGTAACTCTAGAGTAATTGCAGGTACGTTGGCAGCCTTTTAAAAGTTTTGCCACTAGATGAAACGTGCAGGGGCTCGATAGGTGCAGGGAGCTCACCCGTGCTATATTGCCAAAGCACGGTATGCTTTGGCAATATATGAGGGAGGCCGAAGTTCAGAATTGGACTTGTTATAAGGTGGAATGACGACGCCCTGCGTGTGCCTGTGATAAGGACATGTGTTAATGATGATGAATGGTAAAAAATTATAATATTTACATCGTACATTACATGAAATGCCTTCCGCTTATAATTGCACTTACAGACAGACAAACTAGACACTAATATAGTCAATCAATCGTTTTACCTTCTTCTATCTTCGGCGTCGTCGGAGTTAAATTTTGATTTTTTTCTGAGGACTTGTTGATTAAAATTGAAAATTATAGATAACATTAATGGCGTTAATGTCACATAAAAAATAGCTTGTACACAGTATAATAAAGTACATATCATACCGCATGTGGTCATTCCTGAATAAAAGTTCGAAATATACGTGACTGAGCAAACGGTATTTATTCTTTCAATTTCTTTGCCTTTCAAAAGTCCAATGTTGAACTTAGGCCTTTGCTATAGATTGCTATAGTTGCCATGCTTCGCAGGCAGGTTGGCAACCGCAGTTTTTATTATTTTGAGTTGATATCAGGAAGATACTGCCAATCTCATGCTTCATTTCCTTCTATCGCATTTTACGACTCCCACGGGATGATATGGGATAGTGGATTCTGCTGCGCCACCACTACACAGCAGCAAATAATTATGTTATTGAAATTTTATTTGTATTTAAAATAAATATCTTAAAAAATATAATATGTCAATACAACTACGTTTACTGTATTGAAATTGGCTTTAGATTTTTGCCAACTTAGGTACTTATAAATGAAGACAAGTATAAATGGATGTCAGAATGTTCGACACAGCTGTGCAAGCAACTTTGCTACGAGGAAAATCTATGCCTATAGCTAAAGTTCACATGCTTAATATGACATAGTGTTGCAATTTGACACGATAACGAAACCTACCAAAGTTAACTTAGGACTGAATCCATTGCTCAGGGTTTGTGAAAGTTACAATAAAAACTATAAACCGCCGATTTTATTTAAAGCTATAAATTAGTGAAGACAAAATATTTTATTCAAGCTGGACTACACAACACAACTATCGGATATTGCAAATGATCAAATCGAAAAAATATATATTAGCCAGTGCTTCACTAAATATCTTGACCTGACCTGTCTAGTAACATGGTAGTAAATGGTAATGTAGCCGAAAATAGTAAAGTGTACTGACTTAGCTTAAAAAAGCCTATTCGTCCTAACCTTTTGTCTAAATATGTCAGAATATCATAACTTCTAGGGTTGGGACATGGTAGATTAGGTACCTCACGCCGTCACCATACGTCGAAGTTAACTAGAAAGCTTTAGTAAAACGCCTTCTACAAATATAAAGAAATCACATCTACATAAGAAAATACAAAATTAATAACCTATTGGAGAGTTTCATGGTAATCTGAAATTGGAGACCCTTTTACTGTTAACGAGTCGCTCCATTTTAGTCCTCAGGTGTACTGTATGCTCGTTTGTCACCCTTACTTCTACAAAAAAGCTTAATGCAGGTGACCTGCCGACTACTTTACTAGAGATATTTTCATGCCATATTTTTTAATATTTAAGTATTGCTCGATCTTATAATAAGTCTTTCTAAGGTTTCAGTATAATTAATTGTTTTGTATTTTACGATTTAATGTCATCCATATAGCAGTTTTAGTCGAATAAAAGGCTCGTTCGTAAAATAGACGAAAATCTAAACCTAATTAATTACTGGCCTTGGAATTTACTTATAAAATTTAACACGACAGACCTGTTCATAAGTCCTTGGTTTAAGTTTTTTTCTATTTCTAATATAACAATTCATATTACAATAGCCTTTTATGTGCACATTCATGTATCCTTTTGTAATAACAAACGAAACTCACTGAAGTTTGGATTGGAAATATTGCAGACTGCGATATTTCCTCTGAAAAGTTTTAAATAAGAAATATTGCCTAACTTTTGATGTGAACTCAGATTTAAATTATTGAGGACGTGTTCAAATACCTTTATAAATATCACAAATTTAGCTAAAGTTGTATTGATTTTAATAATGTTCTCCAGACCGAATTTCGGACACAGTGGCCAGTCTTAACACAGACTGTGCAGAACAGGATTACAGTGCACAAGTGTGTGTGCAAGCACAGGTGCACTCTTTATTTCGATGAAACAGCAGTTCGATACGACTGGAGAGAGATCAGGCGAAAAAGCTTTACGTGCTTTACAACACTACCAACTGACTTCTTTTGTTTTGACCGAACCCTAGATTCGAACCCGGGACCACTTAATCAACAGTTGCCCTTACGGCAACTAAACCAACGAGGCATATGCTTTAGGTTTCAGCTTCATTGTTACATATGACTGTCCAGTAGAGATAGGCTACTGAAACAATATTTTTTTATTCTGGGTTTTGAGTAGCAAAAACATGAGTAGATTGCGGAGCAAAACTTCTTGCAAGGCGCTCTTCTACGTTCGAGGCAAAACTGAAGATACGGCTTGAGCCAGACAAAAAGTCGCAATATGAATTTAATGTCTGGAATGTAAGTTAGTATTTCACTCTTACGCAAAAACCCTTATTATTAATTACTCCTCAAATAATGTTTTCATAGCATTTGAGGGCCCTTAGACTGAATGATTTGAAAATGTAAAGAAAATATTTTATTACGAAATTCTACGCAAAAAAAATTAACGCAAAAGTCAATTTTTCAATAGGCTTCTACCAACAGATAGCTACCAACAGGTAGCTCAGATGGTTAGCGCTCGCTGTAAGTTTCACAGTACGCGAGCAACCCAGGTTCGATCCCCGCCGGCACCAATGAAATTGTTAATTGCAATTTTAAGTGCTGATTTATCACGTGCTCGGCGGTGAAGGAAAAGATCGTGAGGTAACCTGCATGTCTGAGAAATAAAAAAAAAATTGCGAAGACATGTGAAGTTCGCCAACACGCATTGGGGCAGCGCGGCGGACATTTACTTGCCCTAAAACCCTCCCAGAAATGAGAGGAGGCCTGTGCCCAGCATTGGGACGTATATAGGCTGTAACTTTTACTACCAACATGACGCAAATTGGGAAGATATGTCAATGACGTTACCGTTACAGTCTTTTAAAAGTCTACAGTTGAACATAGGCTTCTATAAAATAATAACTTGCTTTACATTTTTATTTATGATGTTATTTTTTTTACTTATTATAAGCCAGTGCTTGACCACAATCCTACCTGGTGGTAAGTGGTGATGCAGCCTTAGATGGTAAATCGCACTGTCTTAGCGTAACAAAAGCCTATTCACTCTTGCCTTGAAGACGCCCAGATTGTATTCGGACGGAAAGATAGACGCCGGCAAATTATTCCACTCCTTTGCTGTACGCATTACATAAGATGAAGCAAGCCGTTTGGTTCTAATGCGTGGAATATCGACAACAAAGGGATGAAAACCCGCCAACCGCCTAGTAGTCCGATGGTGGAAAGGAAAGGGAGGAATTAAAGCGTGTAATTCCTGCGCACACTCACCGAAACGCATCCTATAGAATACCGAGAGACTGGCTACTCTGCGCCTATGCTCGAGGCTGACAAGATTGTTTTCAACCAAATCAAGGTCACCAATGAGCCTCTTAGCACGTCTCTCCACTGAGTCCAACGCTGCTAGGTGGCATTTTGCAGCACCAGCCCATATGTGACAGCAGTACTCCATGCACGACCGGACTTGCGCTTTATATAAGGTAAGAAGCTGCCCGGCGTAAAGTACCGCTGCACCCTTGCAAGGACACCAAGTTTCCTTGCGGCTGCTTTGGCTCTGGACTCAATGAACCACCCATAGTTGAGATTCGGAGAAAATTTAACCCCTAACAACTGAAGGCGGTCAGTGTACTCCAAGAAAACATTCCGGAAAGTAGGAGCCAAGGTGAGCGGGCTCCTTTTAGCGGTGAAAAGACACGCTTGTGTTTTGGAGGCGTTAAATCTCACGAGATTGGCATCGCCCAATTCAGAGACTGCCTGTAGTGTGAGACTCACACGCTCAACCATAGCCTCTCTTTCTGACTGAATTTGATCCCGACTGGCTCGGGCACCTGGTTGGTATCTCTCCACAACTGTGCTGTTGTCTGAATACCCATAGATACCGGGAATGAGCAGATCATTTATATGCAGCAAGGAGAGAGTTGCGGAGAGAACGGACCCCTGAGGAACACGGGCGTTAGTCGCCACAGCATCGGATGAGCAGCCATCGATGACGACCCGGAGAGACCGTTCACTCAGAAAGTCCTTCACCCAGGCAATCAGGCCAGAGGATATGCCGTACGCTGAAAGCTTGCCCAATAGACTAGCGTGCCAAACCCTGTCAAAGGCCTTCGAAACATCGAGGGAAACAGCAAGTGCTTCACAACTGTTCTCGAGGGCTTCGCTACGCTAGAAGGTCCCCAGTTGATCGATTTTGGCGAAACCCGTACTGGCGATCACTGAGGAGATCATTTTGATTTAGGTGTGCAAATGTGGTGGGCGTTCAATATACGCTCCATAATCTTGCAGAGTATGGAGGTAATTGAAATTGGCCGATAATTGGCAGGGTCGGTACGGCTACCTTTTTTAGGCACAGGCTGCACATTGGCCACGGATATAATAAACGAATAATAATTTTGAATGAATAAATGAAAGCAAGCGGTACAGAAAAACACATAGTGCACTTGATGGTAAGTGGATACTATGGCCCATAGACAGCTAAATGTATACTCGATTAAGAAATAAAAATAAGGATGCGTTATTACCTCTGAGAACTAGGATATTATGCCTCGTTACCGGTAAAATAAAGTTCACGTTACTCACCATAAGAAATACAGCAGCATTATATAGCTATTTTACGCTGGTTTCTGTGCAAGCTTAATCATTCTCCGGCTGAACCTACCCATTCGTCCCGCAGCCATAACACGCGGCCATAGCTCTACCACGAACAAAATATTTAACAGATCTTCTATTATTTAATTTAAGTAGCAGGTCTTTGATCTTCTATACACTAATCTTAGCACCGACTTCAGAATGTGAAATTAGTAATTCATTATTTTTCGTTCTTTGAAGAAGTCGGCTGGTACTTATTATTAAAATTACTTCTTTTTATAAAGATCAATAAAATAAATAATTAAAAAAACCATAAACCCGACTGCAAAAATACAATTTAAAAGTAATACACTAAAACGACCCAAACAAGATTGAGAATAGAAAACAAAAATGAAATAAAGTATTAACAAAGTAAATTTAGTTTAGTAGCAATTTTTTTATTGTTTTCAAAAAGCTGTCTAAGAACACTTGAGTTTCTAAGACAAATATAACGATACCTCAATTGTCGAAATCCATCCAGCCGTTTGAAAGATACGAGGTAATAAAGAAATTTACAAACATACAAGATACGCGCGAAAAACATAACCCTTCCTTGGCAGTCGGGTAAAAAAGGTATTGGAGCATCAATGTTTTTTTTACGAAATAAAATAGATTAATGAATTTTATCGAAAAATCAAACAGAAAAGAAAGAATTAAATGTCTAAAATCGCGTACAGAAAATAATAATCGAACGTTACTTGAATGAATTTCACACACGCCCAAAGTTAATAAAAAGACTTCCATGCCCTCAGAGAACTCACAAAGCAGATATTGATTACCGTTTTACGCTCTTAAAGTTCCCTAGGCATGAAGGTGGCAATAACAGCGGACCATCTGTGCCGTTGCTCCCCTTTAGTGAGATGGGGCAGTTGGAGTCTGTGCAAGATTGTTCGTTTGTTGCTAATGCGATTAATTCGTTATCAGATGAAGACTTATACGGAAAACGATGTTCATGTCATAAAAAACAAAGTAATACGTAACGAACGGCAAAGTAAACAAAGTATATATTATTGAAGTGATCGCTACCATGCTGTTTCTAAGTGTTTTCATAATAATTGTATAAAATATTATATTGAAAATTGTGCTTTTTAAATAAAAGTCACGCTGGGTTTCTTGCTGGTTCTTCCCAGGGCAGAGGTTTTTTTCCGAACCAGTGGTAAAAGAAAAAAAATTTTTCATTAAGTATTACATGTGATCTATATTGATAAAATTATTCTCCAATTCTATTCTATTACTATGCAGCTATAAATGTTTTGAACGCTACACTGTGACACAAATACAATATTACCAGGCTTCAATCAATATTATTCGATATTTCATTGCTTCAATCGATAATAAGTAAGTAAAAAACGTGGTAGAGCCACGCTGCATCTATAATATTATATTTGCAGCATAAATGGATCGACTCAACCGGGAAAGTACTACGCTCAAGCAGAATACTGCTTTGTTTCGTATGGTAAGTGTTAGACAACCGGATAACTTATGTCGAGAGGCATTCCATCTTAGTCCTCAAAGGTGTCAGTCAACGCATCTATACGTTATTTATTGTTATTATATTTTACATTTTGTATAATATTTCAAGCATTTTTTGACATACTAGCTGTTCCCTGCAACTTCGCCCGCGTGGATATTATTACGATTGGATTTCATGGGTTTTAATTTTATTGCGCGGAACCCTAATTCTTTTCTTCTAAAGTAAAATTTGCCTAAGTTAATCCTTATACCATCAGCTATCTTCCGTCAAAATCGGTGCCGATGTTTCGGAGATTAGAGTAGTCAGTTTGTACCAGTTCTGGCTCACTGAACCAGAACTGGTACAACTCACCATCCTCAGCCCTCATCTGCTGATGATGGGTCGACAGATCCTAAAAAAAAGATGTGCAGATCAATTAACTAATATCTAATTGATATCCGATGGGCCCTCATTAGCGTTCCATTGTTCAGCCTTTCCTCTTATCTATTGTTCCTTGAACACCGTCATTGCCGCTCTTATCTATTACTACTTGTACACCCTTCTTATCAGTGCTATTGTATTATACTTCTTTGTTCATAACTACCACGCTATTCTGAATCATCTATGAAACACATTCCTTAATTTTCTTACAATTTTTTTTATAGGAGAGGGGGCAAACGAGCATGCGGCTCACCTGATGGTAATTGACTACCGCCGCCCATGAACAACAGCAACACCAGGGGAACTAGAGGAATTGCAGATGCGTTGCCGGCCTTTTAAAAAGGAGTAGGCTCTTTTCTTGAAGGTCCCTAAGTCGTATCGGTCCGGAAAAATCGCTGGTGGTAAACTATTCCACAAGGAAGTTGTGAGAGGAAGAAAACATCTTCTAAATCGAGCAGTGGTGGACCGCCAATCATCCAGATGGTGTGGATGGTATCGGGAGTTCTGCCGCGATGTGCGTTCGTGAAATTTGGCGGCTGGGATTAATCCGAACAATTCCTCAGAGCACTCCCCGTGGTAAATGCGAAAGAAAATGCAAAGAGATGCAACATCTCTTCGCAGCGCCAATGAATCGAGCCGATCGGAAAGTACTCGGTCGTCGACGATTCGAGCTGCTCTGCGCTGGATGCGGTCAAGTGGAAGGAACTGGCACTGGGGAGCCCCAGCCCAGAGATGGGAACAGTATTCCATGTGAGGCCGAACCTCCGCCTTGTAAAGTTGCAGGCGTTGTGCCGGCATGAAATACTGTCCCACTCTGCTGAGCACGCCAAGCTTTTTAGAGGCCAATTTGGCCTTCTATTCCAAGTGACCGCGAAACTGCACGTCACTCGATATGTCGACGCCGAGGATTCCGATACTGGCTGAGGCAACAAGGGGAGTGCCTTGAAACTGAGGAGATACGACAAAGGGGTTCTTTTTAGCGGTAAACGCGCAAACTTGTGGCTTCTGAGGATTAAACTGGACTAGATTTAGTCGCCCCCAATCCGAGACTTTGTTCAGCAAAGACTCGACTTCAGACACAAGTTTGTTCCGGTACTCGGTGACGTTTTCCCGAGAAATATTCGCATGGCCGGCGTATAGAGCATCACCAGTGCTATCATCCGCATAGCAATGAATGCTACCGGTTTGCAACATATCATTGATATGCAGAAGAAACAGCGTTGGTGATAGCACGCAGCCTTGTGGAACACCAGCGTTAATAGCTTGTAGTCGGAGCATGCACCGTCTACAACGACCTTGATGCTCCGATCTGCAAGAAAGCTTTCCAAAATATTATTGCTTATTATCTATAAAATAGGAGCGAAACATCTCATCCACTAAAATATCGTTGTACAGTGTGTTCCCTGTAAATATGCTCGTAAAACTATGCATTGAACATCCCTGAAACTTATATAGCAAATACATTAAGCAATATTCACCACAGATTGAAGTCCACTCATTCTGAATCCTATCAACATTCCAGTCCCATCTTTTAAATTTCCTTTTTAAAACTCTAGATGATATCGTGCAGGTGATCGTCCATATGAATTAAGATATTGACCGATGCCATTCGTATCGATATATAAAGCTATCCAATGTGAGCCTGGTTTATCATCTGTATCCAAATTGCATATTATATACGTTGGTACGTGGGTATACATGGGCAGTCTATTAGCAGCATAAACATTATTTTATAGACTGGGATGAATCTTTCAGATTTTGTTTTACATCTGGTGTACCCATGATATTACTACTATTAGTAGATTATTACAGTACTAATCTATTCAATGGTTAACAAAGGAATTATCACTTATAGTGATTTGTAAATATTAAATCGCATTCTTTTGTGATGAGCTCGAAAGCATCTTTGACAACACAAACGCCCTCGTATACAATATTACAAATAATAATAATAATAATAATAATTTTATTTCAGATACAAGATCCATAGTTTGTTAGTAATAAATAAAATAAACTTAAAATTAATGTTAGTAATTATACAACTAAAAACAACAATACTTATTTTATATTAAACACAACAGCTCTGGACGCCATATGCACAGTATTCCAGTGCCGCACAACCGTTGTCCAAGTTGTCAAGCCTTCCTAATATAGTACATAGAAGTCCGTTGGCACTGTCTCGCACGCGTCGCATCAAGGAGGCCACTCTCTTCCGCACTATTGTATAAAAGATGTCCGTGTTAGCCTCAACAAACATACCTGATGCGCTGCAATATCGAGACAGCCCCATCAGCATCCTAAAGCCATTATTGTACTGAACACGTAGAGCATTTACAGATCCGCGAGTATACTTGACCCACAGGCTGCAGGTGTAAAACGTTTGGCAGTACGCCTTAAAAAGGGTTATCTTGACAGCTTTTGTACACCTTGCAAACCTGCGAGCCAGCATGTTTCACCTCACTGGCAACGCTCTACGTTCTAGTTCAATATCCAAGTCATCCGAGAGGTCCTCTCTAACCCAGTGCCCCAGGTATTTAAATTTGGTGACTCTACTTAAAGGTACTCCTCCAAGCCTGACCAGTGGGATAGCCTTGGGTTCTTTGTTCCCTGCCTTGAAAACAAGTAGTTCACTCTTTTTGGAGTTATACCTGAGGCCATGGGTTTCTGCATATCTCTCATATAAATTTATTAATATCTCGAGTGTCTTGATCGAAGGGCTCAGCAGCACCATGTCGTCCGCGTAACTGATGCTGTTTACGAAGTTACCATCTATTGAGCATCCGACGCCAGTTCTGCTAAGTTCATCGATCAATCCATTTATATACAGGTTAAAGAGCCTCGGTGAAGTTAAGCCTCCCTGTCTCACTCCTCACTCTAACCTATATTCACTTGAGTGTGAGCATACCCACCTTACATTATTTGATTGGTTGTGGTACCAATACCTCAATATATCGACTATCTCCCTTGGCGTGCTCGTTTCCCTCCGAAGCTTATCCCATAATATGTTGTATGAGACCAAGTCAAATGCCTTCGACAAGTCCAAAAAACAGGCGTAGACAGGCGTTTTTCTCGTAACATAATATTGGACGGTATGCTTGAGTCGTAAGATTGCAGTTTCAGTGGACAGTTCAGGTCTAAACCCAAACTGTGCCTCATGTACATGTATATGTTTGGTTAGTTAACGATCAAGCAAACCATCCAATACTTTCGCTATCACAGTAGCTAGCGAGATTGCTCTATAATTGTTCTTGTCGGCAGCATCGCCGGTCTTATTCTTTATAACTGGTACCACTATGGTCTTCATAAGTTCCTGAGGTAAGTATTCATGCCCTATACACACATTAAAGAGCATAGTCAATACCCTAGGCAGATGAACTCCCGCATACTGCAGGTGCTCAATACTGAGGTCATCATATCCAGGTGATTTACCATGTGTCATATTATTTATGACATTTGAGACTTCTTTCGCAGTAAATCTGACAAATTCACTGCACGATTTCTCCTCAATATCGAACACCCACTGCACCGGTTCCAATGTAGATTCCACTTTGAAGTGTTCCCTAAAAACTTCTGCGATATGATGAGGCTCACTCTTACCATCGACACTCACAGGTAAGCATGATGCAGTTTCCAGCTTCTTAGTTTGTTTCCAAAAACCCTTAAAATATTTTTCTTTGTGGTGAGTAGCCAAGATATACATTTTTATTTGGTTCTCATTGTCTTGAGACCACTTAAGCTTTGACTTAAAACACCTCCTAGCTTCTCGCATTCTGTCATATACATAACCCACATTGGGCTTACCACACATCAACCACATTTGGAAACTGCATCGTGCCTCCTGATGGACCTCCCTTATGTACCTATTCCACCCAACAACATATTTGTATTTACTACGCTTTCTTATCTCATAGCTAGTTTCAGCAGCTTCTCTTAAGATATTAACAATATTTTTATACAACATATCAATTACAATCCTATGATCTACATTTTTACACACTTTATCCGCACAAAACCTAAATTCTACTGGAAAATCAATATTTCTTAAATTATTATGACATTTTACTATACATATTAAACTGATCGACACCCCTCTCACCCCACTTCACCTTGTTACAACATTTTTCTTTATATTGCATTTTAACTGTTAGCTTACCTATCTTAAAATCTACTTCCAATGGAAAATGATCTGACCAATAAACATCAAAGCATACCTTACAATTTAATACACATTGCCAAGCTGCCTCTGTTACTAGACAGTGATCAAGCCATCTTCGGCAGTCCTTTTTAATGTCACTTATATAAGTGTATGTGTCTGATGTTATTTTGTAATGGACCACGTCTGCACAGAGCCACCTCCGCTCCTCACAGAAATTGGATAACTCATTATAAAATAATTCTCCGGGATGCGCATTAAGATCACCAAGAATAATTGCAGATTCAATTTCACAACTCTCAATTACAGCGTTTATTTCACTTAACACCTCTGTAAACTCCATTAAATTATCTTGACTGTCTGTAGGCATATAAACCATATAAGTTTCCATATAAGTAAGGGCGGAAATGTTTGACTGCCCAAACGATTGCCAAAAGTTCTTTTTCTATTGTGCTGTATTTCGTTTCAGCATCGTTCAACGTACGACTTGCAAAGGCTATAGGCTTATCACTACCGATAGGTCCCTGCGACAGAACTGCACCGAGAGCAAAATTCGACGCATCTGTGGTGAGAACGAACGGTCGAGAGAAGTCAGGATATTGTAAAAGTGGGGCGTTTGTTAAAAGCTCTTTACATCTTTCAAATGCGTCTATATATTCTTTCGTAATTTCAATTTTGTTTTTCTTTTCAGGCAAGAGGTTAGCGGTTGTGTAAGTTTAGCAAAGTCTTTAATAAATTTTCTGTAATACCCTACTAATCCGAGAAAACTTTTTATTTCCGTGGCTGTACGCGGTAGTGGATATTTTAGTACTGCTTTAATTTTTTCGTTATTTGGTTTCAAACCTCTTTGTAATAGTGTGACCTAGATATAGAACTTCTTTTCTCAAGAATTCACACTTATCTAACGTGACTTTTAAATTGGTTTTTCTGAGACGATCAAAAATATTCCTTAATTTTTCAATATGTTCCTGAAGACTTGCCGAATACACAATTATGTCATCGAGGTACACTAAGCAATGGAGACCTTGGAGGCCTCTTAAGATATTATCCATTGCTCGCTGGAAAGTTGCAGGAGCTGTCTTTAATCCAAACGGCATGCGTTTGAATTCATAGTGACCGGATTGAGTTGTGAAAGCTGTCTTTGGCCTATCAGCTTCATTAACTTCTAGTTAGTGCTACCACCAACCACTTGCCAAGTCAAGGGTACTAAAATATATAGACTTGCCTAACTTATCAAAAAGGTCAGTTATATTAGGTAACGGGTATTTATCGTCTATTGTATTCTCATTTAATCGCCGATAATCTATAACCATTCTAAATTTAGGCTGCCCGGATGCATCTAGTTTTTTGGGGACTAAGTGAACCGGTGCGCTCCAAGGTGAGTGAGAATTTTGGATTACGTTATCTTGAAGAAGTTTGTCTACTTGTCTTTGTACTTCCTCATTTTGGGAAGGTGGATGGCGATACGGTCTGATATATATAGGATCTTCGTTAACTGTTCTAATATTATGTTTTACCTGATTTGTGAAAGAAAGCGGAATTTTCTCACTATAAAATATGTCGCGGTATTCATAGCATAATTTAGTTATAGCTTTCCGTTCTTCTTCATTTGTATGATCTAATCGTAGTTTAATTAAATTTTCTTTTAAAATCTCATCTATCTCGCAATCGGAATTTATCTCATTTATGGCACACGCATTATTTTCAAATACAGTTACATTAAACGGTTCTATAAATTTAATATTAGCTTTTTCATTGGACACGTTTTGAATAATGGTTTCGGCAAAGAAATTATCACACTTGATAAGGGCACATGGCATACGAACTCCCTCACTAAATTGGGTAAAATTAATGATCGCGTCTCCGTTTTGTAAGTTGGTAGGTATTTTTACTCGTGTTTCTGATCTTGGTTCTAAATTAATTTCATAAGGTGGATTATAAATTATTGGAATTTCAGTATTAGGTGTTCGTAAAATTTGGTGGTTCATGTCGATATTAGCTGCCAATTTTTTTAATAAGTCTGACCCAATAAGGCCGTCGTATCTACCGTCCACATCGTATATGTAAAATTTATGGAAGAGTACTTTTGAATGTTTTAAAAGCGGTATAAAATTATTTCATCGTGCCTGCTTTGCGCATGAGCACTTACAACTGTGAAAGGTTCATTGTATTTAAATTCACCAAAATATTGATCAGCCTTGGCAGGACCTTCTAGTTTAAAAGAAATATGAATAAAGAAAGTTTTTATTTAACTTTGCTCAGCAATAGTTCAATGGAATACTTTCCTGATAACAAGACCACAAAGTTTTCAACGAAATTACCAAAAGCTATGAAATTAGAAGGTGAATGGTCGGTTAGAGTTGTCGAGTTTCAATATCCATGTACCATGTTTACTATTCAAGATCATGAAAATGTTATATAATTACAAAATCCATGTTAATGCCAAATGAAGATAAACCATCCACAGTGTACTACAAAAAACGTATTCCAGCTACCAACTATGATAACGTTGAGCATATTTTAAGAGAGTTAAATGGTATCGGAGAGAACTTGAAATTTCGCTATGATGAAATAACAAAATTTGTGTCTGTTTCTGTTTTGGATAAAAATATAGCATCCATAACATTATCACCCAAATTAAGTTTACAACTAGGTTATGAACCAAAAAAAATCTCCTAGAGAGAAATTTTGGAAAGTGTCCCGCTAATTTACACTTAGGGTTACCATCTCAACTATTTCTATATTGTGACATTATCGATCCTGAGATTGTCG
Organism: Parnassius orleans; assembly: GCA_029286625.1. Classification (NCBI taxonomy): domain Eukaryota; kingdom Metazoa; phylum Arthropoda; class Insecta; order Lepidoptera; family Papilionidae; genus Parnassius; species Parnassius orleans. The sequence goes on from JAGSMP010000071.1 coordinate 3,862,551, forward strand.
GTGATGTTATGACTCCTTTACTAAGAGTAATTTCATTAGATCCTATAAAATACATTTATGGTGCAAATAAAATGCACGTTTTCTCTCCACCTCACTACTTACCTGTTATGCGAAGAGAATTCGATACGCTGGAAATAGTTATAAGATCAAGCACAGGACAAAAAATACCATTCCAGTTTGGACCCGTGTGTATTAAACTACATTTCCGAAAATTATAATAATGAATTCTCTTCGTGATCATCATAAATTTCCATATGAAAATTATTATACACATCAAGCTGGGTCAGGAGTTGGAGTAATTTATAAGGGTTCATCATACCAACGCGGTCATGGTATTGGGAGCTTCTTAGGGGGGTTATTTAGATCAGTTTTAACTTTACTTTCAAGTGGTGCTCGAGTGATTGGCAAGAAGGCATTAAGCGCTGGAGTAGGACTTTTATCGGATATGTTTCAAGCGCGTCCTATGGAAGCCTCAATAAGAGATCGTCTAAAGCAAGTTAGTACGAATTTAAAACAAAAGGCTGATGACAAAATTGATCAATTTAACATGACAGGATCTGGGTATATAACTAAAAGAAAACGATTGGCCTCGTTCATTCCACCATTAACTGCTAAAGTGAAACCTGCGAAAAAACTTGGTCTAAAACCAAAACATATCAAAGATAAATTGTCTTTCCTTCATAATCATTCTTGTGAGTGCGTTAAGTCAGAATTGGATTTGTTTGCACTACCGTCTACACAAACAAGCATTGAAAATGGATTGTGGATTCACTATAAACCAATTTCATCTCTTGCTGATGATGGACCTATCGAGTTTCAAGTTCCTGGGACAGGCGATGACTACATAGATTTATCTCATACATTACTCCACATAAAAGCAAAAGTATTAAATCAAGATTCAACTAAGTTGATATCCGCTACAGTAGTAGCACTTGTAAATAATTGGCTTCACTTTTTAGTCACCTTGATGTTTATTTAAACCAAAAACTTGTATCACCACCTAATAATACCTATGCATATCGAGCATACATGGAAACCCTTTTAAACTATGCTCCTGCTGCTAAACAATCTCATCTTACTTGTAGTCTTTGGTATGAAGATACAGCAGGAAAAACGGATTCTACAGATGGTAAAAACATAGGATTTTTTTTAAAAGACAGGAATTGGTTAGTGAAAGTAAGGAAATAGAAATGATTGGACATCTTGACGGTGACATTTTCAACCAAGATAAATTTTAAATTAATGGTGCTGAAATGAGTGTAAAATTAGTTCGATCAAGAGAGAGTTTGAAAATTGCTAGGTCAAATGATGTAAAGTTTAAAGTTTGCATTACGGACGCAACTCTTATTGTCCGACGAGCACGAATTTATCCAAGTGTATTACTCGCACATCAAAAAGTTTTAGCTTCTACCACTCCAAAATATCCTATTACTCGAGCTGAAGTAAAAGTTTTAACAATTCCATCGGGTGTTCAAGGAAAAACTCTTGATAATATATTCTTAGGACAGGTACCCAAAATATGTATAATTGGATCTGTGAACAATTCTGCATTTAATGGTTCCCTTACTAAAAATCCATTTAACTTTGAAAACTATGGTATTAATTCTTTCAGCTTATATATTGATGGTCAACAAATACCTTCAAAAGCTTTGCAACCATCTTTTAATAATAGTATATTTACATCAGCATATCAAAGCCTGGTTAAATTCCATTAATGAACCGAATAGCAAACTAACTAGATGGAAGTTACGCCTATCGGAATTTGATTATGAAATAGTGTATAAAAACGGGAAACAAAATTGTAACGCTGATGCTTTATCTAGAATTAAGATTAACGCCTTAACTGATAACGATGATGTTTCGATGCAAGTGAATATAGACAAAAACGAAAAAAAACTTCAACGCCAGTTAAGCAACGTAGTCTCTAAAATTGTAAAGCTAGGTAATTCGAATCAGGCGGAGGACGTAGTAACAGTATCATCCGATTCGGGAACGTTGAGTATTCCCTCTTCACATGGTAGACAATCTCCATATCCAATACCATCTCCAAATAGTAGCACTGCCACAGCTTCTGAAGGACATAGTAGTAACAATACAGTACATTCGGCTAAAGACATAGATACAGCAGGAATCCTAATTCTTCAGGAAGCGATTGATGCGAAACCAAATCAAATACTCGTTCATACCTGGAACAGAAATGAATGTTCAGTTAAAAACTTGTCTAGGGATAAACAAAACATATTGGAAGTTCACTTACCATTAAACAATTTGGATTTGATAAAAAATCCTGAAAGAGTATATTAGGCCTAAAATTAAATATTTCTTTTATTTCGAAGATGTCATACACCGCAAGCAGTTTTCGAAGTCACAACGCAATTATTCAAAAGGATAGTGTTAAATTTTATGAATGTACAAAGAGGATAATCTATGTAGAAGATGAAAATGAGCAACGCGAAATAGTTCTTAAATATCATTTAGGTAAAAATTGCCATAGAGGCATTAGGGAAACATTAGTACATTTGAGGCGAACGTTTTATTGGAATAATATGGAACAAACGGTAGCGAGCATCATAAACTCATGTGAGGTTTGCAAGAAAATGAAATATGACCGTAAACCCCTAAAACCTCAACTTCAATTGACTCAAACCCAGTCTAAACCATTCCAAGAAATTTTCATTGATACCTTTTCGATAGAAGGTAAGTATTTTCTAACCTTGATAGACGCGTTTAGCAAATTGGGTCAAGCAATTGAAATTAATAGTAGGTCTACCCCGGAAGTAATAAGAGCTTTAATAAAGTATTTTTCATTTTACGGAATTCCATCCAAAATTAGTTCAGATCCCGGTATGGAATTTAATAATGTACTCTTAAAGGAAATGCTAACATTATACAAAATCAATTTACACATTGGTACTGCGCACAACCCTAACTCTATGGAAATTATCGAAAGGTTCCATTCAACTATTACTGAAATTTACCGAATCGCTAAATACGAACATAAAATTACAGACGCGGCGTCAGTGATGACATATGCTGTTATGTCATACAATCATTCAATTCATTCTTCGACAGATCTCACGCCTTTTGAAGTAGTATTCGGACACACCGAATCCAATAGTACATTTGCCATTAATTTCGATAAGCAATTCACACAGCAGTTAGTAAAGGATCACGCTAAAAGGACCAAATATTTATATGAATATCTTACGGATAAAATAATTGACAAAAAGTTGACGGTAAGAGAAAAAACACGCAGGCGAATCGCAGTTCGATATAGACGTAGGTGATACTGTGTTCATAAAAGGTGTTAATACTAGACGGGGCAAAGATAAACCACGTTACCAAAAGGCTCATGCCATCGGTGCTATAAAAAGAAATGTAGTTCCCGTTGAAACCAATAAACGTATTACTAATGTTCCTATTAAAGACATAAAACGTCCTTCGCAGATTATTTCTACTGGTGATCCGAACGATAGCAATCCAGGCCCTTCATCAGCTTCGCATTGACAAGAATCCGGGATTGTTACCTGTTGACGAAGGTCAAGCATTCGTTAATTATGATAATTGGATAGTTATTAAGATATTAGATTTAAATTTAATTTACGATGAATTAGAATCAAGTATGCATAGATATGGGTTACTTAAAAAGCATGTTCAAAGTTGTTTCGATACTAAATCATTTGATTCAGATTTTACTACCGTACAATATCAAACCGATTATACTATGAATATTACCATCGACAAATTTAAACAATTAATTCCTTCAATACGAACCAAAAGAGGTCTCCTTGATCCGGTAGGCTCTTTGATAAAAGCCATCACAGGTAACTTAGATAATAATGACGCTCTTAGATATGAGAAATTAATAAATAAGCTACATACGGAACAAAACGCGATTAAAAATAAAATGACAATAGTTTCCGAAATGGTGGGCTCCTTTACAGCCATTGCAAATTCTACTAAAAGGAATTTTATACGAGTAGAAGATAATATTCAAAACATTATTCAAGCTTTAAACAACCTGATTTTCGACAAACGATTACCAAACTCATTCACCTTTATAATATCTTCCTTGATAATTTTCATAATTTATATTTCCATTTGAATGAAATCGAAACAGCCATTGCTTTTAGTAAAATTAATGTACTACACCAGTCAATAATTGATACAGAAGAACTTATAATATTGTTAAAGGAAATAGAACAAACTGACAAATTTGTGTTTCCCGTCACTTATGAAAATATTGTAAAATTAGAAAGATGTATCGAGATAAAAGCCTATATAAAACAGAATCAGATAAAGTTTATTATGAGTATTCCACTTATTAGAAATGAAATTTTAACTATTATAAATTAGTTCCCTTACCTGTATTACATAATGGCCAGACGACTCTCATCCTTCCTAAAAATCCGTACCTACTTGTGAAAGGGTTGAAAGCAACACCGCTCTCTCAGTCATGTCGCGAAGTTGACGAACGTCGATTCCTGTGTCATGAGAACGATATACAATTCTTCACCAATGACAACTGTGTCGTAGAAATCATGCAGTTTCACACAAATATCTCAAGTTGTCACCCGATCCCTGTCACCCTTGAACACGTGAAGATCTACCTCATACAACCAAATCGCTGGATAGTTTACTCAAATACTGAAACAGCTATGACTAAATTCTGCGACAGTGAAGTAAGCCAAGAGATTCTACTAGGAACCTACCTCTTAACTATGGATGGTAACTGCAAGGTGAAAATCAAAGGATACGAACTGAAAAGACATCAGACTCAAGGTAAAGAAATAACCTACCTAAGACAGCCAGTAATAAACTTACCAAAGATAATACTCAACCCATCAAGTACTCCGAAGAAGCCTATGAATCTCGATGGAGTTAATATAGCAGACGTACAGTTCCTGAATCTATTACTACAGAAGAGTATGGGAGAAATTAGTGACAGTGAGTTAAGTGAAAATGAAAAAAGTGAAATTACTAATAAAAGTGTTAGTTTAATCAACATTATAATCTTAGTTATTATATTAATTATTTTAAGTATTATTTTTAAACATAAATTAATTGATATCTGTAAAATCTGGAAAATTCGGGATAATCCCGAGGATAATCCCGAACTTGTGGAGGGAGTAGTTATATCGCCTCAATCCGTCCCTGGCTCAATATTCCAAACAGCCACATCAGCATATGCGTGAGAACTCGAGTGATAATTCTAAGTAATGTAAGACGAACCTATCCGGTGACGATATGATAATTGTACTAGACTTATTCTAACATTAATATTAATTCATTCTGTAACTAACCACTTTCGAAAGAACATTAAATCATTTTATACTTTAAATTGTGTTTTTAAAAAGACTGTCGAGGTTCGTCGCAATTTAAGTATAGAGTTAATTGTTTGTATTAGTGAGGATTCAAATCGTAATTCCAATGTTACACTACCATGCTTTATGAGATTCCAATCAGCTGATGAGTTAGCTGATAAATCAGGAGTTAAGTCAAATGCTAATAGACGGTAACCTTTGGCATACTGTTCACAAGACATTCCATTACCTTCATTAAGAAAGTGAATACCAGCTCCCGAGAATAGAGTATGATATGCTGATGTAAATATACTATTATTAAAAGATGGTTGCAAAGCTTTTGAAGGTATTTGTTGACCATCAATATATAAGCTGAAAATTAATACCATAGTTTTCAAAGTTAAATGGATTTTAGTAAGGAACCATTAAATGCAGAATTGTTCACAGATTCAATTATACATATTTTGGGTACCTGTCCTAAGAATATATTATCAAGAGTTTTTCCTTGAACACCCGATGGAATTGTTAAAACTTTTACTTCAGCTCGAGTAATAGGATATTTTGCAGTGGTAGAAGCTAAAACTTTTTGATGTGCGAGTAATACACTTGGATAAATTCGTGCTCGTCGGACAATAAGAGTTGCGTCCGTAATGCAAACTTAAAACTTTACATCATTTGACCCAGCAATTAAATTCAAACTCTCTCTTGATCGAACTAATTTTACACTCATTTCAGCACTATTAATTAAAAATTTATCTTGGTAGAAAATGTCACCGTGAAGATGTCCAATCATTTCTATTTCCTTACTTTCACTAACAAATTCCTGTCTTTTAACAAATCCTATGTTTTACCATCTGTAGAATCCGTTTTCCTGCTGTATCTTCATACCAAAGACTACAAGTAAGATGAGGTTGTTTAGCAGCAGGAGCATAGTTTAAAAGGGTTTCCATGTATGCTCGATGTGCATAGGTATTATTAGGTGGTGATACAAGTTTTTGGTTTAAATAAACATCAAGGTGACTAAAAAGTGAAGCCAATTATTTACAAGTGCTACTACTGTAGCGGATATCAACTTAGTTGAATCTTGATTTAATACTTTTGCTTTTATGTGGGAGTAATGTATGAGATAAATCTATGTAGTCATCGCCTGTCCCAGGAACTTGAAACTCGATAGGTCCATCATCAGCAAGAGATGAAATTGGTTTATAGTGAATCCACAATCCATTTTCAATGCTTGTTTGTGTAGACGGTAGTGCAAACAAATCCAATTCTGACTTAACGCACTCACAAGAATGATTATGAAGGAAAGACAATTTATCTTTGATATGTTTTGGTTTTAGACCAAGTTTTTTCGCAGGTTTCACTTTAGCAGTTAATGGTGGAATGAACGAGGCCAATCGTTTTCTTTTAGTTATATACCCAGATCCTGTCATGTTAAATTGATCAATTTTGTCATCAGCCTTTTGTTTTAAATTCGTACTAACTTGCTTTAGACGATCTCTTATTGAGGCTTCCATAGGACGCGCTTGAAACATATCCGATAAAAGTCCTACTCCAGCGCTTAATGCCTTCTTGCCAATCACTCGAGCACCACTTGAAAGTAAAGTTAAAACTGATCTAAATAACCCCCCTAAGAAGCTCCCAATACCATGACCGCGTTGGTATGATGAACCCTTATAAATTACTCCAACTCCTGACCCAGCTTGATGTGTGTATAATAATTTTCATATGGAAATTTATGATGATCACGAAGAGAATTCATTATTATAATTTTCGGAAATGTAGTTTAATACACACGGGTCCAAACTGGAATGGTATTTTTTGTCCTGTGCTTGATCTTATAACTATTTCCAGCGTATCGAATTCTCTTCGCATAACAGGTAAGTAGTGAGGTGGAGAGAAAACGTGCATTTTATTTGCACCATAAATGTATTTTATAGGATCTAATGAAATTACTCTTAGTAAAGGAGTCATAACATCACCGACAATCTCAGGATCGATAATGTCACAATATAGAAATAGTTGAGATGGTAACCCTAAGTGTAAATTAGGGACACTTTCCAAAATTTCTCTCTAGGAGATTTTTTGGTTCATAACCTAGTTGTAAACTTAATTTGGGTGATAATGTTATGGATGCTATATTTTATCCAAAACAGAAACAGACACAAATTTTGTTATTTCATCATAGCGAAATTTCAAGTTCTCCGATACCATTTAACTCTTAAAATATGCTCAACGTTATCATAGTTGGTAGCTGGAATACGTTTTTTGTAGTACACTGTGGATGGTTTATCTTCATTTGGCATTAACATGGATTTTGTAATTATATAACATTTTCATGATCTTGAATAGTAAACATGGTACATGGATATTGAAACTCGACAACTCTAACCGACCATTCACCTTCTAATTTCATAGCTTTTGGTAATTTCGTTGAAAACTTTGTGGTCTTGTTATCAGGAAAGTATTCCATTGAACTATTGCTGAGCAAAGTTAAATAAAAACTTTCTTTATTCATATTTCTTTTAAACTAGAAGCTAAAATCCAACTGTTAAATTTATCTGGATAACCTTTCCACTTCACTTATACTTCTTTTCTGTTACCTGAATAACGAGTGTCAATTATTTTATCTATTTTATATTGTGAGGTGGGGTTGTAAGTGATTTTTTGTAATTTTCATAAAAAGTACCAAATATTGGTTCATTTTGTAAATCTGTTATTGTATAAACAACCCATGGAGATCTATCAATTATTGAAGATATAATAAATATTTCATCACTCCAATTTGATTCATATCCTTTTTGAAAAATTTATACTTATTTAGTTATTCGAACAGAATCACCCACATCGAAATTAGGTTTTGGATTTTCTAAAGAAAGTTTGTTTAACCGTCTATCATAAAGAATAGTCCAAACTGTCGTAATATTGTTGGAATTTACATCACATGGGCACATCTTAATACTAGAGTGAAAGCTGCCATTATAAGAGTATATTAAATCTTGTAAAACATCTATATATCTATAAGTAATATTATGAGTGAAATAACGCCACATTTTCATTTTTAGAGTTCTTTGAAATCGTTCAACAATACTGGTATCAATGTCAGGATTGTTAGTGGTATAGTAATTATTCTTTTTGGATTTAAAGTATTTTTGTACATCTTTTGAAACAAATTCTGTACCTTTATCAGATTGTCTGTGAGTAAGTATTAAATTACTTTCAGTAAATATACTTTCAAAACATTCTTTAGTTGTTTCTGAGTTTTTCTTTTTCATTGGTCTTGCAAAAGCATATTTACTAAATACATCAATAACACAAAGTATGTAGTTGAAATCATCATTATATTGAGAACAAGTTCGCATATTACTTAAATCAGCTTGCCACAGTTCATTAATATTTGATAGAATGTATTGTGTATGTTTCTTGTGATTGTAACCATTCCTTTACTTGATTTTTATCCATTTTACCCTTTATGGCTTTTGATAATTTATCAATAATACCAAAACCATCGGGATTAGATGGATCATAATAAATCCTGTTAATTTCTTCTAGTACGGGGTCCATTTTTGCCAATCAATCTTTTTACGTATTAAAACTCTAGTTTAGTTATAGATTTTGTATCTTCACTGCTCGGTGTAGAAAACTCTTGAACTTCAATCTCAGAGGGTTTGTTCCGATCTTTTGCTTGAAGCTGGTTAATAAACTCACATCTCTTTGGATTTCCAATATAAGTAAGTGGTACTTTAATATCTTTTAATGGTTTAGCAATTCAATCCCACCCTATCGGATCACTTCTTTTATTATATATTACTTCCAGGATTTTTTTCATTATCAATTATGACTGTGCTTTCATTATCCCAATGTATTTTACTTTTACATGTTCTAATAAGTTTAATAATAACTGACCTTTTTTATTATAAGTTTTTGGTATTAAACTGAATATTTGAGCTGGTATGTAAAGTGGATTTGCATTATTTTCTTTACTTTTAATGGATCGATTCTCCTCCAACAAAGATTCAGCATCAACTGAAGTTTTTAGATCTCTATCTTTATTTTTAAAACCAATTTTAGACTCATTTGAATCTTCATTAGATGTATCAGAATAAATTGGTAATCTGAGTGGTTGACGATCCTCTTCGGTAAAATGAAGGTATCTTTGTAGTGTTTATAAATATAACACCCACTTTTTTCGGTCTTCCGTCTTACTATTCATATATATTTTGCATTTCAATATCTAATTGAGACAAATTACTATTAACCTTATTTTCTTGTTTTAATTTTTCAATCAATCCAGGTTCGATAAGTATCATTTTCTTTGCATTTTACATGTTAACTGGCTAGTCCACTCACTAATCCACTCAATATTGCATCTAATATTATTAGTAAGTAAGCCCCTCCTTTTTGTATAATTATATTTTTTCTTAGTTTATGTTTACACTTACGCACCAGTTTACGGAGTATATTTTTGTGTTTATTCAATTTTTGTTTATCTTGATCTTTAAGCGGTACCTTTCCTTGTAAAACGTTATGAATACATTCACAAATACAATTTATTTCTTCTTCATCACACGTTTTAAGTAATGCCCTTTGATATTTTAGTTTAAGCGTATGCAAAGCGTTTAACAAATGTTTATGCGTTGTGAGTCGACGATGCATCATTTAGAAATGATTTGAATTATTCGATTCTTGATGTAATTAAACTCTTTTGTGGGGACGTAGACTGTACAGAAACAATTAAACGGGAAGATATTAGTCTTGATACGACTAAATCATTGGTATTCTGTTTTAAATCTACCATTAAATATCCATCATTGAATATTGGGTTATCTGGTGACACTTGTCGTGCTAAATATCTTATTTGAGTTTTATCTCGAGGGTTTTTAAAATATATTATATAAATTGAGTTTAAAGAAATGTCTCTTTGAACTTTACCATGATGAAATAAATTTTGTGTTAAATAAAATACACTAAGATTCCTGTGATGACTACCTTTTGTAAATATATCCACAATTATTCCATCAGACTCTCTCATTAGATCATCAATAATAATATATAGTTAACATTTGGTAAATAATATAAAGGTTGCAATACATCAAAGCACCATGTGATCTGATCAAAATCACAATTACATATTTCTGTAACTGATTTTATGAAATTTGTTACAAAATTTGACTTCCCACATCCACTTGGTCTTGCCACAATAGCAGTAAACGGATGGATAAAGTGAAACATTACACACGTCTAAAGTTCTAAGGGATGAAATAAAAAATGAAAATGTTGGTTTAAACAATTAATATATATTGCTAAAATTATATAAAACAGAATGATCTGTATACTATTTCTAACACAATTAGTACATCAGAGTTCCTGGGACGGGCGATGACTACATAGACTTGTCTCATACATTACTTCACATAAAGGCAAAAGTATTAAATCAAGATTCAACTAACTTGGTATCGGCTACAGTAGTAGCACCTGTAAATAATTGGCTGCATTCACTTTTTAGTCAATTTGATGTTTATTTAAACCAAAAACTTGTATCACCACCTAATAATACCTATGCACATCGAGCATACATGGAAACCCTTTTAAACTATGCTCCTGCTGCTAAACAATCTCATCTTACTTGTAGTCTTTGGTATGAAGATACAGCAGGAAAAACGGATTCTACAGATGGTAAAAACATAGGATTTTTTTTAAAAGACAGGAATTGGTTAGTGAAAGTAAGGAAATAGAAATGATTGGACATCTTGACGGTGACATTTTCAACCAAGATAAATTTTTAATTAATAGTGCTGAAATGAGTGTAAAATTAGTTCGATCAAGAGAGAGTTTGAATTTAATTGCTGGGTCAAATGATGTAAAGTTTGCATTACGGACGCAACTCTTATTGTCCGACGAGCACGAATTTATCCAAGTGTATTACTCGCACATCAAAAAGTTTTAGCTTCTACCACTGCAAAATATCCTATTACTCGAGCTGAAGTAAAAGTTTTAACAATTCCATCGGGTGTTCAAGGAAAAACTCTTGATAATATATTCTTAGGACAGGTACCCAAAATATGTATAATTGGATCTGTGAACAATTCTGCATTTAATGGTTCCCTTACTAAAAATCCATTTAACTTTGAAAACTATGGTATTAATTCTTTCAGCTTATATATTGATGGTCAACAAATACCTTCAAAAGCTTTGCAACCATCTTTTAATAATAGTATATTTACATCAGCATATCATACTCTATTCTCGGGAGCTGGTATTCACTTTCTTAATGAAGGTAATGGAATGTCTTGTGAACAGTATGCCAAAGGTTACCGTCTATTAGCATTTGACTTAACTCCTGATTTATCAGCTAACTCATCAGCTGATTGGAATCTCATAAAGCATGGTAGTGTAACATTGGAAGTACGATTTGAATCCTCACTAATACAAACAATTAACTCTATAGTTTATGCTGAGTTTGATAATATTATTGAAATAGATAAAAACAGTAATGTTACTGTAGACTATAGTAGTTAAGGTTATAATGTGTGTTGTTTGTTAGATTTATGTGTTATGCGTAATGCATTTTGTGTGTATGTAACTATGTTAAACATTATAAAATTAAATAAAACAAATTGTATGCAATATATTATTTTTTATTTCTTTATAAACCCCCTATTTAATCTTATACAAAAACTGTTCGAGTTTAAACTTTACATAAACACACTGACTAATCCACTGAACATGCTGCTGCCAAGGATCATCATCATCTTCCCAATCTTTTAAACCACCACCACAATGGAAACACTTGGTCCTGTCTGCATGGCCAAAATAAAAGAAACCGGCTTCTGCAAGATCTTCAGGCTTTGTCGCATAACGAGAGGCCAATCTTCGAAACTGAGCAACCGGCTAGATTTTGAACTGAAAAATGGATATTCAGCTCTTGAGTACTGCATATTCTTCTCATTTTCTTCTCCACTCAGTGTTGTAGTTTTGCTATTCAATGACGCAGATTCGTGATCAGAACATGATAAAACCTTCTTTTTTTATGAACCGTCGACCCACCATCACCCGATGAGGGCTGAGGATGGTCAGTTCATGTTCAGTGTGCCAGAACTGGTAGAAACTAACTACTGACTAGCCGGAATAATCAGACTGACAGACAGACATACAGATAGACAGACAGACAGACAAATATTTAAAATTTTGTTTTTTTTCGTATAAGTACCGTCTATACTTTCATGACCATTATTATTAATTGTACATATAATTATTGTTATTTTGACATTACAAACAGACACTTCAATTTTATTTATTTGTATAGATATTGCGGGCTATATAAACACTTGTTCAGTGCGCAAGTCAGAACCGTGGTTTTACTGTAACCAAACTCCAAACGCTTAGGCACCACGTTTTCGAGATTATGTAAATATGACTCTAACAAAATATTTTTACACATTGGTAGAATTTCGTAACTGCCAAGCACAACACTTAATACGTAACAAAGAAAGATGAACGCAAAGTATGCCTTTGAACTGGTAATCCTGCACTATATCACCGAACTGAGATATTTTATTTCAGAGTTGGATATTGATAATGGATATACCTGTATAGCTAAGTTTGGCTGCACCGTGTGCAAATGAAGTTGGTACTTAATAGTAGTTTGTTAAAGATCTCCTTCCAAGGTAGATATCATTCCTAATAAGGCTTATTAGAACTGTGGCCGCGAAGAAAAGGGGAACTCTTGTCGGAGAAGATGCTCAGTCCATCGCTCCATGGGGTATTGCGATTTGTTCTATATATTGGAGAGTTGTTCGAAAACTTCAATAGTGTGATTTAGGCTTCAGTTCGTTACGCTTACGTTTTACGCTTCTGGCTCGGCAACAGCGCTGTCAGAATCATGTCCAGAACGGAAGTCATCCTTTGTCGACCAATTTGGTGACGAACGTACAAGTGCTAGGAGTTGATTTATAGTCTGCCGTGAGTCGAGAAGGCCGGATAAGTGATGTGGCAGCACTGTAGTCACACCACAGGCCTATAGGTCATGAATATATACAGTGGTAGAGTACAACAGGTCAAAACAGGTTGAGGAAGTAAATAGAGTATTGAGATAGAAATTACAGACTGGCATTCAATATAATCCTTAGTAGTAACAATGAACCTGTAGCCTATGGGCTCATAAGGAAGTGGGACGAACTTCCTGCACGAGGTTTTTAGGGCTTAAATGAAGTTTTGGTGAACGACTGATGATTTAAAATAAACAGCTAGATTTAAACAGCCGAAGAATCCGAAGTCTTCTTTGTCAGTCAGTAAACAGTCCACCGATAGATATGGGCTTTTGACGTTGTAGGGAGGATCACTTGGCAGGCGGATTGTATATTTACACATGATGTAAACAAGATAGTAATACCGCCATCTATTGGAAGCCATAGGATTTATCGGGTTTTTCCCATAGTCGCCTCTCGCTATCTTTTCTCGGTTTTTATAATGAAATTGCACTTTATCAGTATAAAAATATTTATACAATTATTTTTTTAGTTGGAACCCCTGCTAATAAAATATAATTTTATTAGCATTTTATTACATAGATTATTACATTATATTATAATCAATTAAGCCCAAAGTGACTATCACCAACTTACCAAACCTGAACTACCTAAATTTACCAAAGTACTTTAAATAAAAAGATTCTAATGTGGGCACAGTAAGTCTATAAATATAAAACAATATCACATACCTATGAATTTGCATTTAAATGTTTGGTAAAGAAGTAAAAGAAAGATCAAATCACATGAAAATAATATGCCGTTACAAACTCTCACGGGGATGCGGGGATGACATTGAAACGCGGAAAAATGGCAGTTCGCTAGGGACTACAATGGTTCATACCATTAGGGAGCTACCGTCACTCGGTCATGTTTGTTACAATGGCTTTTAATCTAAAAGCCATTTGATGTAAGCTTGGACATTTCATAACTACGGTATAATTTCGTTATGAAAAAGTCGAATGTTTATTAGTTACCTCGCAACATTCCCTGTATTGTATTCACAGTCATGGCGATTCATTATTCCTTGCAATTAATCAATCAACGTCATTTGTTTATGCGCCGATGCTTTTTGGAAATTGGATCGACAAGTAAATACCAAAGCCGAACAAACTTGCTCGCATTTAATTTTAGACCGTTAAAATAAAATCTTTCGTGTAGATCATTTTATAAGTTTGAGTCACTCGAACTGACATTTAGCGCAATGCAGTCTTCATTCTGAACAATTTTGGCGCTAAAACGTGTAAAAGTGTAAGGTAAAACCGAAAAGTATTAGGAAAAAGGAAAATTCTTATAAAATATGTTGTGTCCTCGCCTCAGGCGAATTTCTTAAATCATATCTCGAGGTGAGATCGAAAATATTGAACACTTTCCGGATATAATTTTCCATTTAATATTGACTGGAAAAAGGGTTTCGAGAGATCTATCTCATTTTAGAAATTATAGTCGCTGTATTTATTTCAACACGAATACTACGCTATAAAAACTATTTTTTATCATTAAGAGGCTTAGGTGATGATCTTTTTGAATATCTGGTAGGTTGTTAAAACCGATAAAAGCAGTTTTATTCAAATATTGCATATATTATTAATTGTTTTATTTTTATTGCATTCAAATATGTAGTGATAAAGCTAGTTCGCAGACTCCTGCTGACTCGAAATAACTTTTGCTTAATCCATGGACCATACTAATGCAAAAGTTTGTGATATTTGAATGAAAGTTACTTCAACTTTGCACAAATGGCTAGACGGATTTTGATGAATTGGTAAACAGGTAAACCATATTTTGAATTAGTTATAGGATTTTACCACGAGAAAGTAAAAGGTACAATAAATATAAAGGACTTTCTGTTTGGAAGAACAGGCAGAAACTACAATTTTTTTTTTATTAAAGGATATTTATTGGTCAAGGGCCAGAGAGCCGTTTAGATCTATTTATAACCTACACCCGAACTTCTTTTGGAAAAAATAAAAAATATATTAAGGTTAGCCTCTAAGTATATTTACGTACGTAATGTATTTACACAAAAACAAAAATAATATGATTATAAATAGAAAGATAATATAAATTTATACGTTCTGTAAATACTAGAAACAAGCTCAAGCTAGTAATACCAGTTGCTCAGAAATTCTTTCATGGGGCAATACACCTGGGCATGAGGTTATCGTTCCAAAGCTGTATTTCATCGCGCAATATAAAATGAAAAAATGTTGGAAAATACAATATACAATGAAAAACTTTTCTATATATATATATATATATATATATATATATATATATATATATATATATATATATATATATATATGCGTTCTGTAATTACTAGAAACAAGCTCAAGCTAGTAATACTAGTTGCTCAGAAATTATTTCATGGGGCAATACACCTGGGCATGAGGTTATGGTTCCAAAGCTGTATTTCATCGTGCAATATAAAATGAAAAAATGTTGGAAAATACAATATACAATAAAAAAACTCTTGTTGAGTTTCTTGTTGTTTTTTTTCTGCTTTTTAAAGAAGTGGTAAAAGACTAAACTAATTGTAATAAGTATTATTTTTAATCTAAACGGATAAAAAATATATTATTATATTCTTGTCTATTCTATTCTACTATGTTATAATCTATTCTATACTATTCTATTCCGATTACATAACATAATTAGTAATGATATCTTTCAAATTCCAAAGGTTATATAGTTTACTCACATGTATTCCTTAGGCAGACTTTAGTTTTTGAGTTATTAAGTTTAGGTTTTGACGTTTTCGTTTAGACAAACATTAATTCACAATGCGTAAAGACAACGGTAGAAACCTTGGGTAGAGACACTAAAAATATTGATTATTTGTGTCAGTTTACAAAGGGCAATGAGTACGGGTAAGGACTATTGAGCTAGAATATAATACAGGGTACATAGGTTTGCCTTAGATGAAAAATGTTGACAGATATAAGTAATTTTGACAGACGTAAGTAATATCTCCATTGATTCTATTAAAATATTGAAAGAGCCGACTTCAAAAAGAAAGATCCGCTATTTATAGATGATAGATGAACTTTTTATATATCTTACTTGTGATATTTTTAGTGTATTTAAAAGATTTAAAAAAAAAATCAACAATTAATAAAAATAAAAATCGACTTCAAAGAAATACTTTTTTTTATAGAAGAGGGGCAAACGAACATGCGGTTCACCTGATGGTAAGTGACTACCTTCGCCCATGAGCAACTGCAACACAAGGGGAATTGTAGATGCGTTGTGGGTCTTTAAAACATTTTTTTTATAGAATAAGAGTGACAAACAAGCAGACAGTCCACCTGATGGTAAGTGGATGCTGTGGAGCAAAAAGGAGGAGATTCTCAATTCAAGTGTATATTGTTTTTTTGTATGTATGTTACGCGATATCTTCCCAGACTGTGAACCAATTTTGATGATTCATTTTTTATTAAATAGTTTATACTTCAAGGTTCCCACATAAATTTGGAGAAAAAATTTCACCCCTACGGGTAGCAAATAAATAACTTTTCTTTTGCAACTTGAAGTCGGTTTTTACTTTTTATTAGAAGTTATAATTATTTAAAAGTTAAATTTTTACAAATTTAGCTTGACAAAAATTTGTATAATTTTTATTTATACTATATACGAGTATACATACATTGTATGGACAAACTTTCAGAATCGGAACAATTATTTGTAGATCATACAAACACCTGTTCTGTGCGGGATTGGAAGCCGTTGCCCTGCATCGTCGCATGCAAATGCTTAGGCTCTGTGCTACTCTAATGTAGGTAGGTATAGTTTTAAAATTTGCTGTACAAAACTAAGCTTAATTATTTACTGCTTATTCTTCGTAGCGGATATGTCAGAATACTCTGCACTCTTTTCACTATTCTGAACAAACTATGTTTGTGTTTCTGAATATAACTCAAAACTTCAATACCTGGGATATTCTCATAATTGTTATCCAACTTGAGAAACCGCAAGTTAAAAATTACTGTCAATAAGAATTACATCTATATTGAATAAAAAATATTCTGTTCTATTCTATTCTGTTACTCACGTCTCGCACAGCTTACTGTTACCGTTACCGTTGCAGCCTATTAGAGTCCACTACTGAATAGGCGATAGAATAGAATAGAATAATTTTTATTCAAAATAGATCACATGTGTAATTTTTATTGAAAGTCATTTTTTACTTTACCACTGGTTCGAAAAAAAGATCTCTGTCCTGGGAAGAACCAGCAAGAAACCCAGCGGGACATTTTTTAAAGTAAATTTTACATTGATGGTTGTACAAACTACAAAATTTATATTAGAAACTGCTTGGAAGCGACAACCTCATTCCCAGGGGTTATTATCAACCATAATCAATATAGGCCTTAGGCCTTCCGCATAGATTGTCTCATAGGGAGGATATTTGCCATAGTTGCCACGCTTGGCAAGCGGATTGGCAACCGCTTTTTAGTACACAATTCAAATTCGAAATCAAATCTTTTTATTTAATTGTGTCGACTCCGTAATCATTTCGTAAATAGTTTGTGACAGCTCCGTGGCGCAGTGGCTTAGCAATGAGTTGCAGCACCAGGAGCCGCGTGTTCGAATCCCGCACGGAACAAGTATTTGTATGGGCAAATACTTGTTCGGGGTCTGGATGTTTATCCTTGTGCAATTTATGTTTACGTACTGCCTCCACGATACAGGAGAAAATCTCAGTGTGGGAATAACGTTTTCTTTAAAAAAAGCACAGATAAAAGCAAAATTTAGGCATGTTTAAATTTTATGTTTATCTCTGCTTAATCCAATGGTTGACTAAGGGAAACTCCTTTAGACGTTAAGTCCGCCATATTTACTTTTTTCTGCATAATAGTTTAAATAATAAATAAAACATGTACTAGTGTAGACCGAAGCGTTTCGGATCACAGGGCGAATCGGATCAAAATAAGAAATATTTAAATAAATCAAATATCGCGCCTGTTAGAGCGCTAGTAGTCACCTCTCAAGGTCACACCTCTTCCCTCGCACCTCTTGACACAAACTGCATTTAATTTGGTAAGTGGATCAGTGCAGGCGACGCTCGCCTTTGACTCGATCGCTCAAGCGCATAATTTCGGCGCGAAACTAAGATACGTAATTCAGATTATTGTTTGCCATTTTACAGAATTACGTTGAAGTGTTGAATTTCTTTGTTTGGATTTACTAATAATGTATCTTATTATGATAATTTACATTCGTTTTAGTATGTTTTAGTGCGTATTCGGGTAAAACTGTTGAGTAAGATCTTCTATGATATGGGGCGAATTGGATCACATTGTACGGGGTGAACTGGATCGCTACAGAATTCCTTTTTTATCACATTTTTGTAGTTGTTTATCCAATTTGTTTGTTTTTGTAGATAGTTTGCACATATATAAGGAAGACTTAGACAAAGCAGAGCTTGCTGACACAGAAATAATAAAAGAAATCCTTCCGTCGCCGTTTAAGTCTCCAACTGTGACAAATAACATCGGAAGGTAACAAAACCCGTCGTGCATTTGACATCGCCTCAATGTAAGAAAGACCGTTACGAAAAAGATGTAGAGAAGGCAAATTTAGATAAGAAAAACTTGGTAGTTAATAAGAAAGTAGAAGGCAAAGAAAAGAGCAACATTAAACGAAAAAATAAAGCAACACCAGGGCTAAAAATTTAAAATAAAACAGTCTAAAGAGACTGGCATTGCATTTATTGTTCTGAAAAGCTCATTTATTCGTTTACCGTCGGAAGATTGGATACAGTGCAATTCTTGTAAAGAATGGTGCCATGAAACGTGTACCGATAGAGAAGGAAGTAAATGACCATATACGTGTGATTTATGTGTTTTGTGATCACTGATCTCTTAAGATGTTAATTAGTTTCTAACTGATTTTTAAGTAAATGTTTTGATTTGATTGAGATTTTATTAAGGTTTTTGTTTGATCCGATTCACCCCTGTCATTGGGGCGAATGGGATATTTCTTTATTTTTATCTTTTTGTAATTTCATTTAAGAAAGTTTAAGTTAAATTTAAGTTTGACATTGCTAAGTTGTGCTTTAATATGCAAAGAATTTAATGGTGTCAAAAATACAATGTTTTTAACAAATCAGTTGTCATTTGTAATGCTTCATGAAAAATTGATCCGATTCGCCTCGGTCTACCCTTACCCTACCTTATTAACATTTATTTTCAAATTATAATTAATTAAATAACTAAGGCCGTGTAGTAGCGGTGTAAGAATAACCACTATCCCATATCATCCCGTGAGTGTCGTAAGAGGCGACAGATGGAAACAAATCAGGCGATGGGGAGCGTCTTCTTAATAACTACTAAAAATTAAAATGAAAATGCTACCGCTTGCCAAGCGTGGCAACTATGGCAAATATTCCCCTAAGAGACAATCTACGGGGAAGATCTATGTTCAGCAGTGGACTTTAATAGGCTCTAATGGTACATATTTCATGCTAAGAGATAATATGCGCCTAAATTGGTATCATCGAATTTAAAATAAAAAAAATGTAACACTAAATACAAATAACAATTATTTTTACCATATACAAATAAAATTTAATATCTTAAAGGTATTATGCTGTAAGGACGTTTATCGTTTAAGCTAAAAGAGAGTTGCTAACCCCCTTCACATGTAACGAAACAAAAGGCTCTTCAGTTGTATGTCTATAAGACTTATGGTGTATGGTGTAACGCCGGAACCGTAACAATAGGATTTAGCCCAACTACTCACTAAAGCGTTTACTCATCGCTTTGGGCGTTTACAATTAGAGGGAAAGGTGGCCGAAACGGCCCTCCAAAGAGAAAATTGTTTTCCTCCCCGAAAGGCTTGCGAACTTTAGGCCATCAACGATATTATCAGCTTTTCCGTTCCATTTGGAATGCTGTGAGCAATTGGGCTTAAGAGGATTACGCTTTGTTTGTTGCATTTTGGTGGGACGAGCATTGTCCTGTAATTGCACAAATAATGCTATTTCTTGTATTGTACTAAAATCGATTTGTGTATTTGTGTTTGTATATTATATGTGTATTTTATAAAAATGCGCAAAAGCAGTTTGTTAATTATGACACTCTTACACCTTTTAGGACTGCAGTCGTGGTATTTCATTATTTTGACTTGTTATCACGAAAATGCTGCTGCTGTCCATCTCCTGTTTCATTTTCCCTCTGCCGCCTCTTACGACACCCATGGGGTGACATGGGATAGTGGATTCTGTGGATTGTCCTCATCTGGATTTATTTCAGAAGGTTTTTTAAGTGCACAAAAACTATACATAGAAATCACTTTAATTGTAATTTTTTTTTTTAATAATGAATAAGGGTGACAAGCGAGCACACAGTCCACTTAATGTAAATTGTGGCCCACAGACATTTACATCTATGCTAGATTAAGTGCAGGTGCGTTGTCACCCGTGAGGACTAAGATAGAATGCCTCGTTACCAGTAAAAGGGTCTCCATTTCTCTACACTCACCATACGTAACACAGCATTATTCTGCTGTATTACGCTAGTATTCTTTGAGAGCATGGTCTTCACCGGTCGAGCCGACCCTTTGGTGTTGCGTGGCTCTACCACGTTAATAATAGATACTTAAATATCTCAAAATAGCATTTATCGTGGTCACCTCTTACTTAAACAGCGGGATGAATGAAGTTGATGGATTCTTTTACACCACCATCACACGGAAACGAAAGAGGCGACTATGGAAACAACTATGGAGGCCAGAAAAATCTAATGGGTTTCAATAGATTGCATACCATCTCGTTTGCGCCAGACAGTAAATTATCCAGTAGATAACTTAACTACACTTAACAAATAATAAGTGTAGTTTTCTAACTCACCCTCATATTTTTTATGGTCGGCGATACCGGTACACGGTGAAGTTTCTATAAACTTATGATTGTACCGTAATGTAATGCCTAATTATTAAATGTAATGTGTCTAATTAATAAATAAAATCCAGACCGGCACGGGTAGCAGCGTCAAAGGTGCGAGCAGTCTGGTACTGTCATCGTCAATTCATCTGTAAAGCGCGACTATCAAGGCAATCGTGGAGGTTCATGTGCAACAGTGGACTTTTGCAAACTGCTAAAGAAGGTTAATACATTTTTTGACTCTATTTTCTTGTATGAATTTTATCAGAAAAATATCGACTGCTATTAGGTGAAACTGATATATTTGTGCCTAAAGGTTACCACGCTTTATAAGGTCTAAAAACTGTTTAAAGAACGTCTCTACAAAAATAACTAATTAAGGTCAAAACTCTCTCCTGTCCAAATTGATGTCATTATTAACCACTTGCTAAAGTCCATGGAAATGGACATAATACACTTATAATTATTTGTTAAACATATAAAAATTACGATATTTTTGTGCATTTTTTTTCGAGAAAATTGCTTAAAATTATTGTGCCCCATCTTAAATCAGAAAAAGATGTCCGTATTTGAAATACGGACATCTTTTTGCGATTTAAGATTTTATCAGGATTGAAAAGTTTTAATACCGGGATCAAACACTTGGAACAATCTAGTAATTTAAGTTAGGTTCTGAGGGCCTGGAACATTTATTTGGTGAGTGTTGTTTACCTTATGTATAGATATTTTTTAGTTTTAAAGGAATGCAAATTTCCTTTCGCATAAGCCGAATAATAAATGGTACTTAAGTGGGAAACCAAGAAAAATACCTTTAATTTTTCCTTGTCTCAAATTTGCTGTAGAAGAATAACGAGTATCCATTTGTCATCACGATTATGAAAAAATAACGAAAAGATAGGAGAAAAGAAGTCTTAGATTGAAATTATTTTGATAACAACAACAGTTTTCTAAAGTAAATGATATTTATAGCCTACTTATTCTACTTATTCATATTTGACGGCTCCGTGGCGCAGTGGCTTAACAATGAGTTGCAGCGCTGGGGGCCGCGGGTTCGAATCCCGCACGGAACAAGTAATTGTATGGTCTGCAAATAATTGTTCCGGGTCTACATGTTTGTCTTTGTGAAATTTATGTATGTAAACTGCCCATACGATATAGGAGGAAATCCTAGTGTGGAGGTAACGTTTTTTTTAAAGTAAAAAGATATATACAAAAATACATAAATTATTAAAGTTACATAGATGGGTAATCTTAACTTTAAAATTATTTACAAAAATGCATCCTCCTATTTGTATTGTATATCACATTCATCATTATCATCATCACAGCCTATCGAAATTCCACTGCTGAACATAGGCCTCCCCCTAAATTTCCTCATAGGAGATTTTTGCCATAGTTGCCACGCTCGGCAGGCGGGTTGGCAATCGAAGGTTTTTTTAAATATTTTGAGTTTTTATCAGGAAGACGGTACTGTGGCAGAGTAAAGGGAGTCACCCACTAGTTGGAGATACGACCTGGTAAGTAAACAGGATGTCGATGGATGCAGGTGGCACAGGACCGTATTTTGTGGCACTTTTTATTGGAGGCCTATGTTCAGCAGAGAACTTGTTACGGGATATAATGATGATGATGGCAATCTGTTACTAAAATAAAACAAAAAGTTAAAAAAAGCAATTACTACATACCTGTTGTTGCAAATGTTTAGCTCAATAAATTGGAAATGTTTCGATATAACTTGAGCAACATTTTATTGCATACTGAAAATACCTATAATGGAAAGGAAATACGTCGTGTTCTCGTCTCCTGAAAATTTTAAAGTAACATCGAAAATACGCTACACTTTTAAACGATGTCTGATCGGTTGAAAAGTTTACTATTATACTAGCAAAGCCCGGCAGACCTTCCTGTGTATACCGATTTTTCAATGCGATCGGTTGAACGATATAGAAGTTCATGTACAGCAGCGGCATCTATTGGTAACTTACAACACAAGTGGTAAAATTAAAAATTTTGTGCAACCGACTTAAATATAATTAATAAGAATAACTCAAAAACTACTGGTCAGACCTTGATCAAATTTATATGGGACTACATGAGAAGCACAAGTTTTCAAATAAAGAAAGAATCATCAAAATTGGTTTACTTAGAAAAAAGTTATGAGGTAACACACATAAAAAAAAACATACAGTTGAAGTACTCACTTCACCACACCTCCTCCTTCACTACACCTCCTCCTTTTTGAACTCGTTTAAAAAGGGGTAAGCATAAAAACCTTCTCCGTGAAAAAATATACATAATATATGTATTTATTGTGATGTTATCTTGTTCGTTATGTAAGTATGCAGTACCTCCTACCACTTTGGTGAGTATGGTGTACGTGTCAATTTCTTGTTATAAGGAGGATGATGTTAATATTACTATCTAATTTATCTAATTAGATAGTAATATTTTTAATGTTTTTAACTACTACTTCCATTGCACCTATTACCTTCTATGGGAATGACAGTTGTTTGTGTATTCCACAAATGACTGCCTTCAGTTTTCAGCGGGTGACATTTTCTTAACTTTTCATTTTCTCCGGGTCTTATATTGTAGTCTGATGTATATGTATTATATCTATTAAGAATGTTTTATTATTAGTTTTATTAACATAATATATATAATCATGCTTATTATAGGTTACAGTAATATCAGTATGGACGGGAATTTCCCGACATGATTTTAGCAATTTCATTTTCTTTCGTTTGTGGCCCGAAGAGGGTTTCTTTTCACCAAAATTAGAAACTTCTATTTTGTTCTTTACACAGCGTTTTTCGGACCTTTGCGATGGTATATTTTATTTTTTAATATTAAGAGATAATAACATTCCTTACTTAGTCTTCTGTTGACATGGGTTGTTGCCAAACCGCGTAAACGGGTCAACGAGAAATGAAGAGTAATTTTGCAAAACTTTTACAGATTTAATCTGCTCTTTTCTCAAAGATATTCATACGTATATTTATATATTTTTTAATATTTGCTATTATTATTTATTCGGTAATCATGATTAATATTGTTTAGGCGTTCAAGTTTACTGTAATTTTTGTCATATATTAATAAGACTAGAAGTGGAAATAACTGTACTTTCCTTAAGACATATAGATTAAAATAAATTATTTGATTTTATTCCTCCGCATTCTACAAAAATTGCACCCAAAAAGAAAAATATGCAGGGATTTTATTATTTTTTCGTGATATTAAGTACATTGTAGTAATGTATAAATTGATTGGCTCTACTAGGGTAGCCAACACTAGGGTATAAATAACAATAAAATGATACTGTGTTTCATGGGTCGAATGAACAGAACCGGAGCACAGTATATTTAATAGTACGGAGGCCGTAATCACTGGTACTGTACCTAACGTAGTTCATTGTAGTTCTCGAGGGTGACAACGGGTTTTGATTCTTAATCGAGGACAGATATACTTTTATTTAATTCGTACTAACAGCTACCATTACAGGGGTAACTAATGCTGCAGTTTAGTAATTAATAATTACTTAAATAACACATAAGCAAAAATGTTTATAATAAAAAATAATAAATTGTATAGTAAGTTCGCTCTAAATGAGCGAGCTTTTGCAATTTTTCACTTAGACGAAAAGTAAAAATGTCTGTGCTATCTGCTATTAAGAAGGTCAGTTCTCCCGTGCGCTACGGTGAATATCCGCGGTCTCCACCGCCTCACCATGTAATGGTCGAGTTTACAAAAACTCAACTCTTGTAATATGTGTCCATGCGCCACAGCATCTGCTTTCCATCAGGCAGGTTGTATGCTCGTTTGTCACTCCACTACTACGCGTGTTCATCAAATAATGTATAAATCTATATATGTAAATAAAATTGAAGTGTTTATCTGTACTATCTAAATAGCTGCCTTAGTCTTTTATTCAGCTGGAGGGTTTTTTGTATGCCGACTGTATGTCCGGGCTAATCTTCGGAATGGCTAAGCTGCATGTAATGAAACTTGACGAAGAGACCAGGGCCAGCAGTGGTCCAGGCTATATTTTATAAAAAAATGAATTTTTTGAGTTTCAAAATTTTATAAATTAAATGGTCTTTGATAATTATCTTAAAAATCTAATTATCGCCACATTGATAGATCCTACCCAAGCGAAGCAGGGCAAATCGCTTGTATTTATTTAATATTTATTTAAATATTGCTTTCAGAGGCAGTAAAATTTAAGAAGAGAACATTAATATTTATCTATGTTGGGATCAGGAGGGCATGATATTTCATTATGTCCATTTCGTGTTAACAAAAGCATAGCGTGGCCACAGATGTTGAGGGAAGATTATTTGTTCTGTAGCAAAAGGATAAACGGTCGAGCAGCCGTTTGAAATTTAATTATAACGAAAATATTTCTCATAGCAAAATTAAATAAGCAAATATAAATGCCAGTAATCACTCGATCTTTCTTGTTATTAGAAATACGTTAAGAATAAAATAAAATAAATACTTTATAAAGTTTAGGGTATTTCAAGATTAATATAAAATGTAATTTCAAAATATTTGCCTACTTGACGACCACGTGTCTCCAAGGTAAATAAATCGTGAGTCCTTTATTCTAATTCTGATCTAAATCGAAAAAAAATGATTTTTGGGTTTTGATGTAATGATTTTAATCTCTGTCACTGCATATTATTATTTGGAGACGAATATGTACATAAATATTCGGTCCATTTGAAGCTCTACCTTTACTAGGTGGAAGTACTCCTTTACTGCCTAGAAGACCATCTAGATAGGTACCATACCTATTTCGGCCGTCAAGCAGCAGTGCGCGCACTGCTGTGTTCCCGTCTTTTTCAAACTCTATACACATATGAGGTATTACATCTAAGTCTTCAGTGGTGACAACGTATCTGTAGTCTTCTTTGTTTGAAGTTAGTTGCAGAAGTCTATGGGCTGCAGTAGTCACTTACCATGAAGAAACTGAACTTACAAACCTAAGTAAAGTAATTTTTTTTAATCTTTCATATTTAAAAAATGTTACCCTCACTAGGGATTTTCTCCTGCATCGTGGAGGCAGTTTACAAACATGAATTTCACAAGGACAAACATCCAGATCCGAACTGTAAGTTCGTTTATCACTATTTATCACTTCTGTTTTATAAAAAAAACTTCCAAATTGGGAGTTAATACTTACCATTTTAATGCGTCGTTACATCGAAATCAAACTAGCTTATTTAGCTTTTTTGTACGAAGTGTAGGAGGATTGCGTGGATGCCTTTAAAATTCGAAGAGAAAAGCTAAACCAAAGTCCACTAATGCTTTAAGTCAAAATTATTTTCCGTTTCTTAAAAACAATTTAGACTGAATCCAAGTGTCATGACGTAACATTATCAGTATGAATTAATTAAAACAATTTTTTTGATAGGGATTTATTTTGCGTTACCCTTTTTAAGTGTTGTCTTACTGCTTTGTTATTCGTTACAAGAAAAGATCTATTTAAGAGGGGAAAAAGCTTGCTTGTTCATTGCCCTGTATAAAAGCGGTGAAGATTTTTTCAAAAGCGGAGACTGTATGAAAAATTTCAATGCATTAGTTGAACAATGACGCTTAAGTGGTGATGGGGAAAACACCCTACGATTTTATACCATGTTTTTAAGTTACTAAGTGCTATAAATCATACCTTAACCAAATTTACCTAAAATAAAAGAGAAAAACAAATTTTATTCTCTAAAATTTTGTGAATTCTCAGAAAATAGATAGCTTTCTAATTTAGCTAAATATTTAAGATTATGTTATCCTTTAATGTTAAACAAATGCTTTTTTATTATTTAAAATTAGAACCGTGGATTTTTTAAATTACTTCAGTGGGGTTATCAATTTAATTTCTATAAACTTTAACGCTTATAATAGAAAACTATAAAATTCAGTGGAATGACAAGCGTTAACGTTAAGTCAACTACAACGTTTCATAGTATTCTAACAAACCAGGACTCCATCGCCGCTTTCACCAATTAATTTTTGACTGCAATATTAAGTATCATTCATTTACATGTGTTTGACGGGCCAGGAAAATATCGTAAGGAAATATTGTAGTTTGTGGATTTAATTCGGAAAATTTGATTCTGAAGAAGCAGATGCATCTTACAACAAGGGCATCAACAAATTCTCTTTTCTTTTTTTATTAAAAACGTTACCTCCACACTAGTATTATCTCCTGTATCTGCCTTCACAGTTTACATACATAAATTTCACAAGGACAAAAATCCAGACCCGAAACAATTATTTGTAGACCATACAAATACTTGTTCTGTGCGGGATTCAAACCAGAGGCCCTCAGCGCCGCAACTTATTGCTAATCTACTGTGCCATGGAGCCGTCAAACCGTCCGTAAAATGGCAAGAACGGGTTCATTCATTCATTCATTCATTACAGCCTATCAAAATCCACTGCTGAACATAGCCCTTCCCTATAGATTGCCTCGTAGGGTAGATTTTACTATGGCAGAAGCCTGGTTGGCAATCGCAGCTTTTTATTAAGTTCGGTTAGTTTTAGGAAGATGCTGCTGCCCATTCCTGTTTTAGTTTCCCTCTGTCGCTTCTTACGATACCCCCGAAGGTTTCGTAAGAAGCGATTGATCGTACGTAGCTTTGTACGTGGTAGAGCCATGCTGCAGCTATATTAGTAGTATAGTTGTAGCAAAAATGGGTCGGCTCGACCAGGGAAGGACCACGCTCTCACAGAATACCAGCGTAAAATGTGTTTCGTATGGTGAGTGTAGAGAACCGGAGACCCATTTTACTGGAAAAGGGGCATTCCATCTTAGTCCTCACGGGTGACGACGCATCTGCATTTTGATTCTTTATTGAGGATAAATGTAGATGTCTATGGGTCACAGCAACCACTTACCATCAGGTGGACTGTGTGCTCGTTTGTCACCCTATCCTATAAAAAAAAGATTATGTTATGTGGTATTGGATATTCTTCTAACGTGTTCATAGTTTAGAGAAATATTTTGATTTATAAGAGTGTTTTTTATAAAATTTGTATTTGAATACAAAACGAAAATGAGATGAACTTCATTCCATACAAGCTTGGGCCCGGCGTGAACAATGTTAAAATATGTCTTATTTTGAAGATTTAAACATTTGCTACTTATTTCAAAAAATCATATTTCTGCAGGACCTGCCCGGCTAGCATGGGCGGGGGACAAAAATTTTATCCCCCGATTATATTCACTGACAAGAGATAAAATTATCTTGTTATGTCAAACGGGGAGAAGTATATCCCCGTTTGACATAACGAGTAGACATATATCTCCCGTCGGTAGCATGGAGCTAAATGAAAGATAAAAATTTATGCTTTTTTGACATTTGAAAGGGATGATTTTATCCTAGTTCATTGGACGTGGGTTGAAGTTTATATTCATACAAAAAAATCTATCTAAGTCTGAGTCTATCTCCCATTTTATCTACTGTGGATATTATATCCACCGGTGTGCCCATGCTCTAAGGGTGGATAAAACTAAGCGAGGATAAATATTTTCTCCTTTCCCCGGGGATAAAATTGTCTCCTGCCCATGCTAACCCTGCTGGGGTTTTGTTTTTATTTTATGTTTTATGATTTGTAGGTTATGTAGTAAAATCACTCGTTCTTATGATAAGTTGTTTGAATAAATTGAAAAGGACACAAAAGAATACAGTTTTGTACTTATTCTTAAATAAAATAAAATAAAAGTCAATCTATTTTAATTGTTTCGTTATTTTCCGCAATAATTAATTATAAAATGTCATCTAGAAAAGCAGCCGGAATCTGTCCATTGTCTGTTCTACTTTTTAGTTTAATAACATAGCCTATTCAATATCTTATCTAAATATATATCTTTTACTCAATATTAATCTCTACAGATTCGCCTCAATGTTTCAATATTATGATTTCTTTGATAATGAAGGCTATTTTATTATAAAAATAGCATTCATTATCTATTGCCATATACAAAATACAGAAAAATATTTAAAAACGTTTCGTTTTTGCTATAGTAAAAGCATTAGCTTTCGTTTTTCAGTTTAAAAAAATGTTTTTATGACTGTCCCATGTACTACAGAAATAAAAACCATTTATTTATGTTTATAATTTATCGTTTTATTACCTATATATTTTTGTATAAATGTTACGAACGGTGTCAAGCACCCAATTTCATACATCTCCTTTCATAGGTAAAGACCGGCAATGACAAAAACATCAAAGGTAGAAGTCGATCAAAACTTGTCGCCAAAAAGGAGTCGACTGCTATCGCCAATCACCTTGTCGAGCGTGATATAGTACAACACATACGTCCCTGATGCGTAGTTAGTTAGTAGGGTTTCTTTTATGCTAGAGTCCTTTTAGGTTAGTTGGTGACATAAATGTAGATCTCTCCAATATAATTATTGACTGTAAGACATTCCATCTAGTACTTAAAGACGATAACGCATATTTACCCTTTTTGTTTGAAGCACTTACCAACAAGTGGACTCGTTTGACACTGTGCTATACGAGAAGAAACGTGTTTTATGTACGCACGAAGGAAGTTATACTTCTTTAGCGTAACAAAACAAAAATAACTACCTTAAATATAGTTATCAGTTCCCACGAAAACTTGTGAGACAGTTACGCAATGAAGTTGACGTTTTGAGGTGTCAGTGTGCGCGCGCATCGTAACAACTTCATGGTGTCGTTTTTAGCTGTCGGTGTGCGCGTGTATCGTAAAAAATTCACTCTCATAATTTTTCCCAAACGCCCCAAAAGAAGTATAACTTCAACTATGGGAGAGATCCTTTGAGAAGCAAGGGACAGCTTACAGGCTGGTACAAATAAAAATTGTTACTTGATGTGACCTGAATCCTGAGTTCCCTCTATTTCCGACTCGATCATAAAAGTTTCCACATATGCTTATTTTCAATCACTATTAACAAAGACGTTAGGAGCGACATTCCTGTTGAACGCTTACGGTTGTATTGTAACAGCTCTAAATATAATCGTGATGTTTACGCTCTCAAATACGTCCCGTTTCTGGACGAGTTGTGCTTGTGTAGCTCAGGCGCCGGCAAAGTTACCCGTATAACGTCAGTCGTTCATCTAACCGTTAACTGATACACAGGGGCATACGCAGTACACTCTGAGGCTTTTGTTGACAATTTTTTCTTGTTATCTCAATCAGAGCACACTATTTGATAAAGTATCGATAAAATTAATGCGATTCTAATTTAGTTTTAAGTTTGCTTTATGAAATCATTAAGATGTTTGTAAAGAGGTATAATAAGAGTTGTTTAGTTGCTGTTTTGTTTTTATGCTGTTTGATAAAGGGTGAGTTTTTGTATTATGATTTATTTATTAATTTTTTAATTCCTACTATTTTTACACAACGTAAAAAGCTCAAGAATTTTTTTATATTGTTTTTATAGATATTTATTGCCAATAATTACGCTTTTATGTAAATATTACAAGTATAATTCGCATTCGCATTGCCTACATTCGCAATAATAATTGATTAAGCTTACAAAAATAAAAAAAATTATCTCAATTTTTCAAATTATAAATTGAGAATGAATTTTCGTAAAGCCTGTTGCAAACGCCTAGCCACGAACGAATTTAACAAATTGAATTTTTATTTTTAAGCAACCTATTGTCATTCATATTTCATTTGAATGTCATTGTCATAATATATATCTAGATAATTATCTGTGGTAGGTATGACAGGAAATTGCGCACCAACCAAATATGTCGCGCCATGTCCCCATGGACCTCTGTTAGTGTTTATGTATAATGTATTCATTATAAGCATGTATAGTTAAATAAATTGTACCTATTCATTTCGATGTATGTACATTATTAATTTCTATAATTTTATTTTACGGTATTTTTTTGAAAATATTGGTTAACTTTCAAATACTATATTAAACCATCCTGTTAATGAAATTAAAAAAATATACATTTCTAATGAGAATGAGGGCAAATAATTTTCCGCTGACCAGATGTTGCTAGTTGGGACTGAGGAAAAGTAATTTTTTGTAACACAGTATCACCATTAGTAATAATATAGTTATTCGTTTCAAATGAAGTTTTTTTTTGGTTTCTACTGTATGCACCCATATACACAAAACATTGCCTCGGAGGTTGCTATTAAATTTTCGCACATTTTAACTTTCTTTTTAATTCTTTAAGTAATATCCGTAGCTGGTCTATCAATTTTAATCTAGTTAATATAAAATATAACTAATATTTCAGAAAAAATCATTAACCATTATATTTTTTAACAATTTAGTTTCCCTCCATGAACTCCGTCAAGTATTTCACCTCATTTTGAAAGTAGCGCCGCCCTAGAGGCAGAAAAAGTTGTGGATGCCATGATTGTGAAATTATAAAATAAAAAATATTATCAAAGGTTTTTAATATATTTTATATTATTAGAGGCGAAGTAGCTCACTCATTGCTCGCTGTAAATGTCATAGTATACAGGCAACTCTGGTTAGATCCGGCCGGCACCAATAGAATAGATACTTGCAGTTTTCAATGCTGATTTACCAAATACATAGCGGTAAAGGGAACATCGTGAGGAAACCTGCATGTCTAAGAAATAAAATATTTCGAGGACGTGTGAAGTCCGAAGTACTAGAATAGCATAGCGGACTAACTTGCCAAGCTGTGGGGCGTATATAAACTTTTAGTTTACTTTTCTTTTTATATAAGCATTCCCGATAATTACTACCAACCAATACTGTTTTGAAGTAGTTCACGACAGTAGTTGAATGGCAGATTTGGAGCTGCCTTTTTTAACTATCTAAGCCAGTGGTTGACTACTATTCCAACTGATGGTATGGAGTTGTTCCCGGTGACCATGGGTGCTGTAAAGTACTCGAAACGTAGTTTTATTCAATAAATTACATTTTTTGAAATATTCGATCAAGTTATGCATAGACGAGGCCGCGAAGTCATTAAAGTTTATATTACAACGAGTATACAAAAATATTAATTAAGGAATTTGTCAATCTTAACGAATATTAAAAAACAATTTGCCCATAAACTTTATACTTCATCCATAAAAATCATATTCCTTTATGTCATACACAGCAACATAATAATTTCCTATACCAGGACAAACAACGGCAGTTATTAAAACGCGTAACACAATACAAGAAGCGTGTATCAAACGACAATTTGATGCGTTCGGTCACCATCTAGTTGAGCTCGTTAAACGCAACGTGACGTTACCAATTCCTAAAATTATACCCGCCATATTGGTGTCATGGTGGCGTCAAATTAATATAAAGGGTTTTATCCACTGCGCTCAACTATATATTTGGGGCATTGGCATATTTGGGGCGATAGGCAATTAGAGCGAGTTAAGGATAAGAAGGGAAAATCTATTTGTAGCTGGGATTGAACGTGATTTTATAATATTATTGAAAATTATTATAGTTAAAATCGACGAGCCGTGGTATACAGGGGATAAGCGCTTGCGTTACCAATAAAATTGTAAATTGCAACTTTAAAAGTTAATTTACTACGTGTTCGGCGGTGAAGGATTGTAAGGAATTCTCTGTCTCATCATTATCATCATTACAGCCCTTCACAAGTCCACTGCTGAACATAGGCCTCCTCCAAGGAATGCCACAAAGCACGGTCCTGAGCCACCTGCATCCATCGACTTCCTGCATTGAAATTCTGTGTCTAAGAAATTCAAAATATATCGTGGAAATTGTAAGTCAACAAACACGCATTTAGGCATGACATAGCGGCGGGTGTGGGTAGGAAGTATTTAGGTTTCCACTTTTAACTTTATATTTTTAGAATTGAATAAGGACAACAAACGAGCACACAGTCCACCTGATGTTAAGTGGATGCAGTTGCGTTGTCACCCCTGAGGACTATGATGGTGCCTCGTTTCCAGTAAAAAGGTCTCCGGATCTCTACACTCATCATGCGAAACATAGCAACAATAAGTTGTTGACAACTGACTGTTGTTTCACGCTGGTATTCTGTGAGAGTGAGGTTATTCCTGAGCCGAGCCGACCCATTCGCGGTACAGCCATAGTAAAGCTGCAGCATGGCTCTACTGCGTATATTATTTAGTGTCTTTTCTGTCATACTTCCATTTGTATATCACGTTTATTTTCCCATTTGACAAATGTAATAGACATATTTGTGTTAGTCTTATTCATACCAGAAAATCTGTTTTAGGTCTTATCTCATTAAGTGTGTAAACTGACTCAGATTTACTGGCTCATCCTTGCATACCGTTACAAATGTAATAGCGCCTTTGCGACAAGATTGGGAGTCTAAATTGCACTTTAACTTATTAAAATTATCAATTTATGTTTATGAACGTATGTCGAAGGGATTTTGAATATAAGGCACGCGAATTAGAATAAAGGTGCTATATCAGGCTGTCAATTTTTAAACATTTTTTAATCTTATCGAGTTTTTAATCTTATTCATCATCTCGTAGCTGACAACATCGGTACTTTGGCCTCTAATATGGATAAATTTTTAGGGTTCCGTAGTTAAACAATAAGGAACCCTTATAGTTTTGCCATATCCGTCAGTCCGACCGTCCGCGGTTTTACTCAGAGACCCTAAGTGCTACAAATCTGTAATTTAGCACAGTTATAGATATTAATCAGGCCTACCAAACTAAAAATAAGATTTTAAAAAACATTTTTATTTTGGATACCTCCCATACAGTCCCATATAAATTTGATCAAGGTCTGACCAATAGTTTTTGAGTTATCCTTAATAATATATATTGAAGTCGGTTGTACAAAATTTTTAATTTTAAATTATCGATTCAAGGGTCCGTTTGCGAAAATTTTTGTTCATTAGAGTCATGTGTCCCCCTTCTACCAACTAAACCGCTGTTTCTGTAAATGTAAAAAGTATACACTATAGAAGTATATATATAATGAAGTTAAAAGGAAAACTATCACAGCTAAGTAGAATTAACAAGTTGACGGGTAATAGTCGACCAACTTATAAAATGCACTTGGATTAGTAAATATTTCGTTACAACTCCATAGAAAATGACCTAAAACTAGCTGCATTATAACTTTGTAATGTTATGGTAAACTGTAAGAAATAAACATTTTATGAAGAAAACGACTTATACACATTACTACTATAGATCTACTTTTTCCTATGCGGGATAGGCAGGGTAGATCTTTCTTACTTTCTACTTTCGTGGTCTATGGTCATATACGTCTTAGGGTTGCACTGCCGGGAATATATAGATAGATAGTCCAACTATGACCATCTTTCTATGGATTTGGCATGTGAATGATTTGATGTAGATTGCATTATTTTCAAAATCTAAAAGTTTTTAAAAGTTTTTAATCTTTTTTGAATACCACTCCCTATAAGTCTGATTGGAAAATAAGTCCTTCAGTTACCATCGTCCTATTTAGGCCCATTTTTAGTCGTTATAGCGGTCAAACCACGAACTCATTTTTTTATAGGATAACGGTGACAAGCGACCACACAGTCCACCTGATGGTAAGTTTTTGCTGTGGCCCATAGACATCTACATCTATCCTCGTTTGCGAATAAAATGCAGATGAGTTGACAGCCGTGAGGACTAAGTTGGAATGCCTCTTTTCCAGTAAAAAGGGTCACCGGTTCTCTACACTCACCATACGAAACATAGCAGCATTAAGCTGCCATTTTACGCTGGTATTCTGTGAGAGCGTGGTCCTTCCTCGGTCGAGCCGACCCATTCGTGCTACAACTATACTATTAATATAGCTGTAGCATGGCTCTACCACGTATAAAAACTTAATATGCTCATTATCAAGAAAGCCCACGTTTTGTGACGGGCAACTACGGAACCCTTCCTCTACATTGTGCGTGGCTCGACACGCACTTGGCCAGTTTTTTGATCTAGTAAGGATTTGCTATAATCGACACTCTTAGTAGATGGAGTTAGGTTATTATTTATAAATTCCCGTTACAGCCTATTAAAAGTTCACGGCTAAACATAGGTCTCTCCCATAGATTGCCTTATAGGAGGGATATTTGCCGTAGTTGCCACGATTAGCTGGCGGGTTGGCAACCACAGTTTGTTGTTATATTGAGTTGTCATTAGGAAGACGCTGCTGCCCATCTCTTGGCTCGTTTTCCTATGTCGCCTCCTATAACATTTACGGGACGATATGGGGTAGTAAATATTCTTACCCGCGACTAAACGGTCAATTTAAAAATAAATTGAATATATAAATAGTTAATTACTTTCATCTAATTTTCAAAGTTATCAAAAAAAAGTAAAATTAAGAAAGGTATTAGTAGATACGTATTCACAATTAGTTGCTGTACCTATTAATTCGCTTACGGCAAGTTTAATTTCTATCTAAAATGTTTTAAGATGGGTTATCTATGGGTTAGCATTAGAGCTAAAAAAAAAAGAAAACCCATTAATGTTTAAAATTTTCAGGGCTATAAAGTTTGAAAAGGAGGTAAGGAGAATACCGTTTTCGCGCTCTAATGACCATTTAAGATGGACCTTACTCTTAAATATTACATTAATAACAATAACGTTATAAAATATTTTTTTAAATTCTATGCTTTTAATACACCTTTTTAATTCTACTCCATGTATATTTTTTATTAATTAATTTCTAGATAACTTATTATTAAAAGAGATGGATGTTTGTAGTATACTATATTATATTTTAATCAGAAATACTAGCGCTCTACATGCCTACTACTGTGGAACTATCTTCTACGTTAATACTCAATGTCTCACTAATATCAAACTTCAATAATTTAAAATTAAAATATTTGTACAATCGACTTCAATATATATTATTAAGGATAACTCAAAAACTATTGGTCAGACCCTGATCAAATTCATATGGGACCACATGAGAAGCATCAGCTTTCAAATAAAAAAAGAATCATCTAAATCGATTCACGTAGGACAAAGTTACGAGGTAACACACATAAAAAAAACATACAGTCGAATTGAGTACCTCCTTTTTTAAGTCGGTAGAAAAATACATTTATAGTGAGAAATTACAATCTGAGACAAAAATTCGAATATAGATAATACGGCATCGAAAAAATAAGATATAATTATGTAATTTTTTTATTTCTAGGCAAAATTGTAATGTTTGAAAAATAGTATTTATCGCCCTTCTAAATTCCAATTGTTTTTATTGTTTTTCATTAGCGTCGACGATTGTAGAAAGATAACTCGACTAAACATGCAAATAGTTACTTATTTATATAAAATAAATAAAATTGAAGTGTCTGGTTGTAATGTCAAATAACAGCTTTTTACTAATTGCATAAGAATTTATATACGGTAATTATAACAAAAACACATTTTTTTAAATTTTTGTCTGTCTGTCTGTCTGTTTGTTCCGGTTATTCTCCGAAACGTCTGGATCGATTTT
Organism: Parnassius orleans; assembly: GCA_029286625.1. Lineage (NCBI taxonomy): Eukaryota > Metazoa > Arthropoda > Insecta > Lepidoptera > Papilionidae > Parnassius > Parnassius orleans. The sequence continues at coordinate 3,899,182 of JAGSMP010000071.1, forward strand.
GACGGGACTTTCACTGGTAGATAGCTCATGTTATAAGGAGTTACTTCATCATCATCATCATTACAGCCCTTCACAAGTCCACTGCTGAACATAGGCCTCCCCCAAGGAATGCCACGAAGCACGGTCCTGAGCCACCTGCATCCATCGACTTCCTGTATGTCTTACCAGGTCGTCACTCCATCTAGTGGGGGGTCGCCCTACACTTCGCCTACAGGTACGAGGCTGCCACTCGAGAACCTTTTTTCCCCATCGGTTGTCGGTTCTTCGAACTATATGGCCGGCCCATTGCCACTTCAGCTTACTAATCCGTTGGGCTATGTCGGTTACTCTGGTTCTACTGCGGATATCCTCATTTCTAAGTTTATCACGCAGAGAAACTCCGAGCATAGCCCTCTCCATAGCTCGCTGAGCGACCTTGAGCGTCCTCATACGGCCAGCAGTGAAGGACCACGTCTCAGATCCATAAGTCATCACTGGCAACACCCACTGGTTGTACAATCTAGTTTTCAGGTTGTGAGGTATACCTGACGAGAAGATGTGTCTTAATTTCCCGAACGCTGCCCAGCCGAGTTGAATCCGTCGATTGACCTCTCGGTCGAAGTTGAACTTACCTAGTCGGACTATTTGTCCCAGGTAAACATACTCGTCAACAACTTCGAGCTTAGTGCTCCCAACAACTACTGGCATAGGTGTGACATGGACATTAAACATGATATTTGTTTTGTCCATGTTCATCTTAAGACCTATCCGTTGGGAGACACTATTGAGGTCATTGAGCATAGTGCTTAGGTCCTCCAGCGATTCTGCCATAAGCACTATATCGTCGGCAAATCGAAGGTGAGGGATGTACTCGCCATTGATGTTAATAACCGTATCCTTTCCAGTCCAGTAGCTTGAAAACGTCTTCCAATGCAGCGGTGAAGAGTTACGGGGATATAACGTCACCCTGTCTTACAGCTCTCTGCAGTTGGATAGGTTTCGTACTCTGGTTCTGTACTCGGATAGCCATCGCAGCCCTACTGTACAAACACTTCAGCACTTCGATATACCGACAGTCAACTTGGCACCGCTGAAGTGACTGTAGCACCGCCCAAATTTCGACGGAATCAAGACGGAATCAAAGGCTTTCTCATAGTCCACATACGCAAGGCAAAGTGGCAGATTGTACTCTTCTGTCTTCTGTACAATTTGCCGAAGGGTGTGTATGTGGTACTAAAGCCTCTTCGGAAACCGGCTTGTTCGGGAGGCTGGAAGTCGTCGAGTCTGCATGCGAGACGATTCGTAATGACTCTCGAAAACAGCACGTAGACGCGGCTCAGAAGAGAAATCGGTCTGTAGGTTTTCAAGAGAGCGTTGTCGCCTTTCTTGAAGAACAAGACCACCGCACTTCTGCTTCGTGCCTCCGGAGTAGTGCCACCATGGAAGACGGAATTAAAGAGCTTCTGAAGGACTTCAAATACCGGTTTTCCACCCGCATTCAGAAGCTCCGCTGTAATTCCATCCTCACCTGGGGCCTTGCCGTTTTTAAGGTGCTGGAGAGCCATTCTAATCTCGCTCAGACTGACGTCCGGTATATCATCGGAATAGTGTCGAATAAAACTCGCTCTTGGATCGTTACTTACACTTTCGTGTGGCTCCAACCATGATATCCCCATAGAACTTCTCAATCTCACTCAAAATCTCAGGTGTCCCGGAAACGATACTGCCACACTCGGTCTTCAGCTTTGACAGTTGGCTCTTTCTGGCAGACAGATCTCTGGCAAAGACTTTGGAGCCTTGGTTCCGCTCGATCGCTTCTTCAATACAAGCTGCATTGTAGTTGCGTAAGTCCCGCCGCATGCATTTGGAGATCTGTTTATTCAGTTGCCTGTATACTGTCAAAACTGTTGAAGACTGCAGCTTCATTTCCCGTCTAACAACCATGAGATTAAGAGTGTGATCGGAGAGTTTTTGTGTTCTTCTGCGGCGGCTCTTCCAGAACTTAGCTCCGACCATATGGACAGTTTCCACGAGCTTATCATTTATATCGTCCACTTCATTGCAGTCTTCTAGGCACTGAAAACCGTTTTGTAACTCTAGCTGAAAGATTTTGGGACTTTAGATTAGAGCACGACGGGGACGGAGAGTTTATTTCTTTAGACGATACCTCTCCAACTTAACGTTTAGGTTCAGTGTGCCACTAACCATTCGGTGATCGCTACCAGTTTTCACCCTCGCGATCCGGTGATCTCTCTTGATGATGTCTCGGTAGACATCATTGAACAATTGTTGTCTGGTCGTCATAATGAAGTCAATCTCATTTTTTGTCGAACCGTCGGGGCTCGACCAGGTCCACTTCCTGTGGGACTGCTTCTGGAAGAAAGAGTTCATTATAAAGATTCCCTCTTTCTCCATGAAGTCGGCCAGCTGCTGGCCCCTTGAGTTCCGTTGCCCTATTCCAAATTTCCCCACCTTCAGCTCACCGTTCTCTCTTGTGCCTAGTTTTGCTTCTCCCATTAACACCGTATGGTGGGTTTTGGAGGAATGCATGGCTTTAGAGATATCCTCATACATTTCCTCTACTTCCTCATCGGGATGTGCCGAGGTTGGTGCGTAAATCTGTATGACCTTCAACGAATACCGTTTGGTAATTCTGAGTATAAGGTACGCAACCCTCGTCGACACACTGACAATCAAAGTGTAATAAGGAGTTACTTAGGCTACTTATATTTTAGAAAAATAATTAGGGTTCCGCGCAACAAAATTACACGCGGGTGAAGTCGCGGGGAACAGTTAGTATAAAATAAGTAAGCCCTTTTCAACATATCTTTAAATGAACCGCTCTAATTTAATTTTCATTTTATGACTGGATGCAGCTACAGGTTAATCAGCTTCGATCTAAATGAAACGAGAATAGCCAACCAACACGTCACAGTTTAGCATTTAATTGAATGTGCACAAAACAAATGCCTGTGTGTAGTGTCAAATAATAGTTCCAGTTATGTTTAGACCGACAACCTAAATCAACAGCGGGTTAATTATAGCTTAATGAAACTCTACGTTTGTTAGTAAAATTCGCTAACGAAAAGATTTTACTGGCCATTTTTACACCGTAAAGTAATATTACGTATATTCATAAAACTAAAAGAAGTGTAGTGTTCCGTAACCGTAAAAGTATAGTCGCTATCTGCTAGGTATGCACGAAAAGTATTGAAATTTAAGTGAAGATTAAAAAAACGTCTAGAGTTGGAGAATAATAATGAAAGAACGAATATTGTAAAGGATATGTTGCAGACGCAAAATTAAAAAAAAAGTGTTTTAAAAAGAACAATAAATTACATTGAGAGGCCAAAATGCAAACTGCTCTTGACTGTGTAATTATGCAATAAATAAGTATTTTATTAATTAATTTCATATGTTATTTACACAACAAGCAAAGAATAACACTTTATCATTGATTGCTTCTGGTTGAAATATAATATATAATTCATTAATCTGGTGATCAATTTAAAAATTATTTTACCAAAACAAGGCCCGGTGTGGAGTACATCTAAGTTCTTTGAGTTCCTCATATATCTTTGCTTAAACTGGGACATAAAACAACATAATATCACTGATCGACACATGGTTTCGTCGAACAACCTACAACTTCAACTAAACTAACTGCATTTGTTGAAATAACGATTACAAGTATGAGCAACGGTGATGAAGTTGACGTAATATACAGTGACTTTAGTAAAATCTGGGATAGATTTGACCATTCTATTCTCGAGTATAAGTCAAAAATATAGCTTAGCATTGAAGGCTCACTTCTAAAATGGTTTCACTCATACTTCTCAAATAGAACAATTAAGTTTATAGTTAAATGTTATATTTTATGTACCTTCACACTGACATCTGGAGTCCCACAAGAATTTATCCTTGGTCCCGTTCTCTTCTTTATTTTTATAGATGATATGAAATATACATATATTAGGTCCTTACATATGAAATTGGCGTTCTGTACGGGAGGAATATAAAGTCAATTTTTTTTGTAAAATATATTTAATTTATCAAAGTATGCACCGTTGTTATCTATGCACTTTTGCCATCTCATAGGTAGTTCATTGATCCCTTTACTAAAAAAACCATGGGGGCGAGAATCAATAAACTCTTTGAAGGCGGTTTGGACTGCCGCATCGGAGTTGAATTTTTTTCCTTGTAAGAAGTTGTCCAAATTCCGGAAAAAATAGTAATCTGTTGGAGCAAGGTCCGAGGAGTACGGTGGATGTCGCAGACATTCCAATTGTAGCTCATCTAACTTAGTGGTTGTTTGTTGTGCAGTGTGTGTGTGGTCTTGCGTTGTCGTGAAGCAGCAGTGGCCTAGAGCGATTGACCAATCTCGGTTGTTTAGCAGCTAGTTCTTCCTTCATGGTTTGCAGTTGCTGACAATATTGTTGCCGTAATCGTTTGGCCAGATTTTAGAAAGCTGTAGTGAACGACACCGGCGCTAGTCCACCAAACACTCACAAGTAACTTTTTCTGAGTCAATTTTCGTTTAGGGCAGGATTTGGCTGGGTCTCCCAGGGCTCAGCCATTGCGACGAGCGCTTCCGATTATCGTACAGTATTCACTTTTCATCACAAGTAATGATTCGATTTAAAATCCCTTCATTATTGTGTCGGTTGAGCAAAGTAACACAGCAGTCGACGCGTGTTTGCAAGTTCGATTCACTCAATTCATGAGGTACCCATCGTTGAAGTTTTTTTTACTTTCCCGATTTGCTTCAAGTGGATTAATACAGTTTTATCACTTACCCCGAAGCCTGCAGCTATCTCTGAAGTGCTTTGTGATGGATCCGCTTCCACAATAGCCTTTAATTCTTCATTTTCCACTTTGGTCTCCGGTCGTCCACGGTGTTGGTTCTGAAGGTCGAAATTTCCAGAACGAAAACGTTGAAAACAAAAACGTACCGTGCTTTCTTTTGCGACACCAGCGCCGTACACATCATTAATCCTTCGAGCTGTTTCTGCAGCACTGATGCCACGGTAAAACTCGTACTCGTAAATATACCGATATTTCATGTTTTCCATTGTGCGGTAATAAGCGACGCCAAAGAAAAAAAATAATGAGGAAAAAACAAATGAATGACTGTTTTCAAAACTCAAATGTACCAGCTAAATGAATTTATAAATTTGAATTTGGAATTCTGAACCAAAGAGGAGATATTTCAGATCAAATTGGTCAGTACGGCAAAACGCTAACTTCATATGTAAGGACCTAATATATATTAAAAAAAACCTTAATTTCTACGTTATGTAGATGACTTAAAATATTAAAAATTGTCAAAAAAAGAAAAAGCTTTACAAAATTATGTCAACAGATATCACGAATGGTGCAAGCGTCATAGAACGGAGCTGAATACTTAAAAATGATATCACATCAATTTTTCCGAAAATATGACAAACATTAAACTAGCTATAGCAATTCAAAACTAAAAAATGTTGACGAAGTTAGTGATCAGGTGTCCTTATATTCATTAAAAATGAATTTTGAGGGGAATTTTGATGCAGTTATAAATAAAAGCCTGATAATGCTTTCATTTATACTGCGAAATACTAAATAATTTAAATTAATGGTGCCATTGACTGCTCTGAATTACTTTCCCTAGTTGGAATAAGAATCCTTAGACCATCGGCACGTCTGCATACGTATGTCCCCATTATTTGTGCTAAGAAGAATGAATAATTTAGAAATAAATCCTCTATATCATTTGTTATATCTAAATTACTTTTCGAAATGGCCAATATAGATACAGATATTATTCTGACAATACATGTTAAAGGGAAATATTACCAAGCAAAACTTGGTAAATACTTTCAAGCTAAATGATAATTTAAAAGTTATGCTTGTTAAAAACATTTATGCTTTTATTTTTAACTTTAGTTTTGTAATGTTCGTTCATTTATCAAAATTTTAATTCTTTCACTCAGATTTTACTTATGTTTTTATATGTTGATTGCGTTAATGATAGTGTTGTGCTCACCTATGATTCAAGTGTACATACGAGTATATAGATATAGTGTTATTTAATAGTGGTTATATGTATAGTGTTATTTCTTAAGTTCAAATGTACTTATGTACTTAGTTGGTAAATAAATAAAAAATCCTTTTAATTTTATATAAACATACTATTACAATAGAAAATTGACTACTAGTGTCCAAATATGGTACTAGGGGACATAAAATTAAAAAAAAAATTGCTATAAAGCCCTATTACACAAGTATTACCCAATGTTCCATATAAATATTTTTTTTTATTACATTTTCGGTATAACTTTTATAATTAGGAATGTCTTACGAAAAATATTTCAAATAAAATATTTTTTCTTACTGGCAAGCACTCTAACTTTGAAACTTTTGTTTCAACTACACCCGCAACGACCACTAGTGTCACTGTAACGGCCAACTTCCCCGTCAACGCAAGCAACAATGATTTGGCGGTACACACTACTTGTACATTCCGTTATAGTCAGTAGATGAAATCTCTTTTTCCTGCTTCTTCGAATGCTAAGGCACTTTTCAATACCTTACCTGTGGATAAAAGAAAATAGTGGACACATTCGGTCAGAAGATACATCACACCGGGCCTAGTCAACGTTGGGCAGCTCAGAAGTTACCCAGGTCTTATGTGTAAATGATCCGTGTAAAAATATTTGCGCAAATTTAAATAAAGCTAGTTTTTACATCAGCTATGTGTTTTCAAGAATCGACGCTCCAGGAAGTCTATACTCTGTGAACAGGTACAGGATCGCCCCCATCACTGCATCAGATTTGAAAGATCGCAAATCCTCGCTAATGAACATCGATTTCCTTCCAAGGAAATCAAAAAACATCCTAATTAGAGAATATGGCTGGGTGCTACCATCTGTTTGGGATTCTAAAATTAATAAAATTAAATCCCAAACCAAGCATACAACTGCAAGACTTCAAGATACTACAAGTTCATACTGAGCAGATTGGACCAAAAGTTAATAATTTTAATCTGGAGGTAACCGTGGTTAACTATGACATTGGGACGTCGAAAACCTCAATCCCCCTCCGCGACCATGGGTGCTGTAAAGTGCTTGAAACGTCGAAGTTAAAACGCGATAAAATCCTTAAAAACTATTTTTATTTCAATGTGTAAAAATAATAAGAAATTATTTGCGCCAACCCTGAATATTTAGAAATATAATTTTATTGATAATAATATAAACATAACTTACACGATCAAGTATGCGAATAGAAAAACATTCATTCATGCCTACTTTATAACTTAATATGTGGAAAAGGCAACATAATTTTTTTAATCTACATACTTTCAACCAATTTCCAAAAACAAGAATGTTTTTCATGTATGTTCACGGATTTAAGATCGAAACGGCTGAGCCGATTTTAAGGACGCGTTTGCAAAATTGATAGGTATAGAATCGAACTTTTACATTGACACGGGTCACACACACAAGTGTACGCACAGTTAACTGCGGGTGTGAGAATCGTAATCAAGTAAAAACATTTTGATAATTTGAAAGATTGATTATTTTTCTCATTTCTTATACCCACAAAAATATATTACATACGAAATACGAATATCTGCTCCAGAGACTGCTAGGCACTAGAAGCCCACTACTAGCAGTGAGATAGTGGCTGTGGACTTTGGGCTGGTTTTGTTAGTTATGATAAGACTTTAGCTTCGGACTTGGTGAAGTGACTTGAAGGTATACTTCGGTGACAGCTACTGGAACTCCTCGACGAGTAGTACTAGGTGTGCCGACTTTGGGCTCGTTTTGTTAGTTATTATGATACCTAACCTCCAGGCTTGATGGAGAGACTTGATGGTGTACTTAGGTGCTTACTGCTGGAACTCCTGGACGAGTAGAACTAGGTGTGCCGAGTTTGGGCTCGTTTTCTTAGTTATGATAAGAAATTACCCACGGACTTGATGGAGTGACAGACACACCTAGTTCTACTCGTCCAGGAGTTCCAGAAGTAGTCACCAAAGTACACCATCAGGTTTGTCCATCATGCCCGGAGGTTAGGTTTCATCATAAGTAACAAAACGAAGCAAACTCGGCACACCTAGTTCTACTAGTCCAGGAGTTCCACTAGTAGTCACCAAAGTACACCATCAGGTCACTCTATCAAGTCCGAAGGTAAGCTCTCATCATGACTAACAAAACGAGCCCAAATTCGGCACACCTAGTTTTACTCGTCCAGGAATTCCAGCAGTAGTCACCGAACGAAGTACACCATCAAGTCTCTCCATCAAGCCTGGAGGTTAGGTCTCATAATAACTAACAAAACGAGCCCAAACTCGGCACACTTAGTTCTACTCGTACAGGAGTTCCAGTAATGGTCACCGAAGTACACCATCAGGTCTCTCCATCAAGCCCGGAGGTTAGGTCTAATCATAACTAACAAAACGAGCCCAAACTCGGCACACCTAGTTCTACTCGTCCAGGAATTCCAGCAGTAGTCACCGAAGTACACCATCAGGTCACTCTATCAAGTTCGGAGGTAAGCTCTCATCATGACTAACAAAACGAGCCCAAATTTGGCACACCTAGTTCTACTCGTCCAGGAGTTCCAGTAGTAGTCACCAAAGTACACCTTCAGGTCACTCCATCAAGTCCGGGGTAAGGTCTAATCATAACTAACAAAACGAGCCCAAACTTGGCACACTTAGTTCTACTCGTACAGGAGTTCCAGTAATGGTCACCGAAGTACACTATCAGGTCTCTCCATCAAGCCCGGAGGTTAGGTCTAATCATAACTAACAAAACGAGCCCAAACTCGGCACACCTAGTTCTACTCGTCCAGGAATTCCAGCAGTAGTCACCGAAGTACACCATCAGGTCACTCTATCAAGTCCGGAGGTAAGCTCTCAGCATGACTAACAAAACGAGCCCAAATTCGGCACACCTAGTTCTACTCGTCCAGGAGTTCCAGTAGTAGTCACCAAAGTACACCATCAGGTCACTCCATCAAGTCCGGAGGTAAGCTCTCATCATAACTAACAAAACGAGCCCAAACTTGGCACACCTAGTTCTACTCGTCCAGGAGTTCCAGTAATGGTCACCGAAGTACACCATCAGATCTCTCCATCAAGTCCGGAGGTAAATTCTCATCATAACTAACAAAATGAGCCCAAACTCGGCACATCTAGTTCTACTCGACTAGGAGTTGCAGTAGCAGTCACATATATTCCATTATGATTCATCCGTATTAGCAAAATATGTGAAAAAATAAGCATCAGGTTTTATTTTTTTTACGACTATTTGTGACATTTTGATAAAAAGTAAACACCACTATTTTTTATTGAATATGTCTGCCTACTTATAGTATTTTTAGAAATCTTAATATATGTTGATAATAGAACAAAAATGTACCTAAACATGAGCCGGTATCGTTAATTTTGTAGAAAATGGCTAGGGAAGATCGATCAATATAAAAAACTATTATTTTCAACAAAAAAGTCACCATCATTTGATGAAGAACCATTCTATACGTGGTAGCAATTAGCTATGTTTGATTTGGTTTAGTTTTGTCACAAAATGTACCGAAAAACAGCATAATTTCGCCCGATTTGCAAACGCACCCTTAATGATTCTTCTTTTATTAAATAAGTTATATTTCCGGGGTTAAGCGTTTTTAGATGGATTGTTCCCTATCATTTGCTTAGAATACTTCTACATCTGCAAATAAATTATATTTATTTTAACAATAATAATTTATTCCATAGAATACCATATCAAAGAAAGAAAGGAAAAAACTTATATTTTATAAATACATTATGTAAACTAAGACAAATGACAAAAATAATAAAACATCATAATATATTATTGACTTTTATAAACTTTTGAAAAAAATGTGAATATATGAGACCGTAATCACCTAAAATCTAATCTATTTGAATTTTGTTTTATTAGCTGGTTAAAGTCGATTCAGCATCATCATCAATTCACCTTATATACGGTAGAAAATATTATTTTTTATTAACAATAGAAGAAAAGGTTTATTTTTTTAGTATTAGGTACTTTACAGTAGCATAACACTTGGCATCTTTTTCGAGGAGGAAGTTTTCAACACCTCAAAAATTGAGCTTCTCTTGCCAATAACATTAAAATAAATATATTTGTCTTTAATAATAATAACTCCCAAGTCAACTATCAATAAAGCGAGTTCAATTTCTTTTGTCTCAATTCTTATGCGGAAGTTATATATCATTGTGTTCAAGGATGTTATTATATTTCCACTTAATTGTGACGGAGTGACATTGGGACACTTGACTGAATATGTATTTGTTTCATTTTTAAAATGAGCAAGCTAAAAAATAACTAACAGAATATAAAAACTGAATGAATTATTGTGGAACTTTAATGGCATTCTTTTAATTCTTTCAATGGCATTTAATGAAAGTCGCATATTATCTTTTAGTTAAAGATGTATAATATGAATTGAAATTATTAATCTTTATTTCTTAGACGTTATAAAGTTAAATATAATTTTTAGGGTTCCGTACCCAATGTTACTTGGCTGTCTGTCTGTTTGTCCGTCTGTAAACTAAATGAGTTACAAACTTGAATTTTTGTAGAATCATGACCCAAAAGAGCGTCTCCATAATAATTGCATTAGATACGTATACGGGCTTCGAATATATGATCATGTTCCTCTTTATCGTAATCCCCTGAAATAGCTCACAATCAACCCAGCCGCAATTCTAGAATTCTGCTTTTTTATATTAAATAATCCAGCTTCTCCTTTATATCTCAAGGAACGACTACTCTGGAATTCCTTATACGAAGACATACGAAAAGCGCCAAGCAAATGATTGTTCCAGGGAGTACTGTATATATATATATATATATATATATATATATATATATATATATATATATATATGTGTGTGTGTGTGTGTGTGTGTGTGTGTGTGTGTGTGTGTGTGTGTGTGTGTGTGTACCGCATATTGAGTCAGAAATTCAATACGTGATAAAGGAGCCGAAAATTATTTTTTTCTTATCCCAGCTTTTGGGATGTCATTAGACAATAACAGAACTTATTGAATAGAGTACAAATATATTTTTACTAACGAATATAATTTAGTACTACCTAATAACTAACACTGAAAAAATCATTAACTAATAAAATGTCAAGTTTAATAAGTGGTAATTAATATGAACGGAGCTCTAAAAGAGCGAACGCACTTTGCCGGTATTATTAATTTAAAATTGACACTGGTTTAAAAAATGAGATTCTTCCGATCTTAAGGTAGAGTTAATTCTTATTTTTTCGCATTTTGACGATCGAAATACAACAGTACATTTTTTGGAACAAAACAAAGTGTGTATAACTTAAATTGAAATTTTTAAAAACCCCCGAAAAGATCTCTCTACCGTAGCTAATAAAACAGCTGATGACCTTGAAACGGCTGAACCGATTTTGATAAATCTAAGAACCACAGCTAGAAACCCTACTTTTAAATAAAAAAAACGCATCCAAATCGGTTCACCCGTTTAAGAGCTACGGTGCAACAGACAGACACACAGACAGACAGACAGACATAGCGGTCAAAATTATAACACCCCTCTTTTGCGTCGGGGGTTAAAAAATAAAGTTACATCTAATATCCGTCCCAATGCTAGGCACAGGCATCCTCTTATATCTGAGAAGTTTTTTTTAAACTAAAAATGTTTAAATCTCTTGATATTTAAATTTTTTTATAAGTAATGCACTGAGACTTGAAGAATATTTAATGCATAATCTTGAGACTTTAATTTCTATAACGTAAAAAAATTATGTTGTGTTTTAGTGTTTCCAGCGGGTGTTAAATATACATGTCCATATAATATTATGACTATGAAAATTTAATTAAAATAAAGAAAAACACAAATGCTCGCATCAAAATCATTCTGTAAAAAAGAAATTCAAATGAAATTATATAAAACCGACAGAATAATCAGACTTTATAGTGGTGGTTATTTTATATTTTTTTAACCTTTTCTGTACATCAAGATATTTTTCAAACTTTTTTGAAGATAAATATTCCGGAAACAGCATTTTATTGCTAAAGGCAAATTGCGACGAGCTTCGCCCCTACATGTTTTTCAATGTGCTAATTCTTTCACTTGGGAGTAATAACATTAAATTGTAGAGGTCTGTGCCGCTCACAAATGCTTTTCTCCTAACGAACCGATAATTCAGAGGGAGGACGATGGGATGCATTTTCTTTAGTTACCCTTGGTATCCCAGACAGCGGCTATAACACTACAAGTTTCTATTTTTTGTAGAATATAAAGTGAAATGCTAAAAGTGTAAAAATTCATGGGTTCGCCTTTGTTGTTAACTTGTTTTAGCCAAGTTAACGGTAGCGCACGTAGCGTGTTACTGTAAAACATGTTGTTGACACATCCTAGAATAATGACCTATTAAAACAGAAAAGATTGTTGGTACAATCCGGTCTGACCTAACTATCGACTTCCCGTTTGGTGAGCAAATGTAACTTAATTTAATTTATTAAGAAAAAACGCAAGAATAGATTATAATGAAAAATAAATCAGGTATCAAAATTGGTTTTTATTATCATCGTTCCTTCTTGTGATATGCGGAGATATAATATCAAAATTAGGAATTTTAAATATTATACCCACTACAACAACTTCCAAAATTTCAAGTTATATTTAAATCTTAATATAACTTGAAATTTCACATTCTCTTTCTCTCATAATATGCTCCTAGCAATGTTGTTACCAACGAAATAATAATTCCTAATTATTTTGGCCTTGTAACAACTAGACTGACAAAAGAATGTACGAGCAACAGACATTCCGCTTAATTCCCAACATAAATTATATTATTCATCCTTAACTCAAAGTACCCCTGAGCTGGTTTGTTTAAATTGCTGTAAAAACGGAATATCCTTTCAACAGTCATCACTTAGCGTTAGAATAAAGATGATGATGTCACATCTTAGTCTCTTCTCGTGTTACGTTTGATTCTGTGATCACACCAAGGTCAAGTGTACGCGTCAGGTAAAATAAAGTTGGTATTATTAACAATTGTTTCAATATATTTTAATATTAGAGAGATGTTAGCAGTTAGACAAAAAGGATTTAAAGAAGGCTTTAAAGGGGACTTTCGTAGATACAGTCGCCTCCCTTCACTGGCTACGTTTCGGTGAACTCTTTGGGGAAATCGAGGGTCATGTCTGTGCGATACAAGATGATTAATGCCGGTCAACTATCGGGTCTTCTGAGGCGACTGGAATTTCGCGACGAATCACTACGTACTCAAATTCAGAAGGCAGTGCCCCTCATATCCATTTCATCTGCCTGTTTCTTTCCCTTTCCCACTTTTCCTTGGCCGTTTGGACTCTTCTGTCGTGGGTTTCCATCTGTGCATAAGTAATGTGTGAGTATACATATAAGTCTAACATATATTTTATGTTACTTACGATTGTTGATATAAATATTTATTTGTCCCAAGAAGACGAGAATACTACAATAAGATCCCATAATTTATATGAGATTTTGTATTTCTATGATTTCGAGGAACTGGTTAGCGTCCATTTACATTATGATGAATACTAAGTTGATATTCTGAAACATCTAGCTTTTTTTATAGCACAATGGTGATAAACGAGCACACGGTCCACCTGATGGTAAGTAGTGCTGTGGCCCATAGACATCTACATCTATCCTCGATAAAGAATCAAAATGCAGATGCGTTGTCATCCGTGAGGACTAAGATGGAATGCCTCGTTTCCAGTAAAAGGGGTCACCGGTTCTCTACACTCACCACACGAAACACAGCAGTGTTAAGCTGCTATTTTACGCTGGTATTCTGTGAGAGCGTGGTCTTTCCCGTTCGAGCCAACTCATTCGTGCTACAACTATACTACTAATATAGCTGTAGCATGGCTCTACCGCGTAGACTACGCTTGATAATAATGCAGCAAAACAGATATCATTTGGTCGAATAAACGTGCAGCAGTATAACATTCTAGGACCGTTTACTAGACTATTTTAACTATAACGATTTAAGTAGCGTAATTATGCTATCAACCATACTTCCGCTTGACACGACATCCTGTTCTCGTACTTTCTTTTGTTTAGGATTCTCATCTTAGTTAATAAATGCTTTTATTGAATAATTAAGTAGATAAAGATGAAATTAACGTATGAATTTACGTACTATTATGTAATAAATTAGTTAAAAAATAGTTAGTATTTATTTGATGCCGAAATTAATAAAATAAACATATTTTGGGAGTTGCTTTTGAAATAATATATTTTATAACACAAAGGCACAATTTTTCTTACTTTTTTTTTATTGGCGAACACGTGTTAAATCAGAATTTCAATTCATAAATCTTCCGGTAGTGCTAAAACTGATGATGGATATTTAAGATCCTCGACACTAGTAGATCTCATATGAAGATATTATTGAGACAAGTACTAGACAATACGAGTTTTGAGCCACAACTCATATTCTGGAATAAACTTTTGTATCCGTCGGGAAATCGAGATATATCTTCGCATCGGTATCTTTGAAAGTTAAAAATAAACGTGAACAACCAGTGCGCGTTGCCACGTAACTACGAAATGGTACTTACGTCCCTGCTGGCCGTACTTATAAGAAAGTTTAAACTCATTCAATAACCTATACTTTGAATTTTATAGTACGATAAAATCCATAAAGTGAATATTTGCAAGACTAGAATTGCGAACATTGACTGCAAAAAGACGGTTCACAATTCCACTGGCTGCCGGTTCGATTCAAGCACGGAACAAGTCTTGGTGTGGTCTATAAATGATAAAAATGCTAAAATGGTGTGGCCTGGCCTGGATGTTTATCAATGAGCTATATGATATTTATTTTGCATGTAAAAATGCCACCATGATGCAACAGAAATTCTTAGTGTAACTTTTTTTATAAAAAGGTGTGCGTTTAAGGAGGCTCTAAGCAGTGGATTAGAGGTAATTACTCGTTTAAAAAAAATCACAACAGATAAAATATAATATATAAAAAAATTATATTTGTTTGTTCGTATTTTATGCGCTGCCCTACCGTTCGTCAGAGCTCAGTAAAACTTAGTCAACTTATTGCTTGCACTTGCGCGAAGGTTATAGGCATAATATAATAATCATATAGTAGGTGGCGCGCGTATCGTACCGATAAATATATTTAAAGTTATATAATTATCATTCAATTTCAATGAATGTATTATAATTCCTAATTATACAATATAACTTGAATGAATATACTTTATAGTACACCACAAAACAAACATACAAATAACATAATAAAAAGCAGATTATACACAATTTGGCGGCTTTATCGCTACATAGCGATCTTTTCCAGGCAACCAAAAATATAAAAAGAAAGGTAAGATCGAGATGGGATGGAAATCATAGAGGTTGACGGGATTAGATCTCTTTGGAAGGGGTATAACATTTGCACTCTCCAGGCTTGAGGGAATTTAGAGGAAGAGACATGCATTTAGTAAATAAGTGATAATGGGAGTGATAACATCAAGGAGAGGAACAATGGTATTACGGCTAATGTTGTCGCTACCGACAGCATTTGAGGAGATGGATAATATGATCTTCTTAACATCACATACATTAAACTGACTAAAAACGAACGGAGGATAATTAGGAGTCGGAGTTACAGAAAGAGAACGAAGTGTTTGCAGTTTATGTTCACTGTCGAAAGAGTTAGAAGGAAGAATGTTGATTTAATAGTTCAACATCCACGCTAGGAGGTGAAACATTTAGGGATGTTCTACCAACTCCAACTGTTTTAAGAAACTTCCACACCCTAAATGAGTCGCCGTTCTCGACTGATGTATGGATATGGCGTCGTTGTGCATCTCTACATAATGTGTTGCAGCGATTCCTGATTTTGGCGTATTTCCTTAGGTTTTCCTCTATTTTATTCCTCTTAAGCTATGACAACGTCGCATTATTCTTCAAAATTCGCCTTTTTAGATCATCAGAGAGCCATGGAGCAGGTAAGTGTTTGAGTCTCACATAATGCATTGGCGCATGAACGTCATAAAGCTGAGTGAGTAGGGAACAGAAAAGTTCCACTTTATCGTCAATGCAAGGTGATCTCTCAATCACTCACCAGTCAATATTATGAGCATCTTCACAAAGTTAGTCAATATCCATTCCTCTAAAATTACGTTGCAGAACTAATTTAGGTTTGATTTTAGGATGGCGTAGTTTATACGAAAGGAAAATTAAATCGTTATAAGAGAATGCATTAGCAGGATACTGTCCGTGCTTGAAAACTAGATTTGAAGATGACACCATTATTAAGTCAAGAAGGGAAGGAGTACAGTTAGGAAAGTTATGAGGAGCAGAAAGGGGTAGGTTTTGCATATTACACACCTCGATTATAGACTCAAGTTTTATAGCCCGATTGTCGCCATAAAATTATATTTCCACGTTTATTTCTTCCGCGGCAGCAACGCGCCGGGTAGGTACTAGCTAGTATTAAATAAAATTCCATTTTAATTTGACATGTCTTACCGTACGGTTGATCATAAAGGACACATCATTGTACCATTGATACAGTTATAACTGTATTACTAATACTAATACAGGATACCCTAACTACAACCGCAGAGGACAAGGGTTACATAATGATTTCTTATATTTACGCGAACACTACACGGAATCAAAATTAGTAAAATTAAACGCGATAAAATCCGTAAAAACAGTTTTATTCAATGACAAGGGTTACAATTTGATTATTTGGTGATTGATAAAGTAATCCAAAAATTTCTCTGTTATATAGTTAGTTGTCCTCAGTTAAGAAAATTTCCTTGCGATGTTTTCTTTCACCGTCTATCACTTGATAAATCAACATATCAAATGATTGCCTTTTATTTACTATAAAAGAGACCCCGGGATAGGTCGTGGGTTTCTGGCTTACAATGAAATTTAAGACGGGTCAGAAGTCTAAACGAGACTTTCTAGAACAGTTGTTCCACTCTTTCTAAACTAAAGTTTAGGTCTAAACCCTAAACTAAAACGTCGGCTCGATTCGACTTGCACTTTATATTATTTTATTTCAAGAAGAAAACCGTTTACGTTTTCCTTTCTGAATGGTGAATTCAAATATTGAATAAATTAGATTCGACTTTGCCTGTTAAGGTTAACATGATTACGAAATTTCAAATCTGAATAATTTGATATTCGAATTTTAGCATTTATCGAAGATAATTTTGAAAGGATATAATCTATTTCAAACTTCTTTTTGCCTACGTATACAAACATCGCTCTATATTAAATGTCCTTGCGTAATTAAATCATGTCATTTTCTCTAAAAATAATATAATATATTCTCTATAAGGATATATAAAAATCAATCTATATATGTATAAAAATAATTACTGTCCGTGTTAGGCTCGCTAAAACTCAAAAACGGCTCGACCGATTTTAATAAAAAAAATTGTGTGTTTGAATGGGCCCTAGATGGCTTAGATTCATATTTGGACCCGGTAGGTGGTACTGATGTCGAGATCCAGAAATCACCGGATTGCTAGTAGTATTATAGTCTTTACGGCTGTTGCGTAATAAATTTCACTCCAAATTCACTACGAAATTTATAGAGTGTAGTCTTAATAACTTGCCCAAAGCGACCTATAATGAGATATAAAAATTTAATTTTGGTCCGCAAATATATTTTTTTATTAACTTAGCTACAGAGCCACCTATCGGATCCTAGCATAACTATGAACCATTGTCTTGACAAAATAAATATACTGTGTTTGTTATGTAATCTGAGATTGTGTGAACGTCGTCGCCATAATATCGTAGAATTGGTCATAAGCTGATGAAGTGACGACATGAAAAATGTCATGAAACGCAATCATATCATGATATAGCCAATTATTACTGGCCACATCGTATAAATTTCATTGTTGTCAATTTTTAACTTTCCGCTTTGAAAATTAATAAGTTTCAAAAGAAGTAGTTTCAAGTCCGATTTTGAGAATGCGAGTTTTCATCAGATCTTCACGATTTGAGGTCCTAGGAAGCCGTTCCGACTATTCCCGGCTGGACGTCCGGCCGTGTGTGTGTATGTGTGTGTGTGTGTATATGTATGTAAATAAAATTTTGTCGTACGATATCTTTAGAACGAATCAACCGATCGAGATGAACGACACGGCGTTCGAAAGTGTTCCTTAAGACTTGAGCTGATTAGATTTTCAAGTCAATCGGTTGAGCCGTTTCAAAGATTTTCTAAAAATAAAAACCAAAAATAAAAAAATTAAATAGATTTTCGAGCGTTGCACTCGAAAATAAGCATGAAGTTCCAGGGATGGCCTGCAGGATCAACCGTTTTTTAGATTTTTCCATTATCATTTGGTCATAATATAAATACGAAAGCAACGACAGCAGATTAAGGAGGGATTAACCTCAACGCCGTGAACTTATAAATTATTTAAACATTAGGAATAAAGTGAACTTTTAAAAGTGCGATACGCTAGTCTATATGAATCTATTTTGCGATATTGACCATCCAATGTTTGAATATATTTTATTACGCCGTGTGTTCATTAGGTGTAAGAATATTCTCCATATGGTCCCGTGGGTGTCGTAAGAAGCAAACCAGGAGATGGGCAGCAGCGTTTTCCTTATAACATATAGAAAATTTTAAACTACGATTGCCAACCCGCTTATCAAGCGTGGAAACTATAGCAATAATAAAATTTGGGTAGGCCAGAGTTCATCAGTGAACATTTGATTGGTCGTAATGATGATGATAATGATGATGTGTGTTTAGTTGTTTATATCATCAAACGATCTTTATTCATTGATTTAGTCAAGCCAAACCAATATCTGTTCACCAACAGTGTAATATTTCATGAAGTGCCACCATTTCACGAAATAGTCGATTACTTTATGATGTACATATTTATATATTTATTTTTTAAATATAATGTATTAAAAGTTGTTTTTTATGTTTTGTGTTAAATAGTGTTCTAAATAGTTATACAGTCTGGAAGTAGCCGTAACATCATAAAAACCTGTTGATCCAAAATTGTCCTGACTAAGCTTTTGTTATTAGAATACTCGTAAACACGATATTTGCAAGTAGTCATAATTTTACAATAACATGTTGATCACGAATTGTGCCTATTAAGTTTTTAATATTAGATTACTGAAAACATGTTATGGAGTATAACGTTACAGAAGACGCTGACTCCACTGTATAGTTGTTATTGCTGGTCAAACCAAGGCGTCATACTTTCAGTTAACAGACTTGTTTTGACCATGCTATATAAGCCGTTGCATTTAGAATAAGATTTATTATATAACTCATCGTATTCATGTAATCAATTAGTTAAGGAAGTTAGTATTGCACTGAAATAATTTTAATACATTATTGTAATGTAATAGTAATAAATGTAATTGAAACATATTTAGTTGTATTTTAAAAAGCTTCAGCACCGCTCCCGAAACTTAACTGGCGCAGCCGGTAGGATATCCGCGATTACAGCTGAGTTCAAGTACACTCAAATTGGTCTTGTCAGGCACTGAAGAAATCCTGTCCAAAGAAGAGCAGCTCTACGGGTAGACATGGGAGTGAGCGGAAACCTTTTTACTATCCTGTCTCATCCTAGTTATTTTCTGTGGTTGTTTCTTTTTGGCTCTATATCATAACTTTGAAACTAAAATCGTTGAAAGTTATTTGACTTTGCACAAAACTTGATAAATATTTATTAAGTGAATATTATTATTAAGAAAAATAAAGTGAATTAAATGAAAATAAAGTTATTGTAATTTAAAAAGTGATTGAATTATTGAAATATTTTAATTAAGATAATATTTTATAAACGTTTATTAAATAATATTTTTTTTATAAAAATGGAACAAGAAGGAGTATGTCCCTCTGTTCAAATCATTTCTAAAGATTTATTAAGCTTGATCCCTATGTTTGATGGTGATCAAAGCATTTTGAATTTATATATTAAGAAATGAAAATATATTATAAGAAATTTTAATGGACCGAACAATCCTGTACAAACTACATATGTATTTCATTGCATAACAAGTAGATTGTGCGGTAAAGCTGCAAAGAGATGATATTTCCACTTAGGAAAGTTTAAATTTTTTATTTATACAACATTTTGGTGATCCTAGATCAGAAGAATGCATTGCGATTGAATTAGAAAATTTTAAAATTTAATCTGGTGAATCATATTTAGAATTTTGCAAAAAAATTCAACAACATGCAGCACTCTCTTCTCTAAGGTCAACTTGCTTATTGATGAAGGTGTTAAAGCAGCAAAAATTATTATTTATAAAAAAAAATATTTATAATGAAGACTTAATCCGAATTGTGCGTCTTAAAAATTGTGTTACTTTAGAACGTAGATGCACAGACCGCGGTCCGCGGGCCGCATGCGGCCCGCCGGTCAAATACTGGTGGCCCGCCGACAGCAAAAATAATACTCTCGTACATTCGAAAAATATTGAATTATATTCTAGAATAAAACCAAAAAAAAATATGTTCGAAAAGTAATTTGAATCTCGCGCGCGCGTTCTTAAGTGCGCTTATCGGTGCGCCATGCATGCGTCGGTAACAGCGGTCGGTAAAGTTCGTGCTGATTTCGGTTAAATTCGTTTTCTTGAGGAACCGCCGCGGCCGGTGGCGCGGCGACGACGGCAGCGCGGTGGCGGCTTATCCACGGGTTATATTGTTAGAGCAAGCGAGATAGCAATAGTCTCGAATTCCCGATTGCTCGCGTAGGTAGATACACGAAGCTTCCAGAGTCGGTTTCGTGATTTCTCCAGACAGTTTTCGACTCTAATCGCGCGGTATAAAGCCACGCTAACCGCAGCGACCGACAGTTCGGTTTTAATTTGAGTGAAGTGTCAATAGTTCTAGTGTAGATTTTAACTCGACTAGCCGGTGTCATATATTTTGATCCACATTCAACGTAGATTTCCCGTCAAGTGCCGTGTATAATTGCGTTGTGAAATCGTAAGTAAAACTCTGTTATTAATAAGTGTTTCCTACCTATTTAATCAATTATTTTGGTAATTTAAAAAGGATGGGTAATTTAAGTAGGTACTGTAATTGTTTTTAGATGCTGTGTTAATCCTAGCCAGGATTAGAACGCAACATGGACAAGCCAAGACCTAGTAAAAAACGTAAGGTTAAAGATGAAAATCGGCAGTTTCAAGAAATTTGGACTGAGAAATACTTTTTTGTATGGTCGCATAACAAAGTCGTTTGTTTAATTTGCAAGAATTCTGTTACGATTGCAAAGGAATATAATGTAAAAAGGCACTATGAAACGCAGCATCCTACTTTTACCAAGTTTATAGGCGAATTAAGGAAGCAAAAAATGTTGTCTTTAAAACGGGAGCTTATTGGTCAGCAAGCTATGTTTACAAAACCCATTCAAGATTCAGAAACAGCTACAGAAGTTAGTTATGAAATTTCTCGAATGATAGCAAAGCGAAGTCGCCCCTTCAATGATGGGAATTTTGTAAAAGAATGCATAGAAATTGCCGCTAAGAAAATGTGTCCAGAAGCAGCAAAAAATAAAATTCAACTGAATCGTATGATTATCCAAAGACGAATTATGTCTTTGTCAGGTAATATTGCGGAACAATTAAATGAAAAAACTAAGATCATTGAATTTTTTTCTTTAGCATTCGACGAATTCACTGATATTAGTTCCACAGCTCAACTTCTGATATTCATACGAGGTGTTACTCAAGATTTTGAAGTCTTAAAAGAGTTATTAGGAATGTGTTCATTGAAAGGTCAAACCAGAGGAGTTGATATACTCAATGTACTTTTGGATGAGTGTTCAAAAACTGATTTGGACTTATCAAAATTATCGGGAGTTGCGACTGACGGTGCTCCTTTGATGATTGGTGTCAATTCTGGGCTAGTTACTTTGCTGAAAAAGTATCTGCAAGAAAAAAACATAAACGCTGAAGATCTCATGCAGTTTCACTGCATTATACACCAAAGCCCTCTGTTCTAAAAAATTGAATTTCAAAATGTCATGAAAGTGGTAGTTTCGACTGTAAATTTCATAAAATCACGAGGACTCAATCACAGGCAATTCAAACAATTCCTTGATGACATCGAAAGCGAATATGGAGATTTACTGTATTATACAGAAGTAAGTTGGCTAAGTCGTGGATTGACACTGGAACGATTTCTAAATTTAATAGAATAAATTGGAATATTTCTGGCGGAAAAGTAAAGGGATGTCCCGGAACTTAAAAATCCTGATTGGTTGTGTGATTTGGCTTTTTTAGTTGATATTACAAATCATTTGAATGTCTTGAACACACGGCTTCAAGGCAAAAATCAACTGATATCCCAGCTCTACGCTCATGTATCATCCTTTCAATGCAAGCTGACACTTTTCAGATCGCAATTGAATTCTGGAAATTACAATCATTTTCCGAATTATAAGAAAATGACTGAAAAATTCAACAAAACTGCGATTAATTTCAGTTATGTAGAAAAGCTAGATATTTTGATTCAAACTTTTCAAGACAGATTTTCGAGTTTAAAAGTGAAACCTCTGTTGGACATATTCAGCAATCCTTTCACGATTTCAGTTGAAAATGCGCCAGAGTCAATGCAGTTAGAAATTATCGACATTCAAAACGACCAAGATTTACGCAACAAATTCAACGAAGGAGACTTGCTGAACTTTTACCGCTGCATTGATAAAAATACGTACAAAGAGTTGCGCATAAACGCTCTGAAATGTGCCAGCTTATTTGGTTCTACCTATATATGTGAACAAACCTTTTCAATACTAAATAATAATAAAACAAAAAATCGAAACCGCCTTGCAAATGAAAGTTTGGAAGCAGTTTTACGTGTTGCTACAAGTAAATTTGAGCCAAATATAAAAAAGATTGTAAGCACTATGCAGTGCCACGCTTCAATTTAATAAATTCTTTTTCAATTTTAATACATTATTATCAATTCTTTATTGTCTTTTATTACCTATACTTCTGGCGGCCCGCCATCAGTTCATAATTTGCCCGAGTGGCCCCTAGTCTTAATAAGTCTGTGCATCACTGCTTTAGAAAATACCCTTAGTGTGGTTATGAAAGAAGTTAGTTTTCAGTTTCAATATAATGCTAAAATGAAAATAAAGCTAATAATAAACTTCGCAATCAACGCCGAATAATTGAGAAGGATTTAGATATCCATTGGCATTTAAATCTAACGCTTTTGCAAACAATTTTCACACTCCAGTGAATCATAACTTTAAATTCGGTATCCCACACGGAGCACAAAATAATTTTAAAACTTTTACTACTATGAATGTTAGGTTCGGAAACATAAATCAAAATAATTTATGCGACCAAATGCATTAAATCCACAAAACAATTTTAAATTCGGCGTACCAAACCAACAAGCTTTTAAACCAAACATAAATCCTCAAAATAAATTTAAATTTGGAATACCTCAATAAGGTTATATATACAGCAATTTAATCAACAATTTCGACCAAATTTTAACGCGAATCAACAATTTAAAGTCGGTATATCTCAACTGCAACGTAATCCACCTCAAATTCAAGACAGTGACGTTTCGATGCGAACTGCTAGATCTCTTAGACAAAACATGGTTAAACATAGCGATAGTAATTTATTATATGCATATGATAACGATGAAAATGAAACTTTACAAGATGGTTATTATCAATCCGACTACGAACCAAACTTTTTCTATAACGAAGACTGTGATAACTCTGACGAATTATACACTGAAAACATACAACCTTTTGTTGAACAAAGCGGAAATAATAACGAATGCGATTCTTTTTACAAAGTAGCCTCGGAAGACAATCCCGAGAAATTATACGTTTGAATTGTAACAGAATTAATATTTTTATTCCCAAAATTAATGCACGCTTCATGATCGATACTGGAAGCACTAGAAGTTTTAGTCTCGCTTTAGCCGATAAATATTTTTCCAATTTCAAATTTTATGAACAATTTGAAGTGATTATGACTCACACACGAAGTGTTCATAATGAAGTCATATTTATACCATTATTAAAAACATTTAACAGTTCATTAGAACATAAATTTTACATCTATAATGTTGACGCAAGATACGACGGACTAATTGGCTCTGATTTGTTAAAAATGTTAGAAGCAACTATCGACATCAAAAATCAAATTTTACAAACGCGTAATACACAAATCCCAATAATTTACAGCCCTACATACGAAATAACATTAGAACCTAGAACCGAAACACGAGTTGAAGTTCCAACTGACCTAGACAATGGTGATGCAATCATTTATTACAAAAATTTTGGCAATAATGTACGAATGCCTTGTGCTATAGTCACGTGTATAGGTTTATAGGTTTGCTACAACTATTATTCAGAATGCGTCGCAAGAAAACGTAACGCTTACATTTAATGAACCGATAGTTACGACCAAACTTAATAACAACACATGTAAAATCAACTTTACAACCGATAACGTAATTAATAATAATTATGAAATAAATATATGAACTGCTTAAACAAAATTTATCTTAATTACGATTAGATCATACCAATTAAGAAGAGCGTCAAGCTATCAGAAATCTATGCTATGAATATAGAGACATATTTTATTGCGATCAGTTACCAAGTTATATTTACTAAGTTCAATCAAACCAAAATTACAATTTACACAAACACAAACCAAACCCTTTGCTGAAATATTTATGAATATATTTTATATTGAAAATAAATATTTCTTAACTCTGGTAGACGCATTTAGCAAATTAGGTCAGGTTTTCGAAATATCAAGTCGTTCTAGTCCTGAAGTAGTTCGTGCTTTAATTAAATATTTCTCCTTTTACGGTGTCCCAAATAGGATAAGTGCAGACCCTGGTACTGAGTTTAATAATACCTTACTAAAAGAAACTTTGCAATTTTATAAAATAGACTTACAATGGCTTTAATAGAACGTTTCCATTCTACAAATGGAAATATATCGTATCGCTTAGTATGAACAAAAGATAACAGACGCTGCTAGTGTAATGACATACGCTATCATGTCTTATAATCAAACTATCCATTCAGGTACAGGTTTTCCACATTTAGAAATTGTCTTCGGGCATACTGACTCAAATAGCACTTTTGTAGTTAATTTAATAAACAATATACACAACAATTAGTTCATGATCATATGAAGCGAACGAAATATTTATACAATTATATAACAGATAAATTAATAGAAAACAAAGAAAAGGTAAAAGATAAACGCGGCAGCGAAACATCCTTCGATTTACAAGAAGGTGATACAATATTTATTAAAGGCGTTAATAGGAGACGAAGTAAAGACAAACCACGATACCAAGAAGCGCACGTATCGGGTGAAGTCAATAAGAATACTTGTCCCGTCAAAATTATAAACCGTGATACAAACGTACCTATTAAGGATATCAAACGACCTTCACAGGTACCTCCTCGTGCACCTGACGTTGGTCATCACGACCCACGCCCTT
The DNA here is from genome assembly GCA_029286625.1 of Parnassius orleans. NCBI lineage: Eukaryota > Metazoa > Arthropoda > Insecta > Lepidoptera > Papilionidae > Parnassius > Parnassius orleans. The sequence goes on from JAGSMP010000071.1 coordinate 3,924,703, forward strand.
TAACTTCAAAGGATAAAAAGGATTCTGGTATATTACTTTTAAAAGAAGGTCAAGCTAGCGTAAGTTATGATAAGTGGACTATTATTAAGGTTTTAGATTTGAGTATAATGCATGAGGATTTGGAATTTAATATTAATAGATACGCGAAATTAAATAAACACGTTAATTTTTTTTTTTGGCAAAGAAAATCCAAACATTCAATTCATTGAAATAAAACTCCAAACTGATTTCATAATGAATTCTAGTATTGAAAAATTTTAACAGTTATCACCCTCATTTAAAGTCAAAAGAGGAATTCTGAACCATCTTGGATCTATTACTAAGATTATTACTGGTAACTTAGATTATGAAGATGCTATTAAATATGAAAATATGATTAGTAATTTAAAAACTCGTCAAACTAGACTAGAGAACAAGTTTACCTTAATTTCTGAAATATCTGAATCCCTTGTTAAAATAAATAACACTACTAGAAATAATTTTGTCAAAATTGTTGGAGAGTTATGGGAAATGCGAAAATTTATAAATCGAACCAATAGTGATATAACAATACATAATTTTATAAATATTTACAATTTATTTTAACATAATTTCCAATTACTCTACACTAGATGGAATGAGATCGCAACTTCTGTAACCTTTAGCAAATTAGGATTTTTACACCAATCACTTGTAGATTCTGAGGAATTGTTAAAATTATTAAAATCAATAGAGTTCATTTTAGTATAGATAGAACAATGTATAAAATTAAAGGTGTACTCAAAAAGAAGTCAAATAACATTCGTGTTAGATATACCTATAATAAATAGTAAAAATTATATTTACTATAGAGCTATCCCAATACCTGTTACTACTTCCTTTAATCAAACTGAAATCATTATTCCTAAATATCCCTACCTATTAGTAAAAGTTTCTGAAATCGTCTCGCTCACTCAGCCTTGCAACCAACTCGACGAGGCTATGTTCCTGTGTTACGAAGATGAGTCACAACTTCAAATAGAAGATGCCTGTATCAAGGCTTTAATGAGATTCTCAGATAGTACGAGCTCCTGCCATCCAGTACCAGTCGAAATTAGCTCAGTGAAAATTCAATCATTAGGAAAAGAAAGATGGACAAAGCCGAAAGGATATTTTCAAAAATATGTAATAACGAGATAACAAATGAAAATATAAAAGGTACTTATTCTCTTATTTTGGATAATTACTGCGACGCGAAAATCAATGGAATCACTCTGAAATCAAGACAAACATTTACCAGCAACTTTAAATTCTCAAAACTACCATATATAATATAACAGTTTCTGAGCCTCAGCCGAAGAGGAAAACCATCGACTTGGACACTGATGATTTAACAAATCTTGAACATTTAAATAACCTTTTAAAAATAAAAGTAAAGTAAAAAAGTAAAGTTACAGCCTATATACGTCCCACTGCTGGGCACAGGCCTCCTCTCATTTCTGAGAGGGTTTTAGGGCAAGGAAATGTTCGCCGCGCTGCCCCAATGCGTGTTGGCGACCTTCACATGTCTTCGAAATATAATTTTTTTGATTTCTCAGACATGCAGGTTTCCTCACGATGTTTTCCTTCACCGCCGAGCACGTGGTAAATCAGCACTTAAAATTGCAATTAACAATTTCATTGGTGCCGGCGGGGATCGAACCCGGGTTGCTCGCGTACTGTGTAACTTACAGCGAGCGCTAACCATCTGAGCTACCACGGCTCCTTTTAAAAATAAGTTTAAGTGAAATAAAAGACAACTGTGAAAACTTTATCAATGTAAAAAGTGTTAGCATCGGAACTCTTTTGTTATATTTAATTTTAATTATGTTCATGTGTGTATTTCTAATTTATAAATATAATTTTTTTATAAAATGTTTAATCAAAATAATCAGAGCGAAATTAGTCATCCCTCTGATAATTTTGAACTTAAGGGGGGAGGAGTTATACAGTCTGGAAGTAGCCGTAACATCATAAAAACCTATTGATCCCAAATTGTCCTGACTAAGCTTTTGGTATTAGATTACTCGTAAACACGATATTTGCAAGTAGCCATAACTTTACAATAACATGTTGATCACGAATTGTGCCTATTAAGTTTTTAATAAATGTGTCACGAATAGATTTGTGTCCACAAGACAACAAATATCCTAGATTTTAATTAATTTGTGCTATGTTCTGTTACTCTGGTTCTACTGCGGATATCTTCATTACGAATTTATTACGGATCAATAAGTTAAAGCGGAAATAAGCCATATAGCTCGAAGGACCAATAATAATAAATATGTATTAGATTACTGAAAAAATGTTATGAAGTATAACGTTACAGAAGACGCTGACTCCACTGTATAGTTGTTATTGCTGGTCAAACTAAGGCGTCATATTTTCAGTCTACAGACTTGTTTTGACCATGCCATATAAGCCGTTGCATTTAGAATAAGATTCATTATAGAACTCATCGTAGTCATGTAATCATTTAGTGGAAGTCAGTATTGCACTGAAATAGTTTTAATACATTATTGAAATGTAATAGCACATGAGTAAAGAAATCGTACAGAGGCAAAGCTTCATTCAACCGCGCGAATCGGTTGCACAACTACAAGCACGCGGGGCATGTGTGCGTGACCACTGCCCGATTGTCGCGTACGCGGCGAGACTGGAAAAAACCGGTTCGCTGGCACATCCAGTGGACAACAATCTCAGGGTCAGTGCGACGCACGTTGTTTGTTTTGTTAGTTGCAAGTTTGAATATTTTAATGTAAAAACGTGGTATTATTAATAATGGTTGTTTATTGTACTGTGTTTATGAATAATACTAGAAAAAATAAGAATATATCATACTTTAAATATTCCAAGGAGTAGAACGTAAGTAAATATTTGATTATTACTTTTTCAAGTAAGTACCTTTATTTTATTGTATGATCCTAATTTAAATAAGAAGAGAGTACTACACGGTGTGTTTTTACCTTTTTATTGTTATTACAAGCTTTTACTAAACATTTGTTGGTATGTGGGTGGGTTGGTAACCGTTGGTATGTAGTAGGTATGTGGGTTAAGTTCACATATTGCAAGAGTTGAAATTTTGTATACCGTAATTTCAGTGACAATGCAATAATATGATAGATATTGTTTTGTTTAATTTGTCTTCAACTATTGTGACAACCCTACCAAAATAGGTAACAATTTTGAAAGCTTCTTAGAAGCTTTGCCTCTGTACGGTTTCTTTACTCATGTGGTAATAGTAAAAAATATCATAGAGACATATTTAGTTGTATTTTAAAAAGCTTCAGCACCGCTCCCGAAACTTAACTAAATAGTTAATACTATTTGACTGTGTACTAGTACTTTAATTTGTGGGTTTTAAAACTCGCCTCTGCTATAAAATTTATGACCTCATATGCCAAGCATTTGGCAAAGATCAGCTGCCTTTAATGAGTATTCTTTGTTTACGTCGAGATACATTTTATAGACAGAGGGATACTATCAATTATATTTTTATTTGTTTTTTTTTACAGATGTTAACAATAAAGTTATAATTTGTTTTAAAAATCTAGATACGTATTATGTACACTACTTTCTTATTCATATTAAAAAAACAGCATAAGTTTTACAAATTAGTAATTTCTAAGTTTTATCAGTTAACGATGCTAAAAATCATCCTTCGTTATTTGAATAACAAGTAAGTAGTTACTAGATACCAGCTAGACAATAAAAAAGGGCAAAAAATATTATCTACCACTGAACTAAAAATGTTTAATAAAGACTTAATTCTATTCAGTGCTTATTTAAAATATTTGCTTGCCTGGTGAATATTTTATTACCGGCGGTTTTGTTAAATATTTTTTTATGTCGTGCGAGCAGCTATGCAGGTCCAGCTAAACAAGTGTCACTGGCTATATTTCACTACTAAGCCCCATACATCAGTAGAAAATCACCTTGGCTAATCCCATAGACATTACATCTTTAACACTCCTCTCTAATGCCAGTCTAATATAGGAAATGGTATATCTACATGTATGCGGAGGCTATAGGATCTTTCTGTTCTTTTCCTTAGTCACCTCTTACGCCGACTACGGTACGAGACGGGGTTATTGATTCTCTTACACCGCCAGTTGGCAGCGCCACGGCATATTATATGTACTAAAATGCATAGTACGGATTTTTATAGATTTGACTATTGGGGATGGTATAACCATCTCGTTTACGCCAGACTTATAGTAACCAGGCCGAAGATGGGCAGCAGCGTCAAAGAAGCGAGATGTCTGGTACTGTGATCATCAATCCGCCTGCCAGGCGTGACGTTTAAGCCAAATTCTCCCCACAATTTGAGTGCCCATGTATAGCAGTGCACTTATAGGCTAATGATGATACTTATTACTAGACTTGCATTACTAATACACACGTAAAAAACTAAACTTTACAAGAATCTAAAAACAGACTTCAAGGAAATAGAAAGAATAATAATTTCTGTATTTACATTTCTATAGTTTAGCTTAAATACTTGTTACAAAGATATACAATACGTCATGTACAGAGTAACATAATTTCTACATAATTTAATAGCATCTGCAGTCAGAGTTCTAATTATTCGATATCCATTACGCCTTGCACCGAATTCAGAAGTTATGTATTATCTTTAAAATCTGATTTTACCTTTTTTAAAGTACACGTAATATATATATATATATATATATATTGTATTAAAATATAATTACATTTGAATTGAGAATCTTCAACTTTTATGAAGTCAAGTAATTACGACTAGCTTATAAGTTACGTTCACTAACCCTGTTTTTGTAAAAAAGGAATAAAGGTACAATTTATTTACTACAATATTTTTGTTACAGAATGTGTAACATGTTTTACGGAAGATGAATCTGAAGTAACCAAAGTAAAGTCTGGTAGCTCATTTTATGAAGAATGTAGATGTGATGAACCAGGTCCGACAGGCGTTAATTTGAAATGGTTTGACATAAACGATCAAGAAGTAATAGCATTAGGGTAATGGTCATTAATATATTACAACAACATTGCAACAACTTCAACCATTATTTTTAATAGTTTGTGTATTTTCCTAAAGTTAATAATTTTTATAAGACCAGGTACGAAATCGAATGTATATACGGAATGGATTGATGAAAAAGTATACGGTTTGTATATTTCCAACGTAACCAAATCAATATCTGGTACATATAAGTGCGTGACAAACTTCAATGGACAACAATACACAAAAGTATTTAATATTGAAGCTTACGGTACGATTCATTTAAATTATTAAATAAAATGTTAAATTAACATAAGGAGACATAACATAACAAATTAATTTAAATCACACAGATTTGCCATACTTCGTTAATACAGCAGAAATCCAGTATCTAGTTATTGGAAAAGATGAGTTAGTTATTTGTGAAGCTCGAGGTGAAACTGATCCTTTTATAAGTTGGCATAAGGATAAAGACGGTTTTATTGAGGTAAATTGAAATCTTAAAGAACATATATGTGAATGAAATTGGTCCATTAGTGATCGTTATGGGGATGTGACATAATAAAAGTTTAATATTTCCAGATATCAGACGATGACAAATATGAGTTAGTTTCTTCAAAAGGTCTCATAATTAGAAATGTCACAAAAGAAGATGGAGGAATTTATAAATGCACGGCATCAGACCTGGAAACAGGTGAAGGAATCGACAAAGATATAAAAGTTGAGGTGATTTTAAATATTATTTTAAAGATTATACCTAAGAAGATATATTAGATTATACTTAAATAGACAATTACTGTGTCTACTTTGAAAATTGTTCTTATTATTGCTAGTAAAAAGACATTAAAATATTTTATTCTTAGGTTACGTACATGCCAACTTTAGATGGCCTCATAGCTACACCAGAAGCGACTGTTGTTGTTGGTGAGACGTTAACCATAGAATGTGTTGCAAAGGGAATGCCTCCTCCTGAATATATATGGAGGAAAGTCTCAGAAATGGTAAATAAGTCACAATTTTTGTAAATAAATGTGTATAAATATATATCACTGACAATTATACAAGGATTATAATTTTCAGGAACCCGCAGATGTTAATGTGACTTGGCACCAAATAACAAACACCATTGTATTCGACAGTGTTGTGGCAGAAGACAGAGGTATTTACGAGTGCACAGCTTTTAATGGTGCCGGCAATGCAACTAAAGAAATAACGATTGATGTAAATATTACCAGCATTAAAAATATATAACTTAAATTGTTCAATATATGTTATCAATTCAATAAATTTTGGGGGTTGCTTTAATATCCTGTGGCACGAGAAGGGATGCAAGAGTATCACTCCTACCTTGGCCTTGAAAGTCGCGCGGGGCGTGGAACGGGCCGTCGCCGACTGCCTTGGCCGAGGGCTAGTAGTTCGCACATCGCGTCTCATCTCTCTAATCTCACGCACCGCACGCAAGCACAGACTGACTGCGCTTTATACAAAAATAAAAATGCCCGGCGGGCTTTATGGTTGTGGCAATAACCAAAACCAGAATAAAGACAGTAGCTTCTTTTATTTTCGACGAATTTTTGCAATTGTAAGAAATAATAATAAAAATTATAAAAGTAATCGAAAATGCCAAAAATATATAAGAGTAAGTAATTTTTAAAGGGTAGTAGGTAATACTGATTATTGCGTACTGAAATACTAAGTGTTGGTTAATTATTTAAGATTACCATTAACTGTCGTACATATTTTGTTTTAGTTTTAATATTCCCCATCTGTAAAGATATTTAATAAAAGTTGATTTAAAATTGAACGTATCATTCACTACCTAAATACATAAGTTTACATTATATAACATATACCTACTTTGTATCTACTTTGGCATAAGTCTATAATATTCCATTTCGGTTCGGTATCAACCCTAGCGTTACACGCTCCGGCTCAAGGTCACCGGCGCTTGAACTTTCACGTACAGGAGTATCACCGCTGTGCCTGAGGCTTACTGTTACAAAGGGCGGACTTGTAGTTGTAGGCATTATTTACTAATCTTCTAGGTTGATTTATAACCTCTTAACCTCAAAACTTAAAAAAATAATCTTGAAAACTATATATTTCCACGTAAAAAGCCACTAGAAGGTGCATCAGAGCATTATTGTACATTGATTAAGATCAAAATCACAATTAAATTGTACCACAGGATACTAGAAATAACACAAATATGGAAATAAATGAGGTGTGTCTAAACAAAGAACGGCAAGTGCGCGGAAATTTTCAGATTCAGATCCTCCAACTTTGGGAGAAGTTTACATGCATCAGTAGGCGGGCAATAAGTTGTTATTAATCATTACAAGGATACTTATTAAAAGCTCATGTTATTAAAATTTATTATAAAATAATGTAACCATTTTGACCGCACGATATTTTTATTGAACCTTATTAACCTTACTTACTTACAAGCGAATATCTTTGTTTTTAGGTATTGGTTCCACCTGAAATTACACAATTTAACAATATTACAATAATAGAAGGTGAAACCCCACAAATAATATGTAAAGCAATAGGAAGACCCAGGCCGAAAGTTTCAATGACATTTGAAGGTGATGCATCGGATGATAACAAAGGGTATATTTCGTTTATTAACTTTATTTATTAACCCTTCAAATAAGTACTCGCCCAAAGGATTACAAAGAACGCACTTAATATTTTATGGCATTTTTACCAGTCAGGCTTATCAATAATATTTATTTATATACATAAGTTTTAAACTATAAAGCATAAAATTGAAGTAAACGTTTTGATAAGCATAATTTGCTTACTAATTTTTTTTATCATCCCCTATAGAATATACTGGCACATATGGAATACAAGTGATTTTGAAACTAAATTTCAATTATCATTTAGTCAAGTCAAGAGGTCACATCAGGGATCTTATATTTGTAACGCAAGTAATGAAGGTAATTGTTAATTTTAACTTATAATATACCTTTATTCATGGAACAGGTTTGATAATAAATATTTTTTTACTATACAGTGGATTTTGCAACCAAAGAGATGTATATGTCAGTATTACACAAACCATATTTGAACTCACCCACGGAAAGTTTATGGGGCTGGAATGGAAAAATTGTAAATTTAACCTGTGAGAACGAAAGTAATCCACCTTCTCAAATTTATTGGAGGTATTTGAATTTTTTGTATATTTGAGGTAAATTAAATATTCTAATGATTTCACTTGTAAGAGCAAAACTTTATAGGTATCAAGGGAATGATATATCAACAGCAGAGCAAGTGTTAATTAATAACATGTTAGAAGAAAAAGTTAACAATACATCAGAATACTTTATGCCGTTACTTATTGACAAGCCATCTCTGTATGGAATCTACGAATGCGTAGTAAGAAATGATTACGGAGAAGACACAAAAACTATTACCCTGCGAGAAGGATTTGCCCCACCTTCCATTAAAAATGTGAGTTTAGTGTAATCTTTCTACGAAAATACATACATACTTACAATAAGAAAATTATTTTAAAATATAATATATTCTTTGTTTTACCATACATTTCTTTTAACCTAATACACTTCCCATAATTTTTGTACAGAGCTAGTACAGAGCTTTTAAATCTTAAACAATTCATTCCTTTTTAAATATTCATCCACCATCGTCTATTATTCTAAGTATTAATTGGTAATTATTTTATTAAAATCCTTGCTGCGAGCAGGTGAAAAGTGTTTTATTTGTTTACGGTTTTGATTTAAATGAATCCATGTGCTGGTGATGATTTGCTTAGCAATGACAATTAACTACACTCAGAGCATTGATCTCACAAGCAGCTGCTTTTCACTTTGTCCACTCTTCGTGGTGCTGTCACATATCAGCAAATCTGCCACTTTTTATCATCATAAAACAAAATGTCCAACATTGTTTATGAAGAGGCCCTTTGATACAATAACATGATATTTTTTAGGATTCCGTATTAAAATAGTCCATACGAAACCTTTTTGACGTATTTGGTCTAATAATATACATTGTGTCATGGCCGTCTTAATCACTGATTATTGACGAGCTATTGACTGCAAATTAATCAGAATTGTAGAACTTATTTGCCTGTGCTATGGTATTTTTGTGAAAGAATTTGATGTAAATAAGGTCATTATTTAAAATGGCTGGCTTTAAAGATGCAAAATACATGTTTTATCTATATTTTTGTTGCATTACTTTAAGGCCGAAAAATTTCAAAAGTATTATCCCTCCTTATCATCGAAGTTTTCAATACAAAAAAAAAATATTTCGTTCAGTCCTTTTACGTATCACCTTATTGCATATTTTTAAGTTACCTATTAAGTTTTAAAATATATTATTGTACGAAACTCATGTTTATGGAGTCATCCATGAAATTGCATGAAGTGTACGAAAACCATCGGTATTTGTGATGAAATTACACCTAATAAGTATAAATATAATATTATCGATATTATTTTTATTTGAGTAGTAATAAAGTTAAAATAAGCCCATAGTAATAAAGCTTCAAACCGAGTAAACCACACAAGTAAAGAATAAACAATGTTTTTAATATTCGTTACTTTGTAAAACTCTTGAACCTGCTATAAATAATTACCAAATTTTTAGGTCACTATACTTGAAATAACTTCAACATCGACAACCTTCGCTATCGAGGGACCTAATGAAGTAAATGGTCCGCCTGTAATTGGTTTTACGGCTGAATACGACGAATCAAACAACTACGATATCACCGACATTCATATCAATAGAACTTGGTCGATAGATAGACCGTACAAAGTGGACAAATTGAAACCAAATACAACGTATTATATCAAGTTTGCAGCTGTAAACGACGTCGGTGCGGGGCCGTGGAGTGAAAGTTTGGAATTTATTACCCTGGAGACGTAAGTTTTAATAAATTTATGTACTGAACTTTGCACCTACCTTTTACTTATAACTACACACTAAGTGGAATTTGATTCATATGAACTTTTTATTACAGAGTTAAAACGGTAATAATAATATGTAATTAATATAAAAATAAAATAATTATCATCTTAGTATATAGTCTGTAAGAGGTGCTCTAAAAAGTATTCTCCCTGCAGCGTGAAATGCCTATGTTCAACAGTAGACTTTAACGAACTAATGACGAATAGACTGAGAAAGTAAATGATGTAACAAAAGCGAGGATTTCATAAAGTTTATCTGATTATAAAATCTATGTAAGGTTAATTATCAAACCAAGAAATATAGTAACTGCTTCATATCCGATTATCAAATCAGACTACGTGCTACTTAGGCACGTGCCGAACAGACGGTTCTCCAGCCGAACTACCGCCGGAATCCGCTTCTAAAGCAAAGACCTAGAAATCTAAAAAGTCCTCCAAACTACACTGCGTAGTTTTCTGACATTCATAAGCGGAAGCAAGTCAACCGCCGCACGCAGCTTAAAAACGCAGCTAATAATTGTTCATTCAAAGAACACTACGGCGTTTACTCGACGTTGATCATTCTGCTGCGGCTTCTATGCGACTTTGAGTAACATAAATTTTGACCTGCGCACTGCACTCTGTTTTATTTTTCTATTACTTGTAAAACAAGCGCTGTAAGAACAGCTATCTTTGTGAGATCTTTGCAAGAGATTATTCGAATCTTATGTTTATGTTATGTCTTTACAAATTTTTAAATAAATAATAAAATTAGATCAAATTCATTTTAGAGCACTTCACACTTACACTTATCATATGACCATAACCAGCAAATAATATCTTGCTAGTCGATTTTTATGACAACAACATTCTAAATATCCTAAGAAATCAATTGGGTAAAATGCGTATTTAAAATTCGCGTTTAGTACGTACCTATCGCGGTGATGTACTAAGACAGCATTTTCATGTGGTAAATACTAATAAGCACCTAGAAGTGCTACTCCAAATCGTCTCCGAGAGTAACAGATTTCATTGGTCTCCGCCGTCGGCATACCGCTCTTGTCTTTCCACTTCGTTACGCATTTAAATGCAATATGAAACCTCATCTCATATAATATGTCAACCTTGAGTTACGTGTTAGCTTAGAGTTTCTATTACTTAATGCATGAAATATTCATAAAATGCTAAAAATTAGTTTGAAAATTTAAACACGTTTATTGTATGAACATTATGCTACTTCTGTTTCTAATTGCTTAATGGAGATGCTATAAATAATTTTAGATATGAGAAGCACACGATATAAGTGCTAGACGCCAGTATGAGCGCAAAAAAAAAAAAATAATGACTCGTCTCATCGCCGTGAAAAATTGATGACTCTAAAAACCGGGCTTAGAGTCAAATGAAGTGTCAGAAATTAAAAATGATGTTTGTGTACGACTGTGACTAGGATTCGAATCGAGATGAGCACTTTACTATCAGGTTCTCGGAGATTACGCTAACATGATTCAATTAAAAGCTTAGCAGTATAGTCATACTTTGCTGTTATGACTATTGTTCCAATCTGCAGCTAAATGAAGTCGTTTACAAAACAGAAATTACTTAAATACAATTTATCTCGATGTAATTAGAAATGAGATACGCATGCACGCTATTAGCTTTAATTGAATTAATTAAATGAAATGTTTGCAAGGTTCCGTTTATAAAATTCTATATTAACTTCTTGTTTTATATTGAAGTTCTTATTGCTTCTTAATATTATAATAAAATAATAAAATTTTCTAACATTTTTTCTTTTATAATTCTGTTTATAACTAATAATATTACTGCAGAGATGATATTACAGTTTAGTATTAGGCCAGTGCGGCTACTCCTATAAGGTTCTATGTGTTACAGAATTGCGAGAAAAATATCGCGCTGTGAAATATCGCAGTGCGGACATGGCCTTAGGTAGTATTTTATGCGATCGAATGTCATAGCTTTATTAAAACAAAATATTTTCATAAGATAAATTAGGTGACCTTTGTAGGGGCTGGTTACAGATATCATTTTGCTCTGTATAAATTAATAAGTGAGATTGTTAAAGCGTAAACTTTTATTGTAATTTGTTAAAGAAAATTGAGATTAAAATTTCACTTTGTATTTTTGTAGACCTGTTACATTATTATACGAAATATATTTTTTGTGAATAAGGGTCACAATCGAGCACGCAGTCCACCTGATTGTAAATGGATGCTGTGACTCATAGACATCTACATCTATCCTCGATTAAGAATTAAAATGCAGATGCGTTGCCCAACTGAGGATTAGGATGGAATCCCTCGTTTCTCTAAACTCACGAATCATACGAAACACAGCAGCATTAAGTACACTTATTACTCATACCCCACTACCATACCACACTATTATCAAATAATAAAGATTTATCTTGTCTATCTTCTATGTAAACCTTGACCAACCTCCTAAGAGATTATTTATGTACTATTACATATTTCTTATAGATCTGCTCCCGACCCTCCAGAATGGGATGTAGAATCAGAATCTTTAATAGCGGCAAGTAACAAGCAAGTTCTTAGCTGGAAGATTCCTGAATATACTGAAGAGCCGATAGATTACTATGCTTTACGTTATTGTCCGGTAAATATATTTTTTTTTTGTAAAGTTAAAGGAAAAGTAACATCCTGCCTTCAGAAATCATAGAAGGCCTGCAATAATTTCTTAATAGGTTTTCAGAGCAGGAAACACTACGCCTCGCTTTCATAATGAGTGCTTGCGGACTTTGCAAGTCCTTGAATATTTTTATTTTCGCATACATGCAGGTTTCACAGGCACGTTGGCTTGTTGGCACTTAAAATTGCAATTAATAACTTGATCGGTGCCGATAAGAATCGGACTCGAAAGACGAAATTTATAGTTATATGTTATTATTTTTAACTATTTTGTAAAGTGGTGTTTATCTGGGGTGATATAAAAAATGAAGATTGAATTAAATTTGTGAGCATGAAATATAAGCAGTTGCTTAAGTAATTTTTTTCTTAAAATGATTAATTGTAATATTTCATAAAAAAAGGACATTGAGAACCATGGGCAAACTTCTTTTTATTATACATTTCTTTCAAAAGAAGAAAATATTCTCAAATAAATATTATTCGCTGATATCAATAACCGTATTCCATTTTCATAATCCTAATAGATGTTATTGACATGTATCATAATAATAGAATTCAACTTTATCAAGGTCATTTTTTATATTTTTCTAGATGATGAATAGTATAGTCCAAGATGATTTATGCCAAGAAGAAATTATCAAATCCACTGAATTTCAATTAACAGATTTTCAGTATAACACAACATACTCTTTAGAATTATTTGCACACAACCCTCAAGGCAATTCATCTGCTTCACGTCTTTATGTTATAATGCCAGGTAGGTATTAAAATTTTTGTTATATTTTAGCTTTATAATTAATCCAAACTTTAGTTATTAGGTCCTTACATATGAAATTAGCGTTTTGTCGTACTGACCACTTTGATCTGAAATATCTCCTCTTTGTTTAAGAATTCCAAATTTAAATTTATAAATTCATTTGGCTGGTAAATTTGAGTTTTGAAAACAGTCATTCATTTGTTTCTTCCTCATTATTTTATTCTTTGGCGTCCCTTATTACCGCACAATGGAAAACATGAAATATCGGTATATTTACGCGTACGAGTTCTACCGTGGCACCAGTGCTGCAGAAACAGCTCGAAGGATTAATGATGTGTAAGGCGCTGGTGTCACAAAAGAAAGCATGGTACGTTGTTGGTTTTAACGTTTTCGTTCTGGAAATTTCGACCTTCAGAACCAACCCCGTGGACGGCCGGAGACCAAAGTGTAAAATGAAAAATTAAAGGCTATTGTGGAAGCGGATCTATCACAAAGCACTTCAGATATAGCTGCAGGCTTCGGGATAAGTGATAAAACTGTATTAATCCACTTGAAGCAAATCGGGAAAGTAAAAAAACGATGGGTACCTCATGAATTGAGTGAATCGAACTTGCAAACACGCGTCGAGTGCTGTGTTACTTTGCTCAACCGACACAATAATGAAGGGATTTTAAATCGAATCATTATTTGTGATGAAAAGTGGATACTGTAGGATAATCGGAAGCGCTCGTCGCAATGGCTGAACCCTGGAGACCCAGCCAAATCCTGCCTTAAACGAAAATTGAGTCAGAAAAAGTTACTTGTGAGTGTTTGGTAGACTAGCGCCGATGTCGTTCACTACAGCTTTCTAAAATCTGGCCTAACGACTACGGCAGATATCTATTGTCAGCAACTGCAAACCATGAAGGAAGAACTAGCTGCTAAACAACCGAGATTGGTCAATCGCTCTAGGCTACTGCTGCTTCACGACAACGCAAGACCACACACTGCACAACAAACAACCACTAGGTTAGATGGGCTACAATTGGAATGTCTGCGACATCCACCGTACTCCCCGGACCTTGCTCCAATAGATTACCATTTTTTTTCGGAATTTGCACAACTTCTTACAAGGAAAAAATTCAACTCCGATGCGGCAGTTCAAACCGCCTTCAAAGAGTTTATTGATTCTCGCCCCCACGGTTTTTTTAGTAAAGGGATCAATGAACTACCTATGAGATGGCAAAAGTGCATAGATAACAACGGTGCATACTGTGATTAATTAAATATATTTTACAAAAAAATTGACTTTATATTCCTCCCGTACAAAACGCCAATTTCATATGTAAGGACCTAATATAAGGCACCTTAAGATAGAAAAGATTTTAATCATATTATAATTAATGAGCCAGTTTGAAGAACTGACAACCGATGGGGAAGAGAGATTCTCGAGTGGCAGCCCCGTACCGGCAAGCGGATTGTGTCGGCAGCCCCCCACTAGATGGAGTGGCAACCTGCTAAGAGATGCAGAAAGTTGATGGATGCATCGAGCTACCTTACACTTTGCTTAACGCTTATATGGCCTTGCCCGTTTAGCTTACTGATCCTTTGGGTTGTATCGGTTACTCTGGTTCTACTGCTAATGTTCTCATTTCTAAGTCTATGTCACAGGGAAACTCAGAACGTAGCTCGATAAGCGACCTTAAGCTTCCATATACGGCTAACACTGAAGAACCACGTCTCAAATCCATATTATGTTATCTCTCTCAACACGTATCATAAACGTATAATCCCTGTAAAATAATTAAAAAAAAATTATGTTTTGATTTTCTAGCGAAAGATTTATCACCGATGTTGTCAGCTGGTGCTGTTATAGGTTTATCAGTAGTAGTGGTCTTCGTTTGTTTATTGCTGCTCGATTTACTATTCCTGCTTTGGCGGCGGCAAGGAATTATTGCAAAGTGCTGTTATAAGAAAAAGAATAAGAGAAAAGAAGATAGTCTTAGATCACGGTAAGCGTTTGTTGTTAATTGTTTCGTTTAGTTTGATGTGATGTTTTTGATACAAAAAGACAAGTGACTATTTCCAACCAACTTCAAAAAGGAGGAGGTACTCAATTCGACTGTATGTTTTTTATGTGTGTTACCTCATAGCTTCTTTCTCGGTGAACCGATTTCGACGTTTCTCTTTTTATTTGAAAGCTGGTGCTTTTCATGTGGACCTATATAAATTTGATCACGGTCTGACCAGTAGTTTTTGAGTTATCCTTAATAATTTATATTGAAGTCGGTTGTACAAAATTTTAATTTTTCCACTGGTTTATAAACAGTTTAACATGACATGTTTAACTATACTTGAATATATAAAATAGTAAACTTTTTAAGGTGTCATTATTGAAATGCCTTGAAATGCAGAGGCATTTCTATAATGACATAACTATTGACTTTTCTTTAATTTTCCGTATTGATCACTAATAAAAAACGTTTTCCGGTTTAACTGTGTACCTAGCAATTATGTATTTATGCCCGACTTCAGAAAAGAGGAGATTCTCAATTTATTATAGAATACAAAAGAAAATAATAATTTTATTCAATATAGATTACAAGAATACATATTGAAAGTCATTTAAGTTACCACTGGTTCGGAAAAACCCTTTGAACTGGGAAGAACCAGCAAGAAACCCAGCAGGATTTAAATAAAGCATAATTTACAATATTATATTTTACACAATTAGTATGAAAACATTTAGAAACAGCATGGTAGCGATCACCTCATTCCCAGGGATTATTCGACTGTATGTTTTATTTTTTTTACTAATGAGCCATATCTAATCACCTTAGGCGTTACCTTGAGCTTATGATATTCCTGAGTCTACTCAAAATGGTCAAAAAATTTAAATTTCTATTAAAAGTAAAAACCGGCTTCAAGAAACTAAAAAGAATAAAATAAATTCTGAATTCGGAGGCATTAATTCTTCGATAAACTATCTTAGCACCGCCATCACAACATATTATAATTTCCTTCCTTCCTGACACCGCCAACTTCCTGACTGCGGACTGCTACTAAAAATTTCTAGTCAGAAAACCAAAAACTGATTTTGTCCCGACCCAGGATTCGAACCCAGGACTTAATGAGATTATCAACCGCGTTTACGACTACTAGGACCAACGAGACAGTCAGTTGAAACTGAAAAAAATATAATTAAATCGCAACTTTTCAATGATGATGACACTCTGTGACCATCTGCGTAACAAATAAGTACACCTAAGTCTTAACTAATTGCATTAATTTCTAAAGTGTATTACTAAGAGATACATAAATTATAATTTTTATTTAAAGGGATAAAAAGGGTCTCCTTAAAAGCGGCGAATCGACTTCAGGTGAAAGTATGAAGAGACCGAGCAATGGACATAAGGAATACGAATACGACAAAACCACTGGAGTCATTATTGGAAAACATTCAGCAGTTTGAATACCTACTTCATACGACGTTTACCGAAACGTACGAAACGGGCACATAAATACCTATGATAAAATAGTTTTAAATTTCGATTTAAGTCCTAGATTACGTGAAGACCAAATTGATTACATTCTTGTAAAATTAAGTAAAACTTTAGTTATATCTCTTTTTTTACTTTAGTAGCATATTAATAAGGAATGTATTCTGCGAATTAAACAATATTTATATATTATTTATGCGTCACAAAGACATTTATCAACTGTTTTTATATTCAAAGGTGATAAGTTAAATAACATATTATAATCATTCTTATTTTTTTTTAATTAGAAAAATGTAACTAACGGACTTATTGCTATGTGGCATTCTCTGTCAATAAACCCTAGGTGTTAAAGATAAATGTTGGTACGTGCAAATATCAGAATGACAACTATCAGTCCTGAGACGGTCTACCGTCGAGAGGTCGAGATTCTTAAATTTATGACTTATTTAATACATTATAATAGTGTGTAATACTGCTTGAATAATTTGAATATAAATGTTATATTATATAAACTATTATACACATAATACACAAACACATTTTTAAACACAAACACATTGATTAAAAAATAGTTTTTATATTTTGCTGTAGTAATTTCACTGTAACTAAATGATTGAGGTCTGAATACCTGTAACTTAACCTGAGTTAAAAACCTATTACATATCAGGCATCGAGCGATCCACAGCATTTTTATAGGAAGTTATAAAATAACAATAAATTAATTTTTATAATTTATAATAACACATTTTCATATTAATTTATGCACAATTAAATGTAAATACAAATAGTATTAGAAAAAGCACAAATAGATTTTTTACAAATTTAATGTAATTTTAAACCTCTTAGACTTATGTTGTGTTGTTTATATTGTTATGCGTAACTTACTATTAATTATTATATTTTTATTTATCGTTCACCAAAGATTTTCATTGTGTTTTTATAATTTATATACAGAATTATAGTTTTTAAATGTGTTTTATTTAAAAAAACAAGATTTCGTACCCGTAAATTCCAATAAGTTCTTTGAAGGGATAATGTCCTCTCGTGTCCTCCTTCTCAATTTTGGTTACTTAAATCAACGGAGAGTAGCCTTCTGGGCAGAACAGGATTTAAAGTGCATGAGTGCGTCCGCAAGCACAGATGCACTCTCTATTCCTCACTCTCATAGTCCGATGGGACGGCGATCCAATATGACTGGAGAGAGATCAGATGCAATACCAACGGCTTCACGTGTTTTTGAGGCACGGGTGAAAACCACCGCCCATTCCTTGACAGATAAAATCGCGGTATATCGAGAAAACTGATTTTAGCCCGATTTGAACCCGGGGCAACATGATCTGCAGTCACACTTACGACCACGCTAGACCAATAAGGCATTTGAAATGTATTATAGAGGTGATGACCAACTCAAATTGTATTATCTCACATAGGGCGTAACAATGATGTGTTGCAAACCTTTTGGAAAGCTGCCAAAAACTAAAGGAAGCTAATTAAATACGAATACTACATCTGTACATTACCATTACAGCCTACCAAAAGTTCACTGCTGAACATATATTACCTCCCCCATATATTACCTCATAGGAAGGATATTTGCCATAGTTGCCACGCTTATCAATTGTGACATCAGTAGGTACATATTTGTATATTATGCTGCATTCCACGTTGTCGAAAAACACGCCATTTTTGTCATAATAAAGCCACTGTCTACATCAGGTCTAGGAATATACTTCATTGTATAAAATAAAATCTCTTATGAATACACATTTTTTATATTAGTGAAGTGACAAACGAAAACACAGTCCGTCTGATGGTAAGGGGCTACTGTAGTCCATGGATATAAGTAACACAAGCATTTCTTAACATTTTAAGGTATTTTTTGTAAAATAACAATGATTAAATTAAATTACTATGATCGGTGAATGCAAGTGGAACAGGACCATGTTTTGTGGCATTTCTAAGGGGAGACCGATGTTAAGTGATGGACTTGTAAAGAGTCAAAAAGGTGGGCCAAATGAAAATTTCGAGATAAAAGTACAATGAAAAATATTTTCACATCCAAATAATATTATGACTGTTAGATTTTTTATAGAATAAGGGTGACAACCGATCACACATTCCATCTGATGGTAATTGGATACTTTGATATGTCATGACTCTCATGACAAATACATATATCCTTGATTAAGAATGAAATGCAGGTGAACCTTATAACCCCTATAAACTAGGTGCGAATCGTTACCAGTAAGAAGGGTCTTCGGTTCATTCGAAACACAGCTGCTATGTTTCGGAGGTAGAGCAAACATTCCCATTATTTTTATGGAACACTATTTTATTTAAGTGGCTGCCTCGATTGGCTTTGCAGTAGCACCCTGTCAATCCAATTTTGCAAGACGAAGTACTATTACTTAAACCATTTAAAGATAGGTAAGTGAGTGGTATCCAGACGAAAAGGAGTCCTATCACTTAGTAGTTTTAAGTTATAAATGGAAAATACCACTACTGATTTACCACGTGCTTGACGGTAAAGGAAAACATCGTGAGGAAACCTGCATGACTGAGTATTAAAAAAAATATTTCGAAAACATGTGCAGTCCGCCAATACGCATTAAGGCAGCGCGGCGAACACTTTCTTCGCCTTAATTTCTCTCAGAAATGAGAGGAGGTCTGGGCCCAGCTGTTGAATGCGTAAAGGCTGTATTTTAAGTTAAGTAAATAAGTTTCGTCTAACTCAAGTTATACCGGATTACTGGTAATTACTATTTGAGAAATTTCTTTTATTATTTTATCTTTAAAGTGTAGAGGTGACGATTTTAAAAATATATTTTATTTTTATTTTACACACTAACAAGAATCAACAACAATAAAAGTAGAATAATCTGCAAAATTAATTAGGGCTTCTAATCTTTAAGTTTTATCGAGTTTGATCAGAAATACATTCTTTTCTTCCAGAATATCATTAAACGTAAATAATAAGCAATTAAAAAAATATTTAGCTAAATTTGTTCAATTGGCAGATAATTTGCTCAATCAGGTCAATTTCTCATTATTTTGTTAAATGTGTATCATTTTAAAACTATATACTTCATTAAATTTTTCAAACTAATCGATAAATTTTATAAGAAAAATTATTTATTTGAAGGAACTGAAGATCTTAATGAAGTATTTTGTTGTCAGACCTATCATTACGGTTTGTTTCAATGTGTACCTTCACTAAGAAAATTCTATCGGGAGAATTGTGCCTTTCATTGCTATAACAAGAGCAATCATTACGGGTGTCCCGGAAGGGAGATATTATAAACTGAACGTGTCTCGTATACTAATATGAAATGCTATAAATCCTGACGTATCAGATTGTAAAGAAAGACTTAGGTCATGTCAAACTTAGGATATTTATACATATTATTTATAAAATATTCGGTACAAATCGAATACACCGCAATCGACTGCACCTAGTTGTAATCTAGGTGTAACCGCACTTTTTTTTCTAGCCGTCACATATTATATATACATACATACATACACACACATATATATATCTATAGATATATAAAATTTAATTTTATATATATTATTTTAATTTATAATCATTTCTTTTTCACTAATTCCTTCATTGAGTCTATCAAAGTGCACTGCTGAACATAGTCCCCTTAATCCCTATAAATTGTCTCATAAGAGGTTATTTGTCATAGTTGACACAGATTTTGTTAGTTAGTGTTGACAAAAATTTAAAAATTACACCAATATTTACCTTTATACGTCCCACTTCTGCTCCTCTAGTTTTAAAGAGCGTAATGGAGCAATTAGTTCGCGGCGATACTCCACTGCGTGTTGGTTTGTCGCAGATATGCAGGTTTCCTTACGATGTTTTCCTTCAACACTGAGCACGTGGTAAATCAGCACTTAAAATTGTAATTAAAAATTTCATTGATGCGGTTGGAGATCGAACTCGGGTTGGCCACGTACTATTAAAATTACGACGAACGCTTTGCCCCTGAGCTATGTAATTAAGAAATAAACTAAGAGAAAACACAAAAGCATTAACGTTAATTGGTGCACTAAAATGCACTTACCAAGAGCTTTTATTCGCAAAGTGCTAAGCATTCCAGTGTTGGTGTTTTTTTTGTTTTGATACATATGTTTGAAACTGGCAGTTAAGCTATATAGGTAAAATTACTCGTTCTAGTCGGCAAATCAGAGATTACGATACTAATCGCTAGATACTGTAAAACTTCCAGCAGCGACAGTAATGCCTACCTGGTCGAGCTTGTCAACTTCTTTAAATTAACGGGTATGCCTTCGCATAAGCTGCAGCTAAAAGTTGGCATCTCAGTTCTGCTGATGATCTGTAACCTTGATGCACCAAGATTGTGCAACAGCACCAGATACAGAGCTGGAGAGAAATATTATACAGGCTATTTTATCAGAATGAACAATGAATTCTATCTCAATTCTGAATGAATCATCTAAAGAAGATTGTCTTTTGATTCTCTGCTAAAAGTTTTAAAATTTACTATGCCTTTTACAAGTCCGAGGGTCAGACTTTTAATGTGGCGAGTTTTCATTTAGACACGCCGTGCCTTTTTTATGGTAAGCTGTATGTTGTTTGTTCGAGAGTATTGAGCGCCCAAAACTTGCTCGTAGAAGATGTGTATAGTAAAGATGAAATAGGCTCTGCTTTTTCGACCTCAAAAAGCTAGTATCTTTCTACAACCACAAGACGAAACAGAGATCAACCTGTGTGTGGCAACCCTAGTGGCAACGTAAGAGGAGCCATCAGGATTGCCACCACCATTTATTGCCACTAGGGTTGCCACCCGTTTTTAAAAGTAAACTGTTTGCGTTATTTTGAGTACACGTACTTTATAATTTACTAGCGATCCGCTCCGAATTTATAGGGAGAATTTCTGGATCTCGACAACATCGCTAAATACCGGGTGCAATTGCGAATCTAAACCATCCACGCACTCAAACACTCACAAAAAATTTCATCAAAATCAGCCGTTTGGGTGGAGTTCAGTGAAAAATACACGTACAGAAGAATTATTAATATAAAAATGAGAATAATAACATATTATACTATAACAATAAAGTAAGTGAAATTACTTTATTTTAACGTATTTTGATAAAACAACTACACATAAAATGATGATGTTGTCGCATACATTAACAGTGATCTTAGCATATCATTTGAAGAAATTTCCTTCCATATGCATATTGCCTTCTTTAAAAGATAGATAAAGATATTGTTATTTTAGATATGTTTCATTATTCTGCTGTTAGCACAGATTAAAATTATGCTTACGCTTTTTGGATGTTAGAGACTATATTGAGTTCATAGATTCACTAGATACTTTGCTTGTAAAAATAGACGATGTTAATAATCTTGTAGGAGATAATAACATCAATATTGGTGAATCTCAAAAAGACAATCATAAGCGCAGCAGTTCAATCCGCGACAACTGATCATAAGACTGTAGCAATTTTGCTCGTAAAAAATATTTTGTACAGATCATAATGGAATTACAACTGATCTTGCTTAAATGATTTTTTATTCTGTTTACTTTACAGAATATCCGATTATTGCCTTATATAAATTTATTAATATAATAAATATTAATGAATTTATAGTATTGTTCAGTCTTTACAACATGTCTTAGACGATAATAATAGTAAGAAGATTGTTTTGTCTAGTCGTAAAAATAACATAATACACGGTATTATGTTCTTTTTACGACTGTATTGGTCATGGACTCTTACTTCGTATGAAGCATACAGTAATAATAATTATGTAACATTCATTATTACACAATAATAATGAATACTACAGAATTACATTCATTCTTATTTAAAGAATGAATGTAATTCTGTAGCAATATTTAAAGAATGAACAGAGACAGGAAATGTTACTATATAACACTATGAAGTCTTGTTCACCAAAATTCAATTTAACTTTTACGCGGGGATAAACACAACTCCAGGTAAAATGCAACTAAATAAGAATTTGTTCTATTTAGCTCGCAAAAAGTGGAACTATATTTGAAATTGAAACATTCTCATTTTATCCACACAAGTAACATACTACACCACTTACATATTACATACTAGTAAATAATCTTTTTTTAATATAAAAATAAATTATAATTGACAAATGTCGCTTAAAAAAAAGATTTTCTACCGCAAAGTTTTTGCATGGAACATCGTAACACCAAAGTCTTTTCAAGTATTCAAAAATAATACTGGTTTATTAATTGGCTGCAGATAAGTTTCTGATAATTTGGATTACATATTCGTTTAGTGCGGGAAGCGTTTACACCAAGTTTTCCACGAGGAACAGTAAAATTTCGAGAAAATTGGGTCAAATTAAGTAAAATATGGCTAAATCCTACACAATAATATTTATCACGAACTCCACAAATTATATAAAAAAATGCGTGAGTGTCGTGGAACACTGAGTTGGAACGTAGTTCCTTACGTAGTATATTATTATTGATAATCGTATTATATTATTGATTAACAAATACAAATGAATGAATTACTAGGGTCTATTAAAATGAAGCGTCATTTAAAATAATATTTCTTTCATGGCAAGATAAGAAAAAGTGCGAGGAAGATGGATATTATTCCATCTCGCTCGCACTATAGAAAGGGTCGAGACGGAAAAATCCATAGATTTAGTATATAGATTGGCAATGTAAAAGAGAAAGGGCATAGCATATGCTTACGTTAGAACGAGATAGAATGGCTAGACCATACACGTACACACTATAAGCCTATATCAGGCTGACATCATTCGTTAACGAAACAAATCCCGCTTATTTTCGCGATATCTTTGATTTTGAAGTAATAATAAGTATTCAAAATGTGTGATTAAATATGGTGACGTGTGCAATATCTGAATGCAGTTCGTCGAGAAAATAAAATCCACAAAATTATACATTTCACACGTAAGTACAATTAAAATATTTAGCACTCTAAATGAAATATTTTAGAACTAGTACAAATGTTTTATACACAAATGGATAGGGTAAAATATCGAATTTTATTACGATAATGCTCTAAATGCGTAAAAATTATATTAAAAATAATAACAAATACGTGAATTCCCGCTATTTCTGATCTAATTTTTGTAGAGATTGACAATATCAATATCATCTTATCGATAATATGTTTCTAACAGGCAAAGGCATATCTTTGGGTGCAGCCTCTTTACCTTCGTAATTTTTTTAATTTTCTATTTTTAATTTTTAGGGTTTCGTAGCCAAATGGCATTATAGTAAATACTTTACTGAGATAATTTAAACTCTTATAATGTTTCAGATTTCCAAAAAATATTGAGGTTAAACAAAAATGGTTAAAAATAATAAATAGAGAAGACTGGTGGTAGCAAGCACTTAGTAAAGCTGCGGTCTGGTTCAACACCCGCATAATTTATGCCCGTGCGTAGTTCCTTGTTATATATTTTACTGTACATATGTTTATTTCGTTTACGCATGTTCAAATGAGTACAACTTGTTGTCGTCATCCTTGATGTATATTTTTTAATAAAACGATAGTAACAAAGGAACTTACAGTATCACTTGATGGTAAAAAGCTACTGCAGTACATGGTCACCACAGTCAGCTTCAAACAAAGAAAGCTACAAATGTGTTTCCACTCCTAAGGACTAAGCTAAAATGCCTTACAGTTAATAAATATACAGGTTCTCTATACACAACAGGCCGGAACGCAGCGGTGTAAGCACTGCTGTTTATTTCTGTTTATCCCTCTCAAGACGTTTATGAGATAGGTATTCGTTCTGAACGAGTTTTTCGAAAACATATGAAAGGAAAAATAGTAAACGAAAATATGTTTCGAAAATTAGTAAACGAATACCTTGTGTCCTACAAAAAAAAATTTTAACATACTTGACATACATATTATGTATGATTCGCCAGCAATATCAAACCATAAACACTTAAGTATTAAATTAATAATCGAAATTTATTTCATTATTAGATTGAAGTATGAAGCAAAATTGCAAAATACCTCTAAGGAGAGCTTACGACATTTTTACAATAAATTAATTATTTTTGGTGGAAAATAAAAAACACAAACTTTTTGTTTGTAGTTTTATTTTTATGCCCTCAAAAAATAAAAATGTTCATTTTATGACACGGACACAGCACTTTGTATCGATAAATTGAAGTTGATGAATGGCGTAGCACTATTCGTCTCGCACACATGCACATTTTACTCACACCGGTACATTTCGTTTTTGGTCTCGCCCTAATCACTCTATCGCCAATCTAATGTATACTATATCTATGGAAAAATCTTAAACTTCTTGTCGCCTAGCCCTCATCCGCCAAATTCGTACCGTGCGATAAGGAACTTCGTTTCAAAAAACAAGTTATGTTTTTTTTTAAAGAAACAGCACAGATTAACGTAGTTACACCAAAAAAATGTTCGCATTTTGGAAAATCTGACGTGATATTTTGGAGGGGGGAGGGGGGTGAGAGGGTTGAACCAGGGGAAGAGGGTATAAAATTGCCAAAATCACCTCACGTAATTAATCGATGCCTCCTAACCCGGAAAAGTCCAAATTGCAGAACCATGATGAGTCTAAAAAAATATGTGCAATTTGCTACTCGAAAGAAATAAATAACTTTTAAAATTCTCACGAACTACCACAAGTATAGGTTTCCTTTATTTCTCCAAATCAAATTAGCAGTAGCATGACTGTTCAAGTTTCCCATGATATTTATAGTAAGGTTATCAATAAAAGCTTTTGATTTTAAATAAAATTTCCCAGATAATATCGTCGTAAGTGTAGTGGTTAAATTTTTAAATCAGATTCCACAACGTGTATTGCTGTACAAGATAATCATAAGAACGTGAGATAACTCGCATAAATCCTATCCCAATGTATGTAAATTCAAATACACTCAATAATCCTTACTTCACATTTCCAAAGAACCGACGTAGCGGTTTAAAAGAAAAAATCGACTAATGATGTTCTCACTCCGTTGAACTCGACAGGTTACACCATGGCGACATCTCAGGTAGTGAAGTTACGTAATTACAGGGGAATTCAATCATGGATATGATCTTTTCAAATGATGACCCCGTAGGCTCTTGTGCAATAAGATTGAAACTAAACCCGGATGAAGTATTGAAATGTGGGGCTTATCATCTAGGCATTGAGTAATATCACTTTGTTTTGTTTAATTTGAAATTTTGGCACACTTATAAGCAATTTCAAAATTGATACATATTAAAATTACTAAGGACTTTAATGCCATTGAGTAAGCCAAGTGAGCTAAAACACCGATATAACGAAATATACATAAGTAAACGAAAACATAAAAGGAGCATATTAGATTAATATTAAAAAATAAAAACATTGTACCTGTAGTTTCACAAACCACAATCAGCTAGTGATTCTATACAGTTTACATAACAGAGGCTTTGATAGAAATACAACCTAACGGTTAATTAATTTAATACTATGATAAAATTATTGGGATTTGACTCAATCGAGAATAATTATATTGCATTCATTAACATACCATCTAATTACATAGAATAATTAACAAATAATCCTGACTTTTATTAAACTTGGTTTCTTTACAGGCCTGTTATATACCAAGATTTCATAGCTATCAAAATATGAGCTTCTTCTTCGTCAGCTCATAAAAATTCACTGCTGATATGGTATATCAAATGAATTTTCGAAATATTCAAATTTCGAAATTTTCGTTGTATGGAGTATTTCCCTTAATCTTCACGCTTGGCAAATGGATTGGAGACCGCAGTTTGCTAGTCTGGGTATTTTATATCTAACATAAATGTGATGTCATAGCGCCATCCATCGAAAGTCATGAGATAATTCAGACATTAACCATAGTCGCCAATTACGAGGCCCATGGGATGAAATGGGGGGATGGATTCTATTACGATAATATCACACATCAAATAAACAATAAAATAACTGCTAATTCCACTCAAATTAACCTCCTCAGGATAAAAACCCACAATAAAAATGAATGGTAAATAAGATACTCGTAGTAACCCGTACAGTAAATCCTTTGGCATAAAGATCTATTATTCGATTTTAAGATTTTTTTTTATAGGAGAGGGGGCAAACGAGCATACGGCTCACCTGATGGTAAGTGACTACCGCCGCCCATGAACAACTGCAACACCAACGGAATTGCAGGTGCGTTGCCGGCCGTTTAAAAAGGAGTAAGCTCTTTTCTTGAAGGTCCCTAAGTCGTATCGGTCCGGGAAAATCGCCGATGTTAAATTATTCCACAGAGAGGTCGTACGCGGAAGAAAACTCCTAGTGAAACGTACAGTGGTGGACAGCCAAGCATCCAGATGGTGTGGATAGTATCGGGAGTTTTGCCGCGATGTGAGTTCGTGAAATTTGGCGGCTGAGATTAATCCGAACAATTCCTCAGAGCACTCCCCGTGGTAAATGCGAAAGAAAATGCAAAGGGATGCAACATCTCTTCGCAGCGCCAGAGAATCAAGCCGATCTAAATATACAATCCGATTTAAATATACAAATGAATAATTTAATATGTAATAATTTAAATTTGACATATAATTGTGATAATAATGACAAATTTCATTTAATTGACACAATAATTTAATAAAAAGTTTTGGACAAAAGATAGGTATTACCTATCCAAATATAATTTAAGACTGGTAGCAAATGTGCTATCTTATTATTTACTTTTAACTCAGCCAAGTTTTGGCTACCAAGACTGCTTTTATTGAGCATGATAATCATTTGACATTTAATTTGAATCAGTTCCAACTAATTTAAATTAGTAAATGCGACAATAGAGGCAATCTCTAGCAATAATAAGAGTTTAATTAATTTTGAATGCAGCCCACAAATAAGTAATAAAATTGTTTACACTGGTGCATCAAAATATACAAGGCATGATGGGCAAAGAATTGAAGTTGAATTGTTTTAAATAGTAACAATATACATATCCTTTGTATTACTGAACATTGGCTAAAGGATTATAATTTCATGTTTAATTTCAGAAATCACCAGGTGGTCAGTTCCTTCAATAGAGAAAAAGTTTACGTGGTGGCTCCTTAATATTAGCAGATAAATCATTATTATATAAAGAACGTAAGGATATTGTGAGCCTCTGTTGAGCGAACTGTAGAAATGGCTTGTGTCGAGCTCGAGCACCTCATTGTTGTAAGTGTTTACAGACCCCATGTGCTACTTATGACTATTTTCAAAGAATTGTGGAAGAAGTTTTGCTCAACTTAGTAAACAGAACAAGTCTGTTGTAATATGTGGAGACTTTAACATCAATCTCCTTGAAACTTCTTCCATTAGTATTAAGTTTAGATCATTGTTTAAATCGTATAATCTTGTTAATTTATTCTTAGAACCAACACGTATTGCTGGGCCTAGTGGAACCTGTATAGATAATATTTTACAGATATTAAGCCTTGCATAAATCAATTATTCAAAATTTAAGTTCAGATCACTGTGACAGTTGGTATCATTACATACATACACAAAAACAGAAAAATAAGAAAGTTGTGTTTGTTCCAATAAATGACCATCGCTTGGAGAGGTTTAGAAGTAATATAATAAAAGACTTCATCACTTTCATTTAAAAATAGTGCTAATTATTTGTATGGTATGTTATTTAAAATTATAACTTGTGAATTTAGTAGAATATTTACTTAAAACTTTCTTTAACAGTCGCAAATCATTTAATGAATGGAAGGACAGTAGGAATTTATAAAAGTAGGCGAAAGTTATATAAGCTTTATAATGAAAGATCATATAATACTAGTGTTATATTTAGAGATTATGTCACAACATATTCTAAAATATTTAAAAAGTGTGCTACACAGCTAAGGCTTTACATTTAAGTAACAAAATTAAAACTGCATCCAACAAAATTAAAATGACCTGGAGAATAATAAATAGTGAAACGGGCAAGGTCAAACCGCGCAACTCGGATTTTCAATTGAATATTAACAACAGTTTAACTCGATCTGATCAAGAAGTTGCTATGGCTTTTGAGAAACATTTTACTGATGTTCCTTTTTTGACAACAAAATCATTAAATTCTTCTCCTACTGTCGCCGAATCATTGCTTAAACAAAATGTAAAGGCTTGTTCAAATACTTTTAAATTCCATAGAGTATTGCCAAAAGATATCGTTAAATATTTTAAAACAATTGATGTTAAGAAAACGGCAGACTTATGGGGATTTCCGTTAAAGTTATTTTATCTATAATAGATATAATAGCACTTATCTAGCCACTATATTTAATACAAGCGTCGAATCTGGTGTGTTTCTGATTTAATGAAAATAGTAAAGTCATACCTTTATTTAAATCTGGTAGTACATTAGACCCCGCCAATTTTAGACCGATTTACTACAACATTTAGTAAAATTTTTGAAAAATAATTTTACATCAGATCTTAAGTTTTTTAATATTAATAAATTACATAAAAATCAATTCGGTTTTACAAGGGTCGCTCGACAACTGACGCTGGAGTTGAGCTTATTAAACATATTTTGTGCATGGGAGAATTCGGAGGATGCTTTGGTATATTTTGTGACCTTTCAAGGCCTTCGACTGTGTTCACCATGAGACATTAATCAGGAAGCTACAGTACTATGGTGTCGAAACAGCGCTTAAACTTATTATTTCATATTTAAGTAATAGAATGCAGAAAGTTGTTATCAATGGTAAAAGTTCTTCCGGGTCACCTGTACTAATGGTGTCCCTCAGGGCTCGATTCTCGCCCATTCCTATTTCTGGTATATACATGACTTACCTTCCTTGTAGGATAATCATGATATAGTATTATTTGCTGATGATACTTCTTGATTTTTAAACTTAAACGTCAATCATTTAAATGTGACGAAGTGAATAATGCTATATCAAAATTAGTATTGGTTTAACGTTAATAATCTACATTTAAATTGAAATAAAACTAAATGTATTAAATTTACAACAACGAATGTTAAAATCTGGGTACCAATGTGTTTTTAAATGGGGAAGAACTGAGCCCTGTTGAATCCACTGTTTTTCTTGGCATCACTCTCGACGCAAAGCTTCAGTGGGGCCCCCATATATCCAAACTAGCAAGCAGACTAAGTTCTGCAGTCTATGCTGTAAAAAAGATTAGAGGTCTCACTAGTGTCGAGACAGCTAGATTAGTTTATTTCAGTTATTTCCATAGCATAATGTCTTATGGATTTTGCTATGGGAAATGGTGCTGATTCAGAAACTTTTTTTTTTTACAGAAGAGGGCCATTACAGCTATTTACAACCTAAAACCGAGAGAGTCTCTTAGAGATAAATTTAAAGAAATAAATATATTAACTTTGGCCTCTCAGTATATTTACGAAAATTTAATGTATGTTCACAAAACAAAGGTAATTTTAGTAAAAAGTAATATACATTCTGTAAACACTAGGAACAAACACAAGCTAGTGATACCAGTTTCTCGACTCCACAGAGTCAGTAATTTATTGGGGCAATGTATACGCTATTACAACAAGGTCCCGGAAAGTGTACAGGCTCTCTCTATTACCAAGTTTAAATGTTTTATTGTTGAAACTGTATAAAAGGGTTATTATAGTACAAATGAATATATGATTGATAATAACCCTGAATGAGGTGGTCGCTAAGCAGTTTCTAAAATAAATTTTGTACAATAGTTTGTACAACCATTAATGTAAAATTTACTTAAAAAGTCCCGCTGGGTTTCTTGCTGGTTCTTCCAGGACAGAGGTTTTTTTCGAACCAGTGGTAAGTAAAATGACTTTCAATAAGAATTACATGTAATCTATATTGAATAAAAATTATTCTATTCTATTCTATTCTATCGGTAAGAACCCGGTCGTCGACGATTCGAGCCGCTCTGCGCTGGAAGCGGTCAAATGGAAGGAGCTGGCACTGGGGAGCCCCAGCCCAGAGATGGGAACAGTATTCCATGTGAGGCCTTGTAAAGTTGCAGGCGGTCTGTCGGCTCAGCAGAGCTCAGCTTGCTCAGCAGAGCGGGACAGTATGAAATACTGTCGCCAAGCTTTTTAGAGGCCAATTTAGCCTTCTCTTCCAAGTGACCACGAAACTCTACGTCACTCGATATGTCGACGCCGAGGATTCCAATACTGGCTGAGGCAACAAACTCCAATACTGGCCTTGAAACTGAAGAGATACGACAAGGGGGTACTTTTTAGGGGTAAACGCGCAAACTTGTGTCTTCTGAGGATTAAACTGGACTAGATTTAGTCGCCCCCAATCCGATACTTTGTTCAGCAAAGACTCGACTTCCGACACAAGTTTGTTCCGGTACTCGGCGACGTTTTCCCGAGAAATATTGGCACGGCCGGTGTATAGAGTATCACCAGTGCTGTCATCCGCATAGCAATGAACGTTACCGATTTGCAACGTATCATTGATATGCAGAAGAAACAGCGTTGATGATAGCACGCAGCCTTGTGGAACACCAGCGTTAATAGGCTTGTAATCGGAGCATGCACCGTCTACGACCTTGATGCTCCGATCAGCCAAAAAACTGGTGATCCAATTGCACAATTTCTCGGGAAACCCATAAGAAGGAAGCTTCGAAAGAAGCGTTTTGTGCCAAACCCGATCGAAGGTCTTCGCAATGTCCAAACTAACGGCCAATGCCTCCCCCTTGAACTCTACTGCCTCCGCCCTTCTATGAGTCAGGTAGACCAGAAGATCACCTGCTTATCGACCCCGACAAAACCGTATTGGCGGTCACTAATCAGCTGGTGATCCACAAGGTACCGCATGAGCTGGCAGTTTATAACGGACTCCATTACTTTGGAGAACAAGGAGGTGATGGCGATTGGCCTGTTGTTAGACGGGTCTGAGCGGTCGCCTTTTTTAGGGATCGGGTGGACAAAAGCCGTCTTCCATGTTTTCGGGACTACGCCTAGGGAGTAGGAGTACCGGAAAAGACGCGTTAGAACCGGTACCAACTCTGGAGCACACGTCCTCACAATTGGGGGTATTCCGTCAGGCCCACTCGACTTGTGGATGTCGAGGGAGAGAAGTGCTTTGCGAACCGAGCGCTGTGTGAACCGCACATCCGGCATGGAGCACTCACACCGCGGGATGGTCGGCGGTGTGTTCTCCCCGTCATCGAGAGTCATAGAAAGAGCCTAACAGATCGGCTTTCTTCTTTGCAGCATGGGCCAGTGAGTCGTCCTCCCTGTGTAGAGACGGAAGATATGGCTGACAGAAGTTCCCTTGGACAGCCTTGACGAGAGACCAGAATGTACGGATTCCCGAAGGATGGCGAACTAGTTTCTCGCCAATTCTGCCTATATGCTCTGACTTTGCCTGGGCAATTACTCTTTTGAAGGACCTGGAAGCGGAATTATACTTCTTTTTAAAGGCGCTGGTGTTTACATACCGGGACGTTGATGCCTCAGCCCAGGCCCGGTAGCACTCCTGCTTGTAGCGTGATGCTATTTTAAAGGAGCGACTAAACCATGGCTGAGATCTGCCTCCGATGGGCACCACAGAGGAAGGAATAAAAACTTCCATACCCTGAAGTACCACATCAGCAACAGAATTAGCAACAAAGTTGGGATCGTCCGGCGAGAAACAAACCCGCCCACAACGGTAGGATGCAAAGAAAGACCGCATCCCATCCCAATCAGCCGACCTATAGTGTCAAACATGGCGGCACCCTTCAGAAAGCAACCGCGATTTCACCTGAGTGGCACCACACTCCGGACTAGACAATGGTCCGAGGAGCCAAGAGGGGCATCGACGGAGACCTGATATCTGTCCGGATGAGAGGTTTGCAGAAGGTCCAACAGGGAAGGTACATGATCCTCCACATCTGGAATCCGCGTAGGCGTAGTAACCAGTTGTGTCAGACCATATGCCAAGGCAAAATCATGAACAGATCTCCCCGCATGATCGGTTAAACGTGAACAGAGCCATTCGGCGTGGTGGGCGTTAAAATCGCCAAGAATCACGATCTCTGCGGATGGGACCTGTTGTAGCAAGGAATCTGTAGCCATTTGGACGTGGTCGATGAATCGGTCTGTTTCGGCATTACCGCTATGGGTGACCCATTTCATTCCATGAGTCATGTTATATAGCTAAACAATAAGTTAGTACTTCTTATTGTTTTAAGATTACGTAATCTAGTACAAGAAAAATAAAATAATAATCTTAATGTACGCCTTCAATTGTTGTTAGATATTTCTTTATTAATCATTGTAGTAACAACATTAACTTACTTCAAAATTCTTCGATAGAGAAAATATTAGTTGGAGATTGTAACTTTAAATGGAGTTTCGCAGCTGAATAGTAAACATATTATTTTAATGTTAACAATAGCGTAAAGAGGAATTAACGCCTAACTCCTAAATCAATACAGCGGCTATAAGCTCAAATCATTCCAGGTCGAAGATTCAGAGATTATATGCGTTGTGCAAGTCTTAAGCGAGAGCGGAGTACTACAAACCATACACTTTTTTATATAGATATTCAGCCACTAATATGTGTTGTTCAATTTTAAGATATCCATAATTGTAAGCATCAGGGTAAGAGCGAAATACCCTAACACGAGTATATAAAATTACTCTCTAGGGTTGTTTTACCACTAACTTATGAAAAATATTATATTATTAAAAAAAATTTTTACAATTCGTCTAATTCCTGAAACTATGAATTATTCAACGGAAAAATTTAGAATATATATATTTTAAGTGTTTTAAGTATTTCCATAATAGTTATTTATTTATTCACTCTTTATAATGTACAACACTGATTACAAAGGACTTATAACTTTTAGTACTTTTCAACCCAATCAGCCAGTATGAGACAAATATTGTAATAGGTGAGAATTGAAGTAACCAAAAAAAAAAGAAAATTAAAAAAACCGGTAACACGACAAAAGTGTTACGTACACGTACAAAACATTATTGCCAAAGATAGATAAAAGAAATATTCAAAACATAATATACATAGAAATATACATATAGAACATAAAGATACCTGAACTTTATCAAAAAAATGAATGAAATCTTCATAAAATAGTTATGTCAAATGTTAAATAAAGTAACTGAAATGTATCTTTAAACTAAAGAACAAGTACTATAATCGTATAAAATTGAAAAGAGAATAAGCAATATTCTAAAGTTGCGCCTCTATTTGAGAGTAAACCATTTAAGGTGATAGCAATATTGGAAAAATTTTCATATCTGTGATCCTAAATAAAGGAATATGATTAAGGGAGTTTTTCTTTAATTCTTGGTCTACCCTTTTATTATTATTATTATTTTATAGTTATTTATTAGTTTTTCAAACTCCCTTAGTTTTGGCGGAAAGTTGACCGGCGGCGAATTGCTGCTCGCGTATTATTGTTTAAATCATGGTTTGAAGTCGATTTTTATATTAAAAGTGGAGCGATTTTGTGTATTAAATGTTTGCGCATGTGAATTATTAGTGGAAACGGTGAAACAATAGTGCTCCGATTGTGATGTGAATCTCAAGATAAGGTATCTGTCTGCTTAGGCGCTGTAATGTTGAAGGTTTTTAATAAATAGGAGACGTGTTGTTGCTACTAGAACTTTAATTATACTGCTCACTAAACCTAAGAGTACATGTATTTCTTACACTACTAGTAGGGTAGAGGCACATACACCACACCTCCCCCGATACTTAAAAAAAAAGAAATGTTCTCCATTTACTTTTTTAACATTTTATTTTCTTGATACATATGATAAAACATTGATTTATATATCATATGAACCCTGAATCTTATTATATAATAATAAATTTAATATTGAAGTTTAAAATAAAATACAATGTTACTTAGGCATTAAATTTATATAATTTCTAAATTGAGTAAAATAAAGTAGTTAAACAAAATATAAAATTAATTTTATATAAAAAAGAGAATATAACCTCATGATCATGATCAGGTTATACATATTATTAAGTCAGTCCAGGACACGAATGCGATTTTATTTCGTACGTCATTAAACCTGCCGTATTTTTGGTATTAACCAACGTTACAACAACATGTTAACATGAATTTATCACATATCATACCATATAATACCATACCTATATTAATATTTTTAATATTTATTTTCTCTCGAGATTTATTATTTGAACTATAGTTCCTCTTTTAATGTATAGGTACATACTTCTCTTTTTTTTAAATCCCCAGTTCTATATTTTCACGGGTTCACGGCCGTGTCTTTATTTTTATATTTATTTATTTATTTTTATATAAGGAGCGCTCGGATCACTCCCCACATTTTAAAAATTTTCTTTAATTCTTGGTCTACCCTTTTATTATTATTATTATTTTATAGTTATTTATTAGTTTTTCACACTATATAACCTTCAAGATCAAGTATATAGGTGGGCGACAATAATAATGCGTTTTGCATTTAGCTTGACATTATATTATCTGTACTTTTTATCCCTTCCGAAACCTTGATGTCTACGAAAAGTTCTCATTGACTTTTTAGCATTTCCATAATACTCGGTTGCGCACCCGACTATCACTGAAATATTCAGTGATAGTCGGGATCTTAAAGATAAAGATCTTAAAGATAAAGGTCTTGTGCTTTACCTATTAACATTCCAACATTTTTTTCATTGCTGAAATAAGTTAATTTTTCAATTTATTTTAATTTACTCTAACCAATTTGTATAAAACAGTCACTGAATTTAATTTTATCAGTCAAATCTCTCAATAAATTATAAAATCCTTGCCATTCAACACAAAACTTTAAGTATCTTAACCCGTCTCATCACATTAGTAAAATAAAAGAAAAAACTTGCCAAGGAATTTTTACAAGTATTTTAAATAGGCTATATGATCTACCTAAATGATCATATAATATTAAAATATTCTAAACTCTAAACGCAAGAGTACATGTATTTCTTACACTACTAGTAGGGTAGAGGCACATACACTACAGCGCCTTGAGATACTATCGCTAACTGTCTGCTAGCTCAAGTTGCCGTCAAAATCTCCCAAAACTACGCAATATCATCAACCACAAATCAACATATTGTGAAGCGGTGTATTATAAAGGATTATTATCTATTGAGACTGAAAATGCCGAATGAAATGAAGACATGGCTTAAAGGACAAGCATCCAAGCTAAAAATCTTAATAAAAAAAGAATATGACTAAGCGATGACCTCCAACAGAAAAGAATAGAAAATAATTTTTTTTAGAATAGAATAGAACAGAATATTTTTATTTACATGAAATTCTGACCCTTTTTACTGGATAAGAGGCATTCCATCTTAGTCCTAAAGGCTGAAAACGTCGTTTGCGAATCAAAATGCAGATGCATTTTGATTCGCAAACTAGGATAGATGTAGATGTCTATGGGCCACAGCAACCACTTACCATCAGGTGGACTGTGTGCTCGCTTGTTACGCTTATCCTATAAAAAAAATTCTTATTGAAAATCATTTATTCACTATTTTATCACTATTTCGAAAAAACCTCTGTCCTGGGAGGAACCTACAAGAAACCCTACGGATTGCCAAAGAATTTACCTATTTATTATCAAAATGGTAGGAAATACAAATTAAATTATTCGCTTGATACATAGGGCACCGCTTTTTAATTTCTTCCCCTTTGGTATAAATTTTCAATATCAGACCCACTCAACATTATCTTAGTAATTACCAGGTTGTGGGTTTTCATATAATTAAATAATATTCCTTTCAATATCATCTTTCACTTTTCAAATTAATATCTGTATAATTAGTATTTTAAGTATATTTGATAGATAATTAAATTCATAATTATTTCATAATTAATAACGGCCATATACCTTAGAGCAAATATCCCTTATAAAATAATTTTAGCTTCTCCATCTCTGTATTCTGCCTCATTGGAGTTTCTGTTTCTGGAAATCGATATCAAAGGTGTAAAGGCAATTCTTGGGGTAGTATACTGTCCACCTGGTGTTAATTTTTTTAACGCTCTTGAAAGCGCTCTCGCTACCATTTTATCTGAGTACATACATTGTATAAGGATGGGTGATTTCAATACTGATTTGTTGAGAAATTCTTCTCGTTCTCAAAAATTTCGGTCAGTCATAGAGTCAATCGATCTCCCCATTCTCCCTTTAGAGACAACTCACCACAACATTGACACTGATGACTCATGGATTGATCATATTATCACGGCTTCTCCCGATTATGTCATTAAGCACGGACAACTATCGGCTCCTGCTTTTTCGCGACATGACCCTATTTATACATCATATAAGCTAATTTCTCCTAATCCCGTTGTACTATATATTCGTAATTTCTCTAGAATGAATTTTGATAAACTTAAATGTGATGGCTATCGTATTGACTTAACCTCTTCATTTAAATCTTCTTTTGACGATAAAGTTTCCATCCTTAATAATATAGTTCTTAGTCTTTACAACAATCATGCTCCCAAACATCAGGTTAGAGTGAAGCGTCCACCAGCCCCGTGGATGACTAAGGCCGTAAGGTTGGCAATGACCAAGTGAGATCGAGCATTAGTGAAATTTAAGAAGCATCGTACACAGGAGAGCTGGGATTGCTACAAATTGTTAAGAAAAGATGCAATCAGTTGGTACGAAATGCTAAACGCCGTTATATCCATAGTAATATTAAAAAAAACTCTTCGATCGCTGATGTGTGGGAATTTCTTAAAACACTAGGTATGAGGAAGGCCGTTACATCTGACCGTGATTCATCAATCACTCTGGATGAAATAAATCATCACATTATTTCTACTTCTCCTTTGGATCCCAAAGTTCGTTCTACAATAATAGCTTCCATTCAATCCATGCCTTCTACTCCTATTTCTTTTTTTCACTTCTTACCAGTGATTAAAGATGAGATCCAGAAATCAGTGTTAGATATTAAATCCAAGCCTGTGGGTTGCGATTATGTTAGTAAGGTTATGGTATCCATGATCCTTGAGTGCCTTTTGCATGCAATCACACATATCATAAACTATTCCCTTGACTCAGGCCAATATCCTACTGAGTGGAAAAAACATTTGTGCGACCACTTCCTAAAATACCTAATCCCTCATTACCTACCCATTTTCGACCAATTTCAATATTGCCATATCTATCTAAATTTCTGCAAGACGGTGTTCACAAGCAAATCTCTATGTTCATAACCAAACATAACCTGCTGAATAAATATCAGTCAGGCTTTCGCGTAGGTCACAGTACTACCACTGCCTTGATGATTTTTCAAATGCTTTTAACACAGTTGACCATAATATCCTCATAGCCTTCCTAACTAATCTTAGATTCTCAATCCCAGCTTTGGAATTGTTTTCATCCTATCTTCGCGGCCACCAGCAATCAG
The DNA here is from genome assembly GCA_029286625.1 of Parnassius orleans. NCBI lineage: Eukaryota > Metazoa > Arthropoda > Insecta > Lepidoptera > Papilionidae > Parnassius > Parnassius orleans. The sequence goes on from JAGSMP010000071.1 coordinate 3,962,892, forward strand.
TACGATTAGGACAAGAGTTCTAAACATGGGTTGACATTGAAACAGGCGTGCCGCAAGGCGGAATACTTTCTACTATAATATTTTCTTTATTCATAAGTTCTTTCTCTTCAGTTCTCAACTATTCGTACTATCTATATACAGATGATCTTTAGCTCTATGTGCAATCTAGTGTTAACGACCTTAACGATAATATTAATAAACTCAACCACAATCTTGATGCCATAAGAGATTGGACGTACAGACATGGTGTTTCGGGTAACCCATCCAAATGTGAAGCAATGGTTATAGGTAGTAGCAGGATGTTAGCTAAGATTGATAACGATAATCTTTCTCCCATATTTTACAATTGAACGTTGCTGCCATTTTATAAATCTGTCAAAAATCTTGGCTTACATATAGACCATACCTTAAGCTAGGGCGTTCAAGTTCCTGAAATAAGCCGTAAAGTTACTACCACCTTACGTTTTCTTTGTCATCTCAAAAACTTTCTGCCTTTTAAAAATAAACTTCTACTTATCCAGACTTTGATATTGCCCATTATTGATTGTGTGGATGTGTGTTACCCAGATCTATCTCAATATCTTCTCGATAAGTTGCATCGCCTTCTCAACAATTGCATTAGGTTCATTTTCAGCTTACGTAAATATGACCATGTTTCCCAGTACCGATCTAAGCTTAAATTGCTTTCTATTCGTCAGACGTAGCTCCCGAACTTAACAAGTACTAACAAGTACTATAATATAGTACTTGTTAAGTGCCCCCTCTCCTATAAAAAAAATATAGTAACTATATTTTTTTTATAGGAGAGGGGGCATACGAACAAACGGCTCACCTGATGTTAAGTGACTACTGCCGCCCATGAACAACTGCAACACCAGGGGAATCGCAGATGCGTTACCGTCCATCTAGAAAAGAGTTAGCTCTTTTCTTGAAGGTTCCTAAGTCTTATCGGTCCGGAAATATCGCCGGTGGTAAACTATTCAACTCTCTGTTGAATAGTTTACCACCGCGTCACGTCGTACCACCGTCGTACGCGGAAAAAAACTCCTAGTGAAACGTACAGTGGTGGACCGCTATGCATCCAAATGGTGCGGATGGTATCGGGAAATTTGCCGCGATGTGCTTTCGTGAAATTTGGTGGGATTAATCCGAACAATTCTTAAGAGCACTCCCCGTGGTTGATGCGAAAGAAAATGCAAGGGATGCAACATCTCTTTGCAGCGCCAGTGAATCGAGCCGATCAGAAAAAAGGACTCGGTCGTTGACGATTCGAGCCGCTCTGCGCTGGATGCGGTCAAGTGGAAGGAGCTGTTATTGAGGAGCCCCATCCCAGAAATGGGAACAGTATTCCATGTGAGGCCGAATCTGCGCCTTGTAAAGTTGCAGGCGGTGTGCCGGCATGAAATACTGTTCCGCTCTGCTGAGCATGCAAAGCTTTTTAGAGGCCAATTTGGCCTTCTCTTCACATGACCACGAAACTGCACGTCACTCGATATGTTGACGCCGAGGATTCCAATACTGGCTGAGGCAACAAGGGGAGTGCCTTGAAACTGAGGAGATACGACAAAGGTTTTTTAGCGGTAAACGCTCAAACTTGTGTCTTCTGAGTATTAAACTGGACTAGATTTCATCGCCCCCAATCCGAGACTTTATTAAATTTTAAATGAACCAAATTCTCCTTCTTATCTTAGGGATAACTTTCTGTATCTGTATTCTACTCAAGATAGAGTTCTCCGTTCTCAAAATAGTCTTAAAATTCGTATTCCACCACATAGGAGTGGTTTCTTTAATTCCTCTTATACTGTGCAGTCCATACTGCTCTGGAATGCCTTGCCTGTTGATATCAAGAAAACTAGTAACAAGAATTCTTACAAGAGACTAGTTCGAGAATTCTATCATAAAAATAATACCACCTAACTCTAACCGACTATTGTATTGTTTTTTTTTTCTATCTTTTACTTTATAAGTGATATTTTGTATATGTATTGAGTTGTTTTATTTTTGTATTATATTATTTTATTTATTTATAGATTTTGTATATAAGTACTCGTTTATATATTTATTATTTATTCTATATTATATAGTAGTTATTAAGTATGTATATTTTACTGTTTATATTCTATTTATTTGTACTTAATTGTATCTTATATCTTTATTACTTATTTATTAAATATAAGAAGTGACCGTTCACACCTGCCACAGTTTCTCAAATCATCCAGGGTTGACTGGTAGAGGATACCATAAGGCATTAAGTCCGCCCTTTATATCCCTAATAAGGTGTATAATAAAGATGAATTAAATAAAATGAATAGAAGATTTTGCAGGTGTTTTTGATAGAATTAAATGAAGTAGTAGGTCGCTCCGCTCCTTATCGCGCTGCTCTCTTTCATTGGGTACTAATCCGTTTGGTACTAACGCTGTTTCCAATGAAGTGGAGCAGAGACGAGATTTGGTTTCTAAGAAAATATTCCTGATTATATGCTTGATTTTTATATATATAGAAAGAAGTAAAGCTGACAAACAAGTACACAGTCCACCTGATAAGGGGATGCTGTGGCCGCTAGACACCTACACCTCTGAGGTATAAATAAGATGGACACCATACGACACAGCGGCATTATGCTGCTATTTCACGCTGGTGTTCTGGGCGAGAGAGAGTTTCTTTCCCGGTTGAACTATCCTGCTCGTGCTGCAGTTATAATACGCTGCATCGTGGCTTTACAATATGTACCATATACAGTAGACCATATTATAAACAGAAGAAGATAAATATTTTACCGCAGATACAGATTCTTATAAGAAACGTTTATGTAATCGCTTAATTAAAACTTAAGCTATTAAAACGCTTATTAAAAAGTCCTTAAGAAATGAATAACGAAATTAAATACCTACTGATATGTGATATTATGTAAATACTGGTAACAATAATGTAATATTTTGTTTCAGAGTACTCTTTAATGTAAATAGCTCACATTTTTCTAGTAAATTGTTTTATTATATGTTCATTCATCCAGTCATTCGTTACATCCTAAAAAAGTCCACTGCTGATCATAGGCCTCCCAACAGATTGCCTCATAAGCGGGATAATTGCCTTAGTTACCAAGTAACCAGCCTTAGCTAGCGGGTGGCCAACCGCAGTTTTTTTAATTTTCTAGTTGTAATTAGGAAGACGCTGCTGCCCATCTCCTGGTTTGTTTCCCTCTGTTGCATCTTACAATACCCACGGGAAGATTTGTGATAGTAGATATTCTTCCAATACACGGTTAACAGTTTTGTGTGTTACTCAATAAAATATAAGCCTTTTTTAGACATATTTTAACTTTAATCTTTCTTCTCTTTCACTTGTATATAAGAACCAGAAATCGCGTTTTCCTTTGAGAATGTTGTAACATTACAAATTTTTGATAAATTATTAGTATTCCTTTAAGTCTAAATCCTGAATTACAAATCACCATAACATGTAATATTAATATTGTAGCAGTAACAGTTTTCATACGTCCCACTGTTAGAGACTAGTTTTCTTAATTCTCTCTTAGTGCTCTCAAACTTTTTTCTAAAATTTCATTGATGCATGTTTTCTCACGATGTTTTCCTTGACCGCTAATCACATGGTAGAGCAGCACTTAAAATTTAGGTGTGGTTCACAAACTTAATGGTGGCAGCAGGCACAGAATTGGGGTTTACTCTCTTACCCATTGAGTAATAAGTACTACGTACACCGTACCGTACCGTGCGCAGTACATATATATCGATGCTCTTACCGTGAAAGTTAGGGCGAGCTACTAGCCCATGAGCTACCACGGTAACGCTTATTCATATATTTGAATGCAATTTATCCGAACAACAAAAGCAAATCAAGCCAACTCACGTACTGCATATTAGTCAAAACACTTCCACGCCATTACTCTAATGGCCCGGAACGTACTCGTACGTGTCTATCGTCAGTGACGTTCTTAATATTTTAATTAAAATACTAACGTTAATGTAGAATGTATGAAAATAGGTTCTTTCGTAATTTGTATATAGTAAGTTATATTTTAAATGCATCTCCTTAAATAAAGTAAAAGAGTTTTACTTTTTTAGGAATTTATGTTGTTATTCTGTAGCCTTTATAATGCTAATGCCTAAATATATTTCCATAATACTACTTAGTAGTTTGTAAGTTATATTGCATTTTTATTAAGAAAAAGAGAAAGAGGAGATGAAATCTAAGTATCAAATATATTCATTCAAGAAATCGTAAATATTTGGTGTGAAAATATCGCTCTATGATTCGGCTGAGTTGATGAAGTAAATATTCTGAGAAGGAGAGGTGTGGATATCAAGCCAGTCATTTTAATATTTGGCTGTTATTTTCGTTTATTCTACTATATATTATAGTATTTGTGTATATCGATTATTATTTATTAGATAAGTAGCAAATTATTTTACGAAGTGATCAAGATTTTCAATCAGCTGGGGTAAATTTAATATGTAGATATTGTTTTAATATTTTAATAATAATATATTATATACTCTACATACTACGCATACTATATTATAATAGTTCATATAACTTTACAAAGCGTATTTAGCGTGATTTCTGGGTGTTGACAACAGCGCCACCTACCAAGTCCAAATATGTAAATTTCATCAAAATCGTTCGAGCCGTTTTCGACTTTTAGCGAGACTAACGGACAGCAATTAATTTTTATTTATAGAGGTTTATGAGGTATTCATATGGTTTTCTCGTCTGGTTGGGCTGTATAAATACATAAATGAAAAATTTAAATAGGTATACATAAATGTTTATTAATATAGTAAAATAAATAAATAAAAACCCAACCAGATGGAAGCCCTTGACAGAGGAGACCAAACGGCCGAAGGTTAGGGGGAAAGGGAAAGAAACCGGCGAGCGATGTGGGCGGTATCGAGGCGAGTTAGTGGCGAAGGAAGAGAATCCATTACCCTATCTTCTCGTGGGTGTCCAAGGGTAGAATCCTCTATAAAAAAAACTACAATTATGAAAAACTGCGGTTTCCAAAACGAACGCCAACCGTGGCAACTATGACAACTATCTCCCTTGAGGGTAATCTATGGGGAGGCCTATCTTTAGCTGTGTACTTTTGAGAGGCTGAAATGAATGAATGAATGAGTAAATAAATAAATCAATTAATTAATTAATTAAAACAAAAATTAAGAGTTTTTCATTTGAGTGATTTCATTTTGAGTTATCATTTATAATCGCTTCGTTAACTTAAGAATCAATTATCTTTATACCAGCCTTTTTCTTTGTCATTTAATAAAAAGAGAGCAGCTTCTATCAATAGATACTTAAATTAAAATCCATTCTGAGTTAAGCCGTAAGTTATTTATTACTTTGATTAAAGTACTGTAGAATAAGTACTGTAAAATAGTGTTAATTGAAATTATCGCCTGAAATATTGCTTAAAATAAATTGAAAGGCTAAGTAACATTCTAGTAGTAGTAAGTGTAAACTTTTAAGTATAAAAAAATATTTTTCACTCAAAGATTGGACTTTCTAAGTACTTTATTTTTATAAGAACTGCTAAGTGTTGTAATACAAGGTATTTAAACTTTTGTTTTGTAACACAGGCATACTGGGAAGCTACTTTGAAAGTTACAAAGAAGCAAAAGGGAGGGAGTTATTTGAATTCGTAAACGGTATCTTCATTGGCCGTTAAGGTTTGAGTAAATCATAAAGATAAAAGTAAATCACAATAACGTATCTGTATTCTTTAGCAAAACTTGTAGCTTCCTAAACCTCTAGAATCTAGATTAATTGTAAATTTTCAACTTAGAACGCTTGATGAAATGAAATATCATATTTTACTGCCATAATGCCGTAATACGTAAGTTTTGTCGGGACGATAAGAATTTTATTGTATTTTTTATCGTCTAACATGTTTTCTTTTAAAAAATTACTGAATTTTTTAAAGAAATTATGTTAGGAATCCTAACAGTATCTTGAAACTTTAACGTTAATACAATCGTTGTAATGATGACTGAGGTGATAAAGTAGTAAAATGCTAAATATATGCAAACATTTATGTGGTAGAGCCATGTAGGCTCTATGGTTGTTTGCTGTGTAGTCGCAGCGTAAGAATATCCACTACAGTCTTTGCGTTATAGCATTGTGCGGGTGACAGCTTACAGCTTAGGCTGTCTAGAGATGTAACAATGTTAAATCGATTTAAAGAAAACGATTATCGATACACAAAGCAAAGTAAAATCATCAATTAGCTATCGATAAAAAATTAAAACCGGAACATATATTACTTTATAAATTACAATGCATGTACATTTTAGTTACAGTTTAATACAAATTATGACATTATAGTTACATATTATACTATGTATTAATTTGAAAATAAAAATCATCTTCTATTTTATGTTATTTTCAACATTTATCTTGACATTAAAACAAAATGGCTGCCAGTACCTGTGATATTTATTATGGCGTTGACTACACCTGAAGCTTTTCAAGGTACGAGTGCTAACGCCTTTCGCTATATACATATGTGAATTAGAATTGCCAGGTCCAGTGGGTCAAATATCGGGACAGAAGGTAAAAATAATTGAGAATTTTGTTTACAAATCTAATAAATTAAAAGAAGCTGTTTTTTGCAGTCCTTTTGGCCGCCATGAGTTATACTAATGTCTTTTTGACACAATGCGCAATGTTTTTATAATTATTTTTGGGACTGAGCTGATGAACGAATAATTTATCGTCCAAACATCAGAAAATCTGCGTATTCGTCTATGTGCATTTTTCTTTTTTGGCAAATCAGAACTTGTTGAATGGTTAGTTATCGTTGCAGACTCTGAATGACACAGTTTAAAGTTTTTCTGAAAAAAGTAATAAATCTTATGAACTCACAACGCATGCACTTCAAAAAACCCTCAAAACCGGTATCATACAATAAAAAAGTACACGTTCATTCATAATCAAATTACGTAACTATACTTATTTATAGTTTTATTTTATCCCACATACTAATCTAAATTATATTCGAGTAATTTTGGTGCAACCTCTCAAATGTAGGGATTTTCCCTTTAGGTTTGTGAGGCTTGAGCCAAAATTACTCGAATATGCCTTAAATAAAAGTTCAAAATTACAGAATACAAGGTTTGAAATTCCCTAAAAAATTTATATGGGCACCCACCGTAGCGCTTGTAGTGTACACTCATAAACACGTGTTTCCGTTTTTAGTATAAAGTTGGCGTTCTTCTCTTGGTAGAGAGTAATTGTGTTCTGTGGTTGTGTGTATCAATGTTATTCCTTAAAGTTTCGCAAAATAATAAAACCAATGTAGTATTAAATTTTATGGAAAATACATTTTTACAACCCAATTTTTACTGAGATTTTTAACGGAGTTCAAAAACGAGTAGTTCTATATTCGACGCTTATTTTCTTTTACATATGTTCACCAATTTCTCGGAAATGGCTGAATTGATTTAAATGATTGTTGTATGAACTAGGCTGGCAACACTTCATACATAAGAAAACATACGTGCCAAATATAAAACATTCTCGTTTGTTAAACTCGGTGTATTATAATTATTTTCAATAATAGCATGCATTGTGATTTATTTTCAGTGAATTTGACCTTTGAAAAACCAAATAAAAATTGTTAATACTGTAGGTGTTAAATTTAATGTATTGTTACGAGCTTGGGGTTCGAGACAATTAAAAACTGCCGAGTGAATTACCAAAGTTGACACTTTATAACACAACACTAATTACAACTTAAAACCACACTAATAACAAAACACAATGATTGTACTACAGATCACTTTAGTTCGCAGTTGTATCGCTTCGAAGTATTCGCTAGTATCGCCAATTCAATACTGACACGGTCGCGGTCTCTACCGGCCTTATATAGGGCCTCAGATAGTTTCCAGAACCTTCTACTGTAGAAACATCTAGAATGTTCGAGTACATATCGGTTCCGATTGACTAGGTATCGATAGTTCTAGAAAGTTCTTCCATGGAAATTTCTAGAAGGATCTTGACCTCCTAGTTCTGCTAATCGATACTAGAGGGCGCTGGTGGTAACTAACGCGCCAGTCGATCCACGTGGACGATTTTAGGAGTACCTCTTGCACCTTTTTCATCCGGTAGGTTACGTCATTGATCCTTGTCACAATCCGGTATGGTCCGTCCCATTTAGGCGAACTGGATTGTGCAACCACACTAGTGAACCTTCGTCGAACCCTTTGTTGTACATTTTGCGGTCATACCGGGTTTTCATCTTTTCAGACATTTGCTGGCCCGATTGTCTGACGTGCGCATATATGTCATTCATTTTGTTCCGCAAGTCATTTGCATAATCGGTTATACTGCGTGGGGCATCAGGTGGTATTCAGCCGTAATTCTCTTCCAAAGTTTGCAAAAGCTGGTGTCACTGATGTACTTTCGTGAACAGCGCTTCGATTTGACAACAAAAACGGTTGTATGTGCTTGTCCCAGTCCCGTTGCCGATTCTCCACAACTTTTGGTAGGTACCTCTCTAATGTCTGATTAAATCGTTCTACTATTCCATCAGATTGTGGGTGGTAAGAAGTTGTTCTTGTTTTATGAGTACCCATAACTTGGCAAGTTTCCTGGAATATTTGAGACTCAAAATTCCTTCCTTGATCACTGTGAATCTCTAAAGGTACTCCAAAATGACAGAAGACTTCATGAACTAGTTTATCAGCAACTGTTGAAGCTTCTTCATTTGGAATGGCGAAGACTTCTGGCCACTTAGTGAAGTAAGCTGTCCCATTGGGGCCAATAGCTTTTGGTGGTCGAACTCATCGCTGAGACGTCGCTCCACTTGGGCTTAGGAGCACTGGCCTTCATCCATTCCAGAATCGGCTTGATGTCTGAATCTTCCTACTGTGCATGTTTTGTCCTTCCACTCATTGCTGAGCTGGTCTGTGCGGAGCATCCTCACAGATACCACTTTCTTACCCTCTTGCCTAGTACAATGCTTGCAATCTTCAGGACAGGTTTTCTTGACAATGCATCTGCATTGCCATAAGATTGGCCCCTTTCCCCACAGCCGTAGCACCTAGGGCTGTATCCTTTATTGCAGTCGCGAACTGTAGCTGCTGCAATCTCCTGACACGATGGGAACGATGGTCCTACCGCACGGCTTCCACCTCCAGTGCATGGGCCAAGGCGTCCTTAAGCGTCTCGTGGTGCCCGAGCCTCACAGCAGCTCTGACTTCAAGGTCGCGGATGCCGTCGATGAATGTCTGCACCAGGTTCCCACAATGAGCGCAGGTACAGACTGGTATGCTTTTCGAACCAGCTTCTCCACCTCAAGGGCCCACTGCTGCAGATTTTCGTTGCTGCGTTGCACGCGATCTTTAAGCTGCGCACGAAGGACGTGTTCCAGGTAAGCGTCGCCATATCTCGCCTCCACGCCTCAAGAAGCTGCTCGTGTTACTTCCTTACCGAGAGCTTCCAGAACAGTTAAGGCCTGGTTGCGCAGGAAGTGGACCTGGTCTGGCCCCGACGGTTCGACAAAAAATGAGATTGACTTCATTATGACGACCAGACGACAACTGTTCAGTGATGTCTCAGTGATCGCGAGGGTGAAAACCGGCGGCGATCACCGAATGGTGAGAGGCACACTGAACCTAAACGTTAAGTTGGAGAGGTCACGTCTAATGAAGTCAACGCTCCGTCCCCCTCGTGCTCTAATCCAAAGTCCCGAAACCTTTCAGCTCGAGTTACGAAACCGTTTTCAGTGCCTAGAAGATTGCAATGCAGTGGACGATATGAATGACAAGCTCGTGGAAACTGTCCACGGAGCTAAGTTTTGCAAGACCCGCCGCAGAAGAACACAAAAACTCTCCGATCACACTCTCATGGCTGTTAGACGGGATATGAAACTGCAGTCTTTAGTAGACTTGACAGCATACAGGCAACTGAACAGACAGATCTCCAAATACATGCGACGGGACTTACGCAACTTCAATGCTGCTCGTATTGAAGAAGCGATCGAGCGGAACCAGGGCTCTAAAGTCTTTGCTAGAGATCTGTCTGCCAGGAAGAGCCAACTGTCGAAGCTGAAGACCGACTGTGGCAGCGTCGTTTCCGGGACACCTGAGATTTTGAGTGAGATTGAGAGGTTCTATGGGCAGCTGTACACATCATCGTTGGAGTGGCTCCAACGATGATGTGTGACGCAAGTGTGAGTAACGATCCAAGAGCGACTTTTATCCGACACTATTCCGATGATATCCCGGACGTCAGTCTGAGCGAGATTAGAATGGTTCTCCAGCACCTTAAAAACGGCAAGGCCCCAGGCGAGGATGGAATTACAGCGGAGCTTCTGAAAGCGGGTGGAAAACCGGTACTTGAAGTCCTTCAGAAGCTCTTTAATTCCGTCCTCCATGGTGGCATTACACCGGAGGCGTGGAGTAGAAGTGCGGTGGTCTTGTTCTTCAAGAAAGGCGACAACGCCCTCTTGAAGAACTACAGACCTATTTCCCTTCTGAGCCGCGTCTACGTGCTGTTTTCAAGAGTCATTACGAATCGTCTCGCACGCAGACTCGACGACTTCCAGCCTCCCGAACAAGCCGGTTTCCGAAAAGGCTTTAGCACCATAGTCCACATACATACCCTTCGACAAATTGTACAGAAGTCCGAAGAGTACAATTTGCCACTATGTCTGGCATATGTGGACTATGAGAAAGCCTTTGATTCCGTCGAAATTTGGGCGGTGCTGCAATCCCTTCAGCGGTGCCAAGTTGACTGTAGGTATATCGAAGTGCTGAAGTGCTTGTACAGTAGGCCTACGATGGCTATCCGAGTACAGATCAAGAGTACGAAACCTATCCAACTGCAGAGAGGTGTAAGACAGGGTAACATTATATCCCCGAAACTCTTCACCGCTGCATTGGAAGACGTTTTCAAGCTACTGGACTGGAAAGGATACGGTATTAACATCAATGGCGATTACATCACTCACCTTAGATTTGCCGACGATATAGTCCTTATGGCAGAATCGCTGGAGGACCTAAGCACTATGCTCAATGACCTCAATAGTGTCTCCCAACGAATAGGTCTTAAGATGAACATGGACAAAACAAAGATCATGTTTAATGTCCATGTCACACCTATGCCGGTAGTTGTTGGGAGCACTAAGCTCGAAGTTGTTGATGAGTATGTTTACCTGGGACAAATAGTCCGACTAGGTAAGTCCAACTTTGACCGAGAGTTCAATCGACGGATTCAACTCGGCTGCCCAGCGTTCGGGAAATTAAGACACATCTTCTCGTCAGGTATACCTCAAAACCAGAAAACGAAATTGTAAAACCAGTGCGTGTTGCCAGTGATGACTTATGGATCTGAGACGTTGTCGTTCACCGCTGGCCGTATGATACGCTCAAGGTCGCTCAGCGAGCTATGGAGAGGGCTATGCTCGGAGTTTCTCTGCGTGATAAACTTAGAAATGAGGATATCCGCAGTAGAACCAGAGTAACCGACATAGCCCAAAGGGTTAGTAAGCTGAAATGGCGGCACTTTGAATTCACGTAGCGAAGGTGTTGTTACCACGGGAGCTGTAATTCCATCCCCAAGTTTGAGGTCGTCCAGCGTTTTCACGTCAACCATCACGTTGTCAACCCGATTGTTCACTTAGTCGATTCGGGTTTCAGCTTCCGACAGGCCGTAGTCATGTTGAGCAACCCTATCCTTCACCTCCCTTATCTCTTTCCCGAAGGTAGCATGAAGGTCCTTCATGAGGAACATCTGCTTTTTCTGAACGCGCTACAACTACTCTTCCAACCGACGGGCCTGTTCCTCCTGTCGGTGGGCCTGCTCCTGCAGCATCATCATCAGAGCACCTAAGTCAGGTGCTGCAGATGCAGGAGCTGCTGACGGCCGGCCTCCGTGGTCGGCAGCTGGCCCTCCGACGTCTGCGGCCTGCACCACCAAATCTCTCTGGTCCGTCTCCTGCTGGCGTTGACTTCGGTACGGATACCTCCGTGTCGTCCTTATAGTAAAATTATTTTGTCCGTGCAGTTGGGGTCATAACTCATAGCTCGGCCTCAGTCTGGCTAGGGCGGTGAGCATGTTGCGCGGGCGCAACGCCATTATCGATAACAACAAATTAATCATCGAAGGCAGGTACACGGCGGCGGTGCGGTATACAAAGGATGGTGCGACATTGTTATGTTATGAGTCATTTGTTTTCCATTATTACTCCCGCCTAATACCTACAAATTAGTGCAATGATAATTTAGTAACATATTATATCGAAGAGAATTTGTTTTGCGCATTCGCTTGAAGAAAATGAAGTTGCCACCAAAAACAGCACTTTTTAAAATTGCAGACGTCGAAGTGTTACTGCATGAAGCAATTTCAAACGTTTCGCAAAAGAACTGGGAAGATTGTGTGAAGCATGCAGAAAACTCCAAGAGGAAGACTTGAAGAAATCTCATCTGGCAGAATATATCGTAATTCATGTGGATGACGATGACTCTGATGATTCTGATGTAGAATTTTAATGTAAATAGTTTTAGAATTAATTTTAGATATAAGTTATTATCTTTATAATTATATTTATATTTATTTTTATTTTTAATATATTTTGTTACATTCCAAACATTTGTACTTATAGTTTTTCAATACATTGATACCTAATAAATAATTTATTTTAAATTATTATTATTCTTATTTTAATAAATACGTTGTTTTATCTATTTTTTTCATTTTATCAGTAACCCACATAATGACAAAACTAAATACACTATCGATAAAGCTTATCGACAACAATAATGCGCATCACTATGCTCGCCCTAAGGCCCATGAGTGAGAGAGAGCGAAATACCTGATGATTTATGACCCAAACTGCACGGACAAAATAATTCTAGTATAGGTAAAATCGGCATGATTTGATCCCACTTCTGGCACCAATTGTTACGAACTTGGGGTTCGAGACAATTAAAACTGCCGAGTGAATTACCGAAATTGAAACTTTAATTACACAACAATAATTACAACTTAAAACCACACTAATAACAAAATATATTATTGTACCACAGATCACTTTAGTTCGCAGTTGTATCGCTTCGAAGTATTCGCTTGTATCGCCAATTCAATAATGACCCGGTCGCGGTCTATACCGGCCTTATATAGGGCCTCAGATAGTTTCCAGAACGTTCTACTGTAGAAACATCTAGAATGTTCGAGTATATATCGGTCCCGATTGACTAGGTGTCGATAGTTCAGAAAGTTTTCCATGGAAATTTCTAGAAGGAACTTGACTCTCCTAGTTCTGCTACTCTATACTAGAGGGCGCTAGTGGTAACTAGTGTTGCCATGTACCAGGCATTAATGGTGGCGCTCAACAGTATCCTATGACGAAAACATAAAATATAGAAAAATATTTCATGTAATATTAGAAAACTATTAATCATTTGAAAGACCCCGGGTTTTATAGATCTGTTTGTTTGTCCTATGTAGAGATACCACATTCACAATCCAGCTTGTACACTCTGCATCTTGTAGAGGGCTATGACACTTGACGGATGGTAAAAGTTAAATATATTATTATTGTTATATTATTGAAGAATACTTCAAGCCCCGAAGAAGATTAGTCAATTTTACCATAGTGTCACATCCTCTACATAAGTCATCACTGGCAACACGCACTGGTTGTACAATCTGTTTTCAGGTTTTGAGGTATATCTGACGAGAAGATGTGTCGTAGTTTCCCGAACGCTGCCCATCCGAGTTGAATCCGTCGATTGACCTCTAGGTCAAAGTTGATAAGTCCAAGTAAGTGTTTATTATATCGTACTGTCAACAACTTCGAGCTTAGTGCTCCCAACAACTACCGGTATAGGTGTCACATGGACATGATCTTTGTTTTGTCCATGTTCATCTTAAGACCTATCCGTTGGGAGACACTATTGAGGTCATTGAGCATAGTGCTTAAGTCCTCCAGCGATTCTGGCATAAGAATTATATCGTCGGCAAATCCAAGGTGTGTGATGTAATCGCCATTGATGTTAATACCGTATCCTTTCCAGTCCAGTAGCTTGAAAACGTCTTCCAATGCAGCGGTGAAGAGTTTCGGGATATAACGTCACCCTGTCTTACACTCTCTGCAGTTGGATAGGTTTCGTACTCTGATTCTGTACTCGGATAGCCATCGTAGCCCTACTGTACAAACACTTCAGCACTTCGATATACCGACAATCAACTTGGCACCGCTGAAGGGACTGCCGCACCACCCAAATTTCGACGGAATCTAAGGCTTTCACATAGTCCACATACGCAAGGCAAGTGGCCATCTGCTTGGGATCCTATAATTAATAAAATTAAATCCAAACCCAAGCTTACCACTACAAGACTTCAGGATACTATAAGCTCATTCTGCGTAGATCGGACCAAAAATTTATTCAAAAAGTGAAGATAGCCGGGCTAACTATGACATCGGGACGTCAAACACCTCAGTCCCCCGTGACCATGGGTGCTATAAAGCACCCGAAACTTCGGGAATTAAAAAGTTAAATTAAACGCGATAGAATCCGTAAAAATTAGTTTCATTTAACATCCGTATTAAACTTTTAACAAATGTACGTAGAACTAAGACTAATATTTCTTTAAGAATCTTAATAGATTTTGAAACTTCCGACAAATGCTGTGTCAGCCAATATCCGTAGAAAGGGAAGTAATATCCTCCGCTGTGATTTTTCAGATATTCTTGCGATGTTTCACATATTTTCGATAACAATATTTTCTCAATATGTTTAAATTTTAGCTTTATAAACAAAATAACGTTATTTATTTACATAATATTCATTGATTTCAATTTTCTTATTAATTTAAATTATAAGAAAGTAAAATATTTAAGTGACATTATTACCATGATTGCAGCCGATTACAAGTGATCTGCCTTACCTATTTTACAAACATATTCTGTAAATTGTATCGCGTTTAATTTTAGCTTTAGTATTTTAAAATTCTGAAGTTTTATAGTGCTTTGCAGAACCCATAATCACGTCAGTTGACTTATTTCTCTCTAATGTACTAACTGCAATTGTCGCTGTAATATTTTATATTGTAATATTAAACAATTCCAGGTGATATGACTCTCTTCAGTCTAGAAGTCCATCTAGTTAGATACAATCCTATTTATTTCGTTGCAAAAAGCAGTGCTTGCACTGCTGTTTTCAGTCTGAAGAGTAAAAAATCCAATAAAATTATAGCTTGTAAGGCCACTGATGCGTTGTCACCTTAGTAGAGGTGACAACGCATCAATAACCTCCTTTGTTTGAAGTTACTTGTAGGTGTTCATGACGTTTATCAATTATATATTATACAATGTGTTAATTTTACATGATCAAACGAAATATGCGGATACTAGATAAAAATTATCGGTAAAAATCGAAAAATTTTTTATGTAAACTATTTAAAAATAAAAGCATTTTAATTTTTTTTTGGTAAAATTCCATCCTTCGTTTTAAATTATTTTCTCTTTAAGTAAACGGTGTATTTTTTCAAAGTAGTTTTATTTGAAAGTTAGAAAGATTAACTAGCAATAAAAATTAAAAACCTACGATATCAAGCAGGAAATTTGTCAAAAATAAAAAACAAAAATAATGTCAAAATAATAAGATAATTTTTTGTTAAAAAATACTTTTCTTTTAATTTTGGTCTGTAACTTCAAAACTAGTACGTTGAGATAACCTTTTAGCATGTTTTATTAAACTACGTAGCTTACTGTACGTTGTTAAGATAATCACTAAAAATAAGGTAGGTAATCTGAGCACAAAATTCAAAAGTGATTTAATAATGATTTAATTGACAAAATTATGGAAGTCCATTTTCACTTAATTCTCGATGTACTGCTAAGAAAACCCTGTAGTCAACGGCAGGTCTTGTCGGGAATCGCTGATGATACTCTCGAGAGGCGGCGCGAGCGTTGCCATCACAAAACCCGTAAATGTAATGAATGTCAGCTACTTCACGAGCAGACAATGAGTCTATCGTAGAAGGCATAACGACGAAAAAAATGGTGAGCGTATTCAACGTGCAAATTAGGTAACGTTACAAGATGAACTGTTTAAAATAGCTAAAGCTGCCTGCATGCCTTACGAGAACGAGACCCAAATCTCATTCAAACGACAATTCACTCTCTCACTCACTTGTTTCGCCTTTCATTGATCTATCTCTTTTTATCTTTACCTGCTATTGTTCGACCAGGGGTGTTCAAATTAGAGGTAGGTGCGGCGCATAAGCGCAAATCAACATACCGATGGCATTCTTTGATGTTTATTATTTTAAAACGAAAGAGATAGAACGCATGTTATCTTGGAGAACTTGTACAGTAAGCTACGTAGTTTAATAAAACATGCTAAAGGTTATCTCAACGTACTAGTTTTGAAGTTACAGACCAAAAATTAAAAGAAAAGTATTTTTAACAAAAATTATCTTATTATTTTTGACAAATTTCCTGCTTTATATCGTAGGTTTTTAATTTTATTGCTAGTTAATCTTTCTAACTTTCAAATAAAACTACTTTGAAAAAATACACCGTTTACTTAAAGAGAAAATAATTTAAAACCGAAGGATGGAATTTCACCAAAAAAAATATAAATGCTTTTATTTTTAAATACAGCTGTAGATCATCCGGTACTTTAGGGACAACCATTTGTAAATGACAGCTGTCTCCTCGAGCATTTTCCCATTTACGGCACAGGATTTCATTCTCAATCAGCAAGCTGTCCCATTGGGCCCAATAGCTTTTCGTGATCGAACTCATCGCCGAGACGTCGCTCCACTTGGGCTTAGGAGCACTGGCCTTCATCCATTTCAGAATCGGCTTGATGTCCGAATCTTCCTACTGTGCATGTTGTAGGTTGTCCTTCTACTTGTTGCTGATCTGGTCTGTCCTGAGCATCCTCACAGATACCACTTCAGGAAAAGGTTTTCTTGACAATGCATCTGCGTTGCCATGAGATTTCCCGCTGCGATGTTTGATCACAAAGTCGTATTCCTGCTGCTGCTGGGCGGTGCTGTTAGCCGCACTACCCTCTCGAGATTGATCAATTTCCCTTTCTACAGTTCGCTTAGGGCAGCTGGATCGAAGATGGCCCCTTTCCCCACAGCCGTAGCACCTAGGGCTGTATCCTTTATTGCAGTCGCGAACTGTAGCTGCTGCAACTAATATAATATATTATTATTGATATATTATTGAAGATTAACTAACTTACTTAAAGCCCCCGAAGAAGATTAGTTAATTTTTACCATAGTGTCACATCCCTCTACAAGATGCAGGAGTGTAAAAGCTGGATTGTGAAAATATTATCTCCTACATAGGACAAACAAAAAGATCGATAAAAACCCGCGTAAAAGAACATATAGCTAACTTGAAGTACCGACGTCAGGAAATTTGCACTCTGTGAACATTTTCAAGATCGTCCCCGCCATTCATTAGATTTGATAGACCACAAATGCTCGCAAAAGAACACCGATTCCTACCAAAGATGATTCGTGAGGCTATTGAAATTGAAAAACACCCTAATTTCAATAGAGGAGATGGATGGGTGCTGCCATCTGCTTTATCATCATCATCATTACAGCCCTTCACAAGTCCACTGCTGAACTCCCCCAAGGAATGCCACAAAGCACGGTCCTGAGCCACCTGCATCCATCGACTTCCTGCATGTCTTAACAGGTCGTTACTCCATCTAGTGGATGGTGGCCCTACATTTCGCCTACCGGTGCGAGGCTGCCACTCGAGAACCTTTTTTCCCCATCAGTTGTCGGTTCTTCGAGCTATATGGCCGGCCCATTGCCACTTCAGCTTACTAATCCGTTGGGCTATGTCGGATCCTCATACGGCCAGCACGCACTGGTTGTACAATCTCGTTTTCAGGTTTTGAGGTATATCTGACGAGAAGATGTGTCGGCTGGGCAGCGTAGTTTCCCGAACGCTGCCCAGCCGAGTTGAATCCGTCGATTGACCTCTAGGTCGAAGTTGGACTTACCCAGTCGGACTATTTGTCCCAGGTAAACATATTCGTCAACAACTTCGAGCTTAGTGCTCCCAACACCTACCGGCATAGGTGTGACATGGACATTAAACATGATCTTTGTTTTGTCCATATTCATCTTAAGACCTATTCGTTGGGAGACACTATTGAGGTCATTGAGCATAGTGCTTAGGTCCTCCAGCGATTCTGCCATAAGGACTATATCGTCGGCAAATCTAAGGTGAGTGATGTAATCGTCATTGATGTTAATACCGTATCCTTTCCAGTCCAGTAGCTTGAAAACGTCTTCCAATGCAGCGGTGAAGAGTTTCGGGGATATTACGTCACTCTGTCTTACACCTCTCTGCAGTTGGATAGGTTTCGTACTCTGATTCTGTACTCGGATAGCCATCGTAGCCCTACTGTACAAACACTTTAGCACTTCGATATACCGACAGTCACCTTGGCACCGCTGAAGGGACTGCAGCACCGCCCAAATTTGACGGAATCAAAGGCTTTCTCATAGTCCACATACGCAAGGCAAATTGGACACCTGATTCATCATTACAGCCCTTCACAAGTCAACTGCTAAACATAGGCCTCCCCCACGGAATGCCACAAAGCACGGTCCCGAGCCACCTGCATGCATTGACTTCCTGCATGTCTTACCAGGTCGTCACTCCATCTAGTGGGGGGACGCCCTACACTTTGCCTGCCGGTACGAGGCTGCCACTCGAGAACCTTTCTTACCCATCGGTTGTCGGTTCTTCGAGCTATATGGCCGGCCCATTGCCACTTCAGCTTACTAATCCTTTGGGCTATGTCGGTTACTCTGGTTCTACTGCGGATATCCTCATTTCTAAGTTTATCACGCAGAGAAACCCCGAGCATAGCCCTCTCCATAGCTCGCTGAGCGACCTTGAGCGTATCATACGGCCAGCAGTGAAGGACAACGTCTCAGATCCATAAGTCATCACTGGCAACACGCACTAGTTGTACAATTTAGTTTTGAGGTTTTGAGGTATGCCTGACGAGAAGATGGGTCGTAATCCCCCGAACGCTGCCCAGCCGAGTTGAATCCGTCGATTGACCTCTCGGTCGAAGTTGGACTTACCTAGTCGGACTATTTGTCCCAGGTAAACATATTCGTCAACAACATCGAGCTTAATGCTCCCAACAACTACCAGCATAGGTGTGACATGGACATTAAACATGAATTTTGTTTTGTCCATGTTCATCTTGAGACCTATCCGTTGGGAGACACTATTGAGATCATATAGCATAATGCTTAAGTCCTCCAGCGATTCTGCCATAAGGACTATATCGTCGGCAAATCGAAGGTGAGTGATGTACTCGCCATTGACGTTAATACCGTATCCTTTCCAGTCCAGTAGCTTGAAAACGTCTTCCAATGCAGCGGTGAAGAGTTTCGGGGATATTACGTCACCCTGTCTTACACCTCTCTGCAGTTGGATAGGTTTCGTACTCTGGTTCTGTACTCGAATAGCCATCGTAGCCCTACTGTACAAACACTTCAGCACCTCGATATACCGACAGTCCACTTGGCACCGCTGAAGGGACTGCAGCACCGCCCAAATTTGACGGAATCAAAGGCTTTCTCATAGTCCACATACGCAAAGTGGCAGATTGTACTCGTCTTTCTTCTGTACAATTTGCCGAAGGGTATGTATGTGGTCTATGGTGCTAAAGCCTTTTCGGAAACCGGCTTGTTCGGGAGGCTGGTAGTCGTCGAGTCTGCATGCGAGACGATTCGTAATGACTCTCGAAAACAGCACGTAGACGCGGCTCAGAAGGGAAATCTGCTTGGGATCCTATAATTAATAAAATTAAATCCAAACCCAAGCTTACCACTACAAGACTTCAGGATACTATAAGCTCATTCTGCGTAGATCGGACCAAAAATTTATTCAAAAAGTGAAGATAGCCGGGCTAACTATGACATCGGGACGTCAAACACCTCAGTCCCCCCCCCGTGACCATGGGTGCTATAAAGCACCCGAAACTTCGGGAATTAAAAAGTTAAATTAAACGCGATAGAATCCGTAAAAATTAGTTTCATTTAATATCCGTATTAAACTTTTAACAAATGTACGTAGAACGAAGACTAGTATTTTTTTAAGAACCTTAATAGATTTTGAAACTTCCCGACAAATGCTGTGTCAGCCAATATCCGTAGAAAGGGAAGTAATATCCTCCCGCTGTGATTTTTCAGATATACTTGTGATCTTTCACATATTTCAGATAACAATATTTTCTCAATATGTGTAAATTTTAGCTTTATAAACAAAATAACGTTATTTATTTACATAATATTTATTGATTTCAATTTTCTTATTCATTTAAATTATAAGAAAGTAAAATATTTAAGTGACATTATTACCATGATTGCAGCTGATTACAAGTGATCTGCCTTACCTATTTTACAAACATATTCTGTAAATTTTATCGCGTTTAATTTTAGCTTTAGTATTTTAAAATTCTGAAGTTTTTATAGTGCTTTGCAGAACCCATAATCACGTCAGTTGACTTATTTCTCTCTAATGTACTAACTGCAATTGTCGCTGTAATATTTTATATTGTAATATTAAACAATTCCAGGTGATAGGACTCTCTTCAGTCTAGAGGTCCATCTAGGTAGATACAATCCTACCTATTTCTGCCGCAAAAAAGCAGTGCTTGCACTCCTGTTTTCCGGTCTGAAGAGTATCCATGAGGTACCATCAGGTGAACTTTAAGTTCGTTTATCAATTATATATTATATATAAAAAAACAATATACCTATTTGCTTAATATGTCGATAACAAAAGAAAACAATCCAGAAAAGAAAAATCGCAGTAGATGGCTCGAGTTTAATAACAAAGACTGTGAGAGATGAAAAGTTTTATCTCCACATATAGAAAAGGATTGCAGTGTTGTACTTTGATATTAATCTTCGCTTGGTATCGATTTCCACTAAGTTACTGAAAACCAACTAAGACCAGTTTGTGCTTAAATAAAGAAAGTATGCAAGCATGTATTTCTGTAATTATGTTTATAATGTTCTTTTAAAATTGTAAATGTAGTTTGTTCATTTCTAACAGTTAAAGACTTCTTGAAACAGGTTTAAATACAAAAACCTATAATAAAGAAACTAAATATCTTTCATACTGTAACCATACATGCATGCACGCGCATGCGTGCGTGCGTGTGTGTGTGTGTGTGTGTGTGTGTGTGTGTGTGTGTGTGTGTGTGTGTGTGTGTGTGTGTGTGTGTGTGTGTGTGTGTGTGTGTGTGTGTGTGGCCTTCAATAAACTTAGATTTTCTATACCGTTTGAACCGATTCCGACTGGTACGTTTTGAGAAATATCAAAAATAAAATTTTCAAAAAAATGTTTTTTTTTAAATAACTTTTAAACACATGTAACGATCCATTCCAAAATCTTATCAGCTTCAATAAAAGTTTTTTTTTAAATAACTTTGAAATTTCTTCTCGGGTCGTTTTTGACGTAATAAATTACGTTTTTCTTATACGTAATAAATATCTTTAATCTGAATTCATTCATTTTATACGAGTACGTGGTAGAGCCACTCTGCAGCTATATTAGTAGTATAGTTGTAGCAGTAGCTCTCACAGAATACCAGCGTAAAATGCAGCTTAACGCTGCTGTGTTTCGTATGGTGAATGTAGAGAACCGGAGACCCCTTTTACTGGAAACGAAGCATTCCATCTTAGTCCTCACGGGTGACAACGCATCTGCATTTTAATTCGTAGTCGAGGATAGACTTAGATGTCTATGGGCCACAGCAACTACTTACCATCAAGTGGTAAGTTTTCTATACATGGTAGAGCCATGCTGCAGCTATATTAGTAGTATAGTTGTAGCACGAATGGGTCGGCTCGGCCGGGGAAGGACCACGCTCTCACAGAATACCAGCGTAAAATAGCAGCTTAACACTGCTGTGTTTCGTATGGTGAGTGTAGAAAACCGGAGACCTCTTTTACTGGAAAAGAGCAACCACTTACCATCAGGTGGACTGTGTGCTCGTTTGTCACCCTATCCTATAAAAAACGTGGACTGTGTGCTCGTTTGACACCTTTATCGTATAAAAAAAATCTATAATTTAAATAAAAAACAAGTGCATACGTATAACAAAGTATGGTAAAGTCTTTTACTTTACTTTACTTTACGTTTAATATACTAAAGTATGGAGAAAATTGGCATGGTCATGTAACATGTATTTTAATACAGCCCGTATCCTGAAGTAACGTAGCTTGGCTACAGTTCGGAAAAGTTTAGACATGTAGTTCACGTTGTACAGTCGTTAACTATTATGCGTCATGATCATCATCATCATCATTACAGACCTTCACAAGTCCACTGCTGAACATAGGCCTCCCCCACAGAATGCCACAAAGCACGGTCCCGAGCCACCTGCATCCATTGACTTCCTGCATTTCTTACCAGGTCGTCACTCCATCTAGTAGGGGGATGCCCTACACTTCGGCTGCCGGTATGAGGCTGCCACTCGAGAACCTTTCTTCCCCATCGGTTGTCGGTTCTTCGAGCTATATGGCCGGCCCATTGCCACTTCAGCTTACTAATCCTTTGGGCTATGTCGATTACTCTGGTTCTACTGCGGATATCCTCATTTCTAAGTTAATCACGCAGAGAAACCCCGAGCATAGCCCTCTACATAGCCTACTGAGCGCCTTGAGCTTCCTCATACGGCCAGCAGTGAAGGACCACGTCTCAGTTCCATATGTCATCACTGGCGACACGCACTGGTTGTACAATTTAGTTTTGAGGTTTTGAGGTATGCCTAACGAGAAGATGGGTCGTAATCTCCCGAACGCTGCCTAGCCGAGTTGAATCCGTCGATTGACCTCTCGGTCGAAGTTGGACTTACCTAGTAGGACTATTTGTCCCAGGTAAACATATTCGTCAACAACTTCGAGCTTAGTGCTCCCAACAACTACCAGCATAGTTGTGACATGGACATTAAACATGAATTTTGTTTTGTCCATGTTCATCTTGAGACCTATCCGTTGGGAGACACTATTGAGGTCATTGAGCATAGTGCTTAGGTCCTCCAGCGATTCTGCCATAAGAACTATATCGTCAGCAAATCGAAGGTGAGTGATGTACTCGCCATTGAAGTTAATACCGTATACTTTCCAGTCCAGTAGCTTGAAAACGTCTTCCAATGCAGCGGTGAAGAGTTTCGGGAATATTACGTCACCCCGTCTTACACCTCTCTGCAGTTGGATAGGTTTCGTATTCTGGTTCTGTACTTGATAGCCATCGTAGCCCTACTGTACAAACACTTCAACACCTCGATATACCGACAGTCCACTTGGCACCGCTGAAGGGACTGCAGCACCGCCCAAATTTCGACGGAATCAAAGGCTTTCTCATAGTCCACATACGCAAGGCAAAGTGGCAGATTGTACTCTTCGGTCTTTTGTACAATTTGCCGAAGGGTATGTATGTGGTCTATGGTGCTAAAGTCTTTTCGGAAACCGGCTTGTTCGGGAGGCTGGAAGTCGTCGAGTCTGCATGCGAGACGATTCGTAATGACTCTCAAAAACAGCACGTAGACGCGGCTCAGAAGGGAAATCGGTCTGTAGTTCTTCAAGAGAGTGTTGTCGCCTTTCTTGAAGAACAAGACCACCACACTTCTGCTCCACGCCTCCGGTGTAATGCCACCATGAAGAACGGAATTAAAGAGCTTCTGAAGGACTTCAAGTACCGGTTTTCCACCCGCTTATAGAAGCTCCGCTGTAATTCCATCCTCGCCTGGGCCCTTGCCGTTTTTAAGGGGGGTTTGAAGAGCCATTCTAATCTCGCTCAGACTGACGTCCGGGATATCATCGGAATAGTGTCGTATAAGACTTGCTCTTGGATCGTTACTCACACTTGCGTGTGGCTCCAACGATGATGTGTACATCTGCCCATAGAACTTCTCAATTTCACTCAAAATCTCAGGTGTCCCGGAAACGATGCTGCCACATTCGGTCTTCAGCTTCGACAGTTGGCTCTTTCTGGCAGACCAAAGACTTTGGATCGCTTCTTCAATACGAGTTGTATTGAAGTTGCGCAAGTCCCGCCGCATGCATTTGGAGATCTGTCTGTTCAGTTGCCTGTATGATGTCAAATCTGCTGAAGACTGCAGCTTCATCTCCCGTCTAACAACCATGAGATTAAGAGTGTGATTGGAGAGTTTTTGTGTTCTTCTGCGACGGGTTTTACAGAGCTTAGCTCCGACTGCATGGACAGTTTCCACGAGCTTGTCATTCATATCGTCCACTTCATTGCAATCTTCTAGGCATTGAAAACGATTTTGTAACTCGAGCTGAAAGTTTTCGGTACTTTGGATTAGAGCACGAGGGGGACGGAGCGTTGACTTCATTAGACGTGACCTCTCCAACTTAACGTTTAGGTTCAGTGTGCCTCTCATCATTCGGTGATCGCTGCCAGTTTTCACCCTCGCGATCACTGAGACATCACTGAACAGTTGTCATCTGGTCGTCATAATAACAGAAACAGAAACAGAAACTTTTTTATTCAATATAGATTATAAATAATACTTATTGAAAGTCACTCTTTTGTCTAATTACCACTGGTTCAAAAAAAAACCTCTGTCCTGGGAAGAGCCAGCAAGAAACCCAGCGGGACTTTTTTTTTAAATAACAGCTTACAATCATGTATATTACACAATTAACCACACAAAACCAATTAGAAACAGCCTGGCAGCGAACACCTCATTCCCTGGGGTTATTATCATCCATAAATTCCTTAACATTATAATAACCCTTTTTATACAAACTATGTTTAATAAAGTTTTTAAATTTTGAGCAGGTCGAATTTTGTATATTTTCTGGGATTTTGCTGTAAAAGCGTATACATCGCCCCAAGAATGAATTACTGACTCGGTGGAGTCGAGTAACTGGTACTACTAGCTTGTGTTTGTTCCTAGTATTTACAGAATGAATATCACTTATTTTTGTATAACTACTTTTATTTTTGTGTACGTACATTACATTTTCATAAATGTATTGAGAGGCCAAAGTTAATATATTAATTTCTTAAATTTTGTCTGAGCGACTCTTTAGGTTTTAAATCATAGATTGCTCTTATGGCCTCTTCTGTAAAACAAATATAATTTCAGTGTCAGTTGCGTGTCCCCATAGCAAAATACCATACGACATTATGCTATGGTAATAGCTAAAGTAAACAAGTCTAGCTGTTTCACACTGGTAAGATTTCTAATCTTTTTACAGCATATGCTGCAGAACTAAGTCTGCTTGCTAACTTTGATATATGGGGCTCCATTGAAGCTTTGCGTCTAGTGTTATTCCAAGAAAATGGTGGTATCGACAAGACTCAGTTCCTCCCATTTAAAATTACATTAGTATTTCATTGTCTGACATTTGGAGTCATGAACTTCATACATTTCGTTTTAGTGCTATTTAAATGCAAGTTATTAACATTAAACCAATTTACTAATTTAGATATAGCATTATTTACTTCGTCATATTTTAATAATTGTCGTTTTAATTTGAAAATTAATGAAGTGTCATCAGCAAATAATACTATATTATGGTTATCCCTACTATGTAAGGTAAGTCATTAATATATACAAGAAACAGAAAGGGCCGAGAATTGAGCCTTGAGGCACGCCCATTTGTACTATCGACCCGGAAGAGCTCATATTATTAATGACAACTTTTGAGTTCTGTTACTTAAATATGAAACAATTAATTTAAGAGCATTACTTACACCGTAGTGTTGTAGTTTCCTGATTAATGTTTCATGGTGAACACAATCGAAGGCTTTGGATAGGTCACAGAATATACCCAAAGCATCCTGTGAATTCTCCCATGCATTGAAAATATATTTCATCAGCTCAACACCAGCATCAGTTGTCGAGCGACCCCTTGTGAAACCGAATTGATTTTTATGAAGTAAATTATTAACATTAAAAAAATTAACATTTGATCAAGAATAATTTTTTCAAAAATTTTACTTAGTGTTGGCAGTACAGAAATAGGTCTAAAATTGGCGGGGTCTAATGTACTACCAGATTTAAATAAAGGTATTACTTTACTATGCTTCATCAAATCAGGAAACACACCATATTCGATACTAGTATTAAAAATAATAGCTAGTTGAGGCGCGATTATATCGATTATAGACGCAATAACTTTAACGGAAATGCCCCACAGATCCGCAGTTTTCTTAACATCAATAGTTTTAAAATATTTTACAATATCTTTTGATGATACGAGTATTTTATGAAATGTAAAATTCTTTGTACACGCATTTACATTTTGTTTAAGCAATAATTCGGCGACGGCAGGAGAAGAATTCAGTGACATAGTGGTTAAGATCGGAATATCCGTAAAATACTTCTCAAAAACCATTGCAATATCCTGATCTGATTCCGTTAATTTGTTGTTAAAACTCAACCGGTAGTTTGAATTGCGAGAGTTGACCTTACCAGTTTCACTATTAATTATACTCCACGTCATTTTAATTTTATTAGAAGCCGTCTTAATTTTGTTGCTCAAATGCAAAGACTTGGCTTTGGAGCACACTCCTTTAAATATTTTTGAATATATTTTAACATATTCCCTAAATTCAACGCTAGGGTTATATGACCTTTCATGGTAAAGTTCATATAACCTTTGTCTGCTCTTATGGACTCCTTCTGTCGCCCTTTCATTGAAATCCTTACGACTGTTCAAGGAGACCGTTTTAGAAGTAAAAATATTATCAAATTCATTGCAAATAAGTTTAAACACTGTTCCATACAAAAAATTAGGATCATTTTGGTATGAAAGTGATGGAAGTTTCTTCACTATGTTACTTCTAAACTTCCAAGCGACGTGCATTTACAGCAACAAACACAATTTTCTCATCTACTTGCTTGTTGTGAACATAAGGTAACGAAACTAACTGTCCACAGTGATCAGAACTCAATTTTGAATTATACATTTATGCAACGGCTTAACATTTGTAAAAATGTTATCTATACATGTTGCACTACATTCTGTAATACGCGTTGGCTCTAAAATAAATTAAAAGACCATATGATTTAAACAATGATCTAAATTTAATATTGGTGGAGGAAGCTTCTAGGAGATTGATATTAAAGTCTCCACATATTACAACAGATTTATTCTGTTTATTGCTTAACAAAACTTCCTCCATAATTTTTCAAAAGTATTGTATATAGAACATGAGGGTCTGTAGACGCACACAACAATGAGGTGCTCAAACTCAACATGCCATTTCTACAGTTCGCTCAACAGAGAGGCTCACAATATCTTTACGTTCCTTACATGATAATAATTTACTAGCTAATATTAACGAGCCACCTCTTAAAACCGTTTCTCTATTGAACGAACTGACCACCTGGTGATTACTGAAATTAAACATTATGTTATAAGCTTTTAACCAATGTTCAGTAATACATAAAATATGAATATTGTTGCTATTTAAGAACAATTCAATTTCTAGCTCTTGCCTATCATGCCTTGTATATTCTGATGCACCAGGTGTAAACAATTTTATTATCACTCTGTGGAGTCATACAATAAAGGTTTTGTAAGCTACATTCTAAATTATTTAAATTATTATAACTGCTAGAGATTACCTCTATTGTCTCATTTTCTAATTTAAATTACTTGGAACTGATTCCAAATTACATATTAAGTCATTACACTGCTCAAAAGAAGCAGATGTTGTGTAGCCAAGTCCTTGGCTGAGTTAATATATAAACAATAAGATAGCACATTTGCTATCTGTCTTAAATTATATTTGGATATGTAATACCTATCTCTAGTCAAAAATTTCTTAATTAAATTATTTATGTCTATTAAATTAATTATATTATTATAATTATAACAATTAGATGTCAAGTTTATATTGTTATTAAATGAAAAGTTATTCATTAATAAATTTAAATTGTATCTTATTTTATTTTCCTGTGGCCAACCCTGTATGTAAGGCAATGTAAACAAGATAATTTTATGTACATTTAAAGTATTTAGATGATCAATATATTTTAATAATTGAGTTTTGTTTACATTGCCTCTTCTCCCAACAAGAATTATTAATGTGCTATTAGGGCAAAACTTACTAGTTAAAACTTTATTCATTATATGACTAAAGGATGCTCCAGGCATACAACAATTACTAACCTGATGTCCTTTTAAACAGTTATTTAACATTGTGCCCAAATTTTTGCCTATGTCATCACAATACATAATAACTTTATTTTTATTAATATTTAAATTACTTTTTAAGTTAATATTCTTTGTTATGGTACTGTCATAGAGTGTAGGTGAAAATAATGAGTCCTTACTGTTATCATTATTTTTTAACACATATTGTCTCCGATGAACCTGGTATGGAGCGCTGGTACTCACTCTGATGTTTAATTAAGGAGTCAAAGCGCTCCTCATTATACTTACATGACTTTACCAGATCATTCATGGCCAATATGTGTTCTTTTATCTCATCCTGAGCCGATTCATATTTATTTGATATACTTTGTAGGGGAGTTTTTGAGTGATAAAATTGTTAAATTTAGACACTCTATATCAGTCTCATAACAGTTATTCATATTTTCCACCTCAATTGAATATAATTTAAGTTTATTAATTAATTCTTGCTTTTCTTTACATACATTTATATAATTTTTGACATTAACTTTAGTTTTAATTAACTTTTGTACTTTCCTAATATATTTATTAATTTTTATGTATTTCTTTAATTTTCTTCTACTGCAGGTAATCCTTGCTGCTGTTCTTGATGTGACATAATCATCACCAGTCAAATCGATTGTTGTGGAGGGTTGCAATGATTTAGAAGATTCACATTCTATGAGCTCATTGAACAGATGGCTAATGACTAATGAAGGCGATATCATTTTTGTCGAACCGTCGGGGCTCGACCAGGTCCACTTTCTGTGGGGCCGCTCTTGGAAGAAAGAGTTTATCATAAAGAGTTCCCTTTCTCCATAAAGTCGGCCAGCTGCTGGCCCCTTGGGTTCCGTTGCCTTAATCCGAATTTCCCTACTTTCAGCTCACCGCTCTCTCTTGTGCCTAGTTTTGCGTTGAAGTCTCCCATTAACACTGTATAGTGGGTTTTGGAGGAATGCATGGCTCTAGAGATATCCTCACATTTCCTCCACCTCCTCATCGGGGTGCGCCGAGGTTGGTGCGTAAACCTGTATGACCTTCAGCGAATACCGTTTGGTGATTCTGAGTATAAGGTACGCAACCCTCGTCGACACACTCCCAATCTTTACAACGTTGTTAACGAGAGATTTGTGGACGATAAATCCGACACCTCCTTGGGACAGATGGTCGCCCTCCCGGTGATAGAATAAGTTGCCGGATTCGAGGATTACCGTATCCTCCCCCTCTCTTCGGACCTCGCATAGTCCTATTATATTCCAGCGTAACTTATCTATCTCTTCTTGCAGCTCGAGGATCTTCTCGTCAGTCCTCAGGGTGCGTGCGTTATATGTTGCCAGGTCGAGTCGTCGTAGGTGGCAACCGAACCTCCATCGGAGATTCTTAGCACCCCCTGCCCCGCCGTTACCATGGTCGCCACCGTAGCCAGGAATAGCGGGGCCGCCGGGGACTGGGGGCCGTTTGTTTGTGTCGTTGCTCATGGGGGGTATATTGCCATAGTTGCCACGCTTGGCGATTTTTATTGCTTTTTGCTTTTATCAGAAAGATGCTGCTGCCCATCTTCTGTATCAGTTTCCCTTTGTCGCCTCTTACGACACCCACGGGAAGATATGGGGTAGTGGGTATTCTTACCCGCCACTACACGGGGCGTCATGATAGTCGACAAGAATTAGATTGTTGTTTTTATATTCACATCTGTAACAAACAGTAAGTTTTCCACCATTATACTTACCTTTGCTCGCTTTCGTTCATTTGGTCTGTACATACTTGTAAGGTTTCGGCTTATTCTTATTGAAAAGCTTCACAAAAATAACTCCAAAATATGAACTATTTTTACTTGTAATAATAATTAGGTATTGTATAAATCTCGCAACAAAAATAACCGATGTAAAATATTTTATTCGATATCTTGCGAGTAAACGATACTCTTAAATCGTTATTCCATTAAGCATTTATTACCTGAAGGGGATGAACATAGAGATGGTTTTATTATCAAAGCAAAATATTTTGAAATAATACTTTCACATTTGATCACACGTTTTAAACATGTTATTATAAATAGGTTCACTCCTCAGAGCAATAACTGAACTATATTTATTGTTCTAAGGTTCACTCACAAAACACTATTACTCTCTACCGAGAGGATTCACTCAATGCTATTAACATAGATTATATAGGTATATTTGAGAACTACTGTCATTTATAATTGCATTACCCATTATAGGGCAGTGCTATATTTTTATTAGAACAAGCTATAATTTATCAACATTATGCGCATATTAATTAAAACCTCATTACTCAAAATTATTTTAAATTACAGATCGGGAAAATTACAGAGTAGATTTAAAACAGCAATGCAACGAAAAAGATAATCAGTGAAAGGTTTATCCGGTGGTAAACAAACTTGACCGCAAAACTAATTGTAATAAAAGGTATTTATAAATATACATGTATCTACCTTCCTATTTATCTTCTAAAATTTAGAAACTATCATCATTAATTGGATATTTCGATCAACTGAAATAATATTTACAAATAATGTAATATAATGATCGAATAATGTTATTTTCTTTACACAGTAAACAGCATAACAATTCGTAATGACAAGTTTATGGCATCATATTTTTAAAATTGCTACGACGAGTGATATACATGCTACGACGAGTAAAGCAAGGAAGACCTTTGGGTTACTGGTGACCACAACGTATTTCTTATTGCCTTGTCTTTAGGTTAGGTTAGTCCTAAAGAAAGAGCCACGAAATACGTGTAAATAAGAGAACATTTTCATACTTAGTAATCACTTTAAATTCTATAAGAAAATCAGTATGTCCCGTAAATTATGTCCTTATTAACTGTTACACGCATATCATTTGCGGAGCTAAGCATGTGTCTTTTGTATTAAGAGAAAATATGTGTTTTGAATTTCAATCTAACGTTAGTAATATGGTTTATAATTTTATAATAGAATGAAATTATGTCAAACATTGTTATTTACTTTGTATAATACATGATATTTAGTAATTGGAACATACATACCCGAAAAAAATTCGTAAGATCTGTAAGTCAATCTAATACTTTTACACTAATATAATAAAGAGTATTTTAATATATCTATTTTTAACTATTATAATACTTTAAGTGTGTTTGTTTGAAGGGGAATCTCCGGAACATGATTTAATGCTTCCCGAATAAATCTTCAACGGTTAATAGTTCAAAATTTTGGTTTCGTTCCAAAAAATATTTAATATAAGCTACTAAATTTTGGGACATACATAATCTTCATTCTGAAATCAATTTTATGTTAATCAATTTTAAGCTTAAAATGAACACATAATTAAAAATTAAAAATTTTGTACAACCGACTTCAATATAAATTATTAACAATAACTCAAAAACTATTGGTCAGACATGGTCATGAGAATCACCAGCTTTCAAATAAAAAAAGAGTCATCGAAATCGGTTCACCCAGAGAAAAGTTATGAGGTAACACACATTAAAAAAAAGACATACAGTCGAATTGAGTACCTCCTCCTTTTTGAAGTCGGTAGAAAATCCACTATGTTATCCAATAGTTCTTTATTTACTTTTGTAGAATTTTATTTTATTTTAAAACCCAAAGTTGTTTTTATAATTTGGTTAAATACATTTTGGTTATTGCATTTTTCAATCAGATACACATAAACTAAAAATCAATCAATCAAGAATATGTACACACATAGTAGACGTAAAATTATTACGTCTATAATATTATGCTCCTGTACAGGTATCGAGGTGGTAGAAACCCTTAAATAACACCATCTTACCTAATTCTGCCACCACTGAAACACTGCTAAGCGCTAACACTGCCGCGTCTGAGGGGTGTACAGAGCCAGTATTGCAGTCTGTGAGGCATTCCCTCATAGTCCTCAGAGGTGACTAAGCTTCTGTAGCCTCCTCCACTTACTATCAAGTAGACTTTCAGCTCGTATGTCACTTCATTTTAATAAGGAAATATAAATTTGCATGTTTAATATCTGAATTCCGGGAAATATGTAGTATTATGCTTGTACAAAATATCTCAAAATATAAATTGGTTTTTGACGTAAACTAGGGGTAAGAAGATAAATGTGTGGCCATGAGATAATTGTTGATATATTACACTGAGTTTAATATCGTCCTTGTTATTAAATAGCGATGCTAAAATACAAAACTGCCAAATTTATACGTGATGTATTCCACGGCACGCTCGTGCCGTCCCAAAACTGTATACACTAATGTCAAGTCAACCCTCTGATTATTTTAGATTTTGCAAAATAAAGGAAGATTTAGAAAAACTTTAAACTGTAAGTATGATAATATATAAGATATAGTTTCGTAAAAATTTATATACTAATGAGTGAAGATAAAACTCCGTACCCTTTTTAAACAAATTGCGCGCACAGAGGAGTGTGAGATTTGGTATAGTTAAAGTTGATATAAAGAAGGAACAATACATTAATTTTTTTAAATATTATAATGAATATTTTATTATATATAATATTGAAAACTATAATTAAAAAAACTAAAACTAGTAACTTAACTATCATACAGACCTATTCCCCGCGGTATCGTGCCAAGAACGCTGGCTGCGTTTCCCCGCTGAAAGGCTATACTTAGCCTTTGAGCGAGAAAAGAACCAGCCCTCTTATCACCAGCAGCAACGACCAGCCACGGATGGAGTTCCTTTAGGAACTTCACCGCACGTGGACCCCACTGACCGATAGTCTCTACAGCAAATGGCACAAATATGTAGTCATCTCTCAGAGTCTCATATTTGCGCCACTTACACAGTTCAGCTGCCTATGATGCCGCCCCGGCTCTAAACGAGGTACCCCTTAGATGAGATTCCGCCAAAGTGTCTACGCAAGTAGCATCCCACACTAGGGCTTTACCTCTCTCCCAAGGGACCAATGTCATACCGTCGGGTCTCTTGCCATCGTCTTTAAATATTCCACAAGGCTCTAAAACCGAGGGAACATTTATAGAGACAAGAGTCCTTCGGATGACATCGTTCAAAGAACCGAGCCGTAAAAACCTACCAGCACTTTTCTTACATGATAGTGCGTGGAGCCCAAACTTATCGATGCTGCTACCACAGGGGCACTGATGGGGTTGACAAATCGCCGCTCCTAGTCGGATTCCTACGGCGATGCGCAAGCTTTCCCCATCAAGTAATGTGCCGAGATTACTTGATGGTAGAGTGGTAACCAGTGACTAGATTCCTTAGTCGAAACAGCTAGAAGGCGTGCCTTATCTTGGTCACTATGGAAATTATGAAACAAATCTTTCTGCACGCCCTGTACCAACGGAATATCCCACTATTTTTGTTGGTTAACTTCCAGTGGAACATTTTCGCCGGGACAGCGTTAGCCATGTCTGCCCTGCCTCCGTAGCAAAGCACAGGTCTACTTTATTATTTAAAATTATGTTACATAAATCACTGACGCTATGCACGGAAGCAAGGAAAGCAGGCAATGCAATGCTAAAAAAATTTCTCACACCAATACCACCAAATTTTATAGGTAAAGTAGCTTGAGTCCAGGCTGTGTATTTAAAGTTAAATTTAGAATTTTTTTCTATAGCTATTTTAAGATTATTATCAATATCTTTTAAAATATCCGAACATTTCCAGACTGGACTCGAACGGAGTAAGTATGTAAATCTAGGTACAAGGAGATAATATTTTAAAATAGTAAGAGCAATGTGGGGTTTTAACTTATACAAATTATCAACGTGGTTTAAAACTGATCAAATTTTGTTTTTAAAACAGGTTTAATACTATCGAAAAACAACGGGGCACCTAGCAGGTATAGTGATTCTGTACTGACAGTTTTTATTCCTGGAGAAATATGATTGAAATTTTGAATTAAAGTGTCTCTGTCAGAAGTAGATAAATTATTGGAAAAAATATTTCACATTTATTGCTATTTGTTTCAAGACCAATATTTTTTAAATTTCGAAAAATATGAGTAAGATCACTGAGGACGTCATCTGCTCTACCTCCCAGTGTACCGTCGTCCAGGTACCAGACATTCAGCTTGGATTTCAAATTTGAAATAATGGGGTGAATTCCCAAACTGAAAAGTGCTGGACCTAGTGGGTCAACCTGCTGAACACCGACAGCAGAATGGATAACATGGTTTTCATAAAACAAGTTAGTATTTTGACTGTAACATTGCCAAACGTAATGATAAATTTCGGGGGTATTAGCCACTTTTTTCAGTAGGGTTACCCTATCAATAGAGTTAAAAGCATTCCTTAGGTCAACCTTCACAAGAACATCTGCATCAGAGTTTGTTAAAAATGTACGCACTGAATGTACCGCCGCCTCACAGCCACCTCTAGTGCCAAAGCCTAGTTGAGTAGGCTGAAATTTTGTCTTAAGGTTAGAGATTATATGCCTGCAAGCTAATTTTGAAGTTAAGCGTCGAAATATGGCAATAGGACGGATACCGTTGTCTTTTTTTTTGAAGGCACATAATCTTGCCCCATATAATAATGCAATGAAATTTGGATTAACATTACCAGAAAGCATAAAGTTACATAATTTTGTAATGTCATTAAGAATTACTCCGCCGGCGTCACCGGCAGAAGCGCTTACAAGATCTTTAAGATGTTGAGGCGTAATTCCGTCAATGCCGCCAGCAGAGCCATTCGAAAATGACATAATTGCTTCTAAAGTGTCTTTTTCTGAAATTTGTAAAGGTTGCATAGAAGTCTTGGGAGGCAGCGGTAAACCTTGAGAAGGATTGACCGAAGGATGCTTCTGACGAAGGCTTTCAAGAGTTTTGACATTACGAGGAGCCAGGATATCGTCTGAGAATAAAATACGGGATGCATTTTTAAGTCGCCATCCAGTACTTTCGATTCAACTACTTTTTTAAATCAAATTTAGGACGTGGTCGAGATAAATGAGTATTAATTGTGTAATCTAAATTTTGAAAAGATGTCTCTTTTAGTTGAGACGTAATTGATTTATTTATTGTTATTATCAAAATGAAAATGGGAATACGCGAAAGTAAATAATTTTTGCCAACTCTTTTCACTATTAGTGAAACAATTTTGAATAGTGCATGACAATGCTTTAGCAAGTTGCATCCTCTCACCTCTAGGAATTCATTTAACCACTGGTACATTACGATGATAATTGTAAATTTGCTCCGAAAGAAGGGAAAAATTTGTGTCATTAGAGGAATTACTAATAGAGTTATGAATTTCTACGGTAAGCTGTGAAGCCGAAATACTTTTACTATGGCATCGTTTAATATATAATCCCCTTTTAACTTTAAACAGCCTACCAT
Source organism: Parnassius orleans (assembly GCA_029286625.1). Taxonomy (NCBI): domain Eukaryota; kingdom Metazoa; phylum Arthropoda; class Insecta; order Lepidoptera; family Papilionidae; genus Parnassius; species Parnassius orleans. The sequence continues at coordinate 3,998,406 of JAGSMP010000071.1, forward strand.
CGGTACAATTTTGACACTGTAGGAAATCCGGCTGTGAATGTAGCGGAGCGGAGATATTCATTAAAAAATCTAAACAGATCTATACAGCACTCAAAAGTCTTTATATTACATAACTTCATACTGACTTGAAATGTGCTGTACTCCGCATCTTTCCCTGAAACACAAATAAAATATACATTTAATAAAATAACATTCATTGTTTCCGTTCATAATGCCCGTCTCAGAGTAAGAGTACGACATTGGGGAAATATCGACAGAAATTTCGAAGACGACGGCATACGTACATTTTAATAAATTACTTGGAGTAATTTAAGTTGGCAATTAAATTATTTTACCTGTGTTATGAGTTAGTGGTATTGTTATTTATGTAAAGATTTCTCGGATAACATACTTACTACACTAAAATATTACAGTATATAAATATTATAGTATTGCGCTATTTGATTTATGTATGTCCATTAAAAATTAATTTTCGTAAACGCTATTTGTAAACTAAATAAAATATTAAGAATTTTGTCTAATTTTAAGAATTTTCTTAGCAAATAATAATATAAATTAATAACATGCACTTTATTACCAAATCTAAATTTTAAAATAAAAATTAAGTAAATTAAAAAAAGTTAAGTAAAGAGAATAAATACGTCAGGACAGCACGTCAAAGGTATCGCGATGGACTCTTCCCCGCCCCAAGAAAACCCTCTCAACAATCTGAGAATGTATATACTTAGCTGTGGGCCATATATGGGCTGTTACTTTACTTTTTAATTGAACTCTTTACTCTGTTTGCATTTTTAACAGAAAGGTATTAAATTAACTCTATATCAGAACGTATTTACAATACCCTTAGAAAGTTAACATTGGTATATGAGTTATTTTGCCTAAGAGTAATATAAATATGAGGAGCAAGCAACAACCCGCTTCTTTGCATCGCCTTTGTCATATAAAAGCAAGAAAATTACATTACTGGTCTACTGATAACATTGCGTAGAAAGCACTATCTATTACAGATGTGTCATATATCATAACCCGCGTATAATAGAATCATACCTTGCTTTAAAATACCTACAGCGCCATCTAAGTAAAATTAAAGTAATTAATTGATTATTACACTAAAATAAAAACTACGATATTTAGATAATAACGGATATGATTAATATAAAAAAAACTCAAAATCGAATAATGTAATTTTTCAATCTCACGACAATGTAAATTTTAAACCATTTTGTAGCTGCAAAAGGGAGATATATACCTACTGCCCAACTCCTATGATAGATAGCGTGATGAATTATAATTATTTCAATGGCTCGATATCTATGTAACATGATGGTGTAAGTCCTATTCAAATTGGTTTTTACGTGATGCGTGTTCAGACAGACAGACAACGTTTACAAAAAAAATTGTTTTGACATCTGTATCGATCATATAGTATTCAAATTTCCAAAAAATATTCAATGTACAGAAATCGTCGTGCTAGAGTTTTATTATAGTATAGACAGATAGATAGATAAATGACAGTGTTTTTACTACTATTTCACCTGAAGGCTCGCAATCTCCATCACTACTAATAGTGATGTAGCCAAAGATGGTAAAGCGCGCTGGCTTAGCTTAACAAAAGACTATTTACTGTTGCCGTGAAGATACCAACACTGAATTGGAATGGAAAATTATTCAATTCCAATGCTGATCGTATTATCAACAACGAAGCAAACCGTTGGTTTTGAATGTGTGGCATGTCGACAATAAAGGCCGTGGAGATTTGCTCGGGTTTTATTGTCCGATGGTGGAATAAAAGGAAGAGGCAGAAAATTGGTCATGCAGGCCCTTTTAACTGGATATGACATTTCATCTAAACCTTCAGGAGATTCTTAATCGAGGATAGATGTAGATTTCTATGGGCCACATCAACCACTTACCATCAGGTCGACTGTGTGCTCGTTTGTCACCCTTATCCTATAAAAAAAAATTAAAGAAACAATTTACGAAAAAAATTGTATTAAAATAGTTTAAGTTTATGTTTATAATATAAAACAAAATTTATCATAGTGTAATTGGTATTCTGGATGTTGAGTTTCTTTTAAATGAGAAATATGTGATTCGATCTCGAGCAGATCGAATCACATATTTCTCAAAAGTATCTTCAAAATGTGCAATACGTGATCTTATCTAAATTTAGTATGTACTCGTAGTAAGTACTTATTTTACAGAATTCTCGATTTCAAAATCTTTATAGTACTTGAATCGACTTTCAGATTTCTATTAACAATTTTTATTATGTTTCGGTGAAATGTATTGGGATTTTATAAGTGCGATTTGACGTTGCCGGATGAAATAAGGTATACTGGACAAAAACAGCTCTCAGAGTAGGTAGGATTTGCTCTTATCACCAGGATTCTTGGATAGGCGAGGCAATAGGCATCTCACACCATTGACTTTATTTCCCGTCGTCGGTCTGCAAATTTTAGATCTGGTATGAAATAGTTGATTATACCACTATCTGTGGATTCCCCTTAAGACACCCAAGGGGTAAGATGAGGTGATACATTATCTTATGCGTCAAGCAATTTATAAGGCCACACTACAGCTATATAAGTGGTAGAACGACGCTGTAGCTATATAATGGTTGCAGCACGAATTGGTTAGTACCAGCATAAATAACATCTTTACTCTGCTGTTCTGTATGGTGAGACCCTATTTTACACGTTCGAGTTCTTTATCTATTGACTTCAAAAAGAGGAGGTAATCAATTCGACTGTTTTTTTATGTGTGTTACCTCATAACTTTTTTCTAGGTGAAAAAAGTTATGAGGTAACACACATAAATGCTTCTCATATGGTTCCATATGAATTTAATCAAGGTCTGACCGACAGTTTTTCAGTTATCCTTAATAACTTATATTGAAGTCGGTTGTACAAAATTTTTAATTTTACCACTTGTATTAGTTCAAATTGTTTTATTTTCGTTATTAATTGAATTGCTTTTAACTTGTATTATTTTTTTACTTAAATTAATTAATTAGGAAATTTACTTTTCTCCTGAAAACCCATTGCAAATTTGAGTGCTTAGTGCTTACGGAATTTCTATTGGCTTTCGAACTACAGCTTGGAAACAAAGTTCCTCATTAGTTCATTTGTTTCACTTTATATGAACTTAAATAAAACTTTATACTTTTCTCCTGTATGATTGCTATGGTTGCCGTTGGCTGCATCTCCTGCGATCCCATTCTTTTAGACAACTACTGGTCTTACATGAAGATCAAGAAAAATGTAGACAGTTCGCAGTGTAAAAATCCTTGTTGCCCAAAACGGTCAAAATCAACTTGCTAATGTTCTGTTCCCGCAATGTATAAATGGTAATAATGGTAATAATAATAATACAACCCTAGAACTTACAAACAAGTCATTAAGACCATAATAATACAGCTAACAATGGATTGAAAGATTATAATTAAAACAGTGCGTATCTTAGCACAGTATACAAAATAATTATTAAAAAATGTGTTATCCAATGAAATCTCTCAGATGATAGATAAAAATAATAATCATTAAGTTAGATAAAAGGTAAGACCGAAAAGTTAGTAAGGATTTAAAGAACTTGAAAACTTTATTATATTTATTAGAAAGAAGGCGAAAATAACGTACTTCTACAAAATCTAATTAGAGAGTTTTGGATTAAATCTCAAACGGATACAACACTTATTCAAAACAAAATTTTCGTAACTTATTAATTTTATTTCGCTTATTAATTTAATTTACGCAACATATCTAAGCAAAATTTCTTTGCAAGAATTTACTAAATCTGAGTAGTAACTTATGAGATGGTCTGTTATACCAAACTTAAATTTTTATCTATTTCTGCAGTCGATGTATAATGAAGACTAAGATATCTTCTGATGGCGGGCTGAGAAAATCCATCATCCAGTTTCGTCTCGTGAGTGTCGTAGATAGTGGGAAGATTCAGGAGTGAACTAAGCTATACTTTATATGCAAAATGGATTTTTGTGATAAATCTAAAAAAAATTAAATAAAATAATGATCTGTGATGATTAACTTAAAGCTAAATGACGTCACAATATATTCCACCCAGGCGATGTCGGGGCGCGTCGCTACTTTTTATATAAAAATAGTAGGGAAAATAACACGCACTTACTTAGTACCTACTGTTGTTTTTGTAGTGGTAATGTTGCGGTCTTGCAATTCAGTTTCTGTATAACACAAAAGAAGAAATAAAAAAAAGACAATATTGCAAATGATCTCATAAATTAAAACAAGGAAAATGAAAATCACGCTGGCTAAAAAATAGCCGCCCCGTATTTCCTTCTGTCCATTAGTTCACTTATAGTTTAAGTATTTTTGCGAAGTCATAAATAAACGGCAAATATTATTAGTAGGGAAGATTCTATTAGTAGGAAGATTCGATTAGTAAAAGATTCAACTAAATTTGTTATTGTTGGTTATTTTTGTGTTTCTCAATTTAAAAATGTGGCTCAGAATTCACCGGTGTTCTAGATGCATTTATTATTAAATTTGAGTTTTTTTTTAAATAACACGCCTTGAAATTTTAGTAATAATACGCAAATAACACGTCTGAATATTTTAGTTTATTCAGACATCTGGAAATGGGTGAAAAATGAATTATAAAATACCATGACATTTACACATATTATAAATACAGGTGAAACTAATATAAAAATATCTATAAATATACATGAAATTTGAATAATACGAATAATAATAAATCATTGAAAGGACAAACTCAGAATAATATATACATTTTTAAATGTTTTCTTTAATAGTTATTTATTTATTAACTTTTTATAGTATACAACACTGATTACAAAGGACTAATACAAGATGCCCCAGCGCGAAGTGACCGCCGGGCGTCTTTTGATTATTTGGACAAAACTATCAACAAATACCATCAAAGTACAGGTCATATCGGTTTGTTTTTTTTTAATTAGGTTTTTTATTTTTTTCGTAGAGAAACCTGACTTGCTGCACTATTTTCAAGATATGTTTTTTGTTTCAACATTTGTTTTTCATTTTGTTTTTTTTTCTTTACCAGTTGTTATCATAGTTTATCAATTCGAGGTATAAAATGTACCCAGAATTAAACAAGACATTAAAAAAAAATTATCTCAAAGATTTAAGAAAAAATTACCCATTTTTAATTAATTTCGCTAAAAAGTAATATACAAATGCGCAATGAATATTATTATTTTATTAATTATTATTAAATTACATGATATTTCCTACAAAATCTCATAACAATGTTTGTAGTTCTCAAACATGTGCCGAACTACTAATTGTTCAAAAGTGACCAACTTGGTCAAAAATAAGGGATAGAGCAGGTAAATTTTTTTACCTGCACAAATCCCTTAATGACTCGTTTTTATTGTGCAGCGCGCACCCCCACTGTTAAGCCTAAGCTTAGATTACTATAGTCGCCCATTCATTGTGTTCGATGACGATACGTATTTCGTGTTCTTGAAAGTTTTTAAGGACTCGTGTTAATTTGTGGTTTTAACTTCAAAATGCCTAAACTCTGCGATTTGGAACCATCGCATGTTGATGACATGCACTTTGTGTATGGTTTCTGTAATGGGACCGCACGAGCTGCCGTTGCCGTGTACAGACGACGATTTCCTAACAGGATCGTCCTTGGATATCGCTCGTTTATTACCATCCAACGACAACTTAGTGAAATGGGTTTACGTCGGAGAAGAAATAAACCTGTACCACGTAGTCAAACTGTACATGACGACGTTGATGAAGAAGTGCTAAGGTTAGTAACAGCTGACCCGATTATAAGCACTCGTCGAATTGCAAATCAGCTGGGTATAAAGAAAATGAGAGTGTGGCGCGTACTGAAAAAGGACGGACTTCACCCATACCATTTTCGACGTGCTCAAAATTTACGAGAAGACAGTACACCAAGGTTGGTTTTTTGTACGTGGATTTTACGACAGCACAGACTAAATTATAATTTCTTAAGGGAAATTTTATGGACGGATGAGGCCACATTTACCAGAGCCGGAATAACCAACCACCGTAATCTGCACGTTTGGAATGATGAAAATCCTTTTGCTGTCAGAGAAACTTCTTTCCAGCACGAATTCTCCATTAACATGTGGGCTGGAATAATTAATGACCAAATCATTGGACCATTCGAATTGCCAAAACGGCTTACGCAAGAGGTCATGTTGAGTTTTTTGCGCGAAGACCTGCCCCTTTTGCTACAAGACATCCCATTGCTAACAAGACGAAATATGTACCTCCAATTAGATGGAGCCCCGGCTCATTATGCAGCGTCAGTGCGTCAATTCATTAATCAAAACTATCCACGTTGGATTGGCAGAGGCGGTCCAGTAGCATGGCTTCCAAGGTCTCCTGATTTAACACCTCTTGATTATTATTTTTGGGGCAACATGAAACAAAAAGTTTATGCTGTGCCAATAGCTACGAGAGAACAACTGAAACAGAGAATTGATGCTGCTGCTACAGAAATAAGAGCGAACTTTTCGGAAGTGCAAAGAACGGTATTATGGTCAATGGCGGTCATTTCGAAAACGTTATAAATTAATTACTGTTTTATTTTTTTGCAAAAAAAAAAGGTATTTTTGATAGTAAGACACTTAAATGTGTCACTACCCTGGTTTTAAAGGTCTACTCTATTTATTATTGAAAATGGGGTGCATATTTCAAGAGTTTGTACTTCGATAAATGTTTGAGATAGCTAGAAACATTGTTATGAGATTTAGTAGGTAATATCACGTAATTTAATAATAATTAATAAAATAATAATATTCATTGGGTATTTATTCAACTTTTTAGCGAAATTAAATAAAAACGGGTAATTTTTTTTTAAACTTTGAGGTAATTAATTTTTTCTAATGTCTTGTTTAATTTTGGGTACATTTTATACCTCGAATTGATAAACTATGATAACAACTGGTAAAGAAAAAAAAAACAAAATGAAAAACAAATGTAAAAACAAAAAACATATCTTGAAAATAGTGCAGCAAGTCAGGTTTCTCTACGAAAAAAATAAAAAACCTAATTTAAAAAAAAAACAAACTGATAAGACCTGTACTTTGATGGTATTTGTTGATAGTTTTGTCCAAATAATCAAAAGACGCCCGGCGGTCACTTCGCGCTGGGGCACCTTGTATAATGCCATTTGGCACTCTTCAACCAGTCTACCAGTTTGAGACAAATATTGTAATAGGTGAGAATTGAAGTGCTCAAAATAAAAAGAAAATTGAAAAAAGCGGTAACACTACAAAAGTGCTACGTACAAAACATTATATTACCAAAGATAGATAACAAAAATATATAGAACATAATATACATAGATGTACAAAAATATAACACAAAGATACCTGAACTTTATCAACAAAATTAATTAAATCTTCATAAAATAGTTATGTCAACGTTAAAGAAAGTTACTGAAATGTATCTTTTAACTAATAAAAAGTGCTATAATCGTATAAAATTGAAAATAGAACAAGCAATATTCTAATGTTGCGCCTCTATTTGAGAGTAAACCATTTAAGATGATAGCAATATTGAGAAAAATTGTTATATCTGTGATCCTGAATAGAGCTATATGATTTAGTGATGACCTCCATCAGAATAGAATTTTTTTTTTCAAATTTGAAAGTCTATTACTTTTATCACTGGTTCGGAAAAAACCTCTGTCCTGGGAAGAACTTGTAGGTTCTTCCCATTTCCAAAGTGATTTACCAAAGATCAAATTTACCTATATATTATCAAAAATGTGGGCACCGCTTTTTAATTTCTTTCCCTATGGTACAAATTTTCAATATCAGACCTGCTCAACATTATCTTAGTAATTACCACGTTGTGGGTTTTCATATAATTAAATATTCCTTTCAATATCATCCTTCAAAGAATTATCAAATTAACGTCGGTATCTTTAGTATATTTGATAGATAATTAACTTCATAATTAATAACGGTAAATTGAATAGAAAATTATAGAATAGAAAATGTTGGAGGTGTTTTTTATAGAATTAAATTAACATTAAAATTAACTAGTAGGTCGGTTCGCTCCTTATCGCGCTGCTTCTAATTCATTGGGTACTAATCCGTTTGGTACTAACGCTGTTTCCAATGAAGTGGAGCGGAGACGAGATTTGGTTTAAAAAAAAATTGTTTTATTCCAGATTATATGCTTGATATTTTACATGTATAGAAAGAAATAAAGGTGACAAACAAGCACACAGTCCACCTGATAAGGGGATGCTGTGGCCGCTAGACACCTACACTTCTGAGGTATAAATAAGATGAACACCGTAAGATACAGCGGCATTATGCTGCTATTTCACGCTGGAGTTCTGTTGTATCATAGATTGTCATAAATAGTTATGAAGGTGGGTACTTGCATAACATTGTTAAGAAATAATGTTAGTTAAGTCAGCCAGTTTGTCATTAGTTTTGCTAACTAGCACAATACACGTATTTACCTAAATTACGGTGTTTTATTGGATCCAACAGTGGCGACGAAGTATAAAAAGTGGAACAATGGAACGTAAAACAGTGAATTTTCACGAATTTAATTTACAAAGTGATAATTGGAACAATTATATAGAACGACTGAAGTACTGTTTTCAGGCGAATGGAATCGTCTCAGACGCGGTTCAAAGGGCGAATTTTTACACAGTTTGTGGAGCAAATGTATATGAGACTGTTTTGGCATTAATTACGCCTAGAAAATCTAGTGATGTGATATTCGCGGAAATTGTAACGATTCTTACGAAGCATTATAGTCCGAAACCAAACGAGATTTCAGTGTTTTTTCAATTTTATAAACGCGATCAAAAAGAAATGAATCAGTATTAGAATATATCGCACATATTAGAAAAATAAGTGCATGGTACAATTTTACGGACTTGGAACGCATGCTTCGTGACAGACTTGTGTGCGGTATGAGTGATAAGAAGTTGCAGAATGAATTGTTGAAAAAAGACAATATACAGTATTCGGATGTGGTATCATCTGAAAGTGCAGTGAGGGATGTCCGGATGATGAAAGTGTGACCAGCACTAACTTTCCTGTCTCCAGGAATTTAATTTCAACTATAATAAATATTAGTTTGCGATGTCAATGCCGTGAAATCGCAAACTAATATTATATTCTATTACCGATGTAGCAATCGTCATGGCGGTGTGTGTCGTTTCATAAATGCTGTTTGTAATTTTTGCAAGAAAAAGGGACATATTGAAAAAATTTGCTCAGCTAAAAAGAAAAGCCGTAGGGGCAATGTAAATTATACACAAGAGTTAGACACACATCTTCACAAGTTAGTCAAGTTAGACTTCACGGGTACCGGCTTATAGAATAAAACTTCTATTGGATGGTGTGCCAGTGATCATGGAGGTGGACTCTGGGTCTACTTTCTCAATCTTGAATGAAAACACATGGATGCAGTTACACCCTAGAACTATACTAGACATAATGCCTAACAAGTTACGTACGTGAAACAACTCTCCGGTACAAGTAATGGGACAGGTTACAAGTGCAATTTAAAGACATTAAGTGTAATTTGAATGTCGTTATAGCTAAGGTTACGGGCCCAAATATATTAGGTCGAAACTGGTTTAAAGCATTGGATATTACTTTAAATACTATTAACATTATTGAAATTGATATGACAGATATTGATAAAGTACTTAATAAATATAATACAGTTTTCAGAGAAGGGCTTGGTACATATAGAGGGAACCCGGTGAACATACAAATTAAGCCTAATTCTGTTCCTAAATTTTTAAAAGCTCGACCAGTGCCTTTCGCGTTAAAAGAAAGGATTGAAAAGGAAATCAATCGTTTAGTGGGGGTGGGGTTACTTCGCCTCGTATCTTTTTTAGAATGGGCGACACCAGTAGTTTCTATTGTAAAGATAAATGGAGACATACGACTTTGCAGAGACTATTGAAGTACGGTAAATCTAGCTACTGAGTCAGATACGTACCCAATGCCCACGGCTAGTGAAGTCTTTGCAATTATTGCAGGTGGCTCTTATTACAAGACACTTGATTTAGACAGAGCATATACGCAAGTGGTGGTCACAGATACCACAGCGAAGCTTTTAATTTTGAATACATGCAAAGGATTATACGCCGTACACAGATTGGCATTCGGCGTGAAGGCATGTCCGGGAATATTTCAACGCCTGATGACAGCACTGCTAGCTGGCGTGTCAGGTGTAGCTGTGCTGATTGATGACATCATCATCAGCGGCCCCACATTGACAGAAATTATTCAACGTCTTGAAATAGTACTGGACCGCATTGTAAGAAAAGAATTGCGTCTTAATAAAGAGAAATGTAAATTTTCTAAAAGGCGCGTGGAGTTTTTAGGTTTTGTGATCGATGTAGATGGTATTCATCCAGCTCAAAGCAAGGTTGAATCGATACTCAAAACTCTGGAACCTAAAAATATAGTGCAGTTACAAGCATTTTAGGCCTCTATAACTTTTACGAGAGGTTCATACCTCACAAAGCAACTATACTTGAACCTGTACATAGATTACTCGATAAGTCACAAATGTGGCAATGGACTGACCGGGAACAAAATAGTTTCGATACCGCGTTTACTTTCTTCAGAGTTGACTCTTGTTTATTACGATCTTATTAAGTCATTGGTTCTTACCTGTGATAGCTCTGAGTACGGCGTCAGTGCTGTATTGTCACACGTCATGGAGGATGGAACAGAGCGGCCTGTTGCGATGGGCTCTAGGACCTTACATGCGCATGAGAGGCGTTATTCCCAATTGGATAAAGAGGCCACTGCTATCATTTTTGGGGTTGTTAAATTTCACAATTACTTGATGGGAAAGTCTTTCAAGATAGTTACAGACCACAAGCCATTGCTTGGTATATTCGATCCTCGAAAGCCAATGCCAGCGATTTTGTCACCTCGGTTAACTAGAATTGCGTTAATACTCACGTCACACAACTACAATATTGTTTATAAGCCAGGTAGAGAAATTGGAAATGCTGATGGTTTAAGTCGATGGCCACAGCCAGATCAACCAGAACAACAGCTTTGTGATGTTTTGCTTATGGCGGAGACGCCTGCTGATTTTACAGTGGATGTTGATCCCATAGCATCGGCAACGAAGAGAGATCGAACTTTATCGCAAGTAAGTCATTACTTACTAAGCGGTTGGCCTGACAGAGTCACGGACAGTTAACTGCGTCCGTGTTGGTTACATCGTACCGAACTCTCATTTCATGAAGAATGCATTTTATTTGTCGTGTAGTGGTGCCACCATCGCTGCGTAAGCCTTGCCTAGGTGCCTAACATAAAACACACGTTGGTGTCGTGCAAATGAAGGCATCAATCGTGCAGAAGGCCAGAAGTTACGTTTGGTGGCCGCAATTGAATCATGACATTGAAGTTTTAGTGGGTGAGTGCTCAAAATGTTTAGAAATTAGACACATGCCCCCTAAAACAAGCTGTGAGTGGATTACACCAACTAAACCGTGGTCTCGAATAAATGTAGACTTTGCCGGAGATTTTCAAAATAAGACATTTCTGATTGTCGTCGATGCTTATTCGAGATGTCCAGAGGTTTTTATGTTAAACAATATGACTCCTGGGACAGTTATTAGACATTTTTAAGGAATATGTTTGCAACACATGGATTGTGTGATACTTTAGTTTCAGATAATGGAACTCCATTTGTATCGACAGAAATGAAAATATTTCTTGAAGCCAATAAAATTAAACTGAAAGTATGGTTCAAACCATTAAGGATAAACTAAGAAAGATGGTTTTGAAAGTGGTCATTTATCACCTTTTGTAGCTACATCAACAACAAAGGTTACTGACTCCGATAGTAATGTTACAGATACCAATGAGAATATTGAAAAATTACAGTTGCCCAAAAATACTTTGCGTTTAATTGAAAAGAAACCTTTGATGTATATTGGTATTTCCAAAGAATGCTATTTTTATGAATTGAATGTTAGGCAACATCATCTTCCTGACAACTGTTCAAAATAATAAAGGCTGCGGTTGCCAACCCGCCTGACAAGCGTGGCAACTATAGCAAATATCCAGCCTATTTGACAATTTATGGGAGAGGCCTATGTTCAGTTCAGTGGACTTTTGATAGATTGTAATGATAACGATGATGAGTTCTATTCTTTCGAATTTTTGCCACTGTTAATATTTACGGTAGTGTGAAAACAAAAAGTAACATCTCCGAAAATACGAATGAAATAAAAACAGCAAAATTGCCCCATTAAAACTAAAAAAGTAGCAGCCTACATACATGTCACTACTGGGCACAGGCCACAGAGCTTTTGGCCAAAAAAAGTGCCAACGAGGTCACCTCAACTGGGGAACTTCTCAGATAAGCAGGTTTTCTTTCACCGCCGAGAACGTGGTAAATCGACACTTCAAATTGCAATTAACATATATGTAAAAATATATAATAATGCTTATGTACTATGATTTCTTTTATAAGTGGTAGAGCCATGCTGCAGCTATATTAATAGTATAGTTGTAGCACGAATGGGTCGGCTCGACCGGGGAAGGACCACGCTCTCACAGAATACCAGCGTAAAATAGCAGCTTAACACTGCTGTGTTTCGTATGGTGAGTGTAGAGCATCGGAGACCCTTTTTACTGGATAATAGGCATTCCATCTTAGTCCTCACGGGTGACATCTGCATTTTGAGTCTTTATTGAGGATAGATATAGATGTCTGTGGGTCACAGCAACCACTTACCATCAGGTGGACTGTATGCTCGTTTGTCACCCTATACTATAAAAAAATACGTTTGGATCAGTTTGATTACCGCCTTTGACAAGTAAAATAAAATAAACCGTTGTTTAAGTAAAATCTGCTATCTTTGATATTTAAAGTATTTTTTCGTAATAGCCTGTTCATTTACATATCTCATGTGAGCTATGAAACCAGGACTGTCACAAAAATCTTGATTTGATAATATGCAAACTCAAAAATATAAAAATCTTAAATGACAAACTAATTTATAAGTCTCATTAAAGGTATAAAAACTAAAGTAGCAGCTTACATACGTCTCACTACTGTGCACAGGGCTCCTTATTACCTATAATGTTAAGAGTATGCCGCAATCCTTCAATGCGTATTAAGAGTTTACACATTTCCACGACTTTTTTAACTACTCAGACATTTAGGTTTGCCCACAAAGTTATTCTTCACCACTTCACCGGATACGTGGTAAGTCAGCACGTAAAATTTCCCATAACAGATTAATTTGTCCTCAAAGGACTCGTACACGTTTTGAGCCACACGACTCTCGTTTTTGTTTAAATGAAATTTATAAAAACTGAAACAAAGCTTTTGTACGCTTGTTGACCATATCTACCTAGTAATTAGAAACCCAACCATGCCACCAACTATTCCATCAAATAGAGATAAAATCTCACTGTGCATTTAATTTTCAATTATTTACATCAGATAACGTGATAACATATGAAGTTGGTAAAATGAAACCTATGCCGACAGACACCCAATATATTTAACTAAAATGCTTCTCTCTTAATCTCAGTTTTGTGTACACAGTACTGGATACTGTGCACACAAAACACACGTGTTGTGTATAACAGTGTCGTTAGCCATTTTGCCAAACGTGGTAATTGTGGTAAATCATCCCAATAATGGCCACCGGTCTAGATATTTTTAAGCGTGACAATTTTTGATGCTGCACGAATAAGTATTGAGTAGCATTCTAAAATGTAATTTTATCAATTACTTATCATTAGTTTATTTAGCAGAAAGTAGAGGGCGTTATATTACATTAATACTATGAAAGTCAGAACTATACTATCTAGTAATATCAGCTATAGAAGGTTGGGGTGCGACTGGCTCAAGAGCCACCCCAAAACCTCGAACATTTATTTATTATATAAAAAAGGCATAAAGTGATATTGATTCTGATAAAATTCTGTTTCTGTTAAAAAACACGCTATCAGCGCCGCTAGCGGTGAAAAACTATTTGACGATATGACCATATTATCATAGAATAGCAATGTTGTGTTTAGTTATTAATATCGTTAAACGATCTCTATTCATTGATTTGGCTAAGCTGTAATAACAAGCCATGTCTGTGACATGGTCAACAAACTGATAAATATCATGAAATGACACCATTTCACGAAATAATGATTTAATGAGAATTTTACAATAATTGCAGGCAGACCAGTTTTAATCAGTTTACATACAGATATAGTATCAAACGTATGAAAATTGATATGTTTTTTAGTTCCAAAAGTATTGATTTTCATACGTTTGATAGATGTCACTATTACCTATTATTTTTTAAATTTTAATTATTACACCTTTAAAATGAAATAATGATTAAATTAAACGTTAGGATTTTTAAATAATTTTATTAATCTAATTATTTAAACATATAAATGTTAATTATTTATATTATTTCATTTATTAGTAACTAAAGGCAAAATATAGGCTTTTTTCATTTGATGATAGATGGCGCTGTTTTGATAATTAAAACGTATATTGTCAGCCGAGTTTAAAATTGTTATGCAAAGTTCAAACTAATTTTAAACTTTATTTACAAATATGATATTTATTTGAAAAAAGACCCGTCATCCCACTTATTAACTAACATAATCATATATAATAGAATATTAACATCTAAAGGAAGAAAAATACTTAACCTTCTTTTTTAAGTTCCGTTTTCGGATAAAAAGTAGCCTATAAGTTGCCCCGGGTTACTAACTAACTACATATAAAATTTAATAGAAATCGGTCTAGTAGTTTTTGCGTGAATCGGTAATACACAGACAGACAGACAGACAAAAATTCTAAAAACCACTAATTTGGCTTCAGTACCCTTTATTTAGTCTCCTGGACTTGTTTTTTCTTTGAACTTTGTCGGCGAGGTTGTCGGAATTAAAATAGACTCGTTGGCCATTTTCAAGGTGGACAGCTAAATGTATGACTGCGGGAAACCTTTCATGTATGGAAAACACTAAATTCCTCCAAACTGCCTTCGAACTACTCAAATAACGCCCACTTTCATATAAATTATATGACTTCGTCCTTTTTGTTTTCTAGCACGAAAGCCGCCTGATCACTGCGCACAAATGTACTTTATCGATTTAACAGAATTGCAAAATTCTACAGTAATATGTGCCTTAAATGTCCGTGACAGAACCTTATTATAGGGGACCACCCACCTATTGTCTACTTCAATGTCTTTTAATTTAAGTGTAAAGCCACCGTCAGCCGGAAATCGTCTTCTGTATTGTGGGTAACCATCGTCACCTGTCTGTGTATCTCTCAAAAATTGTCTGGAATATTTTTTGCTACATTTATTATCTTTCATGCAGGGAGAATTATTATTAAGATTCCCACATGGACCGTGTATCATATTGTTTTTAATTATGTCGTATAAAATAGGATCTTCATTTGGATTTGGTATCTCAGCACATGAAACCTTCCACAACATTATGTGTATGTGAGGCAGATCCCGTTTCTGCCATTCGGTAGAGAACATGAAACAACGTACCCTCTCCAAATATTTTTCCTTTGGTAAGAAGTGCCATTATTTTCTTGACTTTGAGGTGAAAAACCCTGGCTATTATTTCGTGTCTACCATAACTTTTTTGCCCAGGCAAAAGCATCTCCGTGATCTCCCATCGAGGATTGCAAGTAAATGTTATAAAGAGATCGGGACAACCGTAGTGGCGCACATACGTCATGGCGTCTTGTGTCCCCTCATGCATATAGCGTGGCCCCCCAGTAAAAGAAGAAGGCACCACCACCTTTTGACTCAGCTGATCAGCATCAACGTCCTATCTCCCTATCACATCTTTCAAGTGTATATAACTGTCCGCTCTAAGCTGCGCCTGATTGTTCCTAATATAACTCAACCTTTCCGTCTCGATTTTCGCAAACATGTCAACTAAAAACTGGCTAAACAGCGAACGAAAATATAGCAGATGATTATCTTCTCCTTTCCTAATCATTATACGGTAAGAATAAAAACTTGTAGCAGATAACATTTTTTTAAGCGGTTGTTTGGCCTTAGGATCGCACTGGGGTACAGAAATAGAGTATCCATCCTCGTCGTAGCAAAACAAAAGTGCGTACTGTAATGCATCGTATGAGCGATGGATTTCACTTACTCGATGCAATGTGTTATCATGGCTCTCAATTACAATATCCCGCTTAGAAAATTGCTATCCAACAATAACTAAAGCAACTTCATTTGACGTAGGTTGATTATACCGTTCACTGTGGCCATTTTTAGGCTTTCTTTCAGCATTTATACACAACGTGTTACAAAATACCCCGTAAAAAATATAATTAATTATCAAAGCCATAAATTTGTCAACCCTAGTAAGCTGTCATGTCAGGGAACCAGATTATTTAACAGAAAGGCCTACGTACCTATTTTACCTAATAATTGTCTACTTTAATAGTTTTTCCATTTTTCATTCAATAATGTTTGCTACCTCAATACAAGGATGTCATTATACTCAAGTAGGTACTGGCTTCAAAAAATGTCAAGTTGGAAAAAAATATGTTGTCAATTTCAAATCTTCTAATCGATATCCTACAACTGTTTCGAGTTTTTTTTTCCAACATTTTTTTGCAAAATAACGATGCTTTCTAACTCGGAATATTACGATATGATGTTATGCGTAGGCCATGAAGATAGCAATTTAAATCGTGCTCGCGAACTGTATCGGCAACGATTTATCGATGGTAGACCCCCACTGAACAGCGACGGCTGCCTTCGTACCAGTGTTTTCTGAACATGTCAAGACGACTACATTCCACCGGCTCTTTTTATCGGTCTACTGGAAGTGGACGTCCAAGCACAGTCGACGCCAGGCAGACTGAATTAGTGTTAGAGCATTTTGAAGAAGAGCCGACCACAATTACGAGGCGAGCCGGAACAAGATTCGGTATAAACCATGTTGCAGTTTGGCGAATTCTTCGTGACGACAATCGATTTTGCACCCAGGAGGAACTTCTGCGAGTAGTACCTCAGGCAGTTAGAGGAAAACCCTAATTACGTAAACTATGTTCTTTGGACGGACGAGGCAACATTCACGAGGTCAGGACTTTCAAATATGCATAACGATCACGTTTGGGCTCGCGTGAATCCACACGCTGCAGATTCCAATACCAGTGGCGGCTGCATGTGTGGGCTGGCCTTTATGACGGGCATGTCATCGGTCCCGTCATTATGCCATCACGTCTGAACGGTAGCAACTATCTAACGTTTTTACAAACGGAATTCGAAGAGGCGATTGACGACTTTCTTGTGGCTGACTGAGATTACTTTGAGAACCAAAGAAACATGGTGTTTCAGCATAATGGAGCTCCGGCACATTTTGCTCGCAACGTACGAAAACATCTTTACGTTCACTTTCCGCGAGGTTGGATCGGCCGCAGGGGGACCGGTGATATGGCCTTCTCGTTCTCCGGACCTCACACCCTTGGACTTCTTTTTGTGGGGTTATGTGAAGGACAGAGTGTATTTCTCCGATTGCCCAACGGTTGCCGAGATGGAACAGCGTGTTAGATCGGTTTTCGCATCAATAACACCGACGATGGTGCGAAATGCCACACAAGCCATATCCCGACGAGCGAGGTTGTGTATTGAGCAAGGCGTAGCACACTTTGAGCCGTTTCTGTAAATTTGACGTTTATTATGAAAAAGTAAGTGTTCGTTTAGGTTGTTTCGTTAGGTTGGGTCTTTTAAAATTTTTGTCGTTCCGCGAATTAGGTAGAAATGTAGGTACATTCTGCGTAGTTTACTCTTTAATTTTACTGAAATAGGATTTGCACATCAGTGAAAATAATTTTTTTTTTTTTTGGGGTATGTTATACAGCGTTACTACGGTTCTTAAATATTGTAAATGGACTCGTTATAAGGCCCTATTTAACCTCCTTTCCGCTTTATGGGTAGTTTTGTAACCCCAAGTATATAACGACTTTAAATGTATTTGGCGTAGCAGATACTTTGTTCAGGGCTAGCTTTAACTCTCTTACATATACATTATGAGTATGTAGCATTTCTTGTAATTGCCTTACCAAGCCAGGCTTTAAATAACGAAAGTTATTGCATCTCAATTGAACTTCTCTATTGTCCTCACCAACAAATGATACACATGGCCCTGATAACCAAATGATACACCTGGCCCTGCACTATGAATCTAGGCATAAAACCATCCTGTATTATCTTTTTAGCTCCAAATGAGGTCATTTGAAAACAAATATTATAATGCCGTATGCCAGCCATGAAGTGATAATGCTCAGGGTGGAGGTTATTTATCAAACAGTAACGAATATCTGGAAGCTTTTGCAAAGGTTCGAACTGGTCTTTTCCTGAATCGTAGCACATTCCCACAGATTCATCCTTGTACTTGAGAGTTTTACACCACTTGCATTCGATGTTCGTCGGTCCCAAACAACAGTATTATCACTACCGTACGCTATGTTACTATCATAACTCACTCCAGAAAAGGCTTTAGAATTCCAAGGTTGTAGACGTTTTTCAACTCGCTGTCCTTCATGATTTCGTTCATATCGTAACTGTGATACTCTGTATACTTCAAGGTGTTTGCGCTGATATTTACTTTTGCAATTGGTTACATCATCTGAGTCAACCACAAGAAATCTATGGTGGCATCTACGTGTGCAGGTTGCTCTGCAACTCATAGAGCCGCATGTCATGTCGTAGTATTTTCATCCGACGAGGGAACAGCCTCACGTCGTAGCCGTTCGAGTTCGGTGTCGTCAAATATTTTTGAGCGCATGATGTACCGAACTCGGTCTACCAGGTTTTGCTCGGTGACGGTAATAGATGGCTCCAGCTCAGCAAACAGGCGATGCATCCTAGCCCGGTAGCCAAACCCTCCAACTTCTCCCCCTTTCGCCCTAAAATACGCCCGCAATGCGTTCTTATTCATTTCAATCGTCCACCGTATGCGGCGTACTCCACCAGTGGCGGATGCCGTTTGCTGAGTCCGGGAGGAGCCTGCCAACACCAAGCCGTCTGGTGGGGATGATGGATGCAAGGGGCTACGAGATGGTCGTGCAGCCCCTCGCGCTCGGCTGGCGGCTCGCATGCTGTCGCGTCCAGCGCCAGTTCCAGACGCACCCCGGCGCCCAGGCAGCGGCTCTATGCGCGTTTCTCTTTATGCCATCATCCATTTTATGAGCGTCAGTTAATGAGAGACGCCCAGACCCGGCGCCGTTTCTTATTATTATTATCGCCCCAAAGTACAGTCTGTATCATGCACGGTCCTGAGACACTTGAGTACATCGTTGACCCACACCTTTCACCAAGTCGTCACTGCATCTGCAATTACTAGATTTGCATAAAACTTCATATATCAACAACCCAAAGCTTTCCTTAAAATATTCACAATTATGAACGAATTTTAGAATTTCAGTGAAATGAATTTCAACACTAGTGAAATTTATGTAAAGCAAGCAAAAGCCTTATCTTGTCAAAACTTTTCACATTTCCGTTATCCACCGCTAGTTCATAATGCAAACTATAGTGAATAGCATAGCGGCAAAGCTAAGAGTTTATATATATGAAGTAAGCTCTTCCTTACTGCTGTTTTGAGACAAATATGATATACATACATAAAAGTTAATTTCGTTGATTTTAACCACCGGCTTTCTTAAAACAAAGTTCTACGAGCATGGTTGTATGTATCAATCTTATTTCTTAAAGTTTTGCTTACTGAAAACAATAAAATCAAAGTAGTATTAAATTTTATAGAAAATACATTTTTCCATCCCAATGATTTTAACCGAGTTCGAAAACGAGAAGTTTCTATATTCGACGGGTATTTTCTTTTATGTATGTTCACCAATTTCTCGGAAATGGCTGAATCGATTTAAATGATTTTTGTATGAACTAGGCTGGCTTCATACATAAGAAAACATACGAGTCGAATATAAAACATTCTATTTGTTAAACTCGGTGAATGTGAATTATAATTATTTTCTATAATAATTTGTATTAGTTTTACTTTTATTAAACCGAAAAATTAAACTACCGTAGGTGTTAAATTTAATATATGAAGTAAAAATTCATAAAATGTAATAAAAAATCTTTCCTGAAATATTTTAAAAACTATTAATCATTTGAAAGACACAAATAAGGTTATTTAAAATCTAAAATCTCTAAATAAAATTATACGAAATTAATACCGAACGGTTTTTTAAACTATTTAACTTTAATATCCGTATTAAACTTTTAACAAATGTACGTAAAACGTAGACTAATATTTTTTTTAAGAATTATAATAGATTTTGAAACTTCTCGACAAATGCTGGACTGACATAAGTCCTTAGAATGGGAAGTAATATCCTCCCGCTGTGATTTTTCAGATATTCTTGCGATCTTTCAGATATTTTAGATAACAATATTTTCTCAATATGTGTAAATTTTAGCTTTATAAACAATATAAAGTTATTTATTTACTTAATATTTATTGATTTCAATTTTCTTATTCATTTAAATTATAAGAAGGTAAAATATTTAAGTGACATTATTACCATGATTGCAGCCTGCAATCATGGTAATAATGTCACAATGTACAAGTGATCTGCCTTACCTATTTTACAAACATATTCTGTAAATTTTATCGCGTTTAATTTTAGCTTTAGTATTTTAAAATTCTGAAGTTTTTATAGTGCTTTGCAGAACCCATAATCACGTCAGTTGACTTATTTCTCTCTAATGTACTAACTGCAATTGTCGCTGTAATATTTTATATTGTAATATTAAACAATTCCAGATGATAGGTCTCTCTTCAGTCTAGAAGTCCATCTAGGTAGATACAATCCTACCTATTTCTGCCGCAAAAAAGCAGTGCTTGCACTCCTGTTTTCCGGTCTGAAGAGTAAAAAAAGCCATTATAATTATAGCTTGTAAGGCATTCCACCTTAGTAGATATGACAACGCATCAGTAGCCATCTTTGTTTTAAGTTACTTTCAGGTGTTCATGGGCTGCCATCAAGTGAATAAGTTCGTTTGTCACTTCTGTTTTATATTTTTTAAAACAATATACTTATTTGCAGGATATGTCGATAACAAAAAAAATCCATCCAAAAGAGAAAAATTGCAGTCGGTGGGTCGAGTTTAATAACAAAGACTGTGAGAGATAAAAAGTTTTATCTCCACATATAAAATAGAAAAGGATTGCAGCGTTGTACTTCGATATTAATCTTCGCCTATTATCGCTTTCCACTAAGGCACTGAAAACCAGCTAAGACCAGCTTGTGCAAATAAAAAAAGTATGCAACAAAGTAAATATTTAAGTAATTCTTTTGTGTTTCTTTTTCCATAAATTTTCTAAAAAGTAATAAAATTATGAATGTAGTATTTAGCCATTCATTATCTTCCTTGTCAAGTGAAGTGATACCTTTACGAGTATCTTTTTTAAGCAACAGTTACCTTACAGCACAAATAACTGGTAGTCACCGTAGTAGAAAGAGTTAACATTTATTTGTATTTTTTAATTTCGTTCGATTGTTTGTGTTAAAAATGCATGTATTGCACTTAGCAGCTTAAGATTAACGTTACATGCATCTTTACAGCACAACGACGTTAAATGTTACAAAAAACTTCCTATGATGGGAGACTAGAGCCGAAGGGCCTTAACATACTGACCATGAGGAATTGCGTTTGTAGTCTTTTTTTCGACAAAAATAAATATTCGCTGTACACTCCAAAAAATAATTAATTTTAAAATATAAACTAAATTACTTTTCATTTTAATAAATAAGAATGAAAAGCCTTAAAAAATAATAATAAACATAAAGTAAAAATAAAACCGTACATAGAAATGTACAGTTTTATTTTTACTTCATTATTCCTGTAGCAAGAATGTCTGATACATTTTGCGAGCTTATATAGTGGTTGTATATGCTATGAAATAACAGCCGGGAAGGAGCGTACCGCATCGCTTCTTTTGTTTTTCTTTGCTGCAAAAGAAAACACTGGAAGTCATTAGCACTATAAAAGAATCTAGTGAATTGAAAGGCAATGTTAAAACATGACAAGGACGTTATTCATTCTTTGCGTAGGGGAAAGTTACATTAAAAATATTTAAGAAGGTATAACAGTAATAATAGGTGGATTAAATAAACACAAATGTCTTTTTTTTAATTTTTAAGCTACAAGTCATTGCTTGACTATCCAATACTATCCCACCTGATGGTAAGTGGTGCTTAACAAAAGCCGATTTCAACTTTCTCCAAATCACAATATCACGATATACGTAATGGTGAGGGTATGGCGATCGAATAATGACGGAAACTCAGTTTTATCTACTTCTTCTATTAAAAGTTTATTGCAATCATGTAAGAGGAAAGAAATAAGTAATAAGACTAAACTACTATCGTAGTGATTAAGTATATTATAGCCTACTGACAAACACGTGGCAAACGAGATGACAGACCATTTGATGGTACAAGAAAAACAAGTAAACAAACAAATAAATGTATTTATGTATATAAGATAAATTAGTCACAAAATTGAAAAACTTTGTATAAAATGTACTAAAATGTATTACGCTGGCAAATTGTTGGACATAAAGGTATGTAATTTAATACAGCCCGTATCCTGAAGTAACGAAGCGTGGCTACAGTTCGGAAAAGTTTAGACATGTAGTTCACGTTGTACAGTCGTTAACTATTATGCGTCATGGTAGTCAACAAGAATTAGACTGTTGTTTTTGATTCACATTTGTGACAAGCAGTAAGTTTTCCACCATTATACTTACCTAAATTGGTATTAATTTTTCTATATTTTTTTTTGAAAAGCATGCGTGTTAAATAATTTTTAACGATAATAAAACGTGTCATTTCTATTGTGATTCTTCATTTTGACATTAGAAAGTTCACAAAACACGTACTCAATCTTCTGTCAATTGACGCTTAACCCCCGTATCCAATCCAAGAACTCCTGCCATGCTATCAGGTCTTATTGCATTTCTCTCAATGATACTGCTATAGGAACTACATCGACGGCATATAATAGTCACCATGGTGCTGGTTGCTGTAAGTCTGCAGTGCAGTCGAGCCGTGATAATCTACTACTCTGACATCAAAATGGTTCTCTACATTGTGGTATAGGTCTACGAGGAGCTCAATATAATGCTTCTGCTCTCTTTGAGCTCTCAGTGCTTGCCAGATAAACTATCGTGAGATTCAGTCAATCGCCTTTTCAAGAACCTTGGTATGCCCTTTTTATGTTCTGCTTACGCCTGTTATCTGTGAATACGCAGCTGACATCACAGTAGCAGAGAGATACCAACTGAATTCTCGGGCCAATTGGTATCAAATCCAGTGCGAAGAAAAAAACTATGGTTGAGCGTACAGGCAGTCATCGAATGGGGTGATGCCAATTTTGTGAAATTCATCGCCTTCAAAACACAAACTTTTCTCTTCGCTGCAAAAAACTCACCATGGCTCTTTCTTTCCGAAATTTATCACTGAAATACACCGATTGCCTTCAGTTATTAGGGGTTGAGATTTCCTTGAACCTGAACTTGGGACGGTTCATTCAGTTGCAGCTGCAAATATGTTAAGACTCCTTGCAAAGTTGCGGCGGTACCTAACACCGGGATAGCTACTTACTCTATATAAAGCGTAAGTCCGGTTGCGCGTGGTGTAATGCTGCCATATATGGGCTGGTGCTGCAAAATGCTGTTTAGCAGCATTAGGTTGGCGTGCTAAGAGTTAAGTATCCAAATCTAGAACTCGGGAATTGAACGCAGCAATGCAGGCGCTACCGAGCTGTTGTTCGCCGAGCGTCACTTCAATGTAACTTATTTACAAATGTGTTCACTCTTTGTGGGCATACAAGATTGTAATTGGTGATGTGACTTGGGTTCATCATTATGAACTTGAATCAAAGCAAGTGTTGATGCATATAAATTGTGGCAATTACCCGTAAATATCATGTGGGCCATCTTTGGTGAAAGAATATATCCTATTGTTCGATTATAGGAAACGTGGCGTTAGCATAACATCAGAATACTCCGCTTTCTTACAAGAATAATTGAAGGAAGCTATTAAGGAAAAAAGGAAAGGAAATTTGACAAACGTCATGCGTACACTAGAGCCATGTTGTGACGGCTGCTATTCTACGATGATGTTTTGAATAACGGTGTCAGTCCCACTATAGTCCAAATCTGGTCCTCAGGGACTGTTTTTATTTCCAAAGACGAAAAAAGAGTTGGAGGATTTTTTTTACGACGATGACAATGTTAAGTGGGCAATTTCGGTCTATTTTAAGAGCAAAGACACATCATTTATTAATTAATAGAATCAGGCGTTACTTTGCGGAAATCCATTATATTAAAGTTGGAAAAATTTACTTTGCCAATATCCGCTCAATAAAATAAAATGATGTGTCTTACCTAGAGCACCTACCGCCCTTGAGGGAGCGCGGGAGGTGCTCTTCAAACTAGGTAAGACACATATTATTTTATTGAGCGGATATTGGCAAAGTAAATTTTTCCAACTTTAACATTATTTATTTTAACGGTATCAATATGGTATTTGTAAGATCTGTAAAATATGTTAGGAGTCAGTGAAAATATATTAAAAATAAAAAATAGTTAAATGCTTTATTTCAGCCTCCTTTCCTGTCCCATCATCGGTAAATCCCTTGCCCTGAGCTTGCCCTCGCTCGCTTTCGTTCATTTGGTCTGTACATACTCGTAAGGCTTCGGTTTATTCTTATTGAAAAGCTTCACAAAAATGCCTTCCAAAATAAGAACTATTTTTTTATTTGTAATGATAATTAGGTACGAGTATTGTATAAATCTCGCAACAAAAATAAGTGATGTAAAATATTATATTCGATGTCTTGCGAGTAAATGATACTCTTACATCGTTATTCCATTAAGCATTTATTACCTGAAGGGGATGAACATAGAGATTGTTTTATTATCAAAGCAAAATATTTTGAAATAATACTTTCACATTTGATCATACGTTTTAAACATGTTATTATAAATAGGTTCACTCCTCAGAGCAATAACTGAACTATATTTATTGTTCTAAGGTTCACTCACAAAACACTATTACTCTCTACCGAGAGGATTCACTCAATGCTATTAACATAGATTATATAGGTATATTTGAGAACTACTGTCATTTATAATTGCATTACATATTATAGGGCAGTGCTATATTTTTATTATAACAAGCTACAATTTATCAACATTATGCGCTTATTAATTAAAACCTCATTACCCAAAATTATTTTAAATTACAGATCGGGAAAATTACACAGTAGATTTAAAACAGCGATGCAACGAAAAAGACAATCAGTGAAAGGTGTTACCGGTAAACAAACTTGACCGCAAAATTAATTGTAATAAAAAGTATTTATAAATATGCATGTATCTACCTTCCTATTTATCTTCTAAAATTTAGAAATTATCATCATTAATTGGATATTTCGATCAACTGAAATAATATTTACAAATAATGTAATATAATGATCGAATAATGTTATTTTCTTTACACAGTAAACAGCATAACAATTTGTAATGACAAGTTTATGGCATCATATTTATATAGTTGCTACGACGAGTCATATACATGCTACGACGAGTAAAGCGAGGAAGACCTTTGGGTTACTGGTGACCACAACGTATTTCTTAGTGTCTTGTCTTTAGTTTAGGTTACTCCTAAAGAAAGAGCCACGTAAATACTTGTAAATAAGAGAACATTTTAATACTTAGTAATCACTTTAAATTCGATAAGAAAATCAGTATGTCTCGTAAATTATATCCTTATTAACTGTTACACGCATATCATTTGCGGAGCCAAGCACGTGCCTTTTGTATTAAGTGAAAATATGTGTTTTGAATTTCAATCTAACCTTAATAATAGGGTTTAAAATTTTATAATAGAATGAAAGTATGTCAAACATTGTTATTTACTTTGTATAAAACATGATATTTAGTAATTGGAACATACGAGTACCTAACCAAAATAAAAATCGTAAGATTCTCTAATTCACTAATATCATAAAGAGGTAAAGTTTTTTTGTACATTTTTTAAACTATTATAATATTTTATGTATGTTTGTTTGAAAGAAAATCTCCGGAATAGCCCATAGAACGAAAAATGATGACATGTTTTAATGCTTCCCGAATAAATCTTCAACAGTTAATAGTTCAAAATGTTGGTTTCGTTCCAAAAATATTTAATATAAGCTACAAAATTTTGGGACATACATAATCTTCATTCTGAAATATGGAAATTAATTCCTTACAATTTTAAGCTTACAATGAACACATAAAATCTACTATAAATAGTTCTTTGTTTACTGTTGTGGGATTTTTTATATGGAGACCCAAATTAATTTCAATAATTTTATTGGTAGTTATGTGGTATAACCCCTTTTATGTCTAGAAGTCCATCTGGTACCTCACCATTACAGCCCTTCACAAGTCCACTGCTGAATATAGGCCTCCCCCAAGGAATGCCACAAAACACGGTCCCGAGCCACCTGCACGGTGATGAGCCACCTGCATCCATTGACTTCCAGCTTGTCTTACCAGGTCGTCACTCCATCTAGTGGGGGGACACCCTACACTTCGCCTGCCGGTACGAGGCTGCCACTCGAGAACCTTTCTTCCCCATCGGTTGTCGGTTCTTCGAGCTAAATGGCCGGCCCATTGCTACTTCAGCTTAATAATCCTTTGGACTATGTCGGTTACTCTGGTTCTACTGCGGATATCCTCATTTTTAAGTTTATCACGCAGAAAAACCCCGAGCATAGCCCTCTCCATAGCTCACTGAGCGACCTTGAGCTTCCTCATACGGCCAGCGGTGAAGGACCACGTCTCAGATCCAAAGGTCATCACTCATACGCACTGGTTGTACAATCTAGTTTTGAGGATTTGAGGTATGCCTGACGGTCGTAATCTCCCGAACGCAGCCCAGTCGAGTTGAATCCGTCGATTAACCTCTCGGTCGAAGTTGGACTTACCTAGTCGGATTATTTGTCCCAGGTAAACATATTCGTCAACAACTTCGAGCTTAGTGCTCCCAACAACTACCGGCATAGGTGTGACATGGAAGTTAATCATGAGTTTTGTTTTGTCCATGTTCATCTTAAGACCTATCCGTTGGGAGACACTATTGAGGTCATTGAGCATAGTGCTTAGGTCCTCCAGCAATTCTGCCATAAGGACTATATTGTTGGCAAATCGAAGGTGAGTGATGTACTCGCCATTGACGTTAATACCGTATCCTTTCCAGTCCAGTAGCTTGAAAACGTCTACAATGCAGCGGTGAAGAGTTTCGGGGATATTACGTCACCCTGTCTTACACCTCTCTGCAGTTGGATAAGTTTCGTACTCTCTTTCTGTACTTGGATAGCCATCGTAGCCCTACTGTACAAACACTTCAGCACTTCGATATACCGAGAGTCCACTTGGCACCGCTGGAGGGACTGCAGCACCGCCCAAATTTTGACGGAATCAAAGGCTTTATCATAGTCCATATACGCAAGACAAAGTGGCAGATTGTACTCTTCAGTCTTCTGTACAATTTGCTGAAGGGTATGTATGCGTACTATGGCGCTAAGTCCTTTTCGGAAACCGGCTTGTTAGGGAGGCTGGAAGTCGTCGAGTTTGCATGCGAGACGATTCGTAATGACTCTCGAAAACAACACGTAGACGCGGTTCAGAAGAGAAATCTATCTGAAGTTCTTCAAAAGAGCGTTGTCGCCTTTCTTGAAGAACAAGACGACCACACTTCTGCTCCACGCCTCCGGAGTAGTGCTACCATGGAGGACGGAATTAAAGAGCATCTGAAGGACTTCAGGTACCGGTTTTCCACCCGCTTTCAGAAGCTCCACTGCAATTCTATAATAATAATAATAATAGTGTCGGATAAGACTTGCTCTGGATCGTTACTCACAATTGCGTGTGGCTCCAACGATGACGTGTACAGCTGCCCATAGAACCTCTCAATCTCACTCAAAATCTCAGGTGTCCCAGAAACGATGCTGCCACATTCGGTCTTCAGCTTCGACAGTTGGCTCTTTCTGGCAGATAGATCTCTAGCAAAGACTTTGGAGCCCTGGTTCCGCTCGATCGCTTCTTCAACGTATTGTATTGACTTGCGCAACTTTAATACAGCTCGTAAGCTGTATTAAAGTTGCGCAAGTCCCGCCGCATGTATTTGGAGATCTGTCTGTTCAGTTGCCTGTATGCTGTCAAATCTGCTGAAGACTTCAGCTTCATCTCCCGTCTAACAGCCATGAGATTAAGAGTGTGATCGGAGAGTTTAGTGTGTGTTCTTCTGCGACGGGTCTTACAGAACTTAGCTTCGACCGCATGGTCAGTTTCCACAAGCTTGTCATTCATATCGTCCAATTCATTGCAATCTTCTAGGCACTGAAAGCGGTACCTCTTTCTTACCTAATTCTGTTGCCATACAGCAGTGCGTCCACGGCTGTGTTCACGTCTGAAGGGTGTAAAGAGCCATTATTAAGGTCTGTGAGCATTCCATCTTAGTTCTCAGAAGTGACGTCGCTCCTGTAGCCTCATTTTTTATTTGAAATTGGTTGCAGGTGTCCCTGCTTCCAGAAGTCACTTAATATCAAGTAGACTGTCAGCTTGTTTGTCACTTCAGTTTAATAAAGACATTTAAATTGGCATGTTAATTAAAAAATACATATCTTTATAACACTAAAGGTTTATAAGCATACTTAAAAGATAATTGATAGTTTAATATCAGAATTCCGGGAAATATATAGTATTATTCAGGAACAAAATATCTCAAAATGTAAATTGGTTTTACGTAAACTAGGGGTAAGAAGATAAATGTGTGACCATGAGATGATTTTTGATATATTGCACCGAGTTTAATATCGTCCATGTCATAAAATAGCGATGATAAAATACAAAACTGCAAAACGTAGACGTGATGTATTCCACGGCACGCTTGTGCCATCCCACGACTCCTGTATACACTAATGTCACTTTAACCGTGGTTTTAATATTAGGACTAATCCTCTGAGAATTTTAGATATTGCAAAGTAAAGTAAGAGTTACAAGACCTTTAAACTATAAGTATGATAACACATATATTTTAGTACTAGCTGTTCCCCGCGACTTCGCCCGCGTGGCATTTATTGCGATTGGATTTCATGGGTTTTAATTTTTTTTCGCGGAACCCTAATTCTTTCCCTAAAATGAAAGTAGCCTAAGTTACTCCTTATAATATAAGCTATCTGCTAGTGAAAGTCCCATCCAAATCAGTTCACAGGTTTTTGCGTAATGCGTGCTCAGACAAACGTTGTGTTAGAGTTTTATTATAGTATAGATTCTATAATTGCATTTGACGATTTTGTCGCGTAAAAATATAAATGCGACGTGTTAAAAAAGCTACAAATCTCAAAGATGTATTTATTTAAAAATATATTTACAAATATATATCACAAGACAGCGTTTTATAACTATGGCTTTCCATCTACACCACTACTAATAGTGAAAGCCGAAGTTGGTAAATTGCACTGGTTTAGCTTAACAAGAGACTATTTACTTTTGCTTTGAGGATATCTACATTGAAAAGAGATGAAAAGACAGATACTGGAAGATGATTCAACTCCATTGCTGTACTTATTATTAAAACCAAGCAAACGTTTGGTTTGAATGCGCGGTATGTCGACAGCAAAGGAGTGGAGATTGGTCGAGCGTTTTGTTGTCCAATGGTAGAATAAAAGGAAGAGGGAGGAAATAAGTCATGCGTTTCTTGCGCATAAACTTCGAAGTGTATCCTGTAGGACACCAAAAGGGTGGAGGCTATTTAGCGCCTGTGCTCTATGGTGATAAGATTGATTTAAGATTTTAATCATTCAGGTACCAACAGTTAATGAGCCTATTAGCACACCTTTCCATTGAGGCAAATATTTTGTATAATCCATACATTAAAAATAAAACTGCTATTAATGCTATACGTGATAGAGCCACGCTGCAGCTAAATAATTGGGTCAGCTTGAACGGGGAAGGACCATGATCTCTCAGAATACCAGCTTAAAATAGCAGCTCAATGCTGCTGTGTTTCGTATGGTGAGTGTAGAGAACCGGAGGTCCTTTTAACTGGATATGAAATTTCATCTAAGTGTTCAAGAGTGACAAGGCATCTGCATTTTGATTCTTAATGGAGGATAGATGTAGGTGTCATTGAGCTGCAGCATCCTTTAACTTCAGGTCGACAAAGTGCCTGTTAGTAATCCTAATTCTATACAAAAAATTACGTACATTACGTACGGGTTCGAATTCTGCACGGAATAAGTGTTTGTGTGGGTAACAAATTATTATTTTTAAAGAAACGATTTACAGAACAAATTCCGTTGTAAAATTTGAATTTAAATAGTTTAATTTTATTTTTAGTGTATAAAAACAAAATTTATTATAGTGTATTAGGTATTCTGGAAGTTGAGTTTCTTTAAAATGAGAAATATGTGATTCGATTTCGAGCAGATATTCAAAATGTGGAATACGTGATCTTATCTAAATTTAGTATGTATTAAGTACTTATTTTACAGACTTCTCAGTTTCAAAATCTTTATAGTACTTGCCCCGACTTCCAGTTTTCTATTAACAATTTTTATTAAGGTTCAGCGAAATGTATTGGGATTATTTAAGTGCAATTTGACGTTACCGGATGAAATAAGGTGGTGTTACCGTCTAACAAAGGCACTTCTTGTCAATAACTTCTTATCAAGCGGTATATAGTCCTACAGGACAAAACAGCTTTCAGAGTAGGTAGGATTTTCTCTTATCACCAGGATTCGTGAATAGGCGAGGTAATAGGCATCTAGCACCAATGACTTTATTTGACGTCGTCAGACTGAAATTTTAGAGCTGGATAGAAGGGATAAAATAAGGTGACTTATGCGTCAAGCGATTGGTAAGACCACACTACAGTTTTATACGTGGTAGAACCACGCTGCAGCTATAAAAATTCAACACGAATCGGTCGGCTCGAACGAGAAAAGACCACGCTCTCACAGAATACCAGCATAAATAACAGCTTTATTCTGTTGTGTTTCGTGTGGTGAGACCCTTTTTACTGGAAACGTGGAATTCCATCTTGGTCCTCAGGGGTGACAATGCATCTGCCTTTTATTCTTAATCAAAAATAATAATTAGATGTATATAATAATTAGGTGTAGATATACACGTACCATCAGGTGGACTGTGTACTTGTTTGTCACACTTACACGTTCACGTTCTTTCTTTTAGTACAAATTGTTTTAATATGTGATAGTATTATAAAAATAATTAATCAGGAAATGTACGTTTCTCCTGAAATCCCATTGCAAATTTGAGTGCTTAGTGCTTACAGAATTTCTATTGGCTTTCGAACTACAGCTTCGAAACAAAGTTCCTCATTACATCTTTTGTTTCGCTTTGTACAACCCTAGAACTAACAAACAAGTCATTCACACCATAATAATACAGCTAACAATGGATTGAAGGATTACAATTAAAACAGTGTGTATCTTAGCACAGTATACAAAATAATTATTTAAAAAATATGTTATCTAATGAAATCTCTCAGATAATAATTAAAAATAATAATCATTAAGTTAGATAGAAAGGTAAGACCGAAAAGTTGTATTTAAAGTTAAGTAACGTCTTAAAGAACTTGAAAACTTTATTATATTTATTAGAAAGAAGGCGAAAATAACGTACTACAAAATTTAATTAGAGAGTTTTGGATTCAATTTCAAACAGATACAACACTTATTCAAAACAAAATTATCGTAACTTATTAATTTTAATTACGCAACGTATCTGAGCGAAGTTTGTTTAAAAGAAATTACTAAATCTGAGTAGTAACTTATGAGATGGTCTGTTATACCAAACATAAATTTTTATCTATTTCTGCAGTTGATGTATAATGAAGACTAAGATATCTTCTGGTGGCGGGCTAAGAAAATCCATCATCCAGTTTCGTCTCGTGAGTTTCGTAGATAGTGGGAAGATTCAGGAGTGATCTAAGCTATACTTTATCTGCAAAATGGATTTTTTGATAAATCTAAAAATTTATAAAATAAAGTAAAAGATCTGTGATGATTAACTTAAACTTAAATGACGTCACATTAATACATTCCACCCAGGCGATGTCGGGGCGCGTCGCTAGTTTTTAAATAAAAATTGTAGAGAAAATAACACGCATTTACCTAGTACCTACTGTTGTTTTTGTAGTGGTAATGTTGCGGTCTTGCAATACAGTTTCCGTATAATACACAAGAAGAAATAAAACAAGACAATTTTGCAAATGATCTCATAAAATAAAAGACGGAAAATGAAAACCACGCCGGCTAGAAAATAGCAGCCCCGTCTTTCCTTCTGTCCATTAGTTCAGTTGTAGTTTAAGTATTTTTGCGAACTCATAAATGAAAGAGAAATATTATTAGTAGGGAAGATTCAACTAAATTTGTTATTGTCAGTTATTTTTGTGTTTCTCAATTTAAAAATGTAGCTATGAATTCACCTGTGTTCTAGATGCATTCATTATTAAATGAGAGTAATTTTTTTTAAATAACATTTATACATAGATACGTACAAGTGAAACTAATATAAAGCGTGTGAAAATCTACGTGCTATTATTATTAGTATTAGAAAAGAATACTGGATATAGATCCCCCCCCCCCCCAATGGAGGAAGAACATCTTCGCAACAGTATGCAGTAGTGGGGGCACTGCTGCTTGACGACAGAAATAGATTTTTGATAGAACTATGATAGGTTGACTGGTAGAGAATGCCTTTAGGCATTCAGTCTGCCATTTGTATCCTTTTTTTTAAGAGAATTCAATAAAGATTTTAAACAAATAAATAAAATAATAAGGGTGACAGTAAAAAGAGTTTTCTGTTCACACACTTACAATACGAAACACAGCTGCATTAAACTGCTGTTTTACGTTGGTATTCAATCAAGTGAGAAAGTGGTGCCCACGCAGTCAGTCAGAACAGGAGCCAGGAACCTTCGTTTATTAAAATAATAATTGCCTTATGTTTTTTTGTACTTATTATAAACCATTGCTTGACCAAAATCGCATCTGTTGTTAAGTGGTGATGTAGCCTTAAATGATAAATCACACTGTCTTAGCGTAACAAAGGCCTGTTCACTCTTACCTTGCAGACGCCCAGATTATATTATATATTTAATTTAGTTATTTTTTTATTTCTGTCGAATATTTCCATATAACTCGGCTTTAATATTTTTAAGACAGATAGACGTATAAAGCTCGTTGAAAATCAATGACTTCGTTACTTTATCTTCATTTCACGCATTTTTCCTATAGTTATCTGTTAAAATGGACCATCTTTTTTGACATCTAAGACAACTGTGTTAAATAATTTAAAAATGAGCATTTTTTATAAATTGTCACCAAAATAAACAATTTGACATCGAAATAAAGCTTAGTATTTACAGTGTCATCAAATCATGCATTTTTGTAAATTTGGAAAGGATACCCTTATCAGTTACTATTCTTTGTTAAGCTTAATCTTTCAAGAGGGGTCCGTCAGGATCGCTCTTTTTTTAATCAATCACGAATCCATCGTTTTGAACCTCTAAATAAAATACCAAAAATGTCGGAACGGAACTACCCCCTCCACAAAGAAAAGTGCTAGAGTTTAGAAGTAGTTAGAGATTTAAGCATTATTTTACGCATGATTTATGCGAATATTCAACGGATAAAATAATAAAATAATGAATGAATAATATTTTTTTTTATATGTGTCCAATACTGCACAAAGAATATGATCGATATATTCTGTTGTAGAAAAGATTTGCCATAACCGCTACCCTTTTCAGGCGGATTGGCGATTGGTAATTTTAGTACTGTTGCCCGACGCCGAACATCTATCGGAAGCGATAAAATCGCTCTGCCATATCACATAGTCTCCTCTTAGGACACTTACGTGATGATATGAGGTGATGGATCTTCTTACATCACGGTTACACGATCAGTTTTTTCGACGCCTGATTGCTTAGTAAAGACCTGCTTAGGATAACCGAGGCGTTTAAGTAGTATCTTAAATAAAACAACTTTAAATAATATAAAATATTCTTATCATAACATGTATTAACGAGTAAAATCATAATTAAATTAATTTATAAAACTTAACTACCTTTGCTAATTTTCTTTCTATAATGTTAAAATAGTAGTTGCCGCACATTATTACAATAGTTATAATATCAGTTTAAAAGATAAACCTTTCCTCTGTGCTTTTAAAACAAAGTAGAGTAAGAAATAACATTCCTTTAACAAAGCTTATGATGAATATTCCAGCATCCATTATTACTAGTATTTAATGATTGTGAATTTTATGTCGTTTTAAAACATAAATGTTTTAAAACATAAACGTTTTAATACATTTTTTATTTAGAGAGTTACTTTTAATAGATGGAAACTTAAAAAATATAATAATATCTATTTTATTTTTAGCTAAAAATCGATATAGCTTAAAGGCAATATTTTAAATTGGAACATAATAATATTCTTGGCAAACACTCATCGCTATATCGGACGCTGTAGATAATTTCAAGACTACCGAAAATAAATTTTAAGCCTAAAACATTTAGTGATACTGATATTATTATAGTTTTTATTTAAAAACTATACAATGTATTGTTTTTTGTCCGTCTTTAATCGTAAAAGTAAGCTTGTAGTTTTATAAAAATCCTTTGTTAAATGTACTCGTCAGCTCATAATAAGATAACATTTTTGAGACATACCTTTTTAGATTTCGCAGTTCATTGAATTAATTATGAGACTTATATATTTAATGATTAAACTAAATTGACCTACCGAAGACTGCATAATATTTTATTACAACGAAATTTTAAATATATATATTTGAGTAAAGTAAGCGATATGTCGCAACCCGATTGTATAATCATTGCTTAATGTTTAAACGATCGGGTAATGCTTATATCTAGTAGCTTACTTGAATTAAAATAACTGATACCACACCCGTGTTTTACATGTGGTAGAGCCAAGCCGTATTTCTAGCACGAATGAGTCAGCTCGACCGGAGAAGGACCACGCTCTCCAGTGTAAAATTGTGCATAATGCTGCTGTGCTCCGCATTGTGAGAACATGAAACTGTCTATGAGCCACGGCATCCACTTACCATTAGGTGGACTGTGTGCTCGTGTGTCACCCTTGTTCTATAAAAAAATATGACACCATCAATACAATACTTCGTTCGTTATACTTCGTAAAAATAAAAATAATATACTTCGATTAGTGGCGAAGCTGTTTCCTAATGTGAATAAATGCTAACATAAACTAATAGTTTAGAAAATCCAAAAGTGCACGTCTCATGAGCATTTCATTTAGTTTTGATGAAAAAAATTAATTACCAAAATAATTCGATTACACAAAGTATAAAATTGATTTAGGCTGTATGGTACATTTGTCCTTTGTCTATCAAGGGCTAAAGAAAAAAATTAAAGCACCTTTAAATTTTTAATAGCAATAAAACTTATAAAACTTGAAAATAATTTTATTAACAAACGACGCGTACTAGGCTATTGATATGAAATAGGGAACCAGTTGATGTAATTCTGAAGCTAATAAAAAAAACCCGGTCTCGATACGTAAATTTTTTCGGTAGTTTCGTGACCACATACAAAATCAACATCCGCGTAAAAAATTTTTTCAAACCGTTTTTTATCAAAGTAGCAATATAAAATGATTTTTCGGAAAATATAAAATGGATTAATTTGAATGTTTTCTTGATATACAGCTACTCATATTATCGTATAAGTGCAATATGGTTATGATAGAGGTATTTTAAGATCAGAAAATTGTTTGACCTTGACGTGTAGTAATACACTTCCTTATACCTAATAACGCTTCGCATTATGAGGCGTGTAAAATAGCTAGATATAATAAAATATAATATTACTTTGAAATTTGATAAAGTATCAAAGTATTGTAATTCGAAGAAACAAAATATATTTTCTACATTATTAACTAACTCCGATAAACTAAAGTATTTACAGAATCTTAAAGGAAAACTTTGATAAGAAAACCTTTTATATCTTCATAGCAGTCAATTAAGGATCCTCACAAAGTTACTTCAATTGTTGAATTACAAATTAGTCTGGTTAAAGTTCGATTATTTTCTAAAATATTAACAGTATTTAATACTTCTATGTGCGGTGAAACCGCTCACACTAAAAAAAACAACTTAGGTATTACAAATTATTATTAGTTACCTAACTTTTTATACCTAATACCTAATTTTTTATAACTTAATTTTTTTTGTTACAGAAGACTATTTAAATTATTAATTTACAGTGACAAAGTAGAAAACAGGCCATCTGTGTTATAACTTCATAGTTTGTCATTACAGAAAACTTTAGCCCACATCAACGCAAAAGAGCCTACAGATAAGTCGTCACTTCAAAGAACTAGGCAAGATCAGGATAACATGCTGTGAGGCTCGTTTGTAATACTTGGTACAGCAAACTAGTGTAATAATTTACCAATTTTTCCAACCGATTACTATGTGGGTATCTGCAAAACAAGAGTGAAAAGACTTTTGTAAGCTTTTTTTTATATAGAATAAGGGTGACAAACGAGCACACAGTCCACCTGATGGTAAGTGGATGCTTGCGTCCCATAGACAAGTACATCTATCCTCAATTAAGAATCAAAATGCAGATGTGCTGTCACCCTAGAGGACTAAGATGGAATGCCTCACATCCAATAATAAGAGTCTGCGGTTCTCCACACTCAGCGTACGAAACACAGCAGCATTAAGCTGCTATTTTACTTTTTTCTGCGAGAGCGAGAACCTTCCCCGGTCGAGACGAACCATAATATATGTAGCTGCAGCGTGGCTCTACCACGTATAAAACAGTAAAACCCACGTAACAAGCTAACGGAAGCACATCACCACTCAACACCGGCTTTGATAGTGGGTAAGCACTGGTTTAATAGTAAAAAAGCTTGTTATCGTACTGATTATCCCACCCTTAAACTGTAGCACTGCTGTGAGTCCATTGCTACTTGGCGGCAGAAATAACAAAGTGGGTGGTGGTACCTACCAAGACGAACTTCTAGACAGAAACGTAATCCTGCCACCTAGTACATTCATTGTTATCACAGTCATGCAGCCCAAAACAAGTCCACTGCTGAAAATTGATGGATTGCAAAAAGCGACCCTGAGCCATATAAATCTATCAACTCCGTGCTTGCCTTCTAGTATTGAATGCTCGGTTCTAAGAACTATGTACATTGCTTACTTAAAAACTTCTACTCTAAAATTATGTAAAAAGAGGCAATATATTTTAGTAGATACAGCCGTGTAGTGGCAGCGTATGAGAATCCACTACCCCATATCATCCCGTGGGTGTCGTAAGAGATGACAGAGGGAAGTAAAATAGGAGATGAGCAGTAACATTTTCCTCATAATAACTCAAAATTATAAAAAGCCTCAGTTGCCAACCTGTCTGCCGCGTGGAAACTATGGCAAATATCTCTTCTATACGATACGATACGAAAATATTGGTGAGGCCTACTTTCAGCAATGGACATTTGATAGGCTGTAAAGAATGAAAAAATAAACGAGTTTAGTAAATAAAACACAAATTGTTCAGTAAATAAAACATCTCTTATATATCCATGTACTATAAACTAGTTTCCAACTTTTTCCATTTTCCAACATATAAACAAATTTCCGTCCACAACATCGCTGTTTGTATAAAAATGGGACAAAGTTTTTAGTTATAATTCAAAGGCACAAGCATACAAAAACTTCGGGCTTTGGGGTTTTTATAGCTTAATATTTTATGATTTGGAATTAGTATTAGCAATAAAAATATTAAAAAGAGTTACAATTTTTATTAAAGTTAGTTTAAAAAGTTACAGCCTATATATGTCCCACTGCTGGGCACAGGCCTCCTCTCATTTCTGAGAGGGTTTTAGAGCAAGGAAATGTCCGCCGCGCTGCCCCAATGCGTGTTGGCGAACTTCACATGTCTTCGAAAATATTTTTTTTCTTATTTCTCAGACATGCAGGTATCCTCACGATGTTTTCCTTCACCGCCGAGTACGTTGTAAATCAGCACTTAAAATTGCAATTAACAATTTCATTGGTGCCGGCGGGGATCGAACCCGGGTTGCTTGCGTACTGTGAAACTTACAGCGAGCGCTAACCATCTGAGCTACCACGGCTCTTTTATAATATATTTGTAAACAAATTTAAATTTGTTTATTCAGGTAAAACATAAATAGATTAATTAAATGTAAATTAATTTAACCGATAAAATATCCGATAATAAAATAAATACCGAAGTAGGTAAAAGATTGGTACGTATATGTAGGAGTAAGTTTCTGCCACTAAGCAGCAGTGTGGTGTGGTGGACCCACCCTTGTGTTTCAGGTATTTCATGTTAATCTTCAGAGGTGACAACCCATCCATAGCCTTCTGTGTTTGAAGTTGGTGCAAGTATCCATGCCCCCCTCCCCCAAACGGCTCCTCGTCTTTTCGTTGCGGAATGGCTTAGAATCCGTGGCTTGGTCTGCGGTGCTGGCCTGAGGTGAAGTGCCGGCTCGAGTAGGCTTGCCGAACCCACTACGTATGCTTGTTGGTGGACTGTAGCGGTAAGAGGTGTCCTCTGCCCTTTCTTACCGCAACCGAGGTGAAGTCGCAAGGGAAGAGGAGTGTGGGTATGGCGATGACCACTTGCCTCATCCTCCGCGAGTGGGATCGTAGGCGGGTAGAAGTGTCGGTGTACTGCGAGGTGCCGAAACCTAGTCGCCGGTGGAGCCATAGTCCAGACCCGCCGCAGGGTCAGAAAAATTGGTGCGTCCCAGTGCTTGTTTTTCTTGGCCCTATGATTATTGGCTCGAAGGCAGGGACTCCCTTGCGCAGGTGGAGTTACAGAACTCGTTTTATGTTCTGAAGAAAAGTGGGGAGGGATTTGAGGAGATTGCCAATATGCGGCGAATTCGGAACACAAGCCGGAAAAACGGCTTAAAGTAAGATTTTGTTTGAGTCAAGCATGTTTGGTGGAAATGGGAAATGGACTGTAATTTAAATAGAAGCTGGCTGATTCTACTCGATACCGGTGACTAGACAATATTACTAAGGTCGGACGTACCTGAATATACGAAGGCGGATGCTCCTGCTCTCGTGTACTTCTTCGGGGACCCCAGCGACACGGATTTCGATCACTCACAATTATCCAATTCGAGGAAGAACTTGCGGCAGAACATATATTTGGGAGCAGCGAAAAAATGTGCGTTCGCTCACGACGCGCGACGTTGACATTACATTTCGATCACGTGACGAGAAGATGTTCATAATTTTAACGGACCAATAGTAAGCAAGAATTACATCGACCCGCGAAATACACGGACATCCGACCCAAAGTAATATTGGTGTAACAGTTGCGAGTATTCAGAGCAAATAAACAAACAAATTTCGACTGTTTATTAAACTAGCCGAACCATTCCTCCCGGCCTTGAAAGGGAAGCTTTCAAAGGTGTAATCATATTTATCGAGTAAATTAATTTCTTCTTACTTCTATGAACCATATTAAGACATACTAAATAATGTTTTTTAACTACCTTATATCTACTTAATCTCATTATCTTATCTATGACTTATTATCTAGAAGCTATCTACCCTTTACCTAAATAATTTGTGAATTTTACTGAGTTGGTAATGGACACAATTTAACCATTGGTCTTTGGTAAGTATCGTGCTTAGTCCTTACCATTGCTACACGTATAATGTCATCCTTACCTTTAAAAGTTTGTATTATAATGCCTAAGGGTCAATGTAAGGGCGTGACGTTATCCTGTATTACTACAACAACCGTTCCTTCCTTAACTGGGAAGGATGGTAAGTTCCACTTTTGGCGGGCTTGTAGGCTATGAAGATATTCTGTTCGTCATCGCATCCAGAATGTGCTAATGAAACAACTTTCAAGGGCGCAACCTTTGACTTTGCGCAAGACAAAATTACAGTTGTCTGATTTTGTTTGACGTCTACTCGAATATAAACTGCAGCACCATAAGCCCTTTCACTCGCGTCAGCGAAACCCAGAATTGTTACCGAACAGCCATGAACCACTCCAAGGTGCCGAGGAAATTTCATCTGGGCAAGCAGAGGAAGTTCCCGTCGGAATTCATTCCATAATAGTGTAATTCATTGTGGGGGATCAGCGTCCCAGTCAATTTTAGCAACCCAAAGCTCCTTGATTAAAAGCTTGGCATACAAGATTACAGGTGCTACCAGGCCCAAACATCAAACAAACGTGCGACAGAGGACAAAATGTTTCTCTTAGTGCAAGGGTGATCATCTGAAATCACCTCGAAGGCGAACTCATCATCACTAGGACGCCAGTAAAGACCTAATATTTTCAAGGTATCGTCCTTATGAAATTCGACATTTTGCGACAGGCGATAATCTTCAGGAATATGTTCAAGTACCCCTGTGCTATTGCTACTCTATTTGACTAGGTGGAAGCTCCCAGCCTTGAATAGACCGATTAACTCTTGAAAGGCAGAAATCGCTCGATCGGAGTTCATCAGTGAGCTAGCTATATCGTCCATGTAAATATCTCTCTGCACGATTTCTTTACCTATAGTGAAACGGTGACCCTCATCCTGTACTAGTTGCGAGACAGTGCGAAGAGCTAAAAATGGGCTACACTTTAGTCCAAAGAATACTCTATTGAATTCAAATGATTTTATTGGACTTTGAATATATGAACCACCTCTTAAATCGTCATTCCGACTGAAGCGATATAAGATATGCTGAAAACGCCGATCCTGCTTACCTGAGATACATTTGTCTTGCGTCGGCTGTGATGACAACAGGTAATATTCTCATATTCAGTAAGATTGTAAAAAGGTCGTGTTGAAGATTGGGACCGGCATATAAAAGATCATTTAAGGAAAATCCGCTACTACATTTAGCACTTGCATCCAGGACAGGTCGGTTCCGTGTTGATAGTTTATCATTCCTAAGAACAGCGTGGTGTGGCATGTAAAAGTGTAGAGGATCTTTATCGGCTGTATCAATAGGAGACAAATAACCTCGATCTATATAATCCTTCATTACACTGTCGTACGACTCTCTTAGAGAGGGGTTAGCATACGCCCTAAATGTAAAAATCTGCGCCTAGCAAATTCAAAGGAATTACCAAGAAAATCTGGACTGAATTTGAAAGATAAAGCTACTTCGTAGCGTACGGAAGCAGCACGCGTGACAGTCTTGCTATAAATTTTTTCGTATGTTTTATCATCAGCACTAAAGATATACTTAGGATCTATTTCGTCGAGTTCTCACATTTTCTTAACTAGAGTCTCGATCGGAGGAAGCTGGATAACCGCTGGAGCATCTCCTAAAACGATGTATCCTAAAACGGTCTCAAGCGCTTCCGGAGAACCGAGTTCCCCGATAATTTTACCAGGTCGTAGCATCTCCGCAAAAAGACTTACACCTATTAATAAATCTATTTCTCCTGGCATACCCCAGCCATCGTCCGCCATGGGAATACTACGCAGATTTTCAAGGAATCTAGTATCGACATTACACGTTGGTAAATTACTAGTGATTCGATTTAACACTAGAGCCTGAATATTAAATTTAGTATTATTGAAGCGAGATCGAAAATAAACATTTGCCGCCCCCTTGACTATCTGTGATGAGCCACCTATTCCTTTCACCGTTACAGGTGATTTAGATTCGAACTTTAGCTGTAGTTTTGAACAACATTTTGTTGTTATATAATGTTTCTGGGAACCAGGATCCAGTATACATCAAACTATTACATCGCGACCATTGCGACCGGTGGCATAAAACTTTGCGGTTGCGAGAACTTGCGTCGTTGATGATAAATCACACTTTGTAGAAGACAACGAACAATACGATACTTCTGGATTTCCTTCTCCAACCAAATAACCGTCAAGCACTTAATCGGAGGAAGGATTTTCTTCCAGTTCTAGTGAGTTCAGTATTTCACTAGTATCAAGTTCCTCGTTAACGGCTACAGTGGCGGTGCACGACTGCACTGGAAATGGTTCATTTCCAAAATGAAGCAACGAGTGATGCCTGGCTTTACACTTGCGGCAAGAAATGTTTGAGTTGCAATAAAAGGATGTATGTTGGTTACTCAAACAATTAACGCAGTAACGATTGTCTATAACGAATTCAAATTTGTCGGCAGCCGAAAGGTTAGCAAAGGGTTAACATGCATAGAGATGCGTATGCGCCGTGTTGTTGCAAAGCTTACATGGCCTAGTACGAACTTGGGTCTGCTGCGTGGAAACTAAGACGCGAGGCGGCACGGTTAAAGCCCGTGAGCTATGGGCGACTGCCCGAGTTGGGCTGCGGTGCCATGGAACTGCCACGAGTCTGTGATGAAGTGCTAGTTCGGTACAAAATTTTTACCTGTTCTCGTAAGAATTTGACAAAGTCGTCGTATTTAGGCATGTTCGTTTGACTACGAACCGTTGTTTCGAAACACTTTGCAGTATCGGAATCGACGAGCCTTAGGCCCATGTAAACAAAGTTAAAGTCACTTAAATTATCGATATTAAGTTGTTTAAGTGCTGCAATCGGGGCCGCGTATTTATCAACCAAATTTTCTAAATTTATTGCAGAGGGACCGTTAATATTTTTTAGTGCAAATAACTGATTTAAATATGTCGTAGCTAAAGCTCTGTTATCCTTGTATTTGTCTAGTAACGTATGCCAAATAATTATGTAGTTATCTGCCGCCGGGACTATACCAGCATATATAATTATGTTTTACCTTTCCGGAAAGGTGGCTCATTAAATAATGAATATGTTCCAAATCCATTAACGTTTTATTTTCGTGTATAACACGTTTAAAAGTTTCGTAAAAATACGGAAAGTTCTGTAATTCGCCATTGAAAATAGGCAATTCAATAAGGAATCATAATAGTATGTTCCTGAGTAATTGCATGTGTGACGGTTTGCGATTGTGGGTTTGGTCTCTCCATACTATTCAAAATATCCTTAATAAAATAATATAAATCGTCAAACGCCGATAACGACTCGTAATTAATACTTTAATCGGGATCTACTTCAAAATTTAATAAATTTATATCATCAACCAAAGATACAAATTCTTTACGTAATTGATCGACGGCGCGAGCTTGTGATAAGAAATTATGCTGCAATTTTTCATCTGTTTTTGATTATAGTTTAAAGGTCTTATTAATTTGTAAGAATGCAATTGGCGCTTAACTTCTAACAATTTAATTTGTTTAAGGCGTCTATTAGTAAGCTGAAGTGGCAATGGGCCGGCCATATAGCTCGAAGAACCGACAACCGATGGGGAAGAAAGGTTCTCGAGTGGCAGCCTCGTACCGGCAGGCGAAGTGTAGGGCGTCCCCCCACTAGATGGAGTGACGACCTGGTAAGACATGCAGGAAGTCAATGGATGCAGGTGGCTCGGGACCGTGCTTTGTGGCATTCCGTGGGGGAGGCCTATGTTCAGCAGTGGACTTGTGAAGGGCTGTAATGAATGAAAAAAAAAAAAAAAGGCGTCTATCTTTTCCTGCACCCTTTTCCGTCATCTATACATATAATAAATCTATAGTAAAGTCGTGTCTGTAATTCTAATAAAGGGTACTAAAACCAAATTACTGGTTTTTTGAATTTTTTTCCGTCTGTCTGCCTGTCTGTGTATTACCGATTCACGTAAAAACTACTAGACCGATTTCCATTAAATTTTATATGTAGGTAGTTAGTAACCCGGGGCAACTTATAGGCTACTTTTTATCCGATTACGGAACTTACAAAAGAAGGTTAAGTATTTTTTTTCCTTTACATGTTAATTTTCTATTATATATGACTACGTTAGTTAATAAGCGGGATGACGGGTAATTTTTCAAAATAAATATCATATTTGTAAATAAAGTTTAAAATTAGTTTTAACCGTTGCATAACAATTTGAAACTCCGCTGACGATATACGTTTTAATTATCAAAACAGCGCCATCTATCATCAAATGAAGAAAGCCTATATTTTGCCTTTAGTAACTAATAAATTAAATACTATAAATAACTTACATTTATATGTTTAAATAATTAGATTTATGAAATTATTTAAAAATCCTAACGTTTAATTTAATCGTTATTTCATTTTAAAAGTGTAATAATTAAAATTTAAAAAATAATAGATAATAGTTACATCTATCAAACTTAATAAAATTTATATTTTTTTGAACTAAAAAACATAAATTTTCATACAGTTTGATACTGTTCATCATCTGTTCACTGTTGTTTCATCTGTATGTAAACTGATTAAAACTGGTTTGCCTACA
Source organism: Parnassius orleans (assembly GCA_029286625.1). Taxonomy (NCBI): domain Eukaryota; kingdom Metazoa; phylum Arthropoda; class Insecta; order Lepidoptera; family Papilionidae; genus Parnassius; species Parnassius orleans. Next base: position 4,042,808 of record JAGSMP010000071.1, read on the forward strand.
ATTATTGCAAAATTGTCATTAAATCATTATTTCGTGAAATGGTGTCATTTCATGATATTTATCACTGTTTGTTGACCATGTCATGATAAATTAACAACTCAACACTTTTAATAACTAAACACAACATTGCTATTTCATGATAATATGGTCATATCGTCAAATAGTTTTTCACCACTAGCGGCGCTGATAGCGTGTTTTTAACAGAAGCAGAATTTTAACAGAATCAACATCACTTTATGCCTTTTTATAATAATAAATAAATGTTTCCGGCTTTGGGGTGGCTCTTGAGCCAGTCGCACCCCTACCTTCTATAGCTGATATTACTAGATAATATAGTTTTGACTTTCATAGTTTTAATGTAATATAGCGCCCTCTACTTTCTGCTAAATAAAGTAATAATAAGTAACTGATAAAATTAAATTTTAGAATGCTACTAAATATTTGTTCGTGCAGCATCAAAATTGTCACACTTAAAATAGACCAGTGGCTATTATCAGGATGATTTACCACAATTACCACGTTTTGCGAAATGGCTAACAACACTGTTATACGCAACACGCGTGTTTTGTGTGCACAGTATCCAGTACAGTGTACACAAAAAAGAGAGAAGCTCTTTAGTTGAATATATTGGGTGTCTGTCGGCATAGGTTTCATTTTACTTCATATGTTGATTTTTGTGACAGTCCTGGTTTCATAGCTCACATGAGATATATAAATGAACAGGCTGTTGCGAAAAATACTTTAAATATCAAAGATAACAGATTTTACTTAAACAAAGGTTTATTTTATTTTACTTGTCAAAGGCGGTAATCAAACTGATTCAAACGTAAATTTCATAGTACATAAGCATTTTTATATATTTTTACATATATGTTAATTGCAATTTGAAGTGTCGATTTACCACGTTCTCGGCAGTGAAATAAAACCTGCATATCTGAGAAGTTCCCCAGTTGAGGTCATCGCGCCAAAAAAGTGCCAACCACTTTTTTGCTTGCTACGATCCTTACATACTTGTTTCGCTTCGTCCACTTTCATTATTCCCTTCATACATGCTCTTCGGTTTAGGGTACTCTTGACCTGGCCTTTTTTTAAGACGTCCCTGATTTGGTCTAGAAACGCCCGCTTAGGTCTACCCCTTCCAACACTTTCATTCACACTCGCCTTATACACTATTTTCGTCAATCGTTCTTCATTCATTCTCTCGACATGGCCATACCATCTCAGAATACCTTTCTCAATTTTTGTCACTACATCTTCTTTCAGACCACAACGTTTCCTTATCTCACTATTTCTTATCCTGTCACTCAATTTAACTTCTATCATACTTTTTAACGCTCGCATCTCAACTGCATTTATTCTACTTTCATGTTTCTTCTGCCATACCCAACTTTCACTTCCGTACATGAGTGTCGGAACCAACACCCCCACATGCACAGCCAAACGAGCCTTGTTAGACACCTTCCGACTGCTCATAAAGGAGTGCAAAGCTCCATTCACCATGTTTCCTGCATTCACTCTTCTTTCGATATCACTCTCAAACTTTCCATCTCTTGTAAACTTTAAACCCAGATACACAAACTCCTTCATCTGTTCAATTTGTTCATCTCCAATCATGATATTGCAGTCTGTCACTGCCTCATCTCTTTCCAACACCATAACTTTCGTCTTCTTTACATTCATCTTCACTCCCTTTCTAACAAAACCTCCACTCATAGCAGTTACCATCTCCTGCAACTCCTCGGCCGAAGACGCAAGTAATACTTGGTCATCAGCATAGAGTAAACATTTGACGAGTAACTCATTCATTCTCAACCCACTTTTATTCTTTTTTAAATATGTCAAGCAATTGTCCATGAACAGATTAAACAGCCACGGTGACGCTACACATCCCTGTCTAACACCTTTTTCGACATTAAACCATGCAGTGTATGCCCCGTTTAGCCTTACACAAACACTAGAATCCCTAGAGATTGCAATGCTCGTATGAGGATACTGCTCACACCATTCACGGATAGTGCTGACCACAATTCATTCCTCACTACTCTATCATAGGCCTTTTCTAGATCTACGAATGCGCAATAGACCTTCTTGTTTTTATCCAAACACTTTTCGGCTATGCACCGCAAGGAAAAGACCTGATCCATACATCCCATTCCCTTTCTAAATCCCGCTTGTGCATCCCATACTTTTCATCTGTTTCATTCACAACCGTTTCAATCAACACTTTCGCATACAATTTACCGACGACGCTGAGAAGGCTTATACCGCGGTAATTTATGCAGTCCTGCCGTGACCCTTTTCCCTTATACAATGGCACGATTACGGCTTTGCAGCTTTGCACCAGTCTTCCGGTACTTGCCCATTTCGCCAGCACAAATTGAAAAGGCGGTACAGCTGACTAGCCACTATGCCCTGCCCAGTCCTCAGCATCCTAATCTCATACTTTTCAACACTTTCACTATTTCATCCATGCTTATCTCACTTTCATCAACATTTATATTAGTTTCCATGGAAGGTGCCGGATGCTGTACCTGCACTTCCTCTCTTTCAAACAAACTTTCAAAATACTCTTTCCATCTCTTTAACACACATTCTTCTCCTTTTATAATGCTCCCATCTTGACTCCTGATTGTACTCAGCTCCGAGGTAGAAGTTTTTCCTCTGGCTGTTTTGATGGATTTCCAGAAAAACTTGATGTTTGACTTTTGATTGTTTGATTTAGTTTGACTGGAGCCTCCTATCGAAATCATCATTTCGTTCTTCTTTCTTTCTAGACACAACTTCTTTCGCTGCTGGTTTCAATCTTTTATACTTCATTCTTGCTTCATTTATCTCGTCATCCGTTGCCTTTTGAACTTTTTGGTTAGCTTTCCAACCACGCTTTCTTCTTTTCTTGCACAACCCTTTGTACATCTTCATCCATCCACACATTATATTTCTTTCTTCCTTTCCTTCTTTTAGCTACCCCGCATACCTCAATAGCAACATTCACGACCCCTTTCTTAAATGTCTTCTATGCCTTTAAAACTTTCTTTTAGTTTCTCTACATACTCGTCTTTCTTTTCTTTTCTGTCCAAAACACTCGTAGGCTCGGCCTCAGTGTATACCGTTTAAAGAGGCCACATTCGGGCTATAACCAGAAAGTGGTCTGTGTCGAGGCCACCACACCACGGTATGCCCGAGTGTCTAGCACTTTCTTCCTCAGTCTTTCATCCACAATTACAAAATCAATCATACTTCTAGACTCACCCTCATCTCTTGCATACAAATAGATCTTTTGTGGTCAAACATTGTGTTGGCCACGTACAGATTCCATTCCAAGCATACTTCAAGCAGGCTTCTCCCATTGTTATTCACTCTCTCGTCCCCAAACGTACTCAGAACTCCTTCATACCCATCACGCTTTACTCCAACCCACCCATTAAAGTCCCCTAACATCACGATCCGCTCATTTTCTCCGCATTTATTCAAGACCTCTCTCATGCTATCCCAAAATTCCTCTCTCTCTCTCTTGTTGGACTTTTAATGACCCACCTCCGCGCAGATCCGTCGGTGCATAGACACCAAGGATAAACAAGCGAGTGAGTCCGAATTTTAACCTAATCCAGAGGAGTCTTGGGCTTACACATTCCTGCTCCATCAAGTCAGAATCACACCAACTCCCTGGCTGGTTTGGGGGACTCCCGACAAGTATGCCGTGTAGGGGCCATGAACCGTGGTGTCACATCCTTACCTCTTGGTTTCGTTCACGCACAGAATATCTACGCATCGTTCATATATCATCTGACATAGTTCATCTATCTTACCATCCATTCCTCCTCTTACATTCAACGTAGCGAAGCGGCTCTCCGTGGGCCGCTTTTCGCCCCCGCAAGAAACGAGACGTGATGGCTGGCGAACCACATCACCGCCATTTTGGTTAATTAAATTATTTTTATGATTATCCATTGCGTTCCCACGAATAGCGAGGAAAGGTTTGTCCCCAGCAGAGCCCCGCATGCCAGGGTAAAGCTGGTCTAATTCTGGGGTCGCCTGGTCCCAGGTTTGCCCTAGCCATGCATCCATCCGCGCGGCAGACGTTGGATTGGCGGAGAGGTAGGAATAGGAAAGGAAGGATAGGTGGTGTGACAAGGAAGATTAGTGAGTTAGGTGGGAAATAGAATTTAGATATTACCGCCCAGGAGGGTAAGGGATAGGACAGTAATAGCTAGGGAAGCCGGGGTCGCATACCCGTATACTATACCACAACTTCCGGACAGGTAAATTGGAATGAGTATCCCATGACTGGCAATCATGCTGTTTTTTTTTCATTCATATTTTCGGAGATGTTACTTTTTTGTTTTCACACTACCGTAAATATATACGGTAGCAAAGATTCGAAAGAATAGAACTCATCATCGTTATCATTACAACCTATTAAAAGTCCACTGAACTGAACATAGGCCTCTCCCATAAATTGTCAAATAGGCCGGATATTTGCCACGCTTGGCAGGCGGGTTAGCAACCGCAGCCTTTATTATTTTGAACTGTTGTCAAGCAGATGATGTTGCCCATCTCCTGTTTGTTTTCTTCTATCCCCTTTTAGAACACACACGGAACGATATGAGGTGGTGGATTCTCTTTCGCCGCCACAACAAGGAGAACATTTTTCTGCTTCCGATCATGAGTGTAGTTCTACCCACGTTTACTGCGAACAGAACTTCAATTGCAATAAAAGTAATCTTAAGGATTTTATCGTGTTGAATTTTAACTTTTTAATACCTGACGTTTCGGGCACTTTAAAGAACCCATGGTGAGTTGTTTATCGTCCTGATATCATCGTTTACCAAGACTACAATCAACTTTTAACTAATAATGTTTGGTCCGATTTACGCAGGACGAGCTTACAGTATTTTGAAGTCTTGCAGTAGTATGCTTGGGTTTGGATTTATTTTTATTAATTATGGGATCCCAAGTAGATGGTAGCACCCAGCCATCTTCTCTATTGAAGTTAGGATGTTTTTAATTTCAGTAGCTACGCGAATCATCCATGGTAGGAATCGGTATTTAATTGCGAGGATTTGTTATCTATTAGATCTGATATAATGGTTGGGACGATACTAAACATGTTGACATACTTCAGACTTCCCGGAGCGTCGGTGCTTCACATCAGCAATATTATGTTCTTTTACGCAAATTTTTATGGAAGTTTTTCCCGAAGATGTGTTTTGTACAACCCGCATAAATAAAAGTTAAAATGTAACGTGATTTATTAAAATATGTTTTATTACATGTGTAGCATTCATCATTATAGAACTGCATTTTTATGAAATTTTTAAGTCTACTCGAACGTAGAAAAAATATCAGAATCTATTTTATGGTGCCAATCAATATTAAATGGGACCAATGATATGAATCAAATATCGCATACGCAGACACAGACATCGAAGTGACTCTAAAAGTGATCCAATTTTGCTAAATTTGGCGTGGAATAGCATTTAATGATGTTTCCAAATTGAATACCTCGTGGGCGAAGCCGCGGGTAAAAAGCTAGTTGTAAATATATTTATAAGAACACGATTATATTACACCAAGGTATCTTTATGGTTACGAATTAAATGTAAAATAATATTTACACGTGATTGAAGAAATATAAATGAGCAGAATAGTTAATAAATCAGTTAATTGAATTTGATTAGTTTTTAAACCACGTTGATAAATTGTATAAATTAAACCCCCACATTGCTCTTACTATTTTATAATATTGTCTCCTTGTACCTAGATTTACATACTTACTCCGCTCGAGTCCAGTCAGGAAATGTTCGGATATTTTAAAAGATATTGATAATAATCTTAAAATAGCTATAGATTTTTTTTAAATTTAACTTTAAATACAACAGCCTGGACTCTAGCTACTTTACCTATAAAATTTGGTGGTATTGGTGTGAGGAATCTTTCTAGCGTTGCATTGCCTGCTTTCCTTGCTTCCGTGCATAGTGTCAGTGATTTATGTGACATAATTTTAAATAATAAAGTAGACCTGTGCTTTGCTACGGAGGCAGGGCAGACATGACAAACGCTCTGTCTCGGCGAAAATGCTTCACTGGAAGTTAACCAACAAAAACAGTGGGATATTCCGTTGGCACAGAGCGTGCAGAAAGATTTTTTTCACGCCTTCTAGCTGTTTCGACTAAGGAATCTAGTCACTGGTTACACGCTTTACCATCAAATAATCTCGGCACATTACTTGATGGGGAAAGCTTGCGCATCGCCGTAGGAATCCGACTAGGAGCGGCAATTTGTCAACCTCATCAGTGCCCCTGTGGTAGCAGTGTCGACAAGTTTGGGCTCCACGGACTTTCATGTAAGAAAAGTGCTGGTAGGTTTTAACGGCACGGTTCTTTGAACGATGTAATCCGAAGGGCTCTTGTCCCTATAAATGTTCCCTCAGTTTTAGAGCCTTGTGGAATATTTAGAGACGATGACAGGAGACCCGACGGTATGACATTGGTCCCTTGGGAGAGAGGTAAAGCCCTAGTGTGGGATGCTACTTACGTAGACACTTTGGCGAGCTCTCATCTCAGGGGTACCTCGTTTAGAGCCGGGGCGGCATCAGAGGCAGCTGAACTGAGTAAGTGGCGCAAATATGAGTCTCTGAGAGATGACCACATATTTATGCCATTTGCTGTAGAGACTATCGGTCCACGTGCGGTGAAGTTCCTAAAGGAACTCCATCCGCGGCTGGTCGTTGCTGCTGGTGGTAAGAGGGCTGGTTCTTTTCTTGCTCAAAGGCTAAGTATAGCCATTCAGCGGGGAAACGCAGCCAGCGTTCTTGGCACGATACCGCGGGGAGTAGGACTGTATGATAATTAAGTTACTAGTTTTAGATTTTTTTTTATTATTATAGTTGTTAATAAATATATAAAGAATTTAGCTGTATTTATAGTATACAGCACCACTACTGCTTTGCTAAAAGTTACTGAGGATATAAAATACGGAATGAATACCAAAAAAGTAACAGTGATGGTGTTAGTAGACTTTTCCAACGCCTTTAACACAGTTGACCACGATATACTCCTATGCATACTGTCTCATCTTAAATTTGCTCCCTTGGTCTTGGAATGGTTTTCCTCATATCTTCGCGACCGCCAGCAATCAATCCATGTAAGGGAGGAGACTTCCCAGTGGTTAAGTCTTGATTCTGGTGTGCCGCAATGCGGAATTCTGTCTCCCATATTATTTTCAGTTTTCATTAACTACATATCCTCCGTCATTGATTGTTCGTACCATCTATATGCAGACGATCTCCAAATATATGTGCAATCGGATATCAATAATCTACATGATGCTATCGCTAAACTAAACCATAATTTGAAAGCCATTTATGACTGGTCATCGCGGTTTGGCATTTCTGTCAATCCATCTAAATGTCAAGCAATGCTTGTTGGCAGCTCAAGAATGCTGGCAAAAATTGACGTCAGTTGCTTGCCACCCGTATTTTATAATGATAATTTGATACCGTTCTCTGACTGGGTAAAAAACTTAGGTTTATACATGGATAAAACGTTGAACTGAGAAAAACAAGTCACTGAGGTCAGCCGTAAAGTCACTGCTGCCTTAAGATCACTCTACCCTCTGAAAAACTTTCTCCCATACAAAACTAAGCAAACGCTTGTTCAAACACTCCGCCTGTCATTGATTATGCATATGTTTTTTACTCAGACTTGAAACAAAATCTTCTCAATAAACTTGAGCACCTTCAAAAATATGACCATATCTTTCAATTTCGTATTCGCCTTAAATGGCTAACTATCCGAGAAAGGCGCACTTCTAGAATATTGTCTGTTCTCTACTCCATTTAAAAATGATTAGTCCTCCCTTCCTGCCTTAAAGAAAAGTTTCAATACCTTTCCTCCAACCACGACAAGGTACTTCGCTCTTCAACTAATCTGAAGATTTCAGTTCCACTCCATTTTACTGGCTTTATCGGCGATTCTTTTACTGTTCAGGCTACACTACTCTGGAACTCCTTACCTGAAGACATTAGGAAAGCACCAAACAAGATAGCCTTCAAAAGATTGGTCCGGGAACATCTCTCTAAAACAATGTCATCAGCATAATACCAACACTGCTACCTTTATCCAGACATATTATGTATGTATGTATATATGTATTTATATATGTATTTATGTGTGTGTATACGTATATATGTATTTATATATGTATTTATGTATGTGTATATGTATATATGTATTAAGGATAATTGTTATATAATGGATTATTATGTATTTGTTTGTATTCATATGCATTTGTGTAATTTATAAGCCTTATTTTAATAGGTGTTATATCTATATAAATTTAATATATTTAGTTACTTAAGTCACCTGCCACTAATTTCTCACCACGCCATGGATTGACTGCCAGAGAATGCTAACTGGCATTAAGTCCGCCCTTTTGTAACCTTTTTATTGGTTAGTACAATAAAGTTTTTAAATAAAAATAAATAAAAAATATACAAAGTTTTCGAACTTCACTAGAAATTCGAATCAGTTTTAATATATGTAATGCGCTGCATACGTCTTTGTACCAAATTTAAAGAAAAAGGTGCGATACTGTACTTAGATAAACTGCACAACGGCTGTCGGCGCGGCGCGGCGGCCCGGCGGTGATTCCTACCCACTATACTCCGTATTACATAGCTTGATCTTTTTGACAGATGTCAAATTTGCGATCGACATTACTTTGCAATGACGAACATAATATTTTCCTATTTTAATAATTTTAAAAATTGTTAAAATTTTAAAATAGACACACAACACAAAAGTATTAAAGAGTCTAGCATTTTCCGAAAATCTTAGTGGCTTTTATTGCTTCAAAGTAATATTTAAATAGAAAAACTGAAAACAATGCACGCTCGTGCAATGTTACATCGGTCGGTAAGATGGGACACAAATAACAGGCAGAAACTGTTACAAATATCGGTTATAAAGAAGCCTTGCAGCACTGGCGCCGTCCGCCCGCCTGGCCTGTTAGTACGAGTGCGACAGCCTTGTATGCGTCACGTCCCGAGTGTCTTGAATTATAACCTCAAGATAATTTGTTGTTCTTTTGATTCTTGCGTTATTATTTAATTTTTGTTAAGTTTTTATTGTTGAATTTTAGTTTTCGTTGAGAACTTTTGTTAATCATGCCTAAAAGGGTGAAAAAAACTGTGCTTAACAGTGAAACGCGTGAGTTTGTAATTCGCTTACGCGATTGTTTTGAGCGTGAGTATCAAAATGGCGGGCCCATTATTAGCATTGTCTCAAGTGCGGCAACGTGTAGCTGACGCTTTGGGAATTGGATTAGCTACTGTAACACGTGTATCGACTGAAAAATTTAGCAAAGAAAGTGATGAGGAGATTATCGACTCCTAATAAAACACGAAGGCGTATTCAACTTACAGTCGATATTGACGATTCAATGTGCGGCTATACGAAACCACATTTATGGGTATTATTCAAGGAAAGAATTACCCACGTTTGACAACTTGCTGGGAACATTAAGAGAAGCTATTTTTTATGACGGTGATCGAACCTCGCTGTTAAAACTATTAAATAAAATTGGTTTTCATTACCAAAAATCAAACAACCGCAAGATTCTTATGGAAAGGAACGACATAGCACTCAAAAGATTTGATTTTTTAAGAAAAGCTAAAAATATTTCTGATTGGCAGAAGTTTGTGTTTTTAGACGAAACGTGGTTGAATGCCAATCACACTGTGAAAAAAACATGGAACGATGATACGGCCCAATCATCCATAAAAGTACCAGAAGGAAAGGGGGAGAGGCTAATAATTTACCACGCAGGTACTGCCAAAAGTTTTGTGTCAAACTGTTTACTGGCATTTAAATCCAAAAAACTAATGAATACCACGAAGAGATGAACTTCGAAACTTTTTCAGAATGGTTCTATAAAATTATGGACAACCTGAACGGTCCTCATATAATAATATTGGATAATGCATCCTACCATTCCACGCAGCTTGACAAGGCTCCGACGACGGCAAACAAAAAAGCCGATATAATAGAGTGGCTCATAAAGAAGGGTGTAAATGCCGATATGACAAAGCTCAAGTGCGAACTGCTTGGGCTGGTGGACACACGCAAACCAAGGGAGCCAGTGTATTTGCTGGACGAAGCAGCAAAGCAACGTGGTCACACAGTTATCAGATTGCCACCCTATCACTGTCAATATAATGCCATAGAACTGATATGGGCACAAATCAAAGGTCAGTGAAATTGCGTAAATGATTCTTTTTTCTTGATAAATATTATAAAATATTTGCATTAAATAAATTTTCTTTTTTTTTTCATAAATACATATATTGCATTACAACATATATTGCATTAAATAGTATTACCTTATTCATCACTTATTTCATTCACAGGACATGCAGCACCCAACAACACTTCGCCTCCCTTCACCGTTTGTTGGGTGAAAACTGGGCGAATGTTGTTCGACACGTGAAAGAAGAAGTTTTGTCTGACTGTATGCGCGATGTGCACTTCGACAATTTCGTTGAAAACGAATTAATAATTCAAGTTGGAGATGATGACACAAGTTCCGATGACGACTCGACGATGAAAATGTTGGTTGTGCTTCTCTTCCCGATTAAAAACTATGTTTTAAAGAGAAAATTTTATTTTATTTTTCAACCTTGATTTTAACTCAATATTATATGAATAATATAACACAACAAGGACGGGCTATGTCGGACTCGCACCGACTAAAACCCCATGGTGTTCCACCTTAGCCGCATATTGGCAGGGCCACGGGAACGCTTTCGCACACATCCGCGGCCCCACCAGCGCTGGCCGCCCCATGGCAGCCCCTCCTCAGGAGAGGACTACTTACTCCTCCCGCATCTCCTTCTCAGGCAAGGCGCATCAGGAACACAAGACACGCCTTCCTCCACAGCCTCCAATTCCACCTGCGTAACGGGCCCCCCCTAGTCCGATACGCGGAGGCCATGGGGCCAGGAAAATCGAGCGCTCGGTAGCACCCGCTTTCCCGACCCCAGCGGCGGATCTGGTCTTTGGCTCCGCCGCCAACCAAGTTTCGGCCGCGGAGGGTAGGGAGAGCGGCGCCTGAACGGTGCGGCCCCATCAGAGTCGCGGAGGATAGGGCGAGTGGCGCTTCGCCATACCAACAATCCTCTTCCCCCGCGACTCCACCTCGGCTGCAGCGGTAGGGGGAGAGGGCACCCCTCTCGCCGCAACCCACCGATACACATTTGTTCACCGCGGGTGACCAAGCCACGGCTACTAAGACCCCCGCCACGACACGGCGGGAACCCGTTCGGGGAGGAGTAACAAGTACCTATATAAAAACGTTTTTTGCAATACTAGATATTTTCTGTTTCCCATCACTAGACCCATCTGTCAAAAAGATCAAACTATGTTGTACAGGGTATAGATAAATCAAATCGAACCGATTTAAATATTCACGGAGCGAAATGATAATAAGTAAATTAAATGCGATAGCTGTCTAAAAGTCGATGCGATTAATAAAAATGTTTCTTAGTAATAAACATAATAATCGATCTTGTAAACAGCTGTATGCGATGCGACTTGTAAATATTATTAAGTAATATTTACAAGTCGGCAACTAACTATATAAAAATAATTGACATCAACCTAAGGTATGTCACAATAAGGTTCAGTATCAGTTACGTCGAAGAGTCGAATCACAATCGGATTTACGTATTTAATAATTCCACTCCAATTGTCATCCGGGGAGATGGACCATTTTTTGGTGGAAATGGGAAATGGACTGTAATTTACATAGAAGCTAATAAGCATAGGTCGGGCGTTCCTGAATATACGAAGGCGGATGCTCCTGCTCTCGTGTACTTCTTCGGAGACCCCAGCGACACGGATTTCGATCACTCACAATTATCCAATTCGAGGAAGAACTTGCGGCAGAACATATATTTGGGAGCAGCGAAAAAATGTGCGTTCACTCACGACGCGCGGCGTTGACATTACATTTCGATCACGTGACGAGAAGATGTCCATAATTTTAACGGACCAATAATAAGCAAGAATTACATCGACCCGCGAAATACACGGACATCCAAACCAAAGTAACATTGGTGTAACAGTTGCGAGTATTCAGAGCAAATAAACAAACAACTGTTTATTAACCTTTTAGATCCCGCCTCGCTAAAAAAAAACGGCTATGTACCGGGTCCACTTGAAATAATCACGGCGCGCAGCACTTGAGTCAATCTTTTTTTTTGTCACCTTTGTTTGTTTACGTTTAAGAAGTTTAAGTTACAGTAATTATGGTAACCACAGCCGAAGGACCCAAAAAAACCAAATTTATTTAAATAAATTTAATAAAACTAATTTTACAATTAAACTTAAGTCTATGCCTGATCGATGCTAGATACAGAATGCTTAAATTAAATTTTATGAAATAAAATGTTGCATCGCGGTAAACGCGCATTGACGTCAATCGGGGTGCAGTGTCAGCGGCGGTGATCACGTTGCGTCCGGTGGCGGCCCGTGTGAGCGGTGTCAGCAGGTGCTGTATCGAGGTCGTCGCTTATTGCAATTTACTAGGAAAAGCTTGATATAACACCTCCCCCCTCAGATCATCACTTATTTTTGAAGGCTTATCTGAGAAAATAGTGATGGATGCTGCTTGGTCTTTTCAGATGTCTCGGGTACTGCATAGATCTTATCTTTGGGGGGTGATCTTTCAGATCTGCGTCGAAATATTTCGCCTCGTCTTATAAGTAGCAGCATGGTGAGTGCGAGTACGCTTAATAGAATGATATAAAGCGGAATCGTTGTATGATATACTGTGTAGTCCGGCGACGCTTGCTTTATTTCCAGAGTTGGCTGCATTATCACCATGTGCTTAGTGTCATGCAGCCTTCGTAAGTCAATGGAATTAAGATGAATCTGAGATTTTTCTTTGAGCGGTTCCTCAATTTCAGTTGTCAGCTTCATTATTTTCAGCGGCTGTCCTTCAACTACGTCGTTAGTATTGGTGATTGTAAAGTCGGTGTGTCAAGGAGCAGCTCATAGGACAGTTGCTAAGTAGGTGCCGCTGAGAATGTTGTAATTTTCTTTGCCACATAGGTAGTGTATCCTCGTGGCGTTGGGGAAAGACAAGATATAATGTTTCTCGTCTAATTCTTCCATAGCTGGTCTTGATAGGGTTATTGTAACAACGTCGCAGGTCTTGTCGATGGCTTGATTTATTAAAAGATTCTGGATACAGTCTGGAACTTGTCGTAGCTGATGGTCCATTTTCTCCCCACAGAGGTACCAGTCCTTAAACTTCGGGCATTCAGCCTCTATATACACATAACCTTTTCTGTTGGTTGCTATTAAAGGAAAAGGAGGGACGAGGGCCTGCTTAAACTTATTGGGGGCCATGGATAATTTATAGAGATTGTAACTATCCTTAGTAAATAGAGGTATATTAAAAATTATGACTATCCTATTATCAGAGTAATAGTATCCTGGTCTAATTATGTCATAGTATTCCCTAAGTTCTAATTGCAACACATGCTCCTTACCATAGATAGTAATTAAGCGTTGAATCATATGGTTTAAAATATCAATACTAATCATGGAATGATGTAAAGTTGAAGCGTGAATAAAAGCTATGATATTTTCAATTCTAGTTAGCTCACTGAATATTTCGTCAATATTTTCAGTTAAAATAGCAAGATACTGAGCAAATTTAGCATATTTTAGTAGGCTAGAATCTTTATAACTATTACTATCTAAAATTAATTGTAAAGTTTCATTTATTTTTACCTGATTCTCGACTAACTTTTCTAATACATTAGAATGCTGGACCATCCACTCTTTGCTAAGACTTACGTGATTGTTAAATTCATGAAAAATAACGTTACTATTTTGCTGAAGAATTTTAATTGCATTGTCATACTTCACGGCATCTGAATTATCTAAATTACCAGTAACGCTCTTAATTATTGAACCGAGTCCGTCTACGAGACCTCTCTTTATACGATGGGGTTTTAAGCTTTCTAATTGGTTTAAGACCTTATTAAGTTTGATGGACAGGAATTCTATTTGAGCCTCATAAAGCATATAAGTATCGTTTCCTAGAGTTTGTCTAAAATATATTAGTTGATTCTGTAACTGCGAGATTTTATCATTAATATCATCTAATTCTACGAATTGTATAAAGGTATGATAGTGTAGTGAGCCTTGTTGCCGAAAAGTAGAACTCTGGGCCATCGTCGAGACTCTCAAGTGTTATCTCTTGATTCATCCTGTGGATGCTATCGAAGGAGCAGTCAGGACCAGTAGCACCCTGTAACAATTTGGCACTTTTGGGTATTCTTTAAGACGATTTTGGCAACAGGCCCGCGTTTTCGTGAGGTGTATATGTATAGGTAAGTCTGCCAAGACTGTGTCGCGACTATACCTAGGGCCAACTTTTGACGACTCGCAAGAGGGTTCTTAACAAAAATACGCTGATGTGGCTGATATTCGATTTCAGGATCGCGATCTTTATTACGGTTATTTATGATGCTGGTACGGTCAGCCAGGCTAATTTCCCCTAACGTTTCATAAACTAACTTCATCTGATCCTTATGATTCTGTACGTATTGCTGCGTTAAATGTTTTGTCATATCTACGTCAAAGGGGTCTCGCGGATCGAAATGCCCAGTTATAATATCAAAAGGTCTGCATTTGGTAAAGCTGTGTACGGAGCTATTGTAAGCTAAAATTGCGTACGGCATAAGGTTTATAGCATTCTCATTTTTATTGCGTAATTTTAGGATTCTGAGATGTTCCAAAATTGTCGCGTGGAACCTTTCTACTATGCCGTTATCGTTGGGGGAGTGAGGTAGTGTTCTATGATGGTTAATCCGGTGTAAATTAGTAAAATCGTTGAATATCTGATTGGTAAATTCTGTGCCATTGTCTGATACTATTGTTAGAGGTAAACCATGATGAGTGCAAAAATTTAACAGGGCTTGAACGATACTGATTGCTGTGGCATCGCGAACATGGTATGCCTGCGCGTATTTGGAAAACGCATCTACGATAGTTAAATATTTCTCATTTTGTATAGAAAGCAAATCTTAATATTATCTGAATTTGTTAAGCAGCTGGTCTACAATAGGAACTTCAAGAATAGGGTTTTCCTTACTGGTATGTGCGGATGCTGTGGACGAATTTTTCACAGAAGGCGGTCGTTCCGACGCGAGAGCAATCATCGAATCCGTTTCCTCGTTATGTATCTCGACGCGCGAAAGGGCATCAGCGTTAGTGTTCGATTTGCCACTTTTATACTTTACAGTGAAATCATACTCGGATAACTTGAGTTTCCATCTAGTTAGACGCGCATTAGGTTCTTTTAGCTGCATGACCCACTGAAGTAGCTTATGGTCGGTAATAATTTTAAATTTGCGGCCAAAAGGTAGGGCCGGAAATGGTTGCCCAAACGATCGCGAGGAGCTCCTTCTCTATTGTGCTATAATTTAACTCACTGTCGTTTAGCGTGCGAGAAGCGTAACAAATCGGTTTGTCTGCACCTTCGGGGCCTTGTGATAATATAGCGCCTAAAGCTACTTTGGAAGCATCGGTAGTTAAGATGAACTCCTTATTAAAATTTGGGTATTGCAAAATCGGATCATTAGTTAAAAGGTTTTTGCATTTTTCAAAGCAATCTGTATATTCCGAATTAATAACAACTTTATTTCCTTTCTTTAGACATTGTGTAAATGGCTTAGTGACGCACGCGAGGTTGGGGATAAATTTTCTATAATACCTATATATAGGCCTAGGAATTGCTTGATTTCTTTGGGGGTTCTGGGCATTGGATAGTTCTTAATAGCCCTGATCTTGTCAGGGTTCGGCTTGATGCCGTCTTTGGTAATAATATGCCCTAAATAGGCGGTCTCCAGTTTGAGAAATTCGGACTTGTCCATTTGGACTTTGAAATTTGATTCTCTAAGCCTTGAAAATTCCTTTTCGAGGTTGATCATATGCTCTTGATGTGAGGTACTAAAAACTACTATGTCGTCGAGGTAGACCAGACAGATGACGTTTTGGAGACCCTTCAAGACATTGTCCATCACCCGCTGGAAGGTAGATGGTGAATTTTTCAGGCCCATGGGCATGCGTAAAAATTCGTAATGCCCATTTTCTACGTTAAATGCTGTTTTGGGTATGTCTTCTGGGTCCATCTCGACCTGATAGAAACCACTAGCCAGATCGAGGGTCGAGAAATACTGGCAATTACCTAGCTTATCCAAAACGTCATTAATTTAATGTTGGGAATCGGATATTTGTCGTCAATAGTTTTTTCATTTAATTTTCGAAAGTCTACGACTAAACGCCATTTGGTCTTTCCTGAGGCATCAGGTTTTTTTGGTACTATCCAAATAGGGGAGCTCCAGGCAGATTCCGATGGTCTAATTATGCCCTGACTTAACATTTTCCCTATCTGATCCCTGACCTCGTCGCGGTGTATGTAAGGGTAATGATAACTTTTTGTGAAAACCGGCATCTCGTCAGATGTCCTAATCTTGTGTTTAATCTTATTTGTAAAAGTCAAAGCCTCTCCGTCAATATAAAATATATCTGCATATTTTTGACACAGATTCTCTAAGTTAATGCGCTCTTCCATATTAAGATGGTCTGTGCGCAACGTTATTTGTTCAATGCCCGTGCATTGGACGTTATAAGCCTCGGCATGAACGGCGCGATCAAGAAAATATTAAGTCGTGCGAGGTTGGATTTGTAATTTCAAGAAAACCACGATTATTTTTGACGGTGGTTAGGCATTCATTTACTACGCAATTAGAAATAATCTGTTCGTCAATATAAGCGTCTCCGTCTTGCAAATTAATAGGGACCCTAACTAGCTTCGTTGTTTTTGCAGGGATCACGTCTTCATAAAAGTTTATATTCCGTGAATTATACATATGAATTGGAGTAACAGAATTACGAGTGAATAATTTTTTATCTTTAAGATCAATTTTAGCTTCCCAAAACCGATAAGGCCGTCGAAAAAGTCATGAAATTTATAAACGAACAGTTTAATATTTTCTGTTTCCCGAAATTCGCTGAAACATGGCAAAGTTATAGAATAATCGTTGCGCGTGGTAGCGTGTACGTTTGTTACCTCGAAGGGGTCAAAGTTTAACGGGATTTCGTGAAAAAATTTACCTACAGCTTCCGGGCAAATAAAAGATTGATTAGCACCCGTATCGATCAAAAATTTTAAAGGTGGATTTGAAATTTGTATGTACGGGAGCTGTCTCTGTGACTGCAAATTCAATTCTATTTTGGCTTTTGATTTCCTTGCTTGGGAAAATCCTGCCCTGTGCTGAGCTCGTACTAGGCATTTCGGGATCAACGTAGGATCCTGATGGGATCTCTTGAGATAAATCGTAATTTGGTAGCTCGTTAATCACGTAATTTATCGGTTCTGGGTCGTAATACTCCGGGTGCCCCATAGTAAGAATCATTGGTTCGTTATATGCATACTGGAAGGTAATAGCAATGACCATCACCATAGTTCACAAATTCGTTCATGTTCATCTCCTAGTCTTAAAGTAGTTAGATGGCGGCGGATTTGAATTTTCGCCAATCGTGACCAGACATTTGACCACCCGTGGGCCTTTCCTTTGTAACGTAGTGGCTTACACCACTCATAGGCTTGTGGCCTGAATTATATGAATCGTTTCTTGGTGGGAGTTGGAATCTATTAAGTTGTGGATTATAGTTAGGTGGTTGCGCGCGGAATAACTGTTGCGTGCGTGTCGGCATACCTACAGGCCTATATGGTACGGGAGCATTGTTAAAATTATTCGACCGCCATTGTTGTTGAGAGAATTTAAAATTTGGCATAGGCATTGGTTGTACGGGGAATTTATACGCGGCTATGGGCAAATGCATGGGTACTTGTGGTGCCTGCGGTTTTTTATCTGCGGCAGATCCACTGCGATTCTAAAGATACATTACATTTAATTCTTTTGTACAAATTCAAGTGCCTTTTCTACACTATCAGGACGCATGCATCGTATGCGAGAGCCGAGCTCTTTTAATCCGCGAACAAATGCCTGCATCGTGAGTTTTCTAAAGGTCGCGCTTAGCTTTAATAGTCGTATCGACAGTATCGTGTAAGGTGACATAGGTCATGATAGTGCTGAACAGGTTTACACATCGGTCATAGAATTCTTGGGGGAACTATTCTGTGTGGCTATCATTAGATCATTATAAAGGGCGGTCTCATCTCTGATCTGAGAAATTATTAATTAAAGCTGTTTTAATGCTATTCCAATCTTCAGCTATACCGTTAGAATTAATTATTCGTGCGGCAGGTCCAGTAATCTTATTTAACATACCATTCACGAGGTAAAGTTTAGCTAATGCATTACCTTCGTTTTGATTTATATATTCCGCTGCGATCTGATCACATAAATTTATAAAGGGGCAAAATAATGAGTTACCGTCGAATTCGGGTACTAGGCGTAAGGCCTTAATAATTACGTCTACGTCAGCCATTATTGCGGATTCCGGATCACTTAGTCCCTTAGAATTATTCGATAAAGTATTTGAACCTACACTTATATTCCTATTTGTATCTAAATTAAGTCTACGGGTCACTCGATTATTCACAGGCCCTCTAGGGGTGGATTGCCTAGGATGAAAAAAGGAAGCAACACAGAATCGGTTTCAGTGTACTTACATAAATTGCATTCTGGTTCCTCTGGGATCGATTTCTTGATTTATCCTCCAGCCAGGCTCCAGGTTCTTTTCCAGGATACTCGAAGACGCGCGATCGCTCGCGACGGTAGCGTTTGATTTACGACGCGGGATTTCGATGTGAGAAAACCCTATCAAAACTACCTCAAGACGCCTTGAGTGTCCTACCGACTGCGCCAATTATGGTAACCACAGCCGAAGGACCCAAAAAAAAACAAATTTATTTAAATAAATTTAATAAAACTAATTTTACAATTAAACTTAAGTCTATGTCTGATCGATGCTAGATACAGAATGCTTAAATTAAATTTTATGAAATAAAATGTTGCATCGCGGTAAACGCGCATTGACGTCAATCGGGGTGCAGTGTCAGCGGCGGTGATCACGTTGCGTCCGGTGGCGGCCCGTGTGAGCGGTGTCAGCAGGTGCTGTATCGAGGTCGTCGCTTATTGCAATTTACTAGGAAAAGCTTGATATAACACAGTTCTTGAAAGCCGATAAGATTGTAGATGAATAGAAACAATAACAATGACATTGAGATGTTTATTTAGTTTTGTATAGCTCTTTGTTTCTAAGGGACCATGAAAAAGTGTATTTACTGCAAATAGATTTGGTTTGTTGAATGAAAAAAATTAAGTTTTTATTTTATTTTTATGTTCTCATAATCTATATAACATGCTCTTCCTAAAATGAACCGAAATTATGCATGTAATTATTATAATAATTTACTTTATCACTCAAAAAATTTGCTTAAAGTTCAACCATAAACAGTTTAGACGCGTTTTTTACCCCATTTTCAAAAATTTTTGTAAAAATATTATAGCGTCTTCTTAAATTTTTTATACAATCATATAGATATAACATTTAGAAATAATATTTTTATTTATAAATATACATACATGCAATAAACTATATAAAAAGCTAAATATTTCAGAAGGTAGATCTTATTTTAAATCTTGACCGTTATAAATTGTTCGCGTAGAGGTGTTTTGTTTTTCCTTTTTTATCAATTGAAACACAAAAATTTACTGTTGTTGTAACTTAAATCATTCAATAACATTATCTAGTAAAGATTGTTAACATTTCTTACCAGGTTTTGAGAGAAAATCCAACAAAAATCACAAACACAAAAAGAAAACAATTACGCAACTAACAACACCAACTACCCGAAAGTGACTGTCTATTATTTTTTAATTTGTCTATGTAGCCGAGTGAGTATAAAACATAGGTATACTCTTTAGTTCGTTCAGAATCGAATAAAATAGTTTTTAATTGAAAATATACTGTATTTTTATATTAAGTAAGACGAAAATAGCAGCACGGAATGTGGACATGAATTCATGTCCGCGGTACTCAACGGTCAAGTAAATCTGGACATGAATTCATGTCCACGGTACTTTAACCAATGTTTGATCATTATGTTTGATCCATGCTTGGGTCAAACAAGCATCTGCGTGCTTACCCCTGCTTGATGCGATTTTAGATTTTTTGTTTGAAGCGGTATTTTGACACCGTTCGCGACAGGCTTAATCAAGCATTGTTAAGTCACGTATCCGAAAAAAATCCTTGTGCTTGCTAATGTGGCTAGACATGCGCATCACGCTGCTTGATCAAGTAAAAAGAAATAACGTTCTTGCCGTCAAGCTGCTTGATCATCTCGGAATCCCTTTAAATCCTACTATAAATAGCTTGAATTTTATGACAACCACTGTTGAAATCATATCTAAATTCGGTTTCTTGGCATTAAATTTGGAGATTCTCCGAGATGATACGTCCAATGCTAACAATGAACCTTTCTCATTGTAGCTAGAATATATCGTAATCACCAAACCTCTGACGCTTCTCCGCTTCGTCGGCCTGGATATTTAACACATTCATGTACAGTCAGATTGTAATGATGTCAGATTGAAATTCTTACGACACAATGAAAATAAATACATTATAGGCTGCATGTTTTAATATATTATGTAGTATATTATAAGGGTGACAAAGGACCATAAATTCCACCTGATAGTAAGTGGATGCTGTCGCCCATATAAACCTACATCTGTCCTCGATTAAGGATAAAAATGCAGATGCTTTATCATCCCTGAGAACTAAGATGGAATGACTCATTTTCTGTAAAAAGGGTCTCCAGATCTCTACACTTACCTTACGAAACAGCAGCATGAAGCTGCTATTTCACGATAGTATCCTGTAAGAGCGTGGTCCTTCCCCGATCGAGCCGGTCCATTGTGAAGAGCTGTGAAATTTATGAATTATATTAAAAAATAAAGACATAAATATTTACTTCAGTTATGCAAAAAACATGTTTCCTATTCTTAATATACCTATCACATATATAGCGGTAAATATGTACCTGAAGCTTAAATGTAGTTAAACAAGAGTAATGGTCGGGGTTTTTCTGCGTGATAGACTTAAAAGCGAGGATATCCGCAGTGGAACCAGAGTAACCTACATAGCCCAACGAATTAGTAAGCTGTAGTGGCAATAAGCCGGCCATATAGCTCGAAGACCCGACAACCTATGGGGAATAAAGGTTCTCGAGTTGCAGCCTCGTATCGGCAGGCGAAGTGTAGGGTGTCCCCCCACTAGATGGAGTGACGACCTGGTAAGACATGCAGGATGTCGATGGATGCAGGTGGCTCATCACCGTGCTTTATGGCATTCCTTGGGGGAGGCCTATGTTCAGCAGTGGACTTGTGAAGGGCTGTAATGATGATGATGAACCATCAATTACAAAATATTAATAATAGACAAAATATCAACAAACAACAATAACTATGAACTCGACTCTACTTAAGTAGCGCGAAAATCTGCAGCAAATTTTGTTATTGCGCATCGCCTTGTGTACTTCACAGCCGCAATAAGTTTGGATCTTACTCTACTTAGCCGCCACTATTTAGCATTTAAATATTATGGAATATTTAATATGGAATATTTCGTAGTAATATCAGATATAAAATCTTCAAACCGGCGAAGTGGCATAGCGCCAAAGGAGCGAGACATTTTAGTTTATTACGATCGCCGATCCGCCTGCCAAGCGTAACGATTACTTCAAATCCACCTTACTATGGGCTAAATCAAGCTGTGAACTCTTTATGGGGTGAACTAAAGAGAGGAAGACAAATGAATTCATGAAATAAATACCATATTTTGTAAATTAATTTATAAATAGATTAAGCCTTTCACTTTGTTTTATAATTTTAGCTGCGTGAAATTACTTTTTACCCTACTACTCTAGACGGAGGCTACTGTTTAATCGGATTTTTACAGAAACATATAAAGACATTTTCATAATAACGAACGTCAATTGTGTTGAGATTTTACATTCATACTTAAAGATTTAGTAAAATTTTGTTTATTTTAAATAATTGCTTAAAAATATACGTGACATCTACGACAAATCAAATAAACATTCAATTTTGATACATTCACAGTAGCATCACGTTAATGTTTTAAGAACACACTCTAGGGATGCTAGACCTGCCTAGCTTTGCTTATGTGGATCTATTATTGTGGCCTAGATCACTCCTGGCATTGCTTTCTATCTGTCCGTGAAGTTTAGTTACAATAGGTTCAGTCATTCCGAAAATTAGCCCGGGCATACAGATCGCCCGAAGATGTTCAAAAATCTTAAAATGTTTACTCGTGTCTTAATGGCATTCAAATAGCTTTCTCAGCCAGTTAGTTCAGGAAGCTATTACGATATTACAGATATACACTTCAATTTTATTTATATGTATACATCTATATAGATTAGCTTTCTTCCGCGGCATACCACGAACTGTCAGTGCTATGGACTTTTGAGTCAACCAAATTCATCGATAAAGTTATTCTTCGAAACTCTTTTAAAAACTCCAATTTTTTAATAACGGATGGATTTTTACTATTTTAAGAAAGTGCTTGACTACTATTCTACTTGATGGCAAATTATGATGTAGCCGAAGACAGTAGAGCGCATCTTTTTAGCCAATCATGTGTACGCGTACCGTGTGCCACCAATATGTATATTTTATATTACCTTTTAATACTAATATATTAGTAGTATAGTTGTAGCACGAATGGGTTGGCTCGACCGGGGAAGGACCACGCTCTCACAGAATACCAGCGTAAAATGGCAGCTTAACACTGCTGTGTTTCGTATGGTGAGTGTAGAGAACCGGAGACCCATTTTACTGAAAAAGAGGCATTCCATCTTAGTCCTCACGGGTGACGACGCATCTGCATTTTGATTATTTATTGAGGATAAATGTAGATGTCTATGGGTCACAGCAACCACTTACCATCAGGTGGACTGTGTGCTCGTTTGTCACCCTATCTTATAAAAAAAAAATATATTATCTATGCATATAAATGAAATTGTCTGTCTGATTACTTAATATTAATTGAAATAAATGGTTCATAATAAATAAGATCAGGGGGTTATTTGCATGTTATTAAGACATAAATAACCATTTAAAAAAAATTGTCTAACTGTCTGTCTGTCTGTGCAGGCTAAAAAATTATAAAATAAAATGGTTAATAAAGCCCAACCAGGCAAAGCCGGGGCGGGTGCTAGTCTTTTAATATAATTTAACTTTCCAGTTTCCATAAACAACTACATCAAAGCTTAAACTTTTTATCCAATTTGTTTTATTTCACGTAAACTGTTGCGTTATAGCTTTATATTGAAAACGTATATTAATATTTTACTGACTGAGATGATTTACTCTCCGGGGAAAATTTGTGGAGCGTAAGGTAAAACCAATTTTCGTAAACATTATTTTGCCACGTATTTTGCGTCGAAAGACTTAGCCCTTGGCAGAAGTTGAATATATTACAGTAGAATATATTATAATAATCACAATATGTAATATTTCGAAAGAAGGGAACTAACAGATGCTATTAATCATAGTTTATTTATTATAAAAGGTAAAGACAGTTCTTCAATCGAGCGTTGTCGCCAGTCTTGAAGTACAAGACCACCGCACGTTTGCTCCACTACTCCTGAGTAACGCATCCATGGAGGACGGCACATTGAGATTCTGAAGGATTTCAAATATCGGTTTTTCACTACCTTTCAGAAGCTCTGCTAATTCCATCCTCACCCGGCGCCCTGTTGTTTTTAAGCTACTGAAGAGCCATTTTAATCTTACTCAGACTAACGTCCAGGATATCACTGGAATATTGTCGAGAATAGAGTAGAGTTGCTCTTAGTTTACATTTTTGTATGGCTCCAACGACGATTTGTATGTACAGCTGTCGACAGACCTCTCAATCTCATTTCTAATCTCGGGTGTCCCGGAAATGATGCTGTCACAGTTGGTCTTCAACTTAGACCGGTGGCTCTTTCTGGAAGACAGATCTCTGGCAAAGACTTCAGTGCCTTGCTGGCGCTTAATCGTTTCTTCAATACGAAAACATTGTTACGCGATTTGGTTACGTTTTTTTTAGGCTTAATTGCTGGCATTTAACTTAATGGTTACAAATCCAATTAACTAGCTGATGAAATCAATCTTATTCATTGTTCTTTTAATCCACTACCATAACTTTATAGGCCTTATCAAGAACGAGTCATACGATGCATTTCTTGAAAAAAATAATTACCACTATACTCATACGCCGACGAATACCCTTGCACTTGTGTAATCTGGGTAACCCCCTCCTCCACTTCGGAATTCTACGAATTTAAAAAACGGATGAGCTTCCCATCATCCGTATGTGAGATTTGGTATCAATATTTTACTATGAATTATATACACCATTTGTTAGTCGATTCATTGGCACTTTAATCTTTTAAAACTATAAGATTGACGTTATATGAATGACCAAAATATAATAAGATTAATTAGAAATATATTGTAGATTGTTGAAATTTTCATTTTTTTACGCAATAAGAAAGAGTATTATAAATTACATACTTTCTTTATGGTACAATAAAGGTGGTTCACATTTTACAACCCACCTGAAGGTAAGTGAATACTGCGGCACATTAACAACCGATATTTATGCTCCATTGAGAATCAAAATGTAGATCACCCTGAGGACTAAGATAGAATGCCTCGTCACTAGTAAAAAGGGTATCCGGTTCTCTACACTCAACACAGCAGCATTAAGCTGTTGTTTTACAATGGTATTCTGTGAAAGTGTGGTCCTTTCCCGGTCGTACCGGCCCATTCGTGCTACAACCATAATGTACATAGGTGCAGCTTGGCTTTACCACGTTAATGAATGCTTAGACATAATAAGATTCTATAGGGGCGCTTTTTCATCACAATAGAAAATATGAGTAGCAAGGTTAAATTCAGAAAAAATCATCTATTAGTGAATTACTTGCCTCTTTTTCTTACATCACATTTTTTTCAAGTTAAATGTTAATGTGGGAGTTTGGTAGCGCTGTTGGTAAGATAATATACACAAGCACACAATGAAATTCAACAGTGAGTATCACAATGTAAATTACGGAAGATGCCAGAACTATTTTTTGAGTCTTTTCTACGTGATAGGTACAGGTGAAGTTACTAGGCGGTAGTGCTCCTTTTCTGCCTAGGAGTCAGCCTTGCACCAGCGCTTGCACTTCTGTATTCTGGTCTGAAGGTTATAAAGAGCTAGTAAAATTACAAGTTGTACAAATTTTAGTTCTCGTGGGACAACGCATCTGTAGACTTTTTTGTTTGAAGTAAGGCTGCAGATGGCCATAGGCTGCATTAGCCACTTACCATCAGGTGGAATGTTAATTCGCATATCACTTTAGTCTACCTATATAAATAAAAACAATTGCTGCATGTATGAAAGATCATCACTTGAGAACGGTTGGACCGATTTTGATGAATTTTTTTGTCTGTGTTTGGGTCCCTGGATGGTTTAGATTCACAATTGGCCCCTTTAGGTGGCGCTGTAGTCCAGAAATTACCCGTGCGAAGCCGGGAGCGGATCGCTAGTTTTATATAAAGAAGAAAGGCCTTTATATAAAAAAGAAAGAAGAATCAGAGACTCGTACATCTAGCAGTGAAGTTTTGTCAGTTGACGGCGAAGATGAAGGTATTAACTTGTACTGTATTTTCACTCAAGAAAGCTTAGTCGTTAAAATTAGCTGTCGTTACCTTACAGCCTATCAAAAGTCCACTGCTGGACATAGGCCCCGAAAAGATGAGGGACTATTTGCCATAGTCATCACGCCTGGCAAGCGGGTTGACAACCACTGTTTTTTTAGTTGTAATTTCAAAGACGCCACGCTACTGCCCATCTCCTGTTTCAGTTTCGTCTGTCGCCTCTTACGACACCCCTATCATATTATACAGCCTTTATGTTGCTGGACATACGTCTTCAAAAAAGCGCGTCAGCTGGAATGCAGCTTTTGGTAGTGTTGCTCATATTTACTATTGATCGCAAAACTGAAACCTACTCACAGTTAATACTACCCTCCATCACCAGACTCAAGAATTAGACATTAAACGTCCTTTTTGAATGGATTTTCCGCCAGTGACCGGTCATCAGAACCACGTGTCTCGAGTCTAGAGTAAAATTCGCATTTTACTTCTTATTAGCATCCTATTAGTACTTAACTATGAAACAATCACTTTATGCCGATATCTTTAAGTGTTATTTAACATGTAAAAATATATGAATAATAATGTAATGTTCTTCAGAACGACTTTCGGTCACGGAGGCCAGTCTCAACGGAGTTTTGTCATCTTCACAGGACAGGATTATAGTCCACGAATGTGTGCTCGTAGTCCGATGGGACAGCAATCTGACACGACCAGAGAGAGATCAGGATTTAACGTAAAACTCCGCCAATTTCCTGACACCTGGCTGCTACTGAGAATTTCTTAACAGAAAAACCCTATAACTGATTTTGGCTCGACCTGGGATTCGAACCCGTGACCATATTATTTCTCTTATGTTTTCCACACGATGTTTTCCTTCACCGCCGAGCACGCGGTAAGTCGGCACTTAAAATTGCAATTAACAATTTCATTGGTGCCGGCTGGGACCGAACCCGGGTCGCTCGCGTACTGTGAAATTTCTAGCGAGCGTTTAGCCCCTGAGTAACCACGGCTGCCTTAAACCTTTTAAAATTCTGAAACCATATGCTGAAACTCGTTTTTATGTTTGTTATTATTTAAAAGATATTAATTTGTTACGTATTAGAATATTTATTAGATGAAACTTCGTTTTACAGCATAACAATAATATAATATGTGATGCTGTTAACGCATAATCATTTCGTTTTCACCGTAGAATTATATAAAATGCACCCCAAAATTTATATGCCTGTGTAAAGCGACAGACATCATAAATATTCAAATATCTAAGGCTCGTTTCGCATGCGTAAACGAAGTTTCAATTTGAATACACAAATTTAATCGCAATTTTACACAGGTTTGATTCTGTTTTTAAGCGACTTAAAAAAGAGGAGGTTCTACATTCGACGTTTTTATGTATGTTCCCCAATTTTTCGGAAGTAAGTGGACCGTTTTACTTTTTATTTTTTATTAAATAGGGTGTTCCGTCGTGTACTTGTGGCGTAAGAGAGTCCACTACTCCATGTGGCCTTACGACAACCATGGGCCTCTTGGTGCGATAGAGGGAAACTGAAACAGGATGTAGGCAGCTGTATCTTACTGACGACAGCACAAAATAATAAAAAAATTGCGGTTTCCAACCCACCTGCCAAGCGTGGCAACTATAGCAAATATATACCCATTGAGCAAATAGCTTTAAACATTAAATGGAAATAATTTCGACATAACAGTTTCTGAATTCGGGGCTTTAATTTTTCAATACATAGTGTCTTAGCACCGAGAGGTTGTATTTTACTTTTTATTAAAGACTTAATAAAATAATTTATTTCAAAAGGTGCTTTAATTTTTACATCTTAAGGCTTAGCGGCTTTAACGTAAATCATTTATATCATGAGAGAAGACTTATATATCTTTCAATTTATTTAAAACGAAAAACGTGGGGCGCTAAATGCGAAGAAATTGAGAGAAGATAATATAATATCTTTTGATTTATGAGATTTAAAAGTATCCATTTCATCTGTTTGTTTATTTGTCCTCCTGTTCTAAGCAATGTTTAAAATTTCAAGCCTTTGACTAATAGTTTAAAACTGATTGCAAAATTTGTACCAAACAGTCAAACAAACCCTCTCAGAAATGAGGGGAGGCCTGTGCCCAGCAGTGGGACGTATATAGGCTATAACTTTTTTTTTAAGTCAAAAAAACGGACAAAAAGAAAGCGAATTAATAAAAGTGTGGTAATAAGATGACACCGTGCCAACGCTATTAGAATGTTGACGTAGAAGCGAGCGCAATTCTACATAAGGCTGCCTAGTCTTTTTAAATAAAATTAACAATCCGCTTGCTGCATAACCCTCTTCAAAGGTGCCCTTAGCCCATTTTTTGCCTTCACGTATGCAGTAGGTAACTGTGGGGCACTAAGCGAAGGTCATTGCTCCATCTAACCTCTTACATTCTTTTTCTTACCCGACCGACCAATAAGGGGGATTTTTGTAACTCATTGACGGACGAAGCTTAGGCGATCGATTGATGGCAGGAATTTATCCAAAAAGGCAGAACCGCAATTTTAAAGACTAGTGACGGGAAAGAGCATTGGGCAAAACAACAAGCAAGATCACTTGCCTCTTGCCCAACATTGTGAAAAATCGTCAGTCAATTCATTACGCATTAGGTATTGGAAAGTTTTATAGCAATCAGTGAACTTACAAAAAATGTTTATATGTTATTGATTATGGTAGAGCCATTATTGTACGTGGTAGAGCCATGCTGCAGCTATATTAGTAGTATAGTTGTAGCACGAATGGGTCGGCTCGACCGGGATAGGACCACGCTCTCACAGAATACCAGCGTAAAATAGCAGCTTAACGCTGCTGTGTTTCGTATGGTGAGTGTAGAGAACCGGAGACCCTTTTTACTGGAAATGAGGCGTTCCATCTTAGTCCTCACGGGTGACAACGCATCTGCATTTTGATTTGTAATCGAGGATAGATGTAGATGTCTATGGGCCGCAGCAACCACTTACCATCAGGTGGACTGTGTGCTCGTTTGTCACCCTTATCCTATAAAAAAATGGTATATGTCTGGTTCTTTGTGACCTGTACGACTTGATGGATTTTGAGTACGGTGCCACTTAATACAAGGTGTATTTCTTTTTTTTTTTCTTTCTCATTC
Organism: Parnassius orleans; assembly: GCA_029286625.1. Taxonomy (NCBI): domain Eukaryota; kingdom Metazoa; phylum Arthropoda; class Insecta; order Lepidoptera; family Papilionidae; genus Parnassius; species Parnassius orleans. The sequence goes on from JAGSMP010000071.1 coordinate 4,071,720, forward strand.
CTGGAATGTCATAACTACATTTCACGAGATTAAAAATCTAACGAATCCGCTTTTCGACTAAGCGCAGACTTAGTTAGAGTAGATAATGTTATAAATTTTAATAGCATTGCAAGTGTCTTAGCCAGTTTCTTGATGATTATTTTGTCATCCAAATAATCTAAATAAAGCGACTTCAAAAATAAAAACGAATAAACTAATTTCAACAAAATGACATCTCAGATCGGCTCTAAGATACCGAAGAAGCAAATCCCCGAATTGAGAAGCTTTTATGTGGAAATTAGTTTATTCGTTTTAACATAGGCTTCCATCCTATATATTAGCATATTTGCAACCTAGTAGCAAAATCACAGATTAAAATACATCAAAAAGTGATTGTTGGCGGGTTTTTGATTGAAATAATATGTGACATAAGTATATTTATTATTGCGCTATCAGAACTGTTTTCTCCTGTATCGCCCTCATAGTGATAGAACAAGTTGCCGGATTCGAGGATTACCGTGTCCTCCCCATCTCTTCGGACCTCAGATAATCCTATAATATCCCAGAGCAACTTGTCTATCTCTTCTTCCAGCTCCAAGATCTTCTCGTCAGTCCTCAGGGTACGTGCGTTGTATGTTGCCAACCGAACCTCCACCGGAGATTCTTAGCACTCCCTGCCCTGCCGTTACCATGGTCGCCACCGTAGCCAGAAATAGCGGGGCCGCCGGGGACTGGGGGCCGTCTTTTTGTAACTCTCATCATGGTGGGTATATTGCCATAGTTGCCACGCTTGGAAAGCGGGTTGGCAACCGCAATTTTTCTTTATTGCAATTTGCTTTTATCAGAAAGATGCTGCTGCCCATCTTCTGTCTCAGTTTCCCTCTGTCGCCTCTTACGACACCCACGGGAAGATATGGGGTAGTGGGTATTCTTACCCACCACTACACGGAGATTATGGTAATTGGTTGTATTATATTATTTTAAATAAAAAGGTATTTAACTTTACATCTTATTTAAAACATTGAAGTATTATGTACTTCGTACGTAAGTACATTATACTTCAATGGTATAAAACAAATATATTTATTGGTGATGCAGCCAGGATAGTCTGTTCAGAAAATAACTCCTTGGTTACTTTGTAAAGCGACATTTGAATTAGATTCGATAAGACAACGAAATAAAAATGATGTTGTAGCCGTGATCGTCTGCTCTTGATTGAATCCTATACCGGTTAACTACTGTACGTCTTGAAATTTAGAAAGCACGGTAAGATAAAATATGAAACATAGCTACTATGATTATTGTATCGTCTTGTTTGAATATGCGATCGCAAATCCGTCTGTCATTTTAAGATCTATCCGTTGGGGAACATTGTCACTGACAGTGGCGTAGCTAACCAGGGGCTAGGCTGGGCAGTGCCCCGGGGCCCCCAAGCTAAAGAGGCCCCTCGGCCTCCAATAACGACGTTCGAAAAACTATGTACTATCCTAGTTGTATAAAGAATTTTCGAGTTTTAACTTTTTGGACCCTGACCGCGAACGGCTCGAACTGAAATCACAAAAATTACTTTCACTTCCAGAACATAAACATAACATTGATAAAGATAATTATCGTCTACTTCGTTTTATTGTATTTTTTATATAGAAGAGGGGGACAAACCAGCATGCGGCTCACCCGATGGCAAGTGTCGACCACCGCCTATTAACCAATACAACACCAGGCGAATTGCAGGCGCATTTCCGGCTTTAAAAAAGGAGTGAGCTCGTTTCTAGAAGGTCCCTAAGTCGTTACGGTCCGGAAAAATCGCCGGTGGTAAACAATTCCAAAGTGAAAGAAGTCGTGCGAGGAAGAAAACTCCTAGTAAATCGGACAGTAGTGGACCGCCAAACATCCCAATGATGTGGATTTGTGAAATGCGTTGATGTAATTTTGTGGCTGGAATTAATCCGAACAATTCCTCTGAACACTCCCCGTGGTAAACGCGATAGAAAATGCAAAGGGATGCAACATCTGTTCGTCTCGTCTTTCGTCTTCGTCGTGCGTCAACGATTCGAGCCGCTCTGCGCTGGATGCGGTCAAGTGGAAGGAGCTGGCACTAGGGAGCCCCGGCCCAGGGATGAGAACAGTATTCCATGTTAGGCTGAACCTGCCCCTTGTAAAGTTTCAAGCAGTATGCCGGCATAAAATACTGTCCCGCTCTGATGAGCACGCCAAGCTTTTTAGAGGCCAATTCAGCCTTCCCTTCCTAGTGATCACGAAATTGCACGTTATTACGATATGTCAACGCCGAAGATTCCGATACTGGCTGAGGTAACAAGGGGAGTGCCCTGAAATTGAGGAGTTACGACAAAGGGGTTCTTTTTAGTGGTAAACGCGCAAACTTGTGTCTTCTGGGCATTGAACTTAATTAGATTTAGTCGCCCCAATCCGAGACCTTATCCGGCAAAGACTCGACTACAGACACAAGTTTGTTCCGGTACTCGGCGACGTTTTCCCGAGAAATATAGGCACAGCTAGTGTACAAAGCATCACCACTGCACGTTACTGGCTTGCAACATATTATTGGTAAGCAGAAGAAACAGCGTAGGTGATAATAGCACGTAGCCTTGTGGGACACCAGCATAAATAGGCTTGTAAATGGAGCATTCACCTTCTACTACGACTTTGTTGCTCCAATCTGCAAGAAAACTGCTGATCCAGTTGCACAAATTCTCGGGAAGTCCATAGAAAGGGGAGCTTCGAAAGAAGCGCTTTGTGCAAAACCCGACCGAAGGCCTTGTGTCCAAACTAACGGCCAGGGTCTCCCTCTCTGCCTCCGCCGATTTATGAGTCAGGTAAGCCAGAAGATCACCAACTGAGCAACCCCGACGGAAATCATACTGGTGGTCACTTTTCAGTTGGTGATCCTCAACCTCATGAGCTGGCAGTTCACAATGGTTTTCATTATTTTGGAGAACAAGTTGGATTCTTTTTTTGGTCTGAGCGATGGATTTCGGTTATTTTTTAGGGATCTGGTGCACTAAAGCTGTCTTCTTTGAGTTCGGGACTACGAGTAGAAAGAGTTTTAGAAAAGACACGTTACGACCGATGCCAACTAGGGAGCACACGTCTTCAGCACAATGGGAGGAACTCCATCAGGCCCACTCAACTTGACGTCTAGGGAGAGTAGTGCTACCGAGCGCTGTGTAAACCGTATCGTACCGACCTGAAGGCGAAATTATACTTCTTTTTAACAGCGCTGGTAAAGCAATCCTATTATAGCGCGATGCAATTTTCCAGGAGCGACCAAACCAGGCACCACAGATGATAATATAAAGAGTTCCATTCCCTGAAGTATCACATCAGCGTCACGTTGGGATCATCCAGCGAGAAGCATAACGGCCCCTATCCTCAAGGGAAGGATGCAAAAAAAGACCGCATCTTGTCACAATCGGCTGATCTATAGTGCCAAACACGACGGCGATCTGCAGAACGCAACCGCGATGGGAGTGTGAGTGGCACCATAGTCCGGATCAGAGAATGGTCCAATGAGCCAAGAGGCGCGTCGACGGAGACCTGATATCCGTCCGGATGAGAGGTCAGCAGAAGGTCGAACAGGGAAGATGCACGATCCTCCACATCTAGAATCCGGGTAGGCGAAGTAACCATTTGTGTCGGACCATATGCCAAGGCAAAGTCATAAACAGATCTTTCTGCATGATCGGTTAAACGAGAACCAAGCCATTCAGCGTGGTGGCCGTTAAAATCACCAAGGATCACGATCTCTGCAGATGGGATCTGTTGTAGCACGGAGTCTGCAGCGATTTGGACGTGGTCGATGAGTTGGTCTGTGTCTCCTTTTCGTTGGGTTCTATTTGTTGGGCTTCGTCGTCTTCCAATGGTGCCTAGTGGAGTTCGTTAACGTTCGAATAAAATCCCCTGATGTTGCAGAAATTCACGGATAGCGTGGCAGGGGTCACCTTTGTCTTATTGCTCTACTTGCCACGAGCAGTATTAGTCTTGAGCGGAATTGCCTCCCCCAGGATATGAGGCAGCCTGAGCACCCGCGCTAAGGAAGAGTAGGGTAGCTTGGGCGTGGATGCTCAGCCAGGGATTCTCTACTTCGTACTATTCTGCAGTAAAAAAAATGCCATAAAATTAAATGATCCTTTCTCCTGTTAATTATGTGAATATTGTATAAATTAATTTATTATAACATGCATATTATCAGTATAACATTTATATTAAAGTTATTAGGTCACATAATGAACTTCAGAATGGTTTATGACAAGCTACGATGCAAATTACAATATTCAAGCTCATAAGCACTCATCTCAGCATTAGGCACTCGAGAAACATCAACGCCAGCAGAAAACTAATCACGACTTTACAGCTTGTTCTATGCTTATGTAAATACTTACTACTTAAACCAAACTAAGAGTATATACAAAGCTCTGTGTTGCAAAGCTAATTGTTTTAGTTTTAGAAACAGAAATTTTTCTAATACATATATTATTTCTATTTCATTAGAATAAATATCTATATTAAATAAAATGATAGAGGTTTGCAGTTGTGCGCGCATCACGGAAAAACTACTGTATAGATTTAAATTAGGTTTTCTAAGTTTTAATTCTTAGTCATTTGGTCCTTATCTAAAAAATATTGCGATATCTTTATTTATTAAGTGATGTGTGTAAGCAACGCAGACGAAGTCGCGGGTATCAGCTAGTTATTATATACATACATAAATGGATACAGTTCTAACGATCTAATTCGACGTACGCAGTAGGTGATAGGAATCCTTTTTTCTGGGAGTCCTTCTGGGTAGGTTATCTATTTCTGCCACCAAATAGCAGTGCTTGCACTGCTGTGTTCCGGTCTGAAGGGTATAGAGAACCAGTATAATTACAGGCTGTGAGGCATGCCTCTAAGTCTTTAGAGGCATTCCTTTAGCATCTGTAGCCTTCTTTGTTTGAAGTTGACTGCAGGTCCATAGAGGACTGCAATTGCCATTAACCATCACATGGACTGGAAGTTCGTTTGTCACTGACGTTTTATAAAAAAGTGCAGAAAACAAAGCTTTCAAAGTTCATGAGCTGAAGTGGAAAAACGCTGGTCATGTCACCACTTGACATGATCGATAAGAGATGGAGTCAGCGAGGTCGTAGCTTGGGTAAATGTCGCCCGGGGCCGCTAAAGCAAAAAATGCCGTTACCCCCTCCCGCCCCCTTCCCATCCCCAGTTTCGAAGTGTATTAAAAAATATAAAATCTTTTTGCACCTTTAATTAAATGAGACAAAATCCTTAAAATTAGTTTTATTTAATGTGTACTATTCCAGTAAATATAAAAAATAATTGAAAATAAAATCGGTAAAATCACAGTAATTTATGTATGTTTTTGCGGTATAAAGTATTTTGTATATTATTTAAATATTAATAAAACAATATTATAATGTACTTTAATTACCTCTTCCCTTTGTAAGTGCGTTTGTGCAGGTTCTCTATTTTAAGAACTTGCAATGCTAAAGTGTTTTTTTCCGCGTCGCTTGCGCAAGAAACCATTGATTGCGCACACTATCGTGTCGTTGATTTGCGTTGTTCCTATGTTTTATTTTCATAAATTAATTATTTTATAAATCTAACTCTCTAAAATTACTAAGCCGGCCAAGTAACGCCGCCGTTATTAGACATCCAGCCCAGTTCCACCCGTTATTAAGTTCAGTTTTGAAGAAGGAAACAGGGATTGACGATTTCATTAATTTTTCATATGTACCATCAGTCTGAACAGCAGGTGGTCCATCTCGGTTGCCTAAATCAGTCGTTCTAGCAAAGCGACTGCGCCAGCAATAGATCGTTAAAACCCTTTTCTTTTATAGAATAAGGGTGACAAACGAGCACACAGTCCACCTGATGGTAAGTGGTTGCTGTGGCACATAGACATCTACATCTATCTTCGTTTGCGAATTTAAATGCAGATGCGTTGTCACACGTGAGGACTAAGATAGAATGCCTCTTTTCCAGTAAAAAGGGTCTCCGGTTCTCTACACTCACCATACGAAACACAGCAGCATTAAGCTGCTATTTTACGCTGGTATTCTGTGAGAGCGTGGTCCTTCCCCGGTCGAGCCGACCCATTCGTGCTACAACTATACTATTAATATAGCTGCAGCATGGCTCTACCACGTAATAAACCACGTGTTGCACAAAAAAGCACTTAGTGTATTGGGCAAGGTTTGAAAGTAAGTCGCCTGAATCCCAATTCAGAGGGGGGGAGTTCCAGAGTCGCCCCCTACTTCCCCCCCTGCCGGATGTGCTTAGTTTTTTTTATAAATTTTTAAAAATCTGATTTTGAGGTTATGTTTTCGTAATGTTTTTGACAATATAAACCTGATTTATGGGGGCAGGGAAGCCCCACGCCACTCAACGGGGCGCAGTCGAGGGAAGCTCGGTCGACCCTATTGTTTAAATTTCTTGTGGGGCATCGGAAATTGATCTTAGGTTTTTTTATAATTATTATATTAGATTTATTGCAATGCCACTAAATAATATGCACATTATTTTATATAATTCAGGTTTTAAAAGTAAAACAAAACAATATTTTGTATCAAATTTTTATAAAATCAAAAACTATCACTTTGGTAGTTACTAGCCACTAATTTTAGAAACTGTGGTCATTAAACTATTAATTGGCTGAAATAAGCCTCTGTTTCATCCTACTATATACAAAGGAATATAAAAAAATAAACTTTAAACAAAACATTCATTATGTTAGACAATAAATCAAAATTTTACCCGTAATATTAATATGAGATCAAAAATAATACGACATAGGAACTTTCTTAATTCACACGAACAACATATCAACAAGTCTAAGATTAATATAGTTTTATAGCATAAAGTTTGAACCGAAGCCTTGCTTTCGTGCTTCTTCACAAGCAGAGCCTCACGTCAGCTATATGTTCTTTTACGCGGGTTTTAATGGATCTTTTTGTTTGTCCTATGTAAGAGAGACCACATTCACAATCAAGCTTGTACACTCCTGCATCTTGTAGAGCGATATTACGCTTGACGGATGGTAAGAACTGACTAATATTTTTCGGCAGCTTGTAGTATGTTCTTATGGAAGCCCGCTTCAAGGTGTAACCAATCTTGTCTCTGACTCCTCTTACATAATACAGCATATGTAGTACAGCAGGCACACTCGTTGTCACGTGTCACGTGTCACTCGTTAACTGTGACGGGGGCGCGGGACCCGAAGCTTGTTGTCGCGCAAAATTTGCTTGACGTGCTGGAGCTCGGTGGCCAGGCTTAAAGGTAATGTGGTGGTCATTGTCGCCGCGGCCATTGTGTTGTTTTCGTTGTAGCCGTGGACTCAAAATCTCTCACTTGAAATTCACAAAATCATCACGTGAATATTCACAAAAAATATCTCAGGGTGAGAGACGACTATTATTTTGGTAAGTTTATTATAATTTTTGTTTACTAACTAAATACTTTTGTGATGTTTGAAATATTATCACGAATACACTGGGTTGGGTTTGAAAGTAAGTCGCCTGAATTTGAGGATTCTGTCACTGTGGGGGAGGGGGGGGGGGGTCAAGGGGGTTTATCTGAAGCACCCCCATGCGATTATTGCTGCCGGAGCAGCGTCGAAGTACGTAGGTCACTCAATAAGTTTTGAGATGCTCGAAATTTAAAAATGGAACGCACCCGTGTTATATGTTTCTAAAAAGCAAATTTACTTAAAAATAGAACTCCATAAGCCAATTGCTCAGTATTAAAAAAAAACAAAGTTCTATTATCTTTCCTGCAACGCTCCATCGTCTCCATCGTTTTAAATGAAAAGCGCGGGAGCTTTTCATTTAAAACGATGGATCTTAACCGTGAACATTTGAGCGCTATGATATATATTATGATTTTAAATTTGGTTTAACCGAACAATTAAGTTTACAACGGTTACAATCAGCATTAGGGCACTTAGCTCCATCACGCATAACAATTTTTAGGTGGTTTGCTGAATTCAAAAGGGGTAAAATTAATGTTAAAGATGACCAAAGAACCAGGGCCCCGCAAACAGCAGTAACGGCAGAAAATGTATGGACTACTGAAATATTGGTGCGAGAAAACCAAGGAATCACATATACGGACATCGAAAAGATTGTAGGCATTAGTTCGGGGAGCATTCATATCACCCTACATCAACATCTTGGAGTGAGGAAGCTTTGTTGTCGATGGATCCCTCGTTTGCTCTCCGAAAGCGAGAAAACAGACTCGTGTGGATTGGTGCCATGAAATGCGTCTACGTTTTGAAAACGGGGCATCTAGGCGTGTTTCAGAAATCGTTACTGGTGACGCGACATGGATCTATCAATATGATCCGGAAAATAAAAGGCAATCATCGATATGGGTCTACTCAGAAGGACAGTTACCGACAAAACTGCAAAGACCTCGCAACGTCGGCAAAAAAATGGTGACTATTTTTTTTTCGCGGAGCGGACATTTGTCGACGTCAATGGTGGAAAATTGTAGGTCAGTCAACTCTGAATGGTATACTACAGTAGCATTACCCAAAGCTTTTCAAGCTGTGCGGAAGAGAAGACCAAAGACCGGGCTTCGGGGAATCATGCTGCATCACGATAACGCCTCTTCACATACCTCCCTTAGAACAAAAGCATTTATTGAGGAATCTGGTGTTGAAACTCTAAGTCACCCACCCTACAGCCCTGACTTAGCTCCTTGTGATTTCTTTTTGTTCCCAAGAGTCAAAGAAAAAATAAAAGGCAAGTTTTTTTCAAGCGCCGAAGAAGCCGTGGCTGCCTACGAAGAAGCAATTTCCGACCTGTCAGATCAAGACTGGCAAAAGTGTTTTCAGAGTTGGTTTAGGCGAATGGAACTTTGTATAGAGCATGGAGAATATTTTGAAAAGATGTAAAATAAATAAATATTAATAGTATCTAGAATACTTTTCGTATATCTTAAAACTTATTGAGTGTTCTACTTATTTTTAATTATTTTTTTATTTTTGACGTTGAATCTGTCAAAATCATCTCAAAATGTGTAAAATGAATCGCTAGGCCGGCCATTTTGATGACAGTGTCAGATATAATTAACGTTATTCCGTTGCTTCCGAGTTTACGTGAATGTGCTCCCTAACATTTTTCTACCTCCTCCTGTTTTTCGATGACTTTGCTAATTTCGCAAAGATCCTTTTTTATAAATGGTGGCAGCTATAAATTATGTTTATAAATTAAAGTAATTATAAAAGTTAATATTTTTGTGTTTTATTGAGTGCAAGAGCGAGCGAAGCGAGCTCGGGACTTGGGGCACCCCGACTCGGACAGGTTAGGTTAGAAGGGGATGGCAGGGTCGAGTGAGCGAGCGAAGCGAGCGAATAGACCCCAACATCCCCCTCGTGGTTATTTTTTTATAAACGACTCTGAACTACTTCTGAGTGTTTATATAATTATAATTAATTTAAAAAAAAATATAGTGGTTTATTTAATTTGTCTGTGTATTTATTCCATTGTTTATTTATTATTATCTTATTGAGTTGTATTTTCTTGTTATTGCACCTACTATATTTATCTCTGCATCACCCTAATGTTTTGTATAGTTTTTTTTATTCTTGTGTATAAAGCATTAATAAATAAATAGCTTATTTTGTTTCAGTTAAACACAATGGCTCCTGTATCAAATGCAACAGAGAGACAAAGGAAATATAGAGAGCGTCTAAAACAAAATCCGGCTAAATATGAAGAAATGCGTAAGAAACATTTAGAGAGGGTTAAATTACATAAATTAATAATTAAAGAAATAAACCAAAGCCAAAAAGAAAAAAACAAGACAGAAGTGGAGATAATACTCTGACCGCTATTATAAAAAGAAGAAAATTTTTATTAGTGACCCGAGTACAACAAATACAGTCACTCAAAAAAAGTCATTTAAAATAAAAACAAGAAACAATGAGAAAGCAAATTTATCGGATAAAGCGAGCAAGGGTTATTAACAAAAATCAATCAAGAGGGCAAACAATTGACGAAGACCAGCAATCGACACCTACTGAATAACTAAAAAGAATCGTATGATCACAAAAATAGGAAAATTTATCGGAATAAACGGGAGTATTCGCACTAAAATGTATTTTTCAACTAAAAGGAAGTTACTTATGCAACGGATCGTGCTACAGCCGGCAAGAAAGAATGCTAAAGGAAAAACTAAAATGCCAATACGTTTCTTAACAGACACTATAGAGATACAGAGAAGGGAGGCAGAGCATCGTATTCTACACCAGTTAGACACCGTCCATTTTACGTCTTACCTCCAAAACTACATAATAGAAAAACGTGTGCCTGCATAGGCACTCTAACATATCTTTTAAAATAACAAAACCTTACAAGCTTGGACTTTTAAAAACAAATAAAATTGAAGAAGTTTTAAAAGTTCTTCAATTTTATTTGTTTTCAAAAGGTATATAGTAGGTACGCTTGTAATCTAAATCCAAAAGAGTGTATGTACAGAGATTACCAAGTATGTGCCATAAAAAAGGCCGAAGTTAAGAATTTGCCAAATGAAAAAACAATGGTGTATGAAAATTGTTCCTTACAAAATAAAAAATGAAGAAGGCGTAGAGGTTGAGGCTTTAACAAAAAAATTACAAGAGAAGTGATGACTGATGATTTGAAAATTTTGGTGCGAAATTTCAAGGAGAAGCTACACTGTTCGAAAAACATTATTACAATATGATACATCAACAAAAAACATTTCGAGATTGCGTCGATAATATTAAAGAAAATGAAGCAGTTATTATCGTTGATTTTTCAGAAAACTAACAATGCAAGTATAATTTAGAGACACAAAGTATGCATTTTTCATCTTCACGCAATCTAATAACTTTGCATACTGGTGCTGCATACCTCAAAAATGAAAATCTAGCTGGATTTTGTTCAATTTCTCCGAATAACGAACATAGCCCGTTAACCATCTGGGCTCACCTCTTACCACTTCTACATTCAATTAAATATCAACACCCTGAAATAGATACCTTACATATATATTCTGACGATCCAACAACACAGTATCGGCAAAAGACACACTTCGCTCTTTTTGATAAATTTACCAAACAGTTAGGATTTAAACATGCCACGTGGTCTTATTTTGAGGCTGCTCATGGCAAAAATGCAGCAGATGGTATAGGTGGGGTACTTAAGAGAACGCTAGATATGCACGTAGGATACGGAAAAGATGTTCCAAATGCCCTTGAGGCTTTTAAACTGTTGAAACAGGAGACGAACATAACACTTTATTATGTATAATCTGTCCCAAGGAGGTGTCGGATTTATCGTCCACAAGTCTCTCGTTAACAACGTTGTAAAGATTGTGAATGTGTCAACGAGGGTTGCGTACCTTATACTCAGAATCACCAAACGGTATTCGTTGAAGGTCATACAGGTTTACGCTCCAACCTCGGCATATTCCGATGAGGAGGTGGAGGAAATGTATGAGGATATATCTAAAGCCATGCATTCCTCCAAAACCCACTAAACGGTGTTAATGGGAGACTTCAAGCTGAAGGTAGGGAAATTCGGAATAGGGCAACGGAACCCAAGGGGCCAGCAGCTGGCCGACTTCATGGAGAAAGAGGGACTCTTTATGATGAACTCTTTCTTCCAGAAGCGGCCCCACAGGAAGTGGACCTGGCCGAGCCCCGACGGTTCGACAAAAAATGAGATTGACTTCATTATGACGACCAGACGACAACTGTTCAGTGATGTCTCAGTGGTCGCGAGGGTGAAAACTGCTAGCGATCACCGAATGGTTAGAGACACACTGAACCTAAACGTTAAATTGGAGAGGTCTCGTCTATCAACGCTCCGTCCCCCTCGTGCTCTAATCCAAAGTCCCGAAACCTTTCAGCTCGAATTACAAAACCGTTTTCAGTGCCTAGAAGACTGCAATGTAGTGGACGATATGAATGACAAACTCGTGGAAACTGTCCATGCGGTCGGATCTAAGTTCTGCAAGACCCGCCGCAGAAGAACACAAAACGTCTCCGATCACATTCTTAACCTCATGGCTGTTAGACGGGAAATGAAGATGCAGTCTTCAACAGATTTGACAGCATACAGGCAACATATGAGGCGGGACTTACGCAACTTCAATACAGCTTGTATTGAAGTTGCGATCGAGCAGAACCAAGGCTCCAAAGTCTTTGCCAGAGATCTGTCTGCCAGGAAGAGCCAATTGTCAAAGCTGAAGACCGAGTGGCAGCATCGTTTCCGGGACACCTGAGATTTTGAATGAGATTGAGAGATTCTATGGGCAGCTGTACACGTCATCGTTGGAGCCACACGCAAGTGTGAGTAACGATCCAAGAGCAAGTCTTATCCGACACTATTCCGATGATATCCCGGACGTCAGTCTGAGCGAGATTAGAATGGCTCTCCAGCACCTTAAAAACGGCAAGGCCCCAGGCGTTTTATGTTTCAGTATTTTCATGATTTTTTTGTGAAATATCGTTTCAATTAACTGTAACAACATGATGGAGCGTGAATAAAGTTAATAAAACGTTGTGAAAAGATGATTTTTTTTCCTCGGGATCGAATTTCTTTGTGACCCATCATCAGAGGTATCCTTAGTACTATCATCTGTCTTCGTTTTCGGGAGCGTTTCAAAAATACCCTGTATAAAAAAGTGACAAGAAAAAAAGAGAATAAACCACCAAAGAGAAGTAAGAAGAATATAACATTTAATTGTGACTCTTCTGATACTGATGAAGAAGTGAATGCAATTGCACAGTTATAGATAACTAATTCTTTTAAAAATCAAATTGAAGCACATTAAATGATTTCTATGTATACTAGATCAGCACTTCAGAACAAAAACTGTGGCACAGCTGTAGATCGCGTTGGGCGCGGGCGCAGGCCAGTAGCTGGTACGGTAAGTTGGCATACTTACCGTGCCAGCTACTGTATTTTCATTTACGACAGTAACTGTTTTTAGGCAAATCTATACATATAATAAATCTGTAAAAACGTCGTGTCTGTAATTCTAATATTTTCTGGAAAAACAATTCCAGGGGATTAAATAAAGGTCACTGAAGCCAAATTAGTGGTTTTTAGAATTTTTGTCTGTCTGTCTATGTATTTCCGATTCACGCAAAAGCTACTGGACAGATTTCCATGAAATTGTGTGTAGGTAATTAGGGACCCGGGGCAACTTATAGGCTACTTTTTATCCGATTGCGGAACTTCAAAAAAGGAGGGTTAAGTATTTTCCTTCTTCAAGATGTTAATTTCTATTTTATATTATTGATTATTGATGTGTTTTTTTTTTTAATAAATAACATATTTATAAATAAGTTATAAAGTTAATTTTCACCGTTGCGTAATAATTTAAATTACGCCGATAATCTACGTCTCACTTTATCAAAACAGAGCCATCTAATGTGAAATTCAAAAGTAGTAACAGTTTACCTCCATTACTAATAAATAAAATTAAAATAAATAAATAATATTTATGTTTAAATAATTTAATTCATAATTATTTGAAAATTCTAACGTTCATTTTTCAGTTCTTTCGTTATTTCATTTTAGTAGGAATTAATAAAGTATATAGTAATTAATTACTACTTAAATAGATAATAATGATTAATGACATCTATCGCAAATCATAAAATGTGAGATGTTTCTAAGTTTAATTTCTAATCTATAAAAAAGTTTTGTTTATCTATAAATAAACTGATAAAAACTGTAATTATTGCAAAACTCTCACTATCCATTAGTTTAAAAAAGAGATTTTTATATATGTATTGGCCAGATCTTAGACTTAATAATATCATAAAGTAGTCGATTATGGCACGAAATGATGGCATTTAATTAAATTTAACATTGTTTTTGACTATATCATGATATAGCTTGACCAAATCAATAAATTGAGATCGTTTGGCGATATTAACAAATAAACACAACATTGCTAAGTATTTCTTTATATTATTGTTTATATCGTAAAATAATTTCATTACACACCGCTAGCAGCACTGATAGCATATTTTTGACAGAAGCAGATTTTTTAATAGAATCTACATTACTATATGCCTAATTTATGTATTATATAAATGTTGGCGGCTTTGTTGTGTGATTGGGCCACCCCAGTCGTACCTCAACTTATTGTTGCTGAGTACTAGAGGGTACAGTTTTTGTTTTCATAGTTTTAATCTCATAATAGCGCCATCTACTTACTGCTAAATAAACTTATAATAAATAACTGATGAAATTAAAGAGAATTCTATTGAATACTTATTCTTCCACCATCAAAAATTGTCAGACTTAAAATATCCAAACCGGTATCGGGATGATTTATCGTAATTGTCACTTTTAGCAAAATGACTAACAGAACTGTGTAAGGTTGGGGCAAGTGCGGTATAGTTTTTTAAACAATACTTTTGGTTGATATTATTTTTATTTTTATTAAACATATATACAAGTTCAGTAGGTACTACTGGATAGCTTTGTTTCTTTAGTTGTAAATTATCATTCCGTCGAGCAATATAAACTACGTTTTGTTAAGATTTTACGTGTTTGAATAAAATTGGTCGCTTAGACGCACTTCCCCTTGGAACAGGGGTAAGTACGGCTAGGCTTAATAAATAGTTTTTATTTTGTTATTATTAGAATAGGGTCTATTTTTCGAACGAAAGCGTATGAGCAGAAATAATTTATGCAATCAGATATTTAGTACTCCTAAAATAAGGACTATTATCGTTCAATAACAAACTTTGGAGTAAGTGCGCCATACGTTTGTTTTCAGGGGTACTGAACATTTTTTAAACAGAAAATTGTATTCAATTAAATCGTAATATTTATTATTTTTACAAGACTTTAGTGAGTACAAAATAATAAAAAACGTTTTAAGGGACTAATGTTTTATTTAAAGTGGCTGGTGCACTTGTTGCTTATATAAAATTTACGAAATCTCAGTCTTAAGTAAAGCAAATTAAATCAGTCTCAAAAAGCTTATCATTTATCTTTTAAACATTAACATTTATCAAATAAATCCTTTATTAAAAATCTCTTATTTTCGTATTCTACTTAATAGCTTTCTCTCTTTGGAATGTAAGAATATCTTTGAAACTTAGGAACTTTTCTCTTACTTGTCTAATTAGAAAATATTTAACGACAAGAAAACAAAAACTGTAAAAAATAAGTCTATCTCAAATAATGGCATTCCTTGGCTTATCAGTAAATTAATGGTGGGTAAAACACATGCCATTGATCATATTATCATACTATATTTTACTGCATATTGTAATTTCCAAACTAAATTTTGAAAATAATTTGACCACGGCGTGAAATTGTTGAATGGGGTAAAATTGTAATTATGTCATCAATGTGCTTTAGTTCGCAAATATCTTGTATGTTTGAATAAGTAAAAGCAGAATTTTGCTTACTGTTTCGGACTTTCCTCACTTATTTTATTGTTGAGAGATTATTTTGCATGTTAAGTACTTCACCAACATAATGTTTGATATTATTTTTAGAGCAAAATTTAACCAAAACCCAATCACCTTTTTTTAACTTTAGTAATAGTCTCAGCGATGTAATTAAGTTCGCTGAGTCCATATGTCACCTGTGGGTCAATATTTTCTTGATATGTATCATCAGTATCACCAGATAAATATGTATTTAAGTAGTCTTCTAAGTTTTCTAAATCATAGGAATCGTGTATTCTATAGTCACTCTCTTCATCTGAACTATATGTTTTCTTTGTGTTTGTTTTCTTCTTTTTGTTTTTACATTTTTATTTTCCGATTTAAACATCATAAATAAAGAAATAAGTACCTACCTACCTATATTCTTACTTACTTACTTACTTTCTTAAAATGTTTTCAACTTCTGGTTCGGGTTAAGTGCGTTATAGTGGCGCACTTACCCATTACTAGTGGCGCGCTTGCCTCACTTCGTTTGTTTTAGGTTATAAAAATACAAACATCGCTAAAGTTAATTAATTACTTGTGAGATAGAAACAAAATATATACAGGTTTATGAAGAATAATGTTTAGAGAAGGCAATCACCTGGTTCAAATCACTCGGTAGTAGCTTTTTCTTGAGATTCGTACTGATATGCACAGCACTTGTCAACGTGGACCTCACGAGAAAAATATTACAGTCAAAACAAAATGGCGATTCACATCGTACTAGGCCCAGTGGTGACATTTTTATACGTGGTAGAGCCATGCTGCAGCTACATTAGTAGTATAGTTGTAGCACGAATGGGTCGGCTCGACCGGGGTAGGACCACGCTCTCACAGAATACCAACGTAAAATAGCAGCTTAATACTGCTGTGTTTCGTATGGCGAGTGTTGAAAACCGGAGACCCTTTTTACTGGAAAAGAAGCATTCCATCTTAGTCCTCACGGGTGACAACGCATCTGCATTTTGATTCTTTATTGAGGATAGATGTAGATGTCTATGGGTCACAGCAACCACTTACCATCACGTGGACTGTGTGCTCGTTTGTCACCCTATCCTATAAAAAAAATTAAATTTTACTTCGGAACTAAAATTTGTTGTAGGACAGGTTATGGCGCGTTTTTCAAATACTGTATTGGTTTATGAGATATTGATGTTCGTCGCACTTGCCCCGTAGGGGCACTTGCCCCAACTGACCTTACACAAAACTGTGATTAAGACAGAAGGTGTTTAGTTGATTATGTTGGGCGTCTAGCAATATTTCACCAACTTTTTTTTTGTATCAATGCCAATGTAAGTAATTGAAAATTAAGTGAACTGTAAGATTTTCATCTTTAAATTATGGAATAGTTTGAATGACTAATTACTAGGTAGATGGGGTCCACAATAGTACAAAAGATTCTTTTCGGTTTTATGAGTTTTATTTAAGCAAATACGAGAGCCGTGTAGCTCGCCGTAAGATTTCAAAGCACAGGAACAAAAGTGTTCGATTCCCGCGAGGACTAATGAAACTAGTAAGGAAAATTTATTTGCTTAGTTTTCACGTGCTCAGTGAAGTGGCAAAGAATAATTTGGCGGCGAAACCTTGATATCTAAATAGTTTTAAAAATCGTGGACAAGTGAAACCACTATTTAGCACATGGGTAATTAGCAGTAAGACTAAGCTGCTTGTTTACTTTTTTACTTTCAATGAGACTTATAAAACAGTTTGTCATATATTAAGATAGCTTTCATATTTTCAGACATACCTACCTATTGAGATTTTTGTGACAGTCCCGATTTCATAGCTGACATGAGTAAATAAACAGGCTCTTGCGAAAAGTACTATAAATATCAAAGACAGCAAATTCTAAACGCATGTTTATTTTTATTTTAACTATGAGTAGAACTGCATTGATAGAATCTTGAAAGTTATCCGGTAAGCGAACCGATCCAAACGTAAATTTCATAGTACGTAAGAAACTCAAATTCGATCCGCACCGACACCACTCATATTTTAATTGCAATTTGAAGTTTCGATTTACCACGTTCTCGGTGGTGAAGGAAAATATCGCATGAAACCTGTATAGGTTTTTTTAATTTGAGAAGTTAAAAAAATATTTCGGAAATCATTTTTACGTATACTTATGTGAAGTCGGTCAATCCGCATTGGAGTCAACTCAATCAACTCTTTTTTGTCTTAAAACTCGCTGCTGTCTACACACATCCCCCAGTAGTGGGATATGTGTAGACTGCTGCTTTTTTACTTTTAATATCAATCCACTGCTGATCATAGGCTTCTCCCATTGTTTGTCAAATAGGCCGGATATTTGCAGTTGTAGCCACGCTTGGCAAGTGGGTTGGCAACGGCAGCTTTTATTACACGGCACTGTTATAAGGAAGATGCTGCCACCCATCTGTTTCAGTTTCCCTTGTGTCGCCTCTTACGACACTCACGAGACGAAATAGGGTATTGATTTCTATTTCGCCGCCTCTACATTGCTAATATATTTCTACTCCCGTTCATCACTTTGATTCCCACCATAGATTACGAAATAAGTTGGATATTAGCCGCTGTTGCCACGCTTGGCAGGCGGGTTGCCAACTGCATCTTTTTATTATTTTGAGCTGTAATCAGAAAGACGCTGCTGCCCATCTGCTCTATATTTCTACTCCCGTTCATGTATATAGTTCCTCTCACACGTTCATCGTGAATAGAACTACATTCATGAAATTTTAAGTTTAAATGGAGTAGTATTAATGATATTCCTAAATTTAAGCCAACGCGAGCGAAGTCGCGGGTAAAAAGCTAGTACGAAATAAAGTTACATACTTATCTAAAATAAACTTCAAATCCCGTTGACATAATGTGCACATAAATAATGGCAGTGTTTCTTAGCCACATCAGAAGAAAATCAGTTTAAGATTGTCGAAAAAACGTTTGCGGTTTACAAAACAAAGAACAAATTTTCTCGCCCGCTCGCAGTCGACTAAAATTGTTACGGAGAATTGATGGTAACTTAGTGCGCAATGTATTAAGGCCGCAGAGCCCGTCTAGTAGTATCCATAGTAAGTCTTTGCGTTTTAGGCTCAATTTACATTGCGGCGGCATGGCATTTTAGCGAATTTTTGTAATTTCGAGAATTCCACGGAAGACGCGCGACTTCTTTTATCATATCTAGTTTGCACGTTACACAATTAACATAAAATTCATTTTACTATGTACAATTTCGTTACAAAAATTCGCTTCCATTCCATTCCGCCGCAATGTAAATTGAGCCTTATACATCACAAAATAACATTCTACAAGTAGTGTTCTTTTGTGATATAGTCGACAACGAATAACATTGTAAGGAAAATTGGACCTAAAAAGTAAACTGCATATAATACAAAGTACGTGTCCGACAAAGGAGCATAAACTTGAAGCTTTGTGTACTCCGTTAATACGCCAATTGCACTGAAGCATCGCAACATACTCTTCCCACTACCCTTCTAATACTAGTATTACTAACTTGAAACCTAAAATGTACTTCTCTGTATTAAAAACAACAGGTGATTTGGAAACATCTTTATTATTTTATAAAATTACCAGTATTGATATATTAATATAATTATTCATGTTTGTTACATATAAATTAAAAACCATCGAAAATTATTTTAGAAGCACATTTAAACCCAAAAACCTTTTTCGTATTTTAAATATATTCAAGAGAAAAATTCAAATAGAATGAAATGTTCTTTTATTGTATTGGTACGTAACGTTTTGAAAAATTCGCATTTGCATAAAACGATTTCATGTCTTTTTTAAAGTTTACAGAATATTTATAAATTGTATGATTTTTAATTAGTATTTGTTATAAGCTAAACAATATCAATAAAAATTCATTTTAACGTATTGACGTTAAAAGCATTTCATGTCCATTGCACTTATCAATACAAATGACGTTTGTTTTAACATCTCTGTTTATTTATTCATTCAACGTGATTAGCTACAAAAACTGTATTTAAAATGTACGAAAAAGATGACTCCAAAGCGTTTATATATTGTTTTTTACGTCTAGAAAAGTCTGAGATTTCATAGACATGCCAATTTTTTTTATATACGCGAGTATTTGCAGCGCTACACCCTTATAATGCTAGGAGATATATTATTATTGTATAAATATAAATAACATAGCACAGAACGCTAAAATAAATCAGGTCGGTATGTTAATAAATAAAACACTGGACAAGTAATTGCTTATTATTACAATATTTGTATATTACATTACTATTACAGACTAATGTGGACGGTCCCTATACAGGACCTCAACAATTACATGAAAATATAAAAATGATAATACATTAAATTATATTATTGCTTAAACAATGCACATATCGATAATAAGTACAAGAAATCTATAGATAACAATATTAAGGGGATATGTTTTAGACCGATTGAGATACTTGAGCAAGTATAACTACGTAGTTATTATGCCGCGTAAAGCTAAAGTTCTAAATAAAAATATAAGTTACATAAATATTGCAATTATCCCACTAAGTTATGTTTTGATCTAAATATGGAATGTAATTCATATCGGAATCATATCAGGAATTGAAAGTTTCGATATGACCGATCACAGAACCAGGCTCTTGTCAAATTTAATTTAAATATTAAATGTATAGATGACATTAGAACCAAACTGCAACAATAAGTATTAAATAGGCGACTGAGTAATTAGTCATGATGACATGATAACGGATTGCTTTCCAGTTCCTTTTGGAATAAACCTTTTCTTTATATAAAATTGAGAAAAAGCAACTTTGTTAAAAAAATATTTTTTGGGGTTATAAATTACGGTAAATTGTTTTGACTTAAAAATTGTTACAAACTGTACCAAATGTTGGCCGAACCTACTTCTTCTCTAAGCGAAGGTTATCGTGTTTTGATTTCACAATATTTGACATCGGAAAAAATAAAGCTTTTGTTTCCTATGAGATGAAGGAATACACCACCGTGGTGTAAATGTGTGTTTCATTTCAGTTACATATACGAGGGCGGGTCAAAAAATTCGCGGAATAAAGGGATTAGAGAGGAGAAATGACTGGAGTATCATCTACGACTCTTTTAAACATTCTCTATGACCATCTTGGCATGTCTATGGACATCGCAAGATACAAAGAAGAAGAATGCTCACATCGCTTCAGAAACAGCGGCGGGTAATGCTTAAGTTTGTGGTTATTAAATATTAATCAATAATATATTATATTGAAATATGAATATATTTTCTGTTGAACTGTACTTGGGGAAAAAAGGCGGAACAACAATCAAATAGTCAAATCTGATTATCCACTCCGTTTGGGGTAAAGGCATAAAAATGGTGCAGAGTACCGTCAAAGAAGTTCTAGGTGTCACAATCGGCTAAAAAGATTATGGTTTCAGTTTTTTGAGATTCAGAGGAGATTTTATAGATCGATTATAAAGATATGTGTCAATATCACGGGACCGTATTACGCTACACTGATACAAAAATTAAAAGATGCGATTAAAGAAAAAAGAAGGTGAAAGTGGTCTCGAGGGGTGCTCCTTTTGCATGACAACGCACCCGTTCTTAAGTCATGTTGCGATGGCTTCCTTACACAAGTGCGACTTCGCAACTTTAACCACACTCCCTGTAGTCCAGATTTGGTCTGTTCGGATTATTATTTGTTTCCAAATACGAAAAGAGCTTCGGGGATAGAAATTTACAGAAGACGAAGAAGTGAAGTTGACAATTTCTGCCTTTTTTGAGAGCCTTGACAACACATTTTTTTCGAAGCTATAAATAAGTTATTTGAACCATCTGAGAAGTGTATGATTAGGGTTAATGGAGAATATATCGAAAAGGAAAATTTCACCCCCTTTCCCTTTCATTCCGCTAACGTTTTGACCTCCCCTCGTACTTCATTCCAACTTAAACATTCCATCTTAGACAACTTAATATAAAAAAAATTATATTTCATATTACACTTGTCATAATAGGTGGAACATATTAGAACAGGAACAGTACTAAACTAAGACTAAGACCAGTTTGATAACATTATTACCACAGTTAAAAGAATAAGGGCGGACTAGTACCTAAGTCTTCCATCGTCCTGAGAATAAAATCACCAATTACTCTAGACACTAAGAGTTAGAGGACTTTTCGTTTTACCAACCGCTAAAATTCACGGAGTAAACCAGTTATCCCAGATTATATTTTATCGCTATATTTTAACAGCAGTTTTCGTATGCTTCGTTGAAAATGTATGTAATTTTACAGTTGTGTGTTTATAATGTTTGTGTTAATTTTAGAGAAATTTCCGACAGTGATAAAGAATCATGCCAAGGCGTAACACAGTCTGTTTTATTTTTATTTTCTATGACACGGAAATGTTTTTCCACAACTTCCAACAACAAGTTTATATCTGAAGCTAACCAATTTGGGCTACGTTTCCTTCTTTCTTCAGACATTTTATTTATTTACAATTACCACAACATGCAACAACAATTCGCAAAGATAATTTTACTCAACTCAACTGACAACTCGTATGAATATTTCAATGTTCAGTGACAGTTCACAACTATTATAATCCGGCAAATTATGTGGACAAACAAAATCTTGTGTTGCGCTATATAAACAATAATTGTAGTTCAATTTTAGTTGGCTTACATGTTCATTCATCATTCATTCACCAACTCTAAGAGTAATGGCTGATTTACACAGGGACAGTAACTGGCACCAGATTCGAAGCAAGTCAGTGCTGACCCGCTGCTGGCATAATGTAAATTGATTTGAAGTCAGTACAGCACTGTCGCGCCAGTGATGACTTCAATATTCCTGCTTGAATATTATGAAGCCAGTCCACTCCCCCTGCCACCCGCGCCAGTGGTATTAACCTTGTCTAAACGACCAAGTCAGTGCTTGGACAGTCGCTGGCGTGGTATTGTAGGGTGACGTCGCCTCGTATCATAAAATTATAAAATGAGGGTAAATGAACTCATTTTTTATATTACTGAAAGCATACATGATACATTTATTTATATTAATTATATAATTTATATTCATCAAAATACATTGCAGTCATGAAAACGTAAACAAGCATTTACGTTTCCATGACTAACATAGTCATGTGGTCATGGAAACATGAATAAATAAACGTAACGTTTGATTTTATTCCCCATAAATTTTCATACCCCGGGCTTATATATGAAAATCGATTCTTAAGGAGTAAACTCCAAAAATTCAAGCGAAAATGACGCGAAAATTAAACGACGACGAAAATCTAAAATTAGTTCAGTTGTATGAAGAAAATGAATGTCTATGTGATATTAAATCCCAAAATTACCGTAATAAGGAAATGCGTGCTAAAGCATTACAAAACATTTCTCAACAAATGAATATAGAAGGACTAAGCCCTACCGAAGTTAAGAATAAAATTAAAGCCATAAGGTCAACGTATTATTTAGAAATAAATAAAATAATAAAATACTCCTCCTTTAAAATAATAAGTCCTCAAGATTTGGCGCTTGTGGAAACGTATATGTTCCAAAAGTGAAATGGTTCGAAGAACTGGACGCTTTTATAAAAAATGTTACAGTAAAAACGAAATCAATAGTAAGTCAATATTATACTTATTTATTTTACAATATGAATTTACATAATTATTAAAATGTATTCTTTTTTTCCAAAAATTAAGAAATTCTACTGCCATGGCACACTTCCGTCAGTCATAAAGTAATTTTTAAATAAGTCTCTTTTTTCTTAGTCTGTGTCTTAGTAGTGCAGTCATGAAATGGTTACCTCTTTGTTGGTCTGAAACGCTTGGTAGTGAATTTATTTCCGATCTCCATGTACCTGGTATTATTAGTCCGTCACTGTCCTCTCTGTCTACACAAGTAGGTGTTATGTAGGACTTTGAATTCCTTCGCAACCAATTATGAAGGGCACATGCTGCACAGACAATTGCATCAACTGTATTCAAATCAGTTGGAATTGCTTTTTCGAACACACGGAATCTAGAAACTAGAATTCCAAAAGCATTTTCCACTATGCGCCATGTACGAGACAATCTGTAGTTGAAGATTTTTTCGTCAGTTCTAAGTTGCACACCTGGATATGGTTTTAGTAAATAACTCTTTAATGGAAATGCTGCATCACCAACAATGACTCCATTTGTAGGCAGCAGTCCATCTTCGAAATGACGATAAATCGAGGAATTTTTGAAAACACCTCCGTCAGGGGCGTTGCCGATTTGCACCAATATCTATATATGAAAAACAATAGTCATGGTCTGCAATAGCTAACAAAACTATACTATTTATTTTTTTATAATTAAAAAATTCACTTCCACTATTTGGCGGAGCCATAATTGTAATGTGCTTTTCGTCAATTGCTCCGTAACATGAGGGGAAATTCCACTTGGTCTTAAATCCGTCTTCAATAATTTTCCAATCATTCTCTCAATATGGAATCTGTAAAACGAACAAAAAATTGCATTATTAGTTAACTAACAAACATTAATAACATTTTTTTTTCATTAACAGGATAATATTGAAATTGGCAACAATGCTGCAAACTGCAAACTCCCAAGCAATTTAGGACACAGCGCTCAAAACGTTCCAAACTGTCTCATATGGCTGCAATGATAAAAGACATACAAAGTGCGACAAATGATATTAATATATCATCATCTGTAGAAGAGACTGACTTAGATATTTACGGCAAACATGTGGCGGCCCAGTTAGAGAAACTCTCAGAAGAACAATCTGTGATTGCACAAGAAGAAATACAAAGAATATTATCCAAATGTAGATTGGCTGACATAGAAAAGAGGACAATGAGAAGTATTTATCCAAATGCACAATTTTCTTCTATGAGCTCTCCTATTCACTCACACATCGCCTTAACTGCAATACCGTTTTACTCATAGTCCGGCGACTACGGCAAGCAGCAGTAGTTCCTTGGGATTTTACCCCTCCGAGTTTAATCACATGACTGCCTCAAGCAGCAGTTCTTTGGGTTTTTATCGGACTGATCCTGCTGAGATGCCTGCCTCAAGCAGGAGCAACAATGAAACTAACATAATTTACCATGCTTTTGAAAATTCTTAGAACTGTTTTGATTCTATGTGACTGTTAATTTTTTGATTATGCCTAATAAATAACTATCTTACCTTAATTTGTATTTTCAGTGATGTATATATTGCCCAGCATACTTCTGGTATTAAATGAGAAATAGATGATTTCGATACACGATAAAAGTGACTGAGGTTCCGAAATGATATTCCTGAAGCCAAAAATGTCAGTGTTATTTCGAGTTTTATTTTGGCTGGCAAAGCATCTCTCATGAATGTATCTTGACGTTGAATAGAGCTTGTTATCAATGAAAGCAATTCGTCAAAATTTTTCGGCGTTATTGATGAATTTCCGATCTTCAAATCTCAATTGATTTAACAACTGAACCTCCAGTTTCTTTTCTGTCGT
Source organism: Parnassius orleans (assembly GCA_029286625.1). NCBI lineage: Eukaryota > Metazoa > Arthropoda > Insecta > Lepidoptera > Papilionidae > Parnassius > Parnassius orleans. The sequence continues at coordinate 4,096,609 of JAGSMP010000071.1, forward strand.
CTATCCATTTTCTTATCCAAAGACGTTTCTTTTTACATATCTCTTCTTCTAACATTTCCGTCAACTCTTACAACAGCAGCAGATAGGAACATTTTCTCAACAAATATTTTCATCGTTGTAAATTCTGCCGTTTCCGTGAATTCATTTTTGCCTACTGACTTCATTAACGTGCGTACACCCTAAACGACTACTGACTGCGTGTAAACGGTGCGAGTCAGTCGTCGGCGCCAGCACTGGCGCCTGTCACTGTTCCCGTGTAAATCAGCCATAACAATTGGCTACTCTACGTTTGTGATGGAAAAACGCAAACGAAGTTATCTAAGAGTAAAATTATTCGAGGGTTAGTTACTCTGGTAGAACATGGTATTTGGTCGAATCCAACCTAATTGTTACAAATTGCAGTAGGAAATACTATATAACTTTGAATTGTTGCACCTTGATTCTCATGTATATACATTATTTTATGTACTTTTGGTTGTCAATATTACTGTTTTTATATGCCTCTTAAAATATCACGTAAGACAATAAGAAAGTTACCTTTTTGGTAAATGTACTCACCACATAACAATATTAAAATAAATAGAATTGTACATAACACCATGTATGTAAATAAATAATGCACAGAAGCCCTTTCACTTGTCCATTTTAAGTACATCTTCAAAATAAACAAATGAATAATATCCCTTTCAAGTATAATCCCAACAAACGACCTGTAAGCCGCTACCATATTTCTGGTAGAAATATTAAAAACTTTTTACAAAATGACAGCGTGGTCGAAATAAAAACCTACCAAACATGTTATTTGTGACGGACATAATATCCACGCTTTTGCCCACCAGAGGATGTTTATATCACCATTGCTTATAAATTTTCTAAAATTATCAAAAAAAAATTAATATTTTGCTGATTTTTTTAATTTTTTTCGGAAAATTGCTCAGTCTAACACGATAAAGAAAATAATAGACTTAAGAAAAGTAAAGAAGTTTTCTGACATTGTTTGTTAACTCCTAAAATATCCTCAGATCGCAATGGTTTGCTACATGTTCAATAAAAATGTAAGAAGAAAGACATAATATAATATATATATTATGGAATCGTTTTCATTCTACCCCTACGCAAATGAATAATTGTTACAACGCAATTACAAACCGTTTAGCTATAATGTCATGAGTATTTTTTTTTATTTATGACATAAAGTTTAATGTCAGAGAATTATATGACACAAGGTATGACCTAATAAAGTAATACATATTTTCATGTCATGCTCTCACATGTCAGTGATTTTTTTGTATTAAAGTCAGAAAATTTACAAGGTTAACATAAAAATGTGCTCACTAAATTTCTAATTCAAATATATATATAAAATGGTAAGAAAATTAAGTAATATACATCATTTTAACAAAAACTAAAGTTAAATTCACATAATATCACCTAAATATTTTGTTACGTGATTACATTTCAAATACTATTTTTTTTTTAAACTTAATGTTACTTATAACTTAAGTATAAAATCTAAATTTAAAATAATATACACAAATGTACACAAAAAGAAATGTTATTAAATAAAACCAATAAAAACCGCTTTCTCTAAAGAGCCAAATAAGTGATATGTAAAGTAAGCAATTGCTTCAAAAAAGGATTCTTATAATACTGATATAAAAAAATCTCATTACGTGTACTAATTATGCAATTTTGTGATTTTTTTTTTATAATTGCATGATTAAAATAAAAAATATGGTATATGCTACGTCCGTACGATTAAAGTGATAAGTAAGTTTACTCAAATGAGCGCCTATTTCTTCCACTGAACTCGGCTCTTCCGAGTTTACACCACACTTCGAAACACGTTCGAAATTTGAAATCCACTCTTGCCAAAGAGTTTGATGTTGAGGAATGATAATTTTTGTCACTAACGAGTATAAAAAACTACAACTAGAATTAAGTCAGTGTTTTGACATTAAAACACAGCGACGCTAAGCTCAATGAGATTTTCAAACCGTTTTTAAGTATATATGTCAAACACGAGTATCGAATTAAGAGTACACAGGAACACTACATAATATATCCATATAATCCACCCAGAAATAAGAGGAGGCCTGCGCCCAGGAGTGGGACGTATAAAGGCTGTAACTTTACTTTACTACATATATTATAGTTAATAAGAGCCACAAGATATTTGAGATAGTATTTCTGCAAAATCACCCTGTCCAGCTTTTGCTAGTATATATCTTAAATTATTCCTAACAGGAAAACCTTGGGGTCCTCGATAATAATACCAACGGTAAATTACTTTATCAATTCACACTTCAATATGGCCGTCGGGTATAGGAGGATGTTTTGACTTCTTTGGGTTGTGTATTGACGGCGTTTGTGTGCGTGTATGCCACGTACACTTTAGTGCAGTTCTCCGCTAGGGGCTCCAATTCTTTTTTTGTTATGACATATTTGAGTATTTCACTTTCCTGAAAAGAAAAAAAATAATTATTAGTCAAATATCGTTTAACGGTGAAGTAAGAGTCAGGATAGACTGTTTTACCCATAACGTCCCGTGAATGTCGTAAAAGGCGAATATTAGAAATGATAGACAGATGTGTTTTTCTTCAATAGATGGCGGTTAGAAAGTGGGTAATGGTTAATCCAAAATAGTGTGCTGTGTGCTGTAACGTCTTATCTGTTATACGCGAAATTATGAAAATTGTTTGAGATATCATTTGTCAAAATTCGACGTTTCGTTATGAAGTTTTGCTTTGGGCTCCATTTTAGTCGAATAATAAAGAGATGACTTTTTTATAGGATAGGGGTGACAAACGAGCACACAGTCCACCTGATGGTAAGTGGTTGGCTGTGGCCCATAGACATCTACATCTATCCTCCATTATGAATCAAAATACAGATGCGTTGTCACCCGTGAGGACTGGATGGAATGCATCGTTGCCAGTAAAAAAGGGTCTCTGGTTCTCTACACTCCAAATATGAAACACAGCAGCGTTAAGCTGCTATTTTACGCTGGTTTTCTGTGAGAGCGTGGTACTTCCCCAGTTGAGCCGACCCATTCGTTCTACAACTATACCAGTATACCAGTAGCTGCAGCGTGGCTCTACCACGTACTGTGACTACAAAACTAATAATGGTACAACCTGCGTGGTGAACTCTGCCTGTACTTTTTAGTGCAGCTTGCACCGGCAAGGTCCCAAGCCCGGATAAAAGAGGAGGGGTGGTTCCGCTGGAGAGAGTGGGTGTATCCAGTGGACTAACACACCTGGGCTCAAGCCGATCGTCACTGGGGAATAAAGTGGCGAGAGGCAACACGCCCTCTTTGGTCCGGATTTCAAGTTAAACGGTGGCCCTATCTGCTAGCCACAGATAGGGAAATGGCTAAGCGCCCCGTCAGACTGTTGCAGGCGAGGGACGTGGGAGCTGCCTAGTTTCCCTGAAAAGAGCTAGTGGTGGTAAAGGCCATGCTGACGGAGCAAGTGACAGTCTATTCGGGCAGTGGGAATGGGCCTTTTCAGCCCTATCTGCCAGCTGGATCGAGCTCTCGATGTCGCGCTGTGAGACAACTTCGCGTCCCCGGTAATCCTAACGCCTGAAATTCTTTTTGTTTTAAAGTAGGGCGTTCCCAAAGTTGCGGGCTCCATGGAGGGTGGGAAGCCGCGGGGACGAATTTTAAACACATACAAAATATGGACAATTTAAGGCCCATTAGGAAAGAGGGAGAGGTGTCAGAGGTGCTTACCATAGACACCAATGAACAAGGAGGAACCGCCATTAAACCGATGGTTCCACGGACTACACCATCCAGCGTAGGTGGCCCCACCAAGGGGGCAATTTCCACGCTGGATGTTCCCAAAACCAGTTCCAAACCTGAGGAGCTGGACGCGAGAAAAGAGCAAGGGACCGCGAGTAGCAAAACTCCTGCGGAGCCCCAGAGAACAGACGACCTTTTCTCTACTGCCTGGCAAGTGGTGAGCCGTAAGGGGAAGGGCAAGGCACCCAAAAAGGTGACTTGCCGACCTGACGGACCATCAGGTGGGTCTATCCCAGCAGGCAGTGGTGTAAAGGCCAAGAAAAAGAATAACAAGCAGCGAGAAAAAGGCCGTAGAGAAAGGGCCGCGCTAGCTGCTTCTAAGAGCAACACCAAGAAGGCTGGGCAAGCTACTGTGACTGCGGTGCTTGGGGCTGGAACCAGAAGACGCACTGAAACTGGGATAGATAAAAATCCAGCCCAAGTGAAAGGCGCGGCCGCAGGGACCAGCTCTAAGATATCCGCCAGAAAGCAACGAGCGACCAAGCGTCCTGGTAAGAAGGAAAGAGCAGCCAAAAGGATGCTGGAAGAGTCCACCTCGCCGAGAGGCGAGCACAAAAAAGTGCGACTCGAACAGCAACCGAAAAGAAGACAAACCTCCCCCTCATGTCCTCGTCAGGCTGGTGAATCTCTGCGAGAGGACTGGACTGGCATCATCCCCTCTGGGGAATGGAAAACCCAACGAACGGGGTAAGGTGTTAGTTGAATATCTCTTTAGCACTAACCTAACCATTATAAACACAGGTTCCGAACTAACTTTCATAAACAAACGACGCACAATAATCGACCTCACACTTGCAACAGAAGGAGCAGCTAAACTAATCACGAGATGGCATGTGTCGAGAGAGGCCTCATGCTCAGACCATAGATGGATCTGCTTCGTAAACAGGTCGATATCCCCGCTACACCACCATGGAGAAATCCCCGCAAGACTGACAAAATAAAGTACCTTAATAAGCTAACGTCTACACTCGCGGCTTTTGAGGGAATAAACACTATAGCAGATCAGTCGCTCCTAGAATAACAGGTAGTATCTGTTACTAGAGCCATGATAGACACAGCTATCATAAAGCATGTCCAGAAAGCACTCCACCAAAGCTTGCTGAGGGAAAGCAACCGTGGTGGGGTAAAGAACTAGATAGGAAACGCAAGGTTAAAAAACCCTAATTAGGGCCATGAATACCTCAATGGATGAAGACTGGCTACTATACAAGGAAGCTAAGTCTGAGTACAAAAAATGTATCAGGTATCGAGTTCGACAGGATGGTGTAAATTCTGTGGTAACATAGAAACCTGAGAACAAGCGAATCGGATAAGGAAAATCCTAGCTATCTCTTTAAAGAAACCGGACGGCAACTACTCAACATCGCCGGAAGAAACCCAACGATTCCTAATTAAAACGCACTTCCCAGGTTGCTGGTAAATCAGGGGGTGAACCAGCAGGAAGATGCAGCGATACCAACAACCGAAGACTGGAATTTAGCACAGAGAGTGGTAACAGTGGATAAAATCCATTGGGCCATTCAGTTTCCTTCCCTATAAGGCGGCAGAACCTGACGGTATTTTCCCGGCACTCCTACGGTGGGGAGGTAAAGGCCTAATAGACTTGTTGCCATAATCAGAGCTTGTCTGGCTTTCAGATATGTTCCTAGGGGATGGAGGGAAGTGAAAGTTACGTTCATACCCAAACCAGGTAAGACGACTATACGGACCCAAAATCCTATAGACCAGGGTTTGCATGACCGAAAAATATTGGGTTATAACGGTTAAGGGTATTACGTCATACTTTTTTATGGCGATAGCTTAAAATTACGATACACAAATTTTTCAGTACCGAAAAATAAGTGTACCGTTATATTTTTCGCTACTTTAATCATCAACATAAAGGTTTATTTCGGTTACCGCCAGCCGACCGTGACACTCCGCAGACCCCGCACCGCACGCACTAGCAGCATTGATTGCGCTTCAAAATTACCTTAGCTTCTTACAATAAGGTGACCCAGTGGCGAAAAATATATCATGTTGCTAAATCTAAAATTGCTCGGGGCAAGCGGAGCAATAAGACCAAGGCGACCCCTGTCACGCTATCCGTGAGTTTTTGCAACATCAGGGAACTACATTCAAACCTTAACGCTGTCCACTACCATATGGAGACGGCGAAGCCGGCCTTGCTCTTTTTAACCGAGACTCAGGTGTTCTCTCCGGGTGATACTTCATATCTCTCCTACCCGGGGTACAAATTAGAACACCCCTTTGTGCCCCGGGCTGGAGTTACTTAGTGTATGTGGAGTTAGTTCTGCATATACGTCAGAGAGGACATCTGTTTTCGACGCCTCGGCAGCCTTGAAGGTACGGACCTATCCATACTATGGCTGCACGTAGACAGCGACGACCATCCCCGCGTCTACGGGTGCCTCTATAGGTCCCATAGCGGTAATGCCGAAACAGACCGACTCATCGACCACGTCCTGTGGTCGATGAGTCGGTCTGTTTGACTACAGATTCCTTGCTACAGCAGATCCCATCCGCAGAGAGTGATCCTTGGCTATTTTAACGCCCACCACGCCGAATGGCTCGGTTCATGTTTAACCGATCATGCGGGGAGACCTGTTTATGACTTTGCTTTGGCATATGGGTACAGCAGCTGGTTACACACAGCTGGTTACTTCGCCTACGCGGATTCCAGATGTGGAGGATCACGCACCTCCCCTGTTGGACCTTCTGCTAACCTCTCATGCGGACGGATATTAGGTTTCCGTCGATGCCCCTCTTGGCTCCTCGGACCATTGTCTTGTCCGGAGTGTAGTGCCACTCACACTAAAGTCGCGGTTGCATTCTGCAGGCTGCCGCCGTGTTTGGCACTATAAGTCGGCCGATTGGGATAGAATGCGGTCTTTTTTTTGCATCCTACCCTTGGGGGCGGTTTGTTTCTCGCTGGACGATCCCAGCGTTGTTGCTGATTCTGTCGCTGAAGTGGTACTTCAGAATATGGAACTTTTTATTCCATCCTCAGTGGTGCCTTTTATGCCATCGTAGGCAGATCCCAGCCATAGTTTGGTCGCTCCTGTAAAATAGCATCACGCTATAAGTGCTACCGGGCCTGGGCTGACGCATCAACGTCTCGGGATGTAAACATCAGCACTCTTAAAAAGAAGTATGATTATTTATCCTTCAAAAGAGTCATTGCCAAAGCAAGGTCAGAGCACATCGGCAGAATTGGCGAGAAGCTAGTTCGCCTTCCTTCGGGAACCCGTGCATTCTGGTCTCTTGCTAAGGCTGTCCAAGGGAACTTCTGTCAGTCATTTCTTCCATCTCTGCACAGATAGGACGACTCACTGGCCCATGCCGCAAAGGAGAAAGCCGATCTGTTAGGCTTTCTCTTTGCGTCCAACTCGACTCTCGATGACGGGGGGAACACACCGCCGACCATCCCGCGGTGTGAGTGCTCCATGCCGGATGTGTGGTTAACACAGCCCTCGGTTCGCAAAGCACTCCTCTTCCTGGATGTCAACAAGTCGAGTGGGCCTGATGGAGTCCCTTCTATTGTGCTGAACACGTGTACTCCGGAGTTTGCTCCGGTTTTAACGCGTCTTTTCCGGTACTGCTACTCCCAAGACGTAGTCCCGAATTCATGAAAGACAGCTTTGATCCACCCGATCCCTAAAAAAGGCGACCGCTGAGACCCGTCCAATTACAGGCCTATCTCCATCACCTCCTTGTTCTCCAAAATAATGGAGTCCATTATAAACTGCCAGCTTATGAGGTACCTTGAGGATCACCAGCTGTCACCGACTGACCGCCAATACGGTTTTCGTCGGGCACGATCAGTTGGTGATCTTCTGGTCTACCTGACTCATAGATGGGCGGAGGCAGTAGAGTCCAAGGGGGAGGCATTGGCCGTTAGTTTGGGTATAGCGAAGGCCTTCGATCGGGTCTGACACAAAGCGCTTTTTTCGAAGCTCCCTTCCTATGGGCTTCCCGAGAAATCGTGCAATTGGATCACCAGTTTCCTTGCTGATCGGAGCATCAAGGTCGTAGTAGACGGTGCATGCTCCGATTACAAGCTTATTAACGCTGGTGTTCCACAAGGCTGCGTGCTATTACCAACGCTGTTTCTTCTGCGTATCAATGATATGTTGCAAACTGGTAACATTCATTGCTATGCAGTGATGCCTTATACACCGGCCGTGCCAATATTTCTCGGGAAAACGTCGTCGAATACAGGGACAAACTTGTGTCTGAAGTAGAGTCTTTGCTGAACAAAGCCTCGGATTGGGGGCGACTAAATCTAGTCCAGTTCAATCCCTAGAAGATACAAGTTTGCGCGTTTACCGCTAAAAAGAACCTCTTTGTCGTATCTCCTCAGTTTTAAGGCACTCCCCTTGCTGCCTAAGCTAGCATCGGAATCCTAGGCGTCGACATTTCGAATAGTGCGCAGATTCGTGGTCACTTGGAAGAGAAGGCCAAATTGGCCTCTAAAAAGTTTGGCGTGCTCAGCAGAGCGGGACAGTATTTCATGCCGGCAGATCGCTTACAACTTTACAAAGCGCAAGTTCGGCCTCACATGGAATACTGTTCTTATCTCTGGGCCGGGGCACCCCAGTGCCAGCTCCTTCCACTTGACCGCATTCAGCGCAGAGCGGTACGAATTGTCGACGACCGAGTTCTTTCTGATCGGCTCGATTCACTGGCGCTGCGTAGGGATGTTGCATCCCTTTGCATTTTCAATCGCATCTACCACGGGGAGTGCTCTGAGAAATTGTTCGGATTAATTCCAGCAGCTAAATTTTACTAACGCACATCGCCTCAAAATTCACGATATCATCCTTACCATCTGGATGCTTGGCGGTCCACCACAGTCTAAAACACAGTCTTTCAGGCGGAATGTATGGGTATCATCCAAGCGGCCATAGCAATAGATGCTAGGAAGTTAAAAAACTTCTCCATCAGAATACTGACCGACAGTATGGCGGTACTTCAAGCTCTGAGTTGCAATGTGTTAAACTCGGGACTAATATATAAATGCCATCACCGATTAAATGAGGTATGTAAACACAACAATGTGACTCTGCAATGGATAAAGGTACACAGTGGATCCAGGGGCAACTATGCAGCAGACGAACCGGCCAGAAGAGGATCGGCTCTGGCCACTATAGGGCCGGAACCAATCATACCAATCCCCTTTGGTAACGTTCGTTCACTGGTACATAGAAACTTCACTAATTAACACACTGAGCTTTGGAAAAATCTAGTAGACTGTAGACAAGCTAGGGAGGCCCAGCCTGAAATAAACAGTCGTTTGTTTAACCAAGGTTCTAATGAGATTGAACAAGCCACAGATCAGGATAGTAACAAGTGCTATCACAGGACATGACTGCTTTAACAAACATTTATTTACCATAGGTGTTACAGAAAGTCCCCTGTGCAGGACATGTATATAAGAAACGGCGGCTCACGTGTTGTTGACATGTCCGGAGGTCGCTGCATATAAGGCTAAACATCTCGGCACGCCGGGATCACTCCCGAAGTTGCTCGCAACATCAAAGGACTGTTGAACTTCTTCGGGGAGATTTCATGGCTCGAATAATTACATTATTCCTGCCCACACGCAAAATACGCGCTTAGACGTGGAGTTGCGGAAAACAGAACTAAACTAAACCTGCGTGGTGGGTGAGATTTTCGAAAAAATTTATGTGTAAGCCCTGTAAGTTATAGTATTAAATGTGTTGACAATAATCGAGGAAAAAATATTTAAAAAGGCAGCTACTAATATTGCGATTTTCTGAAAAATACACATGTTTTGGGATCTCATTTTAAGACTGTCTACAAAAATGCCAATATTCAGCAGTGAGATATAGTAATGATGTTCAAGTTTAGTGCTCATAAAAATATGGACACATAAATTTTTGAATTTCATCATTCTTTATCACACTATAATCAACCGTATTATCAATTTTATTACGTGGTAGAGCCACGCTGCAGCTAGCTATATTATAGTTGTAGCACAAATGGATCGGCTCGACCGAGGAAAGACCACGCTCTCACAGAATACCAGCGCAAAATAGCAGCTTAATGCTGCTGTGTTTCGTATGGTGAGTGTAGAAAACCAGAGACCCTTTTAACTGGAAACGAGGCATTGCATCGTAGTCCTCAGGGGTGACAACGCATCTGCATTTTGATTTTTAATCGAAGATAAATGTGGATGTCTATGGGCCACAAAGCAATAACATATTTCACTAAAGGTGCTAGGAATCTCACAAAACGTAGAGAATATAAATTAAAATAAACGCGCTTAAAAACGTAAGAATAATTTTCTTTTGTGTATTATCTATATAAATAAATGCAATAAGTATCATTATATTATTTCAAATTAATAAATGTTTAAATAATCATGACTAGACAAAAAAAGCTGACGAGACGTACAGGAAATCAGTGATAAACAGTTAATTTAAAACTGTAGTGAAAGTTAGATAATAATAAAAATGTTATCGTATTTGCCCTCCGATCTCCACACTTCGTTCAACGTTCAAATGTTATCAACATGGTTGAATAGACCTAATTTCACATGCCCTCAGCTGACATTCGCACTATCAATCCGAATATTTATACCAACAGTTGATATCTGATATGGAAACACACCTGATACCCGGACTGCACTTTTCTAGAGAATTTGGCTTCTGGGTGATCTATAAACAGCGTAGCGTTTATAGCAAAGCCAGCCATATCAATGGGAAATGGTCGGTATGGCTTCCACACTGCATTGAAACCAGACACCTTGCCGTCCGTGACGAGAGGCATTTCCACTCTCATCCCTCCCACAATACCAACCGGCCACACACCTACTTTATAAATTTTTCGCATCTGTAAAAGTAATAATGGTATAATTATAAAAAATATTATTTTAATTCTTTAAATAACTCCATATGTAAATGTGTACTAAAAATATATTCTTTATCACTATTTATTGCACTTATCACGCCTTTTATATATTTTTTACAGTAGAAGTTTTCACGAAGCTTTTTTCTTCAAAAGTACGAATCGAAATAGCGGTTACTTTATTAAAGTCTACATAATTTTGGACTTATAATATATATATATATATATATATATATATAATGGCTAATATCAACGTCATTATCATCATTACAGCCATTCAAGTCCACCGCTCAACTTAGGCCTCCACCAAGAAACGCCACAAAGCAGGGGTCTTACCAAATAGGAGACCACTCCATGTAGGAAGGGGGGGGGGGCAACACATCGCTTACTGGCATGAGGCTGCATAGGCTTCACTCAAATCCCAAGGAAAATACTATTCTGTATCAGCATCCGCCCATGCAAAAATTGAAGAGAGTTTTATATATTGAGTATAGGATGGCAATAAATATCTTAAGTATAAATTGTTAATCTTACCTTTCGAACTGCAAATAAAGAAATGATTCATTAATTCTAATAAAATAATTAACACTACTATCTAGTACATAGCAATCAAGAGTGCTAAAAAAATTTATAACGAAAAACGGTTGTTTTGTCATTGATTTATCTTGCTTTTGATGTTTAGGCTCAATTACATAATAGGTACATAATTTTTTTTGTAGGAGAGGAGGCAAACGAGCATGCGGCTCACCTGATGGTAAATGACTACCGCGGCCCATGAACAACTGCAACACCAGGGGAATTGCAGATGCGTTGCCGGCCTTTTAAAAAGGAGTAGGCTCTTTTCTTAAAGGTCCCTAAGTCGTATCGGTCCGGAAAAATCGCTGGTGGTAATCGATTCCACAAGGAAGTTGTGCAAGGAAGAAAACATCTTCTAAATCGCACAGTGGTGGACCGCCAATCATCCAGATGGTATGGATGATGATGGTATCGCGAGTTGTGTCGCGATGTGCGATGGTGAAATTGAGCGGCTGGAATTAGTCCGAACAATTCCTCAGAGCACTCCCCGTGGTAGATGCGATAAAATACGCAAAGAGATGCAACATCTCTACGCAGTGCCAGTGAGTCAAGCCGATCGGAAAGAACTCGGTCGTCGACGATTCGAACCGCTCTGCGCTGGATGCGGTCAAGTGGAAGGAGCTGGCACTGGGGAGCCCCTGCCCAGAGATGGGAACAGTATTCCATGTGAGGCCGAACCTGCGCGTTGTGAAGTTGCAGGCGGTGTGCCGGCATGAAATACTGTCCCGCTCTGCTAGCACGCCAAACTTTTTAGAGGCTAATTTGGCCTTCTCTTCCAAGTGACCACAAAACTGCACGTCACTCGATATGTCGACGCCGAGGATTCCGATACTGGCTGAGGCAACAAAGTGAGTGCCTTGAAACTGAGGAGATACAACAAAGGGGTTTCGTTTTAGCGGTAAACGCGCAATCTTGTGTCTTCTGAGGATTAAACTGGACTAGATTTAGTCGCCCCCAATCCGAGACTTTCTTCAGCAAAGACTCGACTTTAGACACAAGTTTGTTCCGGAACTCGGCAACGTTTTCCCGAGAAATATTGGCACGGCCGGTGTATAGAGCATCACCAGTGCTGTCATCCGCATAACAATGAATGTTACCGGTTTGCAACATATCATTGATATGTAGAAGAAACAGCGTTGGAGATAGCACGCAGCCTTGTGGAACACCAGCGTTAATAGGCTTGTAATCGGAGCATGCACCGTCTACTACGACCTTGATGCTTCGATCAGCCAGAAAACTGGTGATCCAATAGCACATTTTCTCGGAAGCCCATAGGAAGGAAGCTTCGAGAGAACCGCTTTGTGCCAGACCCGATCGAAGGCCTTCACTATATCGCCAGCTGAGCGACCGCGACGGAAACCGTACTGGCAGTCACTAATCAGCTGGTGCTCTCAAAGTACCGCATGAGCTGGCAGTTAATAATGGACTCCATTATTTTCGAGAACAAGGAGGTGATGGCGATAGGCCCGTAGTTCGACGGATCAGAGCGGTTACCCTTTTTAGGGATCGGGTACACGAAAGCTGTCTTCCATGAATTCGGGACAACGCCTAGGGAAAAGCCGGAAAAGACGCGTTAGAACCGGTGCCAACTCTGGAGCGCACGTCCTCTGCACAATTGGCCGGATTTCGTCAGGCCCACTCGAGGGTGAATCGCACATCAGGCATAGAGCACTCACACTGCGGGATGGTCGGTGGTGTGTTCCCCCCGTCAACAAGAGTCGAGTTGGACGCAAAAAGGGAGCTTAAAAGGTCGGCTTTCTCTTTGCCGCGTGGGCCAGTGAGTCGTCCTCCCTGTGCAGAGATGGTAGTGGTGGCTTACAGAAATACCCTTGGACAGCCTTGGTGAGAGACCAGAATGCACGGGTTCCCGAAGGAAGGCGAACTAGTTTCTCGCCAATTCTGCCTGTGTGCTCTGACTTTGCCTTGGCAATAACTCTTTTGAAGGACCTGGAGGCGAAGTTATACTTCTTTTTAAGCATGCTGGTGTTTACATCCCGAGCCGCCGAAGCCTCAGCCCAGGCCTGATAACAGTCCTGCTTACTGCGTAATGCAGTCTTACAGGAGCGACCAAACCAAGGGTGAGATCTGCCTCCGATGGGTACCACAGATGATGGAATAAATAGTTCCATTCCCTGTAGCACCACATCAGTGACAGAGTCAACAACAGCGCTGGGATCATCCGGCAAGAAGCAAACCCGCCCCCATGGGTAGGATGCAAAGAAAAACCGCATTCCGTCCCAATCCGCCGACCTGTAATGCCAAACACGGCGGCAACCTGCAGAACGCAACCGCGAGGGGAGCGTGAGTGGCACCACACTCCGGATCAGACAATGGTCCGAAGAGCCGAGAGGGGCATCGACGGGAATCTGATATCCGTCCGGATGAGAGGTCAGCAGAAGGTCCAAGAGGGAAAGTGTATGATCCTACACATCTGGAATCCGCGTAGGCGAAGTAACCAGTTGTGTCAGACCATATGCCAAGGCAAAATCATAAACAGATCTCCCCGCATGATCGGTTAAATGTGAACAGAGCCATTCGATGTGGTGGGCGTTAAAATCGTTAAGTATCACGATCTCTACGTATGGGATCCGTTGTAGCAAGAAATCTGAAGCCATTTGGACGTGGTCGATGAGTCGGTCTGTGTCGGCATTACCGCTATGGGACCTATACAGGCACCCGTAGACGCGGGATGGTCATCGCTGTCTACGCGCAGCCAAAGGATGGACAGGTCTGTACCTTCAAGACTGCCGACTTCAAGGCGTCGAGAACAGATATTCTCTCTGACGTATACGCAAACTCCAGCCCGGGGCACAAAGAAGTGTTCTAATTTGTATCTCGGGTAGGACAGGTACGAAATATCAGCCGGAAAGGACACCTGCGTCTCGGTCAAAAAGAGCAAGGCCGGCTTCGCCGTCTCTAGACGGTAGTGGATGGACATAATAGGTTATTGTGTTAAAATAAAAAAGAAAGCAAGTTTTTGTTTAGTCATATATTAACCATTTATTTGTATCAAAACACAGTTTGCTTTACCATATTTGTAAAAATGGTTGGATTAAGCTATAAGTTTTTAGTTGAAGCTGTTAGAAATGTTTTTTTTTACAGGCCATGAGGCACAGGGACACGGGCAGTTAAGTACTTTTCTCTATAGAAGTAGGTAATATAAATACTTTAAGCCTTCTCAGTATTAAAAATTATAACACAAAACAAAATAAGCCATGTATTATGCATAAATAATAATGAATGCCTAGAAACTTACCTCATCAAAAACTTTTAGGGAATATGTATTGTCATCATCCATAAAATACACAACACCTCTCTTATCATGAATCATCATAAGATGCTCACGGAGCCAGTTCAAAGCAACATTTCTTTGTTCAACTCCACTTGCCTGTAATATAAAGTACAACAAATTTTTATACACTCCATTACAAGCTGCACACACCGTATATGCAACTTGTAATGGAGCATGTTGCATGTAAAATAGCCTTGTAAAACAAACAGGTTAGAAAATTAGATATTGAACAAATTCCTTTTGGAAAAAAAGAGAAATTTAGAAGTGATAAATTAAAACCGTAATGATACTTTGCTAAAATATCTCACACACATGTAAAACAGTTTTAAGAGATAACATCTTAAGCTGAACTTAAACAAATTACTGATTACTTTGAATATTTAACAATCTAGAATACTATATACAAGACTGAAAATTAGATCAGACTTAGAAGTTCAAATTAGCTCTGCATTCAACAGGCAGTTTAATAATACTGAATTAAATAAAAAAAGAATCAGAATATGTAAATATGCCAATATATATAGTACATACTGGTCTTGTATTAGACATTAATATTAGGTCCTTACATATGAAATTAGCGTTTTGTCGTACTGACCACTTTGATCTGAAATATCTCCTCTTTGGTTAAGAATTCCAAATTCAAATTTATAAATTCATTTAGCTGGTACATTTGAGTTTTGAAAACAGTCATTCATTTGTTTTTTCCTCATTATTTTATTCTTTGGCGTAGCTTATTACCGCACAATGGAAAACATGAAATATCGGTATATTTACGAGTACGAGTTCTACCGTGGCACCAGTGCTGCAGAAACAGCTCGAAGGATTAATGATGTGTACGGCGCTGGTGTCGCAAAAGAAAGCACAGTACGTTTTTGGTTCCAACGTTTTCGTTCTGGAAATTTCGACCTTCAGAACCAACCCCGTGGACGGCCGGAGACCAAAGTGGAAAATGAAGAATTAAAGGCTATTGTGGAAGCGGATCCATCACAAAGCACTTCAGAGATAGCTGCAGGCTTCGGGGTAGGTGATAAAACTGTATTAATCCACTTGAAGCAAATCGGGAAAGTAAAAAAACTTGAACAATGGGTACCTCATGAAATGAGTGAATCGAACTTGCAAACACGCGTCGACTGCTGTATTACTTTGCTCAACCAACACAATAATGAAGGGATTTTAAATCGAATCATTACTTGTGATGAAAAGTGGATACTGTACGATAATCGGAAGCGCTCGTCGCAATGGCTGAACCCTGGAGACCCGGCCAAATCCTGCCCTAAACGAAAATTGACTCAGAAAAAGTTACTTGTGAGTGTTTGGTGGACTAGCGCCGGTGTCGTTCACTACAGCTTTCTAAAATCTGGCCAAGCGATTACGGCAGATATCTATTGTCAGCAACTGCAAACCATGAAGGAAGAACTAGCTGCTAAACAACCGAGATTGGTCAATCACTCTAGGCCACTGCTGCTTCACGACAACGCAAGACCACACACTGCACAACAAACAACCACTAAGTTAGATGAGCTACAATTGGAATGTCTGCGACATCCACCGTACTCCCCGGACCTTGCTCCAACAGATTACCATTTTTTCCGGAATTTGCAACTTCTTATGCCGGGGCCACAGTAACGAGAAACGTCAATGCCCATAAACGCAACAATTATTGCTTTAATTTTAACGCGATAAAGTGAGTGGCTACACTTGAACGGTCAACGTCATTTCAATTTCAATGCCGTTGAACGGCGTTAAAGTTGGCGTTAATGTAAACTGACCATTTATTTTTTAACTCAAAACGGGACACATTTATACTCCCCAGTTAGCAGGTTAACAATAAAAAAAATTATGTTATTTATTTAAAAACTGTAACTTTATACAATTAGTGTTCACTATAATTATAATCACATTAATTATAATTATGTTTATTATAACAAATTGTGAATAATAGAAATTAATCACCAGTTCACCAGCTTCATTAAAGCCAAGTTCCTCAGACAGTAATTATTAAATGCAACATATTTTTTAATTATATTTAAATATAATTAAAAGATATGTCGCATTGACAAATATGTCCACTGACAAATATGTCAGTGGAAAAAATTTGCTTTAATAAAGTTGGTGATGATTTTAAATAAGAATAAAATTCTGGGCAAGTTTTTACATAAAAACTTACTTTTAAAACTGGAACCTGTAAGTGATTTTTCAGACGTCCACAATTTATTCATAATAAAAAAATAGTTTTTCTACTGGAGCATTTGTACCAGGTAAACATAAAATATATTCGATTAAAATGCAAAAGAATTTATGTTGTACCCAACGAGTTTCTGCAAAAACTTTTAAATTATCCCATTCAGTTATTTTTTGGTCGGTCCCGCTCTCGCACCGTTCGTGTCTGACGAACTTCATAGTTTAAAATTTTCGCACGGTTCAGGAAAACGGGACTATTTTGCGTCCCGGAGCTTTGTTTGGGGACAACGGGACAGGTGAACGAAATTTACAGTTCCGTTCAAAACAGGACGTATGGTCACTTTACTTTAATATTCCTTGAATTTCAAGCAAGATGAACGTTGACGCTAATACTTTATATTTGATGAGTGTAAATGTTTATTATATGAATATATTTTATCATTGCCTAAGCATGACTCTGTTTGCAGAATCTCAAGAAACGTAATAATTTTTTCATTATTCCACTCCATCATAGCCATACGTGCGACCCCGTTGCGCTCACCGTGCACAATGAGACAAACGTAGTGTGGCCGCTTCAACGCGTTAATTCGTGCGTCAATCTCTTTGATGTACCGCCACTCGAGTTATCGCCCAACGGCAAACGGCATTGTTAATGCCGTTGTAAAATTATCGCGTTAAGTGGTGGCCACACCTACATTCAACGTCCATCAACGCGATAATTAACGGCATTTCTCGTTAGTGTAGCCCCAGAATTACAAGGAAAAAAATTCAACTCCGATTCAGTCCAAACCGCCTTCAAAGAGTATATTGATTCTCGCCCCCATGGTTTTTTTAGTAAAGGGATCAATGAACTACCTATGAGATGGCAAAAGTGCATAGATAACAACGGTGCATACTTTGATTAATTAAATATATTTTACAAAAAAAATGACTTTATATTCCTCCCGTACAAAACGCCAATTTCATATGTAAGGACCTAATAAAATATCTGTTTTCTGAAATATTACAATGGATAAAAATTTACTCTAATATTCACATAACTATTTTAACATTCATAAAATAAATATCAATTTAAGAAATGCTTGAAGATGCTCTATCGCTAACTAACTTATTTTTTTAATTTTAACTAAATACCAATAGAAAGAGACAATAAATAGAGATAATTAATAATTTATTTATGTAAGTGGAAGTTTATGGAAATGATACTTTTTTCTAAATCTAATATCAGAAGATTGCATATATTATTAGAAATTTCATAAATCATAACGTAAAATAATTACTACCAAATAAGAAAAGGTAATATTCCATAACTATATGATATGCACATACCGTCGAATGTTTTAACTTATGCGTTTTGACATTAAGATGTGTATATTTGAGCATAGATTCTTTCAGAAGGTTTTCAACTAATTTCGTTTTCGTCTCCGAGTCCTCAATGATAATCCAGTGAAAGTTCTTCACCAACATCAGAGTTTGTGACAGTCTGTTTAAAAATAAATGAAGTCATTAAAACATTTGAATGAAAGCAACAACAGACAAAAAATGTTATAAAAATTGTTAAGTGTTTACTGGATCTTAAACATACATGAATAAGGGTAAATAAGGAATGGAAAGGTTTCTGACATAATTTAAAAATCTCGAAATTAACCCTAATAAGTTGGTATGTTATTCATTTTATACAAGAAACAAAAATATATTTGTTAGTGTATCTAGCACATACACCTGAAATACAGGTTTATCCTATAGTATGTGCCAAATCGATTGAGAAAAACGGACAATGACCTTTCGGTCGTTTAACCAGGGGTTACAAACCTTCAATATATAGGCACATTTTATATGTAGTACTTTCTTTATTTATAATGATTTTTATAATGATTGATATAATATATATTTATTAACTATTATTAAAAGTTATGTGAAAGATCGCTGTGAAGAAAAATCATCTATTGTTATAAAGTACTTTATTCATTTAACAACAAAAACATTAATTTATAACACATATAAAGATTCGAGTGATAACGACACCGAATAAGTACGTACTTATGCAAAAGATAAAACTTTATTTTTAATATTATATAAGAACTTTATTTTTATTCGGTGCAATCATCACTCGTATCTTCACTTGATGAACTATCTGTAACATTAATTATAAAGCGATCTGCAGTTTGGTCAATTCTATCATCCATGCCACGCATTTTTTGTTCAACCTTAAGGACATGCTGAACACAGTTTTCCATTTATCTGGCGTGATTTGAGTTAAACCATCTTTAAGTAAATTTTAACATCTTTTAACTTGAAGTTGTATTTTTCGTGCAACGTACCCTTTCATCTGCCCACACAAGTTCAATGGGGTTAAGCTCACAGTGATAAGGAGGTAACCTTACCACTGTGATGCTTTTTCTTTTGCCATCTCGTCGGTGACGTAACTTCGATAGTTATCTTTAACTGCCTTTATTTTTCCATTAAGTGGGTCTTTTGTCCGAGGGCACGTATGCGATCTGTTTAGATTCTAGCCATTCCTGCATATTTTGTTTCCGCCAAGACATTGTTGGGGTTTTCTAAACGTCTGGAGTGGTAACTAGCGTTATCCATAACTATGACATCGCCGCTTTGCAGTTTTCTATTACTTTTCTAAACCAGTCCTCGAAATGGAGGCGTCCATACTCTCATGGTAGTCACCAGTAGATGATGATTCAAATACCCAATCACATCCCTCCAAAAGCCATTTTCATTGCCAACGTGTACAACTATTAATCGCTTTCCTTTACCCGAAGAGCTCCGCGCCAGTAGGTAGCCTTCTAACCGTGATTGACGAGAAGATTCAATTGTGGTGTCTTCCCATACCTTTCCATAGTATGACCTGCGTTAATCCATGTTTCGTCAAGGTAAAAATGTTACGTCCTCGTTTCTTAATATTTGTATTTCTCTCAAATATCTGGTACGCCACAGAACTATCTCTGGGCGATCTATTGAACCACTTTTCTGTTTCTCTTTATATATTTGAATTTTAAATGGCGCAACACACGTCGCAGGGAAGTTTTGCTCAAGTTTGGCAACTGGTCATCTTGATTTATACTGAGCAAAATTTTGTCTAAAGTCGGTAATTCTCCTGCAAGAAAGAACTGATGCACTGCTCTTATAGCCGATTTATCAAAATCGTCCAACTTATCAATTACAGACTTTTTCTTTATTAATTATTCCTTTTCTGGTATTTTATGGAATCTCTATACACGCTTAATACGCGATATATAGTGCTCTTGCTGACTCCTGAGATCTCCGAAACCTTTCTACCATATTAACGTTTGAAGGATACACGTCTTCGGGCCAGGTGTTTTGACATATTTGTATACATTAATGATAATCTCTTGTTCCCCGACCGACAAAGTGGTAGGTTTTCTCTTTACTGGTGACGTTAAAGGTGCTCCAGAAGATGGGCCTGTAAATAAATGACAAAATATACTACCATAGTACTACATCACATAAATACATATTGTTTTAGAAAATAAATACCACATGGTCACATAAAAGAGCGCTTTAAGAAATAGAAGGCTACGTCGTCGCATTTGTACCTATTTGTACGTACCTGCTACGTTTATTATGGGTCGGCGACGTCTCTTTCCACTTGATGTTGAAGGACCGGGTCCTTCACCAAATTCTCCTGAACTCATGTCGATTTAGTAACGACCGTCACAGTAAAACTAATATAACAGATTCAAAAACAAAAACTTAACGATATAACAAATTTAACAGTAAAACTCAACTAAAACAATGCAATGAATGCTATGAATTACCTGAGACGTACACACGCAAGCGCTATCCGAACACGAATGAAAACAAAATGGCGGACTGGCCCAAAAGGTGACGCATCTCTGGCTGCCATTGTCGTTTCTTTAGAACGAACTGACGTAACGCGCGTTTTGTTTATTTTAAAGGATGAATTTGCAAAAGCTCAATATGGTGATTATATTGCTTCAAATATTTTTTAATATGAAACTGTTATTAAATGAATTGTTGCTACTTACCATAAATTGAAATATAAAATATAACACATTTTTCGCGATGTACCGTAAGATTTTACTATGTTTATAGGAACCACAGACAATATTATTTAAGAAACAAAAAAACAAAACATATGTGCTGACCTAGAAGTGGGAATAATATCAATATTTAAATATTGTTATCACATCTAAATTGAGATTTTGTAAGTTACGCCTTTTGACACTCGGCTCATATCTGAGGTCATTGTCCGTTTTTCTCAATCGATATGGCACATACTATAGTTCAGGTACCTGTTATAGTAGACTATTTTTAGATTAAGGCATTGTTTGAATGAATTGTACAGGTTATTGAAATAAAAATTAAATAAACTAATTAAAATTAAATTTTCTACTACAATTTCACATGCTTGGCAATGAAGAAAAACATTGTGGGGAAAACCTGTGTCAGAAATAAATAAAAATACATTTCAAAGACTGTGGCAGCGTAGCAGACATTTCTTTACCCTAAAATCCTCTTATTAATGAGAGGTCTATGCTATGCTGTATGATTTAAATAGGCTGTAACTTTACTTTACTTAAGATATTATGTAAAACAACAATTAGATTTCCTTAATTAATTTTCAAGTAATTATTGAAGTTTTCTTTTTGAATCTGCTACACCTGTGAGGGAATGTAGAACAACTGGCCAAATTAAGAATGACATGTATATACTTTATAGGAACCTTCATATTTTATAGTAAAAAAGCAAGTAGTGGGTAGCTACATGATTAAACAAGGTAGTGACAATATAAAAGAGCTTAGAACCAGTTTCATGGACAATTTAAAAAAAAAAGGCAAAAAATGTGTAAAATTAACTTGGGATTTCACTTAGATAGCATAAATGTGACATACTAACTGCAAAAAAGTAGTGTTTGTCAAATACTATTGAGTAACAATTCATTTATTGAGTGACTAACTGCTAAATAAAATAGAAAAATCTATGTTATATTTTACTAGCAATCTGCACCGGCTTCGCACGGGTGATTTCTGGTTCTCAACAACAGCGCCACCTACCGGGGCCAATTGTGAATCTAAACAGTTCTCGAATCAACTTAATCACACACACAAAATTTCATCAAAATCGGTCCAGCCGTTTAAGAGGAGTTCAGTCACATACACATGGACATTAGAATTATTATATAAAGATTCTCACCTTTTCTCTACTATAATATGAATGTATGATACATATAAACCTTCCTCTTGAATCATTCTGTCTATTAATGAAATCCGCATCAAAATCTGTTGTTTAGTTTAAAAGATCTACAGACGGTGGGAAGTGACTTTGTTTTATACTATGTAGAGATTTTAAATTAAAAATATTTTATTTATACATTTGATAAAACCGGTTCTACCGCAGATAATTCAGTCATTGTCACATTATCATTACCTAATCTCATTGTGGAACAGACTATAAAAGCTCCAAATATACAGTAACCACCTAAAAAGAATGATAAAAAAGCAAATTCAAACCAAACATGTGAGATTGCTTTTGAATTTGTTGGCAGTACTAATGCATTGACTGGTAGTGTAGTTAACAGTGTGGGGGTTGGGAGGGGAAAGCATATTCCTCTTAAGGCTCAAGTTAACTTTGACGGGTTGTACTGCTTCATCATGTATGTAAATCTCTGGAGTTTTAATCATCATAACAAGCAGGAATGGCCAAATAAACTAATTAAGGCCAAATGACATGTGCATGAATATGTATGTCCATGAGATACTTCATAGTTCTATCTTATAATAATTTTAATCTATACAAATAAATAAAATTGAAGTGTCCATGTGTAATCTTAAAATTACAGCGTTTTACTAAATGCATATGAAAGTATAAATGGTACTTATAACAAAAATAACTTTTTAAAATTTTTGTCTGTCTCCGAAACGGCTGGACCTATTTTGAGGGGACTTTCACTGGCAGATAGTTGATGTTATAAGGAGTAACTTAGGCTACTTTTATTTTAGAAAAATAATTAGGGTTCCTCGCAAAAAATTAAAACCCTAAATTACACGCGGGCGAAGTCACAGGGAACAGCTAGTCTAAAAGGAACAGCTAGTCTAAAATATAATGCCCTATAGACTACCTGTAGGCCAAATAGCCTTAATAGCCTATTGCAATACATTTTTTAATCACCTTAATACTCAATTTCAAGACAGGATTAAGTACCAATCTTAAAAGATATGTTTATAGCAAAAATAGTGCAATTATTTTCATACTATATCATAATGTATAGACCAGAGATATAAATTAATTAATTAATATAGTCACATGTACATTGATATTATATAGCTGCAGCTGAATCTAAAAAAAACGCCTTTCCTGGGATTAAGATTTTAAACACATAATTTTATTTTAATAACAAAGAAAAATTGTTAACAATCCATTATTATTAAAAAATAAATTCCATATTAAGTTGCTTACAAATTTTAATATATCATATTTGAGTACCATTATTTATAAATAGCAGACTGCAATCTCAATGCATTGTGCCAGATCAATAACATTGATGAAGCAATATGCAAGCAATGACAAATACAACACGACAAAAAGGTCTTACCTTGTAAGATCTGCCTTTTGAGTGAGTCTTGCGTACGTTGGAGTGATACCATAGATCGTGGGGATGTAAGGTATGACCTCAGGCGTAAATTGGCATTGAAACGCAGGTCGGCTGTTGAACAAAAATAGTACGACGAAAAATAACATCCCAATTATAAAGTATTGCTTCTTAATGTTAACGAAAGGCATCTTATTGTCACTTCTTTTTTGATAAACAAATTTCTCAGACCCCAAGCAGACTAAAGAAGATGCGCGAACCGCAAGCTCACAATATAACAAAATGTTCCATTGTTTATCAGTTATTATTATCTTAATTATCAAAACTACTTTCTGTCAAAAGTTTTAAATCATTTATTGAGTTGTTTTCATTCTTCTTATTAGAATACACACGAAAATTTTTCTTAAAATCATGAATAATTATTTCTAATCCGTCCCCGTATTCAGCGCACTATTCACTACCACAGATTACTGTATACCAGTCTACGATTCACTACACAGAATACTTTAGTAGCGGAGACGGAGACGGAGAATTCACTATCGTCTAGGCATGTCGATCTGAAATCGATTAATTGAAAGATCGATTATGTAGAGTAAAATAATCGATTTTTCAGATCGATTTGGAACACTATATCGATCCGATGAAACGAACCAAAAACCTTTTGAATCGGACCGATTCAAGAACTAGTGATAAAATTCCTAAACTGGATGCGATATCTTCCCCTTTTAATTTTTTTTGCTCTTGTCGGACGCAATAACAACCAGTCGTACTTGGTTGATAATTTGAACGTAACAAATAAATATTTATGAACGTATCCAAAGATTTCGTTACTTACGTTTTTTTATAGAATAAGGGTGACGACAAACGATCACACAGTCCACCTGATGGTAAGTGGGTGTTGTGGCTCATAGACATCTTCATTTATCCTCGATTAATAATCAACATGCAGATGTGTTGTCACCCCTGAGGACTAAGATCGAATGCCTCGTTTCCAGTAAAAAGGTTCTCCGGTTCTCAACACTCACCATACAACACACAGCAGCCTTAAGCTGCTATTTGACGCTGGTATTCTGAAAGAGCGTGGTCCTGCCTCAGGTGAGCCGACCAATACACGCTACATCTACAACTAATATAGCTGCAGCGTTGATCTACCACGATAATATATTATGTTACTTACTAATAAAAAAAAGTTGTCACTTGTCATTGTCATTTCTAATCTTACCTTGGATTCCGGTGTCTAACCTAATATGTGCTATGAATTTACTTTATTTATCAAAATATACTGTGAGTAAATATTATTTTTTAAAGTTTCTAGTAACGAAATAAACAGTATTATGTTCGTGTAGCATTCATTTAAATTTGGATTATCGAGAAATGTACGTTGCAGTTTGCACGTTTTAAAGTGTTTTTGTTCTTATATGTATTATTAGGCATGTTTGAAAATGTCGCGATTAATCGAAAATCGATTTCTTAATGACCGATTTAATCAAGAATCGATTCTAGTATGTTCGATTTGAATCGAATCGGAGATCGATTTTATTTTAAGTGAATCGACATGCCTACTATCGTCGTCAGTCCACAGACTATACTCAACAGTGTGACCATCTTTAAAATACAGATCCTGCCTTACTTTGGCTAAAAACCTGCCAAATCCTGCCAAAGTATGTAGTGAAAAATGCCTAAATACTGCCAACTTTATTCACCATTGTATTAAACAAAGAAAAGTAAAAATACACATTTAAATGCTTTATTTTTATTAAATTAAAATAGAGCATATCTTTCGTTGGTTTGAATGCAATGCAATCGCCATGCTCACCAATGCCTTGTTTAACGTGCAAGATAGACGCTACATGTTTCTTTATAAATCTGTTTCGTGTTCTTCTCTTAATTAAATTTATTTGAGAGACTATTCTTTCGCATGCTGAATCCACTCATATTTTTTGGATGTTTACTAGTAGCGGCATGCTCCTTTAAAGCGGACAGCCGGGATGCCAATTTGCAGTTACACAGTCTGGATCACCTTTAACTTTGGAGATCCACGATGAAAGTAAAAGATCTTGCTCCCACTCCGCTCTATACGCCCTTTCATATTTTCGCTTCATCACCTCCACCTATAATTACTATCGTCCACGAAATATTATTAACAAGATATCGCTAACAAGATAATATCACCATGAAATCTAATATATAGCGATACCAAACTAAAGTACGTCACTTCTATGACTGATTGAAATATTAACCATAAACTCGTGTTTATGAATACTCGTTTTAAAATTATCAACTTTACACACAAACTTAAGTTGTTTATTGAATAAAAAAAAACAATACGAGAAGTACAGGAAATCCCTCACATGCTGGCGAAGTATCTAGTGTTGCCATTTTCGGCATTTTAAGTTGCCACAGTGAAATCTGTTTTTAATACCCCAATACTGCCAAATACTGCCAAGTTTCGTAGACAGAGAATCCAATAGACAGCGTGATGTGTTTTGTTTCATTTTCAAAACAAAGGACGCATTATTATATCATATTAGCACTTGTAAGAAAGAGATATAACTAAATTTAGTGGCAGACACTTCAACTGTCATGGAGTGTTACAATGTTTATTATTTTGTTTAAACATTTAATTGCAAATAAAACTCGATAATTGTACGTTTTAAGTTAAAAAATTATTTGATTTTATACCATATCATGGTGTCGTACAGTGTTATGGGCTGTAAAAGCCGAGGTGAACGAAAAGTTGAAGGCATTACATTTCTCGCGTAAGTAAACTTATTTCATGATTATGTATTTAAATAACTTTCTGAATCACAATTTATAATATGAAAGTATTAATTAAAGCGATGTTCACGGTATTTTTTTATAAATTATAATGATATTATCATCATTAGCGATATTATTACCTCAAACCAATGTTTCCATCTAAAGTTTATATTTACCTGAGGTACGAACTCATCGCTTACAATTACAGCGAAAGTACCTAATGTATTATACTACATGTTTACCATTGTGTTAATATACCTGTGCTTATTATGTCATTCAAATTTATTTATCTTGATGTTTTTTT
Organism: Parnassius orleans; assembly: GCA_029286625.1. Taxonomy (NCBI): domain Eukaryota; kingdom Metazoa; phylum Arthropoda; class Insecta; order Lepidoptera; family Papilionidae; genus Parnassius; species Parnassius orleans. The sequence goes on from JAGSMP010000071.1 coordinate 4,122,989, forward strand.
TATTTGTAAGTTTCCCAATTGATTCGGAAATAAAAAGAAAATGAGTTTTAGCAATCGGTAAGAAGAACTGGGAGCCTACTAAATACTCTCGACTTTGCTCCAAGCACTTTGAAAGGAATTTATTAGTCCGAAAAAGGACAAGAACTGAATCGTTTCGTAATGCTGTGCCAACACTTTATACAATAAAGGTTTGTATGCTTAAATGTGGTCGTATTTTAAATCTTCTAACTGTATTTCTTTATGTGGTTGATGGTTAACTAAAGTGTGTAAGTATAATATGATGGACTATGATAGGACAAAAGGCAATTTCAAAGACATCATTTCTTCTACACTGAATATATAGAATAAAATTGAAAAATGTAACACAGCCTGGGCCTGATGATTTAGTGATGGAACAACCAAGTAAGGTGCGTCTTTAATTTTCATTGCCTTGCTAACTGAACACTAGTACTAGTGATAAGAATTAATATAAAATTTATAGTTAGCATGTAATAACATGCTGTTATATTTTTTTATTGAATGCTAAATAATATTGAAATTATGTGATATTTTTTCCAGAGGGACGATAAAATTACCAAAAATGAGCATTAGATTGATGATATAGTTATGGAACTACCAAGCACATTTGCGGTAGGTGTAAGTTTTTAAAATATTGTGTTGTGCCGCTTACGAAAACCGGTTTTACCTAACTGTCACACAAGTGGGCTAAGGGATTAAACACTGAAACCAGAGACTGAACAGTAGCGTATGTTATCTTTACCTTTAAATTTGTATATGTAAAAGAAGCTGAACTACTCACTGACTGATTAGCTGACATTACGCACAGCATTATTTGTCGTTGTTTTTGAGAGCCATTGGTTTTCTTGTTTACATTTTGTATTTTGCTTTGCTCAATATGGTATAGGTGACATGTAACATTATGAACACAATTGAAAATCTCTTGTTTGCGATCAATAACGGCCGCTAATATGTTTAATGGATTAAAACATTTTAACTTTCTGTTTCAGGCACTGGGTACGCCAAGAAGTCTTACCAAGACATTGAAATAACAGCAAGATTTGTCGGAGAAGAGGTTGAAAATGGTGCACGCTCTTCGTCAGAAAACAAGGCATCTAAAAATAAAAGTCGCAAATTTGGAACAAATTCTTGAAGAGTTTAAGGCCAAAGCTCTTGTGAACGAAAAGCATAGCAATCTACTTAACTCGATCGATCCCATCAATAAAGATTTCCTTACATTGACAATCACAGAATGCTTCTCATTAAAGCTGTCGCTTTAAGATATTTTGAAATAAGAATAGGTACATTATGAAACCTAAATTAGTTTTATTTCAAGGACAATTATAATTAAATTGGAATTACCAATACCTATATGTGTAATTACTATGATTGTCTTAACAAATAAATATGTTTTAATATTTGTTATTAATATTATGTGTGGAGGGACACACGGGCAGAGGAAGGCCGAATAAAAGATGGATCGATTGTGTGAAGAGTGATATGAGAATGAAAAGGAGTAAGTATGGAAATGACGGCTGATAGAGGAATGGAACAAAAGATTTACTGCGCCGACCCCAGATAATGGAAATGGTTTAGAGAATGAAATGATTTGTTATTAATATTACCTATTTGTTTAATTTGCTTTAATTATCCTATCCTAATAACTTGTGAATAAAGTGGCCTAGAATTATTGACGTACGCTTCACAAACAAAATCTCCCTATTTTGTGGGTAACATTGCCAAAATGGCAGCACTGTGGTGCGTGAATGAAAGGCAGAATAGCGATTACGCGACCCCGCCGTCTATTGGATTCTCTGTCTACGCGCGCATTATAATACCTTTTGACAGCTGTCAGACTTATTGGACTAGGCATGCCAAACAAAAAATCGGTACATACAATATTCGATTCTTAAGAAAAATCGATATCGATTTTTTTAGAGTTGGTAATCATTTATAGTTTTATTTCGATTAAAACAGAATAAATTAGAAACAGATAAATGAAAACACAAAAAAATTATCAGTTTCTTGTTACTGCTTATTTCTAGAGGCAAAGTTATATAAATTTAAGATTGAAACTAGATTAAAGATAAGTTTATTCAATCACTTTCACTACAACTAGTTGACCTGTCGTTGTTAAGATTAATTATTATCTGATTTTCAATAATGTAGTCAAAATTTATGGCTCTTTCTCCACCCCTTTTGCCCAAACATCCTTTGTGACATGGGCACATGCATTTCCATCAGCAAACCTTCCATCTTCTTCACCGTGAAAACTGACTTGGTGTTTTGTCGTGCTGCATGGCCTGTAAAAGTATAAGATATTTTGTAAAAGTATAAGAACTCGCCTTTGATTTCTACCCAAATCAATTCAATAGCATTATATTCGCAGTGGTATGGTGGTGGTAGTCTTATAACTTTATGCCTGTGCTCTTCTGCTAATTTATCAATAACGTGCAAAGATTTACGTGGTTTATTTCGCTTTACTATTTGCATTAGCTCTGCTTTCAATAATTTCATGTCCGCTTCCACTCCTTTCTGTTGCAGCCATGCTACTAAATCTGCTTTCTTATTCGCATGGGTTGGCGCTTTGTCGATTTGGACAGAATGGTACGGGGCGTTGTCCATTATTATTGTGCTATTCGCAGGAATATTTTGTAAAAGGGTTATAAACCACTCTTTGAATTTTACTGCATCTATTTCTTCATGATATTCTCTAGTATTTTTTGATTGGAAGGCTAATAATTTTCTACAAATCCTTTTCCGGGGGATCCCGCATGGTAAATTATGAGGCGTCCATTTTTCCCGCGGGCATCTTCGAGTAAGATGCTAAAGTGTTATCTGTCTATATCTGCGGCACAGTGTGGTTGGCGTTTAATCACGTTACAGCAACGAATTTGATGTTGTACCAATTGTTTATATTTTTCATTTCTCTTAAAAATGTTATTGTTTGCAAAACTATGTCATGCCTCTCGATAATTGTTTTGCGGTTATCAATTTTTTGCACCGAAAGCCCATGCGTTTTAAAATGATTCTCAATGACTATACTACCAATGTACAAGCCGGTATCTACTAAACTTTCTTGCAACTTTGTCGAAGTAGGATATTCGCCCCTTGTGAAATAACCGTATACATGGTTTCTAACAGCATCTGCGTAGAATTGATCTCTGTTACTGATTTGTTCTTTTTTCGTTTTTTCGGTGTGTGAAGTAAATTTTTCTCACTGCCTGAAGGCCTGTGCTTTTCAGTGATGATCATGGCAACGATGCGTTTGCCAATTCAAAGTGCTTTACCAACCCGACCCCGCAATTGTGTCACTGGTAAAAGGGGCCCACCGTTTTGTGACTCACATTCGAAATATACGTGTAATTTCACCACCACAGTTTAAAGTGCGACTACAACCACTACGGCCTCTTTTCGACATTATGATCACTCGCTTAATCAAAGTCCAGTATATAACTTGTCAAGGTTAACGGATATAGTAGAATCAGCCCAAAAAGTTATAGCCGAGTCACAAAATTAAAAGACAAGCACAAAATCACAAAAGTATGCTCAGTAAGCTCCCAAAATGGCGGGAGATTGGAATAACGTAGTTTTTTTTCAACGCGGCCTTAGATATAACTTTTTTGCCTACAAAAATTTACGCTGGCAATGTAGGAAATTATAAAAAACTCGTTTTATCCATGATCATATAATTTAAGCAATTTTAAAAATAAAAATTTAAATAAACAAATAATAAATAAAAAAATTAAAGAATCGTTTATTTGAATATTTTTACCGATTATTTGAATAGTTTTTACGATTATTCGCATAACAATGAAACACTACGCTAAGGTACACAACGTTAGGCAAAAAGCTTGACTCTGGTAAAAAAAAATTATACTTCGCTTTTTTTGAATGATTCGAACTTAAATTAGTGATAAAGGACTATACATGTTGTAATGAAATATAGATTACTTCATAATTATTGGGATTTATGTAAAAGGTTATTTTAAATCGTGTGAGTACGCTTGTACAAAATTATTGCGGAATGATTAATGTGAAACGTCAAACGGTATTTCTTAGATTTGGTTGGGTAAAAATCCATGTCAAATTCCCCAATTTAAGGATAAAACTTCAACAGATTCCCCACAAATTCCCCTCAATTTTATTTTAAGACTAGCTTTTGCCCGTGACTTCGTCCGCGTGGAGTTCGGTTATATCGCACCCATGTGTGAAAAAGAGTCTGCTGGTACAAGCCACAATTATAACTGGATGTCGCGGGCAAAAGCTAGTAAACTACGAAACTTCTTTATACACCACATTTTTTGCTAATCTATTACTGTGTGCCAAAATTATCAGACTACTGGACGAGCTGACGCGTGAGCAAGCCACATAGAATTGCCCGTGTGAAAAACAATTTTCTCTCAAGTCTATACCCGTAAATTTTAATGTCTGCCCTTGTGATTTGCTTATAGTCATTGCAAAGCAGACTTTGAGGGGAAACTGTATTCGTTTGAATTCAAAGGGAAGATCATTCGGGATCAAGGGAATTCTTGGTACAAATACAGTTTCCCCTTGCGCACATCCAGCTATAATTGTGGCTTCCACTACATTGCGATGTAACGCTTTTACTTTTAGTCTGGTTCCGTTGCACAGTTGAGGAGGTTTTAAATTTCGCAACAACATAACAGGAGTGCCCACGCGCAGAATAAGCTTATGATTTGGAAGACTCAATGGTTTCAGTGAATTAATAAATTCGACAGGGTAGTTAATTGCGTCATCTGTGTTGACCACAGAGTCTATTGACGTGTACACCATTTCTTCCCCCTCAAAAGACATTAACAGTATATCGTTAAAAGCCCCTGCTTGGTCGTTTTTCGGGATTATTATGGCACGTTCACACAACCATTCCATTGGCTTATCGTGGATATGAGCAATATCTGGGTAAATTTTTGATATTAACTCCTGTACTTAAATACAACTGTGCACAAATTATCAGGGATGGTTATCATTCCGTCATTTATCGGGTAATCACCGTTGCCGATTTCAAGTAGGAGATTTTTTTCCACCAGCAGACTCTTTTTCTCCTAAGTGTACCCGCATATTTTTCGAAAGCTTGAGGATTTTAATTAGAGGCCATAAAGTGGATCTCTTAAGACACGCCTTAACTTTATCTGCTCGAGTTCCTTTTGGCACTACTGTTAGATTCTGTCTAAAATCTCCAGACAGCAAAACCTTTACACCACCCATTAACTTCTTATTTCCTCTTATATTTTGTAGAGTTCTGTTTCAAGCCTCTAAGCTACCCTTATGAGGCATGGTTATTTCATCCTACACTATCATTTTCGTATGTTTTAATACTTCAGCAAAATTACTTTGTTTCGATATATTACAAATGGGAGTATCAGCTGTTGTTAAATTGAGTGGTAACTTGAAGTTAGCACGAGCAGTTCGTCCACCCTCAAGCAGTGTAGCTGTGATCTCAGAATAAGCCATAGCCAAAGTAATTCTGCGAGTACTTCTAACTTTTGCTAATAGCAAATTTATGAGAAATGTTTTGCTTGTTCCACCGGGAGCATCTAAAAAGAATATTCCACTATCATTTGATTCAATTTTTGTGTTAATTTGATGGTAAACTGCTTTTTGTTCGTCATTCAGTGATCGTTCATTATTTTTAACTGTGTTTTCTAATGATGCTAACTCGGAACTTGTCTCTTTAAGAAACTCTCTATTTTCAAATTGTTGTTCTTTGCTTGGCTGAGGTAACCCATACTCTTTTAGTAGCCAACCACCCAACGCTAATACGGCATCTTCTATTACCGAAAGGTATTTGTTAAATACCACATCTGTTATGTGCTCTACATCCACATCTCCCTGTCTTTCTAATTGCCTTTTAAAATCTTCATATAGGTATTCTTTGAATTTCTCCCAAAGGCTTAATGGGTCTGATACTTGGCAGAACACTAAAATAATCGTAAAAAGATCCCGAATCATTTGCGGTGATTGGCAAAGTGCCGCCTCTTCCATTGCTGCGAACAAATGCTGATCATCTTCAAGCAAGCCGAGAGCTTTGCACGCTGATTGGAACGTGGAATATACATGACCATCTACAGTTTTTAACGCTTCAAACGAAATTGGGCCCCGGATCTCATGAAGAAGCATGTGATATCATTCTGTATTGTTCGGATGCACAGTATAAACCCTGCCCAGAACGTGCTCTTTTTTGACCCCTGGCCAGCCTTCAACGTTTGCTCCTCTCTTTCTAACAACTCTTTCTTTCTGTTAGCATCTTTTAAATGGATGTAACTATCAGTACGTAATTTGGCTTGATTATTTTTGATATAATTTAATCTCTCTGTTTCTATTTTGGCGTATTAATCCACCAAATATTGACTAAAAAGGGCACGATAGTTGACGTAATAGTTATCTTCTTTTATCATTATTCTATACGAATAGAAACTTGCAGAAGAGACAGTTTTATTAAGCGGCAACTTAGTTGTGGGATCGCGTTGTGGTATGTTGATTGAATACCCATCATCCCCAGCAAAACATCAATGGATACTGTAGCGCATCATATGCTCTTGTAACTTCGAGACCGTCCGTTGTGCAGTATGAGGTGACGCGTTGTCGTGCAGGAGCAACGGGGACGAGTGATTGACCAAAGCTGGTTTGAGACGCGCGAGTTTCTCCATCATTGTGTTCAGTTCTTCACAGTACGCATCTGCAGTAATACTCATTCCGTTTGGTAAGAAGTTGTGATGAATCACACCGTCGCTAGAGCACCAAATAGTGAACATCAGTTTTCTAGGGGTAAGTTTTCGTTTAGGGCATTGTTTCGGTACTGAACCAGGATCCAACCAAGTTGCTGAGCGCTTGAGATTGTCAAACAGAATCCATTTTTTGTCACAGGTAACAGATGAGGTTCAAAATTCCTTCGTTTGTGTGCCTATGCGATCCTATGCGCGCTGGCGATCATTGAGTTCGTAGACCACCCATTTGTCAAGCTTTTTTACCTTGCCAATTTGGACCAATATTGTTTTGATGCTAACGTCAAAAGCTTCTACGAATTTAGCCGTAGATTGAGTATCATCAGCTTCCACTATCACCTTTAATTCGTCATTGCCAACCAAAGTTTTCGGACGACCACGGGTTTCATTTTTCAGGTCAAAATTTCCAGAAAGAAAGTGGGCAAACAATAACAGGTGGTGCGTTCATTTGTAGTATTCGCTCTGTAAACGTCGTTGATGTTGGGTGCCGCTTGTGCCGCGTTGCTGCCACGATGGTATTCATATTCCATAATTACACGAATTTTTAACGTATCCATGATGACGAAAAATATTCGAATGCGATGAAAACATAACGCTAATCAATAAAAAAATGAGTAATTTAAAAAAAAAATCCATGTTTTTAAAATAAAATTAATTTGAAATTAGCATTCTAAGCCAAACAAAAATTATTTTGATTTGAAATGGCCACAGTACCTACTGCAAAACGGCAATTTCATAGGTAAAGACCTATATATTACCCTCTTTGTAATTGTAAAACTAACGGCAATTTTCTATTTTTCTATAGTCACTAATACTTTAATAACTAAAAACTTTAATAATATTTAGAATAACAAGAAAGTCTGTTGTTGTGTTTGCAGGCCATACTGTAATACATTTTCTATATCGGTACTTGTCGTAGCTGTCGTAGCATTTTCGTAGCACGATACATATCGAATGAACTAGCACACAGTCCGGATGGTAGGTGGATGCTGTGGCCCATCGACATCTACATCTATCCTCGATTAAGAATCACGTTTTTACCCTTTTTCCAATAAAAAGGGCAAAAACGTGATACACTATTACATGCCCTAAGCGCAAAGCGCGTAGGTATGTTCTACTAGCGCCTAAAAATCAAGATTCCAACGTATTGTCCCATAAAATCGTATCTAACAATCATATTGAACATATAAATGATATAAAAAGCACATTATCAGAAATATAAATGATTGTTGAACTTATTAATATATTTTTTTAAATCGACTAATTGCTATTTTTACATAAAAAGTGGTTTTAGTGGCTTATGTTGTAGTTTTATCAAATCCGCATGGAGTGGTAAACACGATAACTTTTGAAAATATCAATTGTTTAACTCAATCTATTTTTTAATCTCTTTATCTATAATGTGGGAAGCCATGGAATGTAAATGGCAGTTTAATTTTCTTTTGTTTAGTTATAATTAATTTTTTCGGCGCAGAAATCACGAAATTTTCGGTGTTTTGAGCAGCCTTGTAATAATTTATTTTACTAAATAGGCTGCCTCACTCACTCATATCGGCCTCAGCCGCCGTCGTGAGTGGATACTGTATCGGTTGTTTGTAGCGGCTCAAAAAGGTCGCTGTACAAATACAAAATATTCGAAAAACCAAATTTGATACATACTTGATTATTATAATAATCACAGATTTTAATTACAATATTTTAAAAGCACAGAATAAATAATATTACTACGTACTAAAAGTAAGTAGGATGTATATATTTAAGTATATTTATACTTAAATACGTCTTGGACTTTAGGGAGTGACCTGAATGATGATATGATGATTATATGAGCATTATGAGTCGTGCACTTTAGGATTTTCCAAACATTTTTTTAAATGAAGTTTGACATAAAATTATTGGAAAATTAGAAGTATAATAATAAGGTTATTAGTGAAAACTTGTTGTATTTAAACTACTTTAAAAAATTTACGTATAATCATGTTATACGTAATTTTTTTAATGCGCCTAGGGATTGCACAATTGGATTTACCAATAGTTTTTTATTATATAGATAGGTAGGTTTTGTACATTAAAAAAGATATTTTAAAATCAATAAAGCCTGTGGGAATTAGACTGAAATGACGGAACAGCACGCAATGATATCAAATATATACAAAAAATGTCTCCATATAATTAGTATACAAATAACAAACCACTTAGTTTTATCGGTGTTATTACTCAGGTGTTGTTTTAATTCATCCAAGCGAGAGACATTAAAAACGACAGTTACCTTATAGTTAATGGTGGGGATTATACGAAAATAAAAAATTGTGGAATCGAATACGCCTTTGTACTATTTTTGTGACCCAATCCTAGCACAAACATTTTAAGTTTAATTGGAGTGGTTCACAGGAGAATTAGTAGTGTCAATTTAATTAACATTGGTGTTTTTTTAGTCTTTTTGTATTTTTAAATTGCCTTAGAATTTTTTGCAATTTTCGCTGACAAATTTAGGAATATAATATAATATTCTAATATCCTTTCGGATGTGAGCAGACAGCATTCAATTATCATAATGGACATTTTCAATTTAGTGGACGCCCTTTGATATGATCTCGCAACTGTCATCACTTTGTAATTAATTCTGAAATTTAATGCAGATGCGAAACAACTTAATGTTATGAAGTTGTTCTAACTTCATAATACAACGTTGTTCCGTATCTGTTTAACTACGTGAGCATAATTGACACAATCTTTTTGTTTATGGTAAAATTTTCATTCCCATCAAATATGATGGGCTGCACTAAATGAAAAATATATTATGGTATAATGGTCCACTGCTGAATTTAGGTCTCCCCTATAGATTTCCTCATACCTTACGCTTGACAGGTGGCAGCCAGATTGGCAACCGCAGTTTTTTGTCATTGTGAGTTGCTATCAGGAAGATGCTGCTGCCCATCTCCTCTTTCATTTCCCTCCGAGCATCATAAGATGCCCACGGGATGATATGGAGTAGTTATCTCAAGGACAAATTTCAATACCATTCCTCAACGCATGATAGAACTCTGCGTTTCTCGTTTAATTATATATACACAACAATATTTAGTAAAGTAATTAGTGGGTGGTAAGTGTGTCAACTTTAGCCCGACGATCTTAAAATTAAAATTTTGAAACGGTAATCTTTATCAGTATTTATAAAAGCGTGGTAAAACGTACATTCGTCTATGGTCTACTAATGTAGCACGCAGGTAGTTTGTGTTCATCCAGCCATTTCATTGTAAAAGCGGTATAGATAGGACGGGAGCTGGCTGGGGGCCGCCGGCCCGGGCTCACCTGTGCGCTAGACCCACAGGCGCGTCACGCTCGCACATTAGCGCAATTGTAGCACACAAGAAGGAACAGACGCGAGCGTACATCGGGGACACGCACACTACCAAATATGTAACAATGAAGGCTGTAGCGCGAGGCCTAGCGCACACACGAGCGCAGTTGGCGGTGAGGCGGGAACGTTAGCTCGGGACACTGGCGGGCGAGCGTTCCCGCCGTGAGGACCTCCGAGCTCGGCCCGCGACGCCCGCCCTAGCAAACCACTTGTTGAATCTGGCAGACTTTTCATACCATATCTGAACTCGCTAAAGTCACGTCGCGCGTATTGTCAGTACATAGTCGTGATCACTTCTTTCTGCTCAAACTTTTATTTATTTCTTCTTTCTTTAAGTTTTCCTACTGTCTTTGGAGTGTTATTAAATTGGATTACCTGTGATGCCTACTCTTCGCTTCCGCTCTGCCTTGTTAATTTCGAGTATCCTAAATACGCTTGATTTAGTCTTCCTCTTGTTGTTGTTGTTACGGACGACTTTCATTACAGTTTCGTGATACTGGGAGCCCTTTTATGCCTTCGCGGTTCACTTGTTGTACTTTTTAAATGTTTAAACAGTTGTTGAATACTTATATCTGTGTTACCTGTTGATTATTACTTACGTAGACATTTGTATCTTATTCTAAATAAATATACTACGTCGCTGTAAATTAGAAAACAATTCGGAGAACCACTGTCTAAATAAGGTACGTATATCTCTACATATTAAAATTATGCATATTATACAGTCTTAAATTATTGAGGAATTTTAAAATTAGCAAAACGGAACATTTATGGAATCATTTTGGTGTCTGATTGTTTGTCTGTCTGTAACAGATGTTTTGTTATATTTTCCATTGTTATGAAAAGGTTCAAACTTCGAATTTTCAACATCTTAAGGGTTGGTTTCGGGGAGTAAAAGACGTTCAATTTTTCCGTCGGTCGTGCGGGTGTTAATATAATGCTCGTAATATGCACTATTTCAAAAATTATTAATTCATAACGTTTTGTTTTATTTTGTTCAATATATTATAAAATAAACTGCTGCTAATGATGCTGTTTTCATCAAAAGGATCCTGCAGAAATGTAAAAGAAAAATCTATAAAGTCTGAGATAGGGTTGTAAAATGACATAAAATTTGTCAGGATTGAAACAATCTTTAAGCACGATAATTTTGATTATTTTTTATGTTTTATAGATGCGTAAATATAACAGTTTTAGTATACACTATCCAATGCCTATTTAAGTTTTCATTTTATTTTATAATATTTTATGATTTTTTGTAAATGACATGAATGTGTTACAAACCTTTCCACTCATATTGCTCAAATCATATTGCTCAAACTTATTCTGTGTCACAAAATTGACAAATGGAGCGAAAAAACCTCTCGACACACGTTTATATTATGAATATATTCATGCAATATTGAAATGTAAATAATTAATGGCCACTTAAACTCACTCCTTTTTCTAAACCATATATAAAACGTACAAAAATTCTTCTTGTTATTCTTCATCAGCTCGTAAGGTCCACTGATGGGCCTCTCACGTTGTATTTGTGTTATTCGTCAGTACCAGACGTTTCGCCTTTGTCACTGCTGCTCGTCGTCGGTATCGTTATTTTACGTCTGGCATAAATGGGATGACATATACCACAATATATAATATTGAAATGTATATTATGTTATGGACCAAGTGATCAGTCAGGGTACTTTTTATAATGGCCGGGAAATATGAATAATGGCAAGTCAAATCGGGCTACGTAGGTAATTAATACTGATTTAAACTTCATTACTTATCACATTGTCTGGTCATTATGTATATTGCTACGTAACCGTTGCGCAATTTGATATAACCTAACCTAACCCATGTTAATTACTTTTAAGACATTAAGTTAATAATGTACCAAATCTGAAATTAACAAGCGTAAAATGTGAAGGAAATCACTTTACAGTAGCAAATATAGCAGGGGTATAAAGTAACCATTCCTTTGCGTTTTTAAGAAAAAGTACCTTTGATAAAAAACTTTATTCCTATTGTATTTAATAGTTAAATATGTGACATCAAAAAAGACCTAACGGTTGTCTTATTTTTTTGATGTCACATAGGGGTTTCCAACTTTTTTAGTTCGCGGCGCACTCACAGGTTTAGTATTTTGTCTCGGCGCCCTAGCTAGTCGAAATAGGATACAATGATACTAGGTAGATAGGCACAAAAACTTAAACATCCACAATATGAAACTGATAAGATTTTGCAAAGGGAATAAGGATTATTAGAAGTTTTGAGCTTAAAGTTGGATATTTATTTTGGACCCGTTTCCGAGGGTAAGTACCTATCGGCCCTCTTTCCTCTCTACGGCGCATCAGGGTGCCGCGGCGCACACTTTGGGAACCCCTGACCTAACCTAACCAATTTTTTTATTACTCTGCCCAGTAAGTAAGGGAAATAAAGCCCGGTTAATTTAATTATTTCCTACTCATATTGGGCATTTTTCAAACTGTTTGGACAGTATGAATAATATCCTATTAATGACTTGGTCCATAAAGTAAAGTAAAGTAACAGTAAAACCTATAGTAAAACTATAAACGTCCCACTGCTGGGCACAGGCCTCCTCTCATTTCTGAGAGGGTTTAAGGGCAAGGAAATGTGCCCACCGCGCTGCCCCAATGCGTGTTGGCGAACTTCACATGACTTAGAATTTTTTTTCTTATTTCTCAGACTAGCAGGTTTCCCACGATGTTTTCCTTCACCGCCGAAAACGTGGTAAATCAGCACTTAAAATTGCAATTAATAATTTCATTGGTGCCAGCGGGAATCGAACCCGGGTTGCTCGCGTACTGTGAAATTTACAGCGTGCGCTTAGCCCCTGAACTACCACGGCTCTTGGTCCATAACATATCTCTATATATAAAAATCTATTGCTGTCCGTTAGTCTCGCTAAAACTCGAAAACGGCTTTTTTGTGTGCGTTTGAGTGGGTCCCTAAACGATTAACAATTGGACCCGGTAGGTGGCGCTGTTGTCGAGATCCAGAAATCATCCATGCGAAGCCGGGGCGGATCGCTAGTATAATATAAAGTTATACATATTTGCGATTTACCCTCTGGGTAATTTTTAAATTGATAATATCTAAAAACTGGTATTAGTATCAGTATATAATCACTACGTATTATATCTTTAATACGATAATCCCTGATATTTTACCTAAAAATAAAATTAACAATGTTCGGCTATGAATATAATAAGAAAATAATTAGTAAAATTTATTTAGTCACTGTACTTAACAAAATGTAAGACTACACTTTAAACTGGTGATACCTAAGAAAAGTAAATGTAATATGATTGCCCTGTCTAGACTCTAGAGGTATTGAATCAAGCACTGGAATTTAATTTGCTTGTAGAATTTTTAGATTTAATTAACGATACTCGAAAAAACATAGAAAAGTTATTCGAAGCTTTCACAGTTTGATCCTGCAATAATTTTAATTAAATTTGAAATACTAACTTTTTTGAATTTTTTGATATATATGGTATTATAATCCGAAAGGATTTGAGCAATCCCAATTTTATTGACTTATGTACTTTAAATAAAAAGCCTTTCGACTACCCCAAGGTAAATTACGAAGAGTTCTAACGTAATACTAATAATCAATACCTCTTAACTTAATGTTTAATAGGTTACGTAATAGATCTATACAAATAAATGAAATTGAAGTGTCTATTTGTAATGTCAAAATACCTAGCTTTTTATTAAACGCATATATGTAAGTATATACGGTACTTATAACAAAAAAAAAACAATTTTTAAAATTTTTGCCTGTCTGTCTGTCTGTCCGTATGTCTGTCTGAGCGTTTGTTGCGGCTAATTTCCGAAATGGCTGGACCGATTTTGACGGGACTTTCACAGGCAGATAGCTGATGTTATAAAGAGTAACTTAGGAGTAACTACTTTTATTTTAGAAAAATAATTAGGGTTCCGCGCAAAAAATATAAAACGCATGAAATCCAATCGTAATAAATTCCACGCGGATGAAGTCGCGGGGAACAGCTAGTTTGATATACAGTCGTGTACGTATATTTGATGAAATAAGGTCATCACATAGAAAGGGTTTCCTTGGGTTCGCTTCACAAATAGGTAGCTATTTCAGCACGGCGGCATAAATCCTACTTTATTATTTAACTTGTAACGCATCATTACATGTGCTACCGCAATGAGGTAAATAGAATTGAAAGAACATTTTAGTTCAGATAGATTATTTTTATATAGTATTAGGTTTATTTTGAATTATATTAGGTTTATTTTAAAAGTATAAATCAGTAAAATTAATTTTTTTTTATTGTTGATATGTTTTTTTTAAATACCTATTTCTCTCTATCGTAAACAGCAAATTTAAATAAATATGTTCCGCTGCTGGACTCAAAATCTGGCTCTTGCTCTAGTTTCTTATCGATATTTGTCCAGATTTTACATGTTCTCCAATATTTTATTTTTATTAAGTTTTTAGTTACGTCGGAGACTAAGTTATACAGGGTTAGTTTGCAATAACCGGCCAAATTTGCAGAGAAAGCTTAGAATAAGTAATATAGGCAAATGGTGAAGAAAAATTTGTTAGAGAAATCACAAACATTCTGTCCTTTTTATCTTTTAAATTCTAACTTCATAGTAATGCATTATTTTAACTGATTGTCATTCATAAATATCTAACGCCTACTATTTTACTACGTACGCACATTCGTAAGGGTCAATCGGTCGGCAAAAACGTTGTGAATATCGCACACAGAAGAGCGCGCGTACGCGTAGTTGTTGCCCATAAATCACATTCAATTTGGGATAATTTCAAATAAAAGTAGAAGCCTTATTTATTCGTATTTTCAAAAACTGCAGTAACGGTATATCATTATTTATATATTTGAACTTATGATATTATTATTACGTTAAATTGGTTTACAACTAAACCGTCCTGTTTGGTGACTCTTATGTTACTTTGTCCCTTATACCATTACAGCACATCAAACCCACGGTTGAACAAAGGCTTCCCTTATAGATAAGGGGATATATCCGTAGTTGCCACGCTTGAGCGTTGGCAACCGTTTTCGCAATTCGAGTGTATGTTTTTTTGTATGTATGTTACGCTATAATATATTCGCAGATTGAGAACCAATTTTGATGATTGTTTTATTACTAAATAGGTTATACTTCAAGGGCGGTCCCATGTAAATTTGGAGAAAAAATTTCACCCCTAAGGGTAGCAAATAAATAAATTGTTTTTTAGCAATTTGAAGTCGGTTTTTACCTCTTGTTAAAAGTTATAGTTATATTAAGTCACTTTCTTGTTTTTCTGTCTGTCTGTCATTCCAGGTGGAATCTTTCAACTCAAATTTAGAGTCCCGATGAGCTAGAGACTTGAAATTTTGAACACAGCTCAGAGTCAAATGACAATGTGGTGTAATGTAAAAAAAACGCGATATATTTTTTTTAAAACGGAATTTAAAAAACACTTGTTTATTATATAAGGTTTTTTTAATTATACTCAATTTTAAGAGAGAGAAATACCTATGTTTGCAATAAGTAAATAGCCTTTGGTAAGTATATGTTCATAGAAAACCTTATTTTATTAACACAGGAACGCATTAAAATATGTAAATTTATAATTCGTAACATATGTTTTCCATAAACTGCTATAACGACCCTTTTTACTGGAAAAGAGGCATTCTATCTTAGTCCTTACGGCTGACAACGCATCTGCATTTAAATTCGCAAACGAAGATAGATGTACATGTCTATGGGCCACAGCAACCACTTACCATCAGGTGGACTGTGTGCTCGTTTGTCACCCTTATTCTATAAAAAAAAAAAAAAAAAAACTTCGCAATTTGTTAAAATTACTAGAGATCCGCCCAACCCGAAATACAACAGCGCCACCCACCGGGTCCGAACCATCCACGTGACCCTATAAGTACCCCATAAACGTTTCATAAAAATCGGTCCAGCCGTTTAGGAGGAGGAGAATTAAGAACACACGCTCACCGGAAATATAAATATAAAGTTTTAACTCTCGCGATTACAGTTAAGTTTTGTGTTAATTTTTGTTTGTTTCAATTATCATCATCATTACAGCTGTTTACATTTCCATTTATTAACATAATCCTCTCCGAAAGACTGCCACAACCGTGGTTTTAAGCCACCTGCCTCCAACGATTTCCTGCATGTGTTACTAGGTTAGTAGGTTAGATCATTATATTATAATTTTGATACAATTAGCCAAGTGCGCGTTAAAACACAAGGTATAGTTCCGCTGTGTACATTATAGGCAGTGGCGTAACAAGGGCGGGGGGGGAATGGCCCCGGGCGGCATATTTTAGGCGGCGGCATTTTGGGAATGAAAGTAAATTTATTTTCAGTTTTTTACTGGCATCATTGAAAAAAGATAAGGCAGGGAAATATTTTTCAATGAAGCCAGTGAAAACTTGAAAATTTAATATTACTGAATCTTTTTTCTTTACACTAGCATTAAAAGGTCTAAAAAAAGAGATAAGGGTTTGCCGAATGTAGGGATAAAAATGCATTATATCATTTTATTCATTTTTAAATAATAATAATACAAAAACTGCAGAAGACTTATACCAATTACACATTTTTTAAGATATTTTTTTTAAATAAAATTAACTGACAAACGAACTTGCAGTTCCCCGTAATGGTAAGTGGCTATTGCAGTTCATCGGCACCTGCAGCCAGCTTTAAATAAGGCCAGCTACAGATGCGTTCTCACCTCTGAGGACTAAGATGGAATGCTTCATAGCCTGTAATTATACCGGTTCTGTTTACCCTTTGACCGGAACGTAGCAATGCATGCAATACTTTGCTATGTTCCGGTCAACGGGTAAAGAGAACCGGTATAAAAACTATTTGGCGGCAGAAATAGGTAAGAGGATGGCACTTACCTAGACGGACTTCTAGGAAAAGAGAAAGGAGAAAGTAGTCCCAGCATCAGTAAAACTGGTACTCCGAAAATGATGACAGGGAGGGCTTAGAGGTGGAAGTTTGGCTCTAGCGGTCCCGGACGGCAGTGTCATGCTACACCACTGATTATAGGATACAGCTACGCTGCAGCGGTATTATGGGAGTAGATAGACCGGGGAAGGATCACGCCTGCACAAACAGCTGCTTAAAGTTACATTATAAGGCGGCTGTGTCTCTTATATCTCATTTTTTAAAGTTGTTCATCTGAGTCTGAGATGATGGCTTATGCCGAAATTCCTCTGTGGTCCATACTCTCTGAAACTCTCTTTCTACTGCATATTAATAACAAGCATATTTCCGGCATCTAAGGGTACGCAAACGCAAGCCAAGCGCTCGGGTCACTCGGGATCAAATCCAATCCGAAAGAGAAGCTATATATAAAAAGGTGTTAATCTCTCACTGTAGGCAGTCCCGACTGGGGCAATGCTACTCGTAGTCTTGAATAGTGCTGCCACAAGTGAGCTGGTATTGCGTCTTCACTTAATTAGCAGCTTTGTATTCATAGCTAAGAGGCCTATTTGTGACCCTGGATTAGTTAAAGACAATCTTGCCAATCCCGAACACAGGTGCAGAGAAGTCATTATTTCGTAATTTATATCATTGACGATGCATTTTGGAGATAATTATATGACGTAATTTCTCCCTCCTACTTCCAGCATAGGATAACCAAGCTTTCGGCGGGTATCGATTATTTATTGTTGATATATCACATTATCACAAATGAATTTTTATTAGGTTTAGCCAGTTCGCTCCACATGATCGGGCTATATCGTCACTTACCACCAGGTGAAATAGTAATTAAGTTTGGGCTTATTTTATATTATGTAATAGATAAACAGTATTACATGTATGACAAGTACCTATTTTTATGACCTACAAAAAATTGTTCTTAGTCTGAAAGTTTGTTCTTGTGCAATGTATGTATGATAAACTACCTCCACGATACATGATCTTAGTGCAGGGATAACCAAATAGCTAACCAATATTTAAATAATTGTCAGATGATGATTTCTTATATTCACATTTAATTTTAACTTTTTTAATTCCCAACGTTTTTGGCACTTTACAGCACCCATGGTCACGAGGGGGACTGACAGTCCCAGTAGTTTTATTCCATAATTGTAAGATGGTTATCATTTTTAAATAGTACAAGGTATATTATTTAAAAAAAATGTTATAATTCAACATATGATTTTAACAGCGTACATATTGAGACTCACAAGGTCTTAGCATAAATAAACTTTTTAACATGATTAAAGTCAGTCAAACGAATGCATCTGAAGCTTATGAGATGAAATTCTGACAGCTTGACAGCTTTTCAAATTTTATAAGGTTGCGAATAAACTGGTAACGTTAATAAATTTTCTTACGTATCCGCCGCAGCCTTCCATGAGAAGTGAATTAAGCGTCACCATTGAGCAAAAATTCTGTTCTTGTTAAAAATTTATACAGATTCCTGGGGTTTGAACAAAACTGCTGGGCAACATGTCGATAGGTGATTTAAAATTAAAAGTCTGACGTTGTAATGCTTCATTCATTCATCCATTACAGCCTATAAAAGTCCATTGCTGAACATAGGCCTCCCCTATAGATTGATGTTGATTTTTACGTGGTAGAGATTGAAGTTGATTTTTACGCTGCAGCTATATTATGGTTATAGCACGAATGTGTTGGCTCGACCGGGGTAGGACCACACTCTCACAGAATACAAGCGTAAAATAGCAGCTTAATGCTGCTGTGTTTCGTATGGTGAGTGTCCGGTTCTCTAACCGGAGACCCTTTTTACTGGAAACGAAGCATTCCATCTCAGTCCTCAGGGGTGACAACGCATCCGTATTTTGATTCTTAATTGAGCATCCACTTACCATCAGGTGGACTGTGTGCTCGTTTGTCACCCATATTCTATAAAAAAAAGATTGCCTCATAGTGGGGATCTTGCCATAGTTGTCACGCTTAACAGGCGTGTTGACAAGCGCAGTTTTTTTATAATATTGTGTTGTTCTCAAGGAAGCTGCTGCTACCATTCTCCTGTCAGTGTCTCTGTTTCGCTTCTTACGACACCCATTAGACGATATAGGATAGTGGATATTATTACACCGCCACTACACAGTTTTGGTTTTTACAATATCACTGTCTCTGATCTCGTGTTCACGTATGTCTATAAAATACACTTGTAGCACTATGATATTTTTTGCACTATACTATTACACATTTATATATTATATTACTAATTACTATTACTATATTATACATAAGGGTGGCAGAAATTTTCAAAAATAAACAAAAATCGTTTCGAAAATCACAGAAGCGAAATTGGTTTCGTTTCGCGAAGGAATTGATTTTATTGCTTACTCAAACTGATTTCCAAAAATTGCGAATGCTACATTATTACAGCATATTAGTAAAATAAGGTTTTCGGGATATGTTGCTATTCATCTCGTTGATTTTTAGCTTTTATTTTCTTACCAATTCCAATGTTATGTTAATTATGAACAAAATTATCTTCTTAAATAATTAATGATATTTGTATGTTAGGTTAGCATTATTGGTATTAAAAATAATTGTTTTCAGCAAAGAAAAAAATTGTCTGTTAAATTAACTGTCCGCGGCTGTTAATACGATTTTTCTTCATGATTTTTTTTTACTACCTTAATATGAAGCTTGCAGTATTAGGGATTTAAGCAAATAAGTTTAAAAAGCAATGAAACTGATTTAGGCAACTAATTAGCAATAAATTCACGTGTGACTAGTTTAATTTCTATCATGCCTTAAGCTGTCGTCAAGCCCAAATAATTCGCAATGTGATGCATTAACATATTTTTTAATACCATAAAAGTGAAAAAAAATACCTCTTTTTCATTTTTCTTAACTCTATTTTATACACATTTCGAAAACGAAAACTTTGGAATCATAATATGTATTTAATAAACGAACCTAATACAAAACATAGAGCAAGGAATTATTAGGTCTTTACCGATGAAATTGCCTTTTTTATCAAAGTTCAAAGTAATCACCCATGCAATCGATGCATCTTTGCCAACGCAGTGGCAGTTTATTAATGCCCTTCTTGAAGAAATCAGCTGGACGGGAGGCAAACAATACCCGAGAGGCATTTTGCACTGCCTCTCGGGTATTGAATGTTATTTCTCGCCAAAAAGTTATCCAAATTCTGGAAAAGGTAGAAGTCTATAGGAGCAAGGTCTAGTGAGTACGGCGGATGACGGAGAGCTTCCAACCCCAGCTCTTGTATCTCGGAGACCGTCTTTTGTGCAGTATGAGGTCGCGAGTTGTCGTGCAGGAGCAGCGGGGATGAGTGATTGACCAAAGCTGGTTGGAGACGCGCGAGTTTCTCCATCATTGTGTTCAGTTCTTCATAGTACACATCTGCAGTAATGCTCATCCCGTTTGTTAAAGAAGAATCACACCGGCGCTAGACCACCAAACAGTGACCATCACTTTTCTAGGGGTAAGTTTTCCTTTAGGGCATTGTTTAGGTGAACCAGGATCCAACCAACTTCCTTCGTTTGTGTGCCTGTTGAGCAGTGCCAGGCAGGTTTCGACGCGTACTTCGCGCTGGCGATCGTTGAGTTCGTAGGCCACCCATTTGTCAAGCTTTTTTACCTTGCCAATTTGACGCAAATGGACCAATATTGTTTCGATGCTAACGTCGAAAGCTGCTGCTAATTCAGCCGTAGATTGAGTATCGTCAACTTCTACAATCGCCTTTAATTTGTCATTGTCGACCGAAGTTTTCGGACGACCACGGGGTTAATTTTTCAGGTCGAAATTTCCAGAACTGAAGCGGGCAAACCGCTTGTGCCGCGTTGCAGCCACGAGGGTACTCATATTCCATAATTAATCGAATTTTGAACGTATCCATGATGACGAAAAATATTCAAATGCGATGAAAACATAACGTTAATCAATAAACAAATGACTAATTTTGATAAAGGAATTCCATGTTTTTAAAATAAAATTAATTTCTAGAAATTAGCTAGTAAAAACCTATTATTTAAAAATAAATAGAGTAACAAAAATTTAAATAATAAATATTTTGTGTATTCAATGAAGATACGTTATAATTGCAAAGCGGAAAAGTTACTAACGTTATTACGATATAGAAAGGTCATTTTGAGAAGTTAGTTTAATATTTTTTTATTGAGATAAATTTTAAAAACCCTGTTTTGGAAACAGCTGCAGTGTTCTCAGTTCAAGATTAACGTATATTTTTCCGCTGCCATGAATTGTATAGATGTGGCTAAATAGAAAAGCCTATTTAGGTCTTGTCCTTGACCTTAATAGTAAAATAAATTCAAAGTATACATCATCATCATTATCATTACAGCCCTTCACAAGTCCACTGCTGAACATAGGCCTCCCCCACGGACCTGCATCCATTGATTTCCTGCATGTCTTACCAAGTCGTCACTCCATCTAGTGGGGGGATGCCCTACACTTCGCCTGCCGGTACGAGGCTGCCACTCGAGAATCTTTCTTCCCCATCGGTTGTCGGTTTTTCGAGCTATATGGCCGGCCCATTGCCACTTCAGCTCACTAATCATTTGGGCTATGTCGGTTACTCTGGTTCCACTGCGGATATCCATGAGGATATCCGCAGTGGAACCAGAACCGCAGTTTCTCTGCGTGATAAACTTAGAAATGATTCTAAGTTTATCACGCAGAGAAACCCCGAGCATAGCCCTCTCCATAGCTCGCTGAGCGACCTTGAGCTTCCTCATACGGCCAGCAGTGAAGGACCACGTCTCAGTTCCATATGTCATCACTGGCAACACGCACTGGTTGTACAATTTAGTTTTGAGGTTATGAGGTATGACTGACGAGAAGATGGGTCGTAATCTCCCGAACGCTGCCCAGCCGAGTTGAATCCGTCGATTGACCTCTCGGTCGAAGTTGGACTTACCTAGTCGGACTATTTGGCCTAGGTAAACATATTCGTCAACAACTTCGAGCTTAGTGCTCCCAACAACTACCGGCATAGGTGTGACATGGACATTAAACATGATTTTTGTTTTGTCCATGTTCATCTTGAGACATATCCGTTGGGAGACACTATTGAGGTCATTGAACATAGAGCTTAAGTCCTCCAGCGATTCTGCCATAAGAACTATATCGTCGGCAAATCGAAGGTGAGTGATGTAATCGCCATTGATGTTAATACCGTATCCTTTCCGGTCCAGTAGTTTGAAAACGTCTTCCAATGCAGCGGTGAAGAGTTTCGGGGATATTACGTCACCCTGTCTTACACCTCTCTGCAGTTGGATAGGTTTCGTACTCTGGTTCTGTACTCGGATAGCCATCATAGCCCTACTGTACGAACACTTCAGCACCTCGATATACCGACAGTCCACATGGCACCGCTGAAGGGACTGCAGCACCGCCCAAATTTCGACGGAATCAAAGGCTTTCTCATAGTCCACATACGCAAGGCAAAGTGGCAGATTGTACTCTTCGGTCTTTTGTACAATTTGCCGAAGGGTATGTATGTGGTCTATGGTGCTAAAGCGTTTTCGGAAACCGGCTTGTTCGAGAGGCTGGAAGTCGTCGAGTCTGCATGCGAGACGATTCGTAATGACTCTCGAAAACAGCACGTAGACGCGGCTCAGAAGGGAAATCGGTCTGTAGTTCTTCAAGAGAGCGTTGTCGCCTTTATTGAAGAACAAGACCACCGCACTTCTGCTCCACGCCTCCGTAATGCCACGATGGAGGACGGAATTAAAGAGCTTCTGAAGGACTTCAAGTACCGGTTTTTCACCCGCTTTCAGAAGCTCCACTGTAATTCCATCCTCGCCTGGGGCCTTGCCGTTTTTAAGGTGCTGGAGAGCCATTCTAATCTCGCTCAGACTGACGTCCTGGATATCATCGGAATAGTGTCGGATAAGACTTGCTCTTGGATCATCGTTGGAGCCACACTTGCATGTGGCTCCAACGATGATGTATACAGCTGCCCATAGAACCTCTCAATCTCACTCAAAATCTCAGGTGTCCCGGAAACGATGCTGCCACATTCTGTCTTCAGCTTCGACAGTTGGCTCTTTATGGCAGACAGATCTCTGGCAAAGACTTTGGAGCCCTGGTTCCGCTCGATCGCTTCTTCAATACGAGCTGTATTGAAGTTGCGCAAGTCCCGCCGCATGCATTTGGAAATCTGTCTGTTCAGTTGCCTGTATGCTGTCAAATCTGCTGAAGACTGCAGCTTCATCTTCCGTCTAACAACCATGAGATTAAGAGTGTGATCGGAGAGTTTTTGTGTTCTTCTGCGACGGGTCTTACAGAACTTAGCTCCGACCGCATGGACAGTTTTCACAAGCTTGTCATTCATATCGTCCACTTCATTGCAATCTTCTAGGCACTGAAAACAATTTTGTAACTCGAGCTGAAAGTTTTAGGGACTTTGGATTATAGCACGAGGGGGACGGAGTGTTGACTTCATTAGACGTGACCTCTACAACTTAACGTTTAGGTTCAGTGTGCTTCTCACCATTCGGTGATCGCTGCCAGTTTTCACCCTCGCGATCACTGAACAGTTGTCGTCTGGTCGTCATAATGAAGTCAATCTCATTTTTTGTCGAACCGTCGGGGCTCGACCAGGTCCACTTTCTGTGGGGCCGCTTTTGGAAGAAAGAGTTCTTCATAAAGAGTCTCTCTTTCTCCATAAAGTCGGCCAGCCGCTGGCCCCTTGGGTTCCGTTGCCCTATTCCGAATTTCCCTACTTTCAGCTCACCGCTCTCTCTTGTGCCTAGTTTTGCGTTGAAGTCTCCCATTAACACCGTATAGTGGGTTTTGGCGGAATGCATGGCTCTAGAGATATCCTCATACATTTCCTCCACCTCCTCATCGGGGTGTGCCGAGGTTGGTGCGTAAGCCTGTATGACCTTCAGCGAATACCGTTTGGTGATTCTGAGTATAAGTTACGCAACCCTCGTCGACACACTCCCAATCTTTACAACGTTGTTAACGAGAGACTTGTGGACGATAAATCCGACACCTCCTTGGGACAGACGGTCGCCCTCCCGGTGATAGAATAAGTTGCCGGATTCGAGAATTACCGTGTCCTCCCTCTCTCTTCGGACCTCGGATAGTCCTATTATATTCCAGCATAACTTATCTATCTCTTCTTCCAGCTCCAGGATCTTTCGTCAGTCCTCAGGGTGCGTGCGTTATAAGTTGCCAGGTCGATTCATCGTAGGTGGCAACCGAACCTCCACCGGAGATTCTTAGCACCCCTGCCCCGCCGTTACCATGGTTGCCACCGTAGCCAGGAATAGCGGTGCCGCCGGGGACTGGGGGCCGTTTATTTGTGTCGTTTCTCATGGGGCAACAGCAGTTTTTTATTGCTTTTTGCTTTTATCTGCTGCCCATCTTCTGTATCAGTTTCCCTTTGTCGCCTCTTACGACACCCACGGGAAGATATGGGGTAGTGGGTATTCTTACCCGCCACTACACGGGGCAAATATACATGTAAAAATATATTTTTCTACAATGTAAACTAACGGAAATCATTGTACGCGTATCATTTAATTTAATACTGTATATAATATTATAATACATAAAAATGCCGTCGTGCAGTGGCGTAAGAGAATCCACTAACCCATATCATCTTGTGGGTGTTATAAGACAGAGGGAAACTAATGTAGGAGATTGCCATCTTCCTGTTAAGAGCTCAAGCTATAAAAAGCAGCTGTGGCAAAACCCTGCTGACTGCTTGCAAATTATAACAAATATCCATATGAGGCAATCTATGGGGGAGGCTCGTCAGCAGTGAACTTTGATATGCTATAACGAATACAATGAATAAATGAATGAATGAAAGAGCAAGGAATTTTGTTGCAAGCCATAAAATGAGACAAAAACCTTGTATATCGAAAACCCGTCTAATGGATTTCGGAAAAACAATTGACTGAAAATTCACATTCCAAAAATTAGCAACTACGACATATTATGTGTATTTATGTTAGAGACCAAGTGATTGATTAGGGCACTATTTATAATGCACGGGAAATATGAATAATGACAAGTCAAATCGAGCTACGGAATCAGTACCGATTTAAACTTCATCATATATCACATTGTCTGGTCATTATGAATATTGCTACGTGTTGCGTAATTTGATATAACCTAACCTTTTTTTTTTACGTTGGGCAAATGCCTACGCCTTGCGGGGGCGGGTGTGCGTAAGCATTATATCGGACACGTACCTATATTATACATTTTTTCTTAATACAGCCTATATAAGTCGCACTACGAGGCTGGGCACAGGCCTCCTCACATTTCTGAGAGGGTTTTTAGGGCAAGGAAGTGTCCGCCGCGCTGCCTCAATGCGTGTTGGCGAGCTTCACATGTCTTCGAAATATTTTTTTTTCTTATTTCTCAGACATGCAAGTTTCCTCACGATGTTTTCCTACACCGCCGAGCACGTGGTAAATCAGCACTTAAAATTACAATTGACAATTTCATTGGTACCGGCGGGGATCGAACCCGGGTTGCTTGCGTACTATGAAACTTACAACGAGCGCTAATCTGAGCTACCACGACTAATTTTTTATTTTATTATTATACATAGGACGGGTTAAACTATTATGGCAGGGCCACGGGAACACTTTCGCACACATCCACCAGCGCCGACCGCCCCACATGGCAGCCCCTCCTCGGGAGAAGACTTCTCCTCCCCTTTCTCCTTCTCAGGTAAGGTGCACCAGGAACACAAGGCGCGCCTTCCTGGGCGGCCTCTAAATCCACCTGCGCAACGGACTCTCCCGAATCAGATACGCAGAGAACAAGGGGCCAGGAAAAAACAAGTACTCAAAAGCACCATCTTTCCTGACCTCAGCGGCGGATCTGGTAGGTGGCACCGCCGCCAATCCAGCCGTGGTCGTAGACTCACTCCTCTTCCCCCACGACTACCTTGGCAATAACGGAAGGGGGAGAGGACGGCACTATCGCCACAGCCCACCAACACACATCCGAAGTGGGTTCGCCGAGCCCACTCGGAGTGACCACCTAGAGACGGCCTTCACCTCAGGCCAGCCATGTTGTGGGCTCCTCTTAATTCACCATGGGCAACCAAGCCACGGCTACTAAGCCTCTCTCAAGACCTAACCATGTTAATCACTTTTAAGTCAATAAGTTAATAATGTACCAAAACTGAAATTAACAAGTGTAAAAATGTGAAAGAAGGGAAAAACCACTTTGCAGTATAGCAGCAACTTTATTCCCATTGTGTTTTATTGTTAAATATGTGACATCAAAAAAAACCTAACCTAACCTATCTTTGTATTACTCTGCCCAATAATTAATGGACTTTTATTCATAAAGCCCGGTCCATTTAATTATATCAATAGTTTATATCATACTAGACATTTTCCAAACTCTCTGGACATTATGATATTTTTTATAGAAATAGGGTGACAAACGGGAACACAGTCCATCTGATGGTAAGTGGATGCTGTGGCCCATAGACATCTACATCTATCCTCAATTAAGAATCAAAACGCAGATGCGTTGTCACCCCTGAGGACTTAGATGGAATGTGTCATTTCCAGTAAAAAGGGTCTCCGGTTCTCTACACTCACCATACGAAACACAGCAGCATTAAGCTGCTATTTTGCGCTGGTATTCTGTGAGAGCGTGGTCCTTCCTCGGCTGAGCGGACCCATTCGTGCTACAACCATAATATAGCGGCAGCACGGCTTTACTACGTAAATTATTGATTTTCGTTGAATAATGCCCTATTACTCACTTGGTCCATAACATTTATATTATAAATCTTATGCCTAGTTACGGAATACTGATATCGTTTACTTAGAGGAGGGCCTCCCTAAAGATGACGTAAGTAATATAGTTTGGCACTAATACATTTGATACTGAATCCATTTATTTGCCTTAGAAGCGTTTAGGAGCTATCTTGTGTTACATTAGTGCAAACGCGCGGTAATGTCGTAAGTTTCTACGTGAACTCAGCGCCACTCTCTTATCCTTACAATTTTGTATCTGACGGAAAGCTTGAACGGACGATTAGTAAAGTTTTCATTACTTATTTTGCAATAGAAACTACAATATATAATTTTTTAATTATATAGAATTTATTACGTGGTAGAGCCATGCTGAAGCTATATTAGTAGTATATTTGTAGCACGAATGAGTCGGCTCGACCGGGGAAGGACCACGCTCTCACAGAATACCAACGTAAAATAGCAGCTCAACTGTGCTGTGTTTCGTATGGTGAGTGTAGAGAACCGGATACCCTTTTTACTGGAAACGAGGCATACAATCTTAGTCCTCAAAAAAAAACAACGAATCTGCATTTTGATTCGTATATTATGATAGATGTAGATGTCTATGGGCCGCAGCAACCACTTACCATCAGGTGGACTGTGTGCTCGTTTGTCACCCTTATCCTATAAAAAAAAATTTAAGAATTGCTACATTTTTATTTGACGTATAATAATGGACGTATAATATATATAATAATGTCTTATTTAATATTGCTGTTAAGTGACAGAAGGACATGAGTCGATATTAGCCAAGTGGCTTCTACAATTTTTTCGCATACAGGTATGACAGAGCTGTCAAAAATAAAAATGTTATTTTAAGTAAAAATAAAGAAAAATATATGATTTTTTTTAATATAAGCAATGGGGTGCGACCAAATACAAAGTAGTCCGTGGGTGTGACTTTAATCATTAATACCAATTTGTTGTGTCGGGTTCCATAGCGAGTGTTAATATTTCTTACTCAAAAATTGTGACTGTGAAAATATAGTGACTACCAAATTAATAACTTTAATGATAACTATAATAATAACCTCTTGTGACGGTGAATTTTTATTAATAATAAATAATAATTAATTTCTAAATAAAGTCATCTAAAAATATCTTAATAGTAATATTTTGAAAGATTAAAATAATTTAACGCATAGAACCTTCATACAAAGTTTGAACCAAATCCAATAAGGTCGATTTTTCCCATACATTTTATTCGGGTTAACATTTTGATATTTATAGCGGAGAGCCTTTTATATGTAAAATGGGGTTACACGTTTCAAATGCATTTCATCCCCGCCCACTCTCTAAAGAATAACGGTGAATTGCCTCAGAGTTTGTGAACATATTTCGAAGCAACGATACAATGTCTGACAAAATTTAATTAGCTACATAACATGTCGCTCGGTAACTTCAAAAGAATTTTACTGCGTATGTTCGGATCGTGCTCAGGCCGCTGTTGAATTCAATATTTTTTTAACTCCAATATTATTTTGCGTGTAATAAAATTAAAGGTGAAGCGATGTATTACAACTGAAAGAAAAGCTGGTTGAAAATATCGTGTACTTAAACGTATTATATTATAACGATGCCGATGTCAGTGACCTTTTTTAACGTACTTTCTGTAAGAATTAGTAAAATAGTACATAAATAAGTACTCTAATTGAGAGTTTTTACTTTTACTTTAGATAGATCTAAAGTATTATTTACTATAAAATTATTTACATTATAAATTATTTTTTTATTACAAAAAATTTTAAGACTTTTCAGAGGTTCGGCTCTTAAAAATTTTACTGTCAAATATTTTAAAATTTGTTTTTAATAAATTCTATCCAAAGGTCCGAATTAGAATTTATTTAAAAATTAGCCAGGCAAAATCTTTTTTCTTGGTATGTAGTATCTATCGACTTAAAAATTCAAAGGTATACTTAAGCGGCGAAGGTTTATCAAAAAGTTTATTACTATTTATTCGCTTCATTTAGATCTTGAATGAGATATAGGTAACTGTTGGAAAATACAAAACATTTGGTTACTTTAATATTTATTTTGTATTAATCGGTAACTTTGATTATTTTAAAATAAGATTTATATTTGGAGCAAAATTTTAATTTATGTAGGTAAAGCGGTGTCAGAATATCCACTACCACATATCCTCCCGTAGGTGTCGTAGGAGGCAACAGAGAGAAACTGAAACAGGCAGCAGCATCTTTCTGATAACAATTAAAAAATAGTTTGGAAAATCCAAAAGTGCACGCCTTATGAGCGTTTCATTTAATATTAAAGAAAAAAATAAATTGTATTCCGGACTTTTAAAATATATTATTTACATGTTTTAAATTTAGCGCTCTATTATTTTTACAGATAGTGTCACATACAGGGGAAAAATTTATAATGTTTACCAAAATAAATCGATTACACAAAGTATAAAATCGATATAGGCTGTATGGCACATTTGTCATTTGTCTATCAAGGGCTAAAAAATGAAAGCGCCTATAATATTTAATAGCAATAAAAAAAATTAAAACTTTATTAACAAGCTACGCGTACTGGGCTATTGATATGAAATAGGGAACCAGTTGTACCTAATTCTGAAACTAATAAAAAAACCCGGTCTAGATACGTCAATTTCTTCGGGAGTTATTGTGCCCACATACAAAATCAATATTCGGACGTCCACTTAGAAATTTTTACAAACTGTTTTTTTTTTAAAGTAGCAATATAAAATGTTTTTTTAGAAAATATAAGATAGATTAATTAGAGAGTTTTTGGCTACTCATATTATCGTATGAGTGCAATATGGTTATGATAGAGGCATTTTGAGACCACAAAATTGCTTGACTTTGACGTGTCGAGAGTAGAGCACAACCTAATAACGCTTCGCGTTGTGAGGCGTGCAATAGTAAAGATCCATCTATTAAGCGTAGCAACTACCTATTGCAAAAGCCCCTATGAGGCAATCTTTAGGGTAGGCTTATGTTCAGCAGGGTACTTGTATAAGTTGTAAGGGAGGTACTTATATAGACGTAATAATTAACAACTACTGAATATAAGGAAGAATGAATAAAATCTCCCGAGACTTGTAGATACAAGTTAAGGGGTTTTATTGTTAATAAACTGTCGTTGATTCTGTTCTTCGCCGCTAATCTGAATATTTTAGATCCAGCAGTTTTTTTAGAAAGTCATTTCAATTTCAGTCGGAGCTACAATGAGAAGAGGACCAACGTAGAAGTCTACTTTTATTTCTAAATAAATAGATAGTTACGAATGTGACCTAATTACCAATAGTAAGGCATTTTCTTGGTCGTATAGAAAAATAACGAACAATCTAATCCTAAAATTATGTTTCGGTAGCAGGCTCAATACTAGAAGTAGCTACTGCTGAGTTTTGGGCCCGGGGTTCTATTCCCGCACGGAATTATAAACATTGCTACAAGCGCGGCTGTTTGGCCATGTGCAATCTGTTTGTAACATATCTGCATTGTACCACGCGAAATTTATAACTTTATCTCTATACATATATAAAAATCAATTGCTGTCCGTTAGTCTCGTTAAAACTCGAAACTGGCTCGACCGCTTCTGAAGAATTTTTTTGTGTGTTTCAGTGGGTGATTTAGATTCACAATTGGATCCGGTAGGTGGAAAGTTGTAGAATAATTTCTTAGACAAAGTGATAACCGTTACCGTTACAGCCTATTAAAGTTCACTGCTGAACTTGGGCCTCCCCCATAGTCTCATAGGGGGATATTTACCATAGTTGCTACGCTTGGCAAGCGGGTTGGCAACCGCAGTTTTTGTTTTTAGTCGTTATTAGAAAGACGCTGCTGCCTAGAATATGGGTGTATAGAATATGGGTAGTAAACGAGCGCACAGTCCACCTGATGGTAAGTGGTTGCTCTTGCCCATAGACATTTACATCTATCATAATATACGAATCAAAATGCAGATGCGTTGTCACCCGTGAGGACTAAGATGGAATGCCTCGTTTCCAGTAAAAAGGGTCTCTGCATCTCTACACTCACCATACGAAACACACCAGTGTTAAGCTGCTATTTTACGCTGTTATTCTGTGAGAGCGTATTCCTTCTTCGGTCGAGCCGACCCATTCGTGCTACAACTATACCAGTAATATAGCTGCAGCCACGTTATGTTAAAAAGTTACGTTTTTCGTGTTAAAATTATCAAAACGAAACGTTTTTGGAGCGTCGCAGTCCTTTTGTCCGTTATTATGTCACCGGCGATTTACTTTAGCTAGAGAACACAGTGAATAGGCGATTTTTTCGAAGGCTTGACTTAATAATTAAAAATTTAAATACAGAGATACAATTTAACGATCCAATTTTAGACATAATATGACGTTGAAATTGAGATATAGAAGCTTACTTAATCGTGATGTTCTATTGAATAATAAGCGTTTTTGTAGATTTTTCACGAGATGACGAAGATGATAAATTAGCCTTATTAGTTAAGAATCAAAATAGGAAACACTATTTCAGAGTCATTTATAATTACGTTTTATATGACGAGTATAATGGCCATCGCAGACCACGAGGTCTCTGTGTCCTTGTGGTCATAATAATTGGTTACTACGATACAGGTTTTAGTCAGACTTGTGTTAGACTACATTTTGATCCTATTTATACGTTTATTATATTAGATTAGTACACGTAATATGCTGACATAACATAATATAACTTACTAAGTCTAATAAAAGTGTTTTTTTTTTTAATTTTTTTTAAATCAATCTTATAAGTGTGTACATGAACAATGACGATGTACTGTACAAAATGAATATATAGCTACTTATTATACATAGTAATTAGCATAAAGTTTTTCTACATCTTTATGATTATTTTTATATAACTACAGTGATAAACAAACTTATAGTCCACCTGATGGAAATTGGTTTCTGTAATTCATTGACACCTGCAGACAAATTCAAGCAATTAAGGGTACATATGCGTTGTCACCTCTGATGACTAAGATGGAATGCCTCGTATACTGTATACTGGCTCTATATATCCTTCAGACCGGAAGAAGCGGTACTGTCTATGACGACAGATATAAGGCAGAGGTATCTACCGACCTAGATTAACTCTTGGGCAGGAAAGGAGTCCTAAGACCTAGTAAATAAAGTGAATGGTATTTATTTATTTTGGTACATCAACAGTGGTCACATTTTACTTTATATATATGTAGGCACGACTATAAAATACTGGCTGAATCGAGAGTAAGGTTTTACTCTAGCAAAGCGTCGTATCTGTGTTATAGAGGATTTTCTACTCTCCATTGACATATGCGGCATTACCAATACTCGTGATAAAACGCCTCCTTTACGTCCACATATGTACCTACGCATACATGCTCGTCGGTTAAGGGTACTTAACAAAACATACTTTGTATAATAATAATTACAGGAGTAATAACACTTTTGGTCACTCTTCCCGCCAAGTTTTCCCGAAAAAGTCATGATGTATAGTGTGTCTAGACACAGAGAAATCATTTAAGTTATCTATATGATTACACACAGTGATCACAATGACACAATGACTACCAACAAACTGTTACTATATCTTCATCACTTCTTGTGATACGATCTATTGTAGAGACAACGACTATCAGGTCGTTCCAAGTCGACCAACAGTAGTCTCTACGAGACAAAGGCCTTCCACCACACCATGAGATGTTGATCGCTCCTGAATTAATCACAAGTAAATCGTAGTTACAACTACGCACCAATTCGTGCAATGCGACTAAATAGTAATAACAAGTGACTAAGAGTATGAACGTTTAAAAATACCTCCGGCAACTTCTTCAATACTTAATTCTACTTCAACTAGATCAATTTAAAGGAAATTTCACATCACAAAATAAAATGTCCAAGAGCCGTAACCTTCTTAATCGTTCGTTACGCAACAAATGTATACTACACTTCATTTTATTTTTACATTTACATTTAACATTTAGAAACAGCATGTTAGTGATCACCTCATTCCCAGAGGTTATTATCAATCATGTACTCTTTTGTACTATAATCACCCTTATCAATCAATATTTGATCAATAAAATTTTTATACATTTTGATAGCTATATGTCCTGCATATTTTCTAGGACTTTGTTGTAAAAGCGTATACATTGCCCCATGAAGAAAGAACTGAATCTTTGGAGTCGAGTAACTGGTATAACTAACTTGTGCTTGCTCCTATTATTTACAGAATATACATCACTATTTTTAATAAAACTATTTTTGATTTTCTGTACATATATCTAATTTTCGTAAATATACTGAGAGGCCAAAAGTTAATATATATATCGGCGCATCTATAAAAGTGAGTGAGCGAGAGGTTGCATCACTCTAGCGGAGCGTCATATCGATGGTGACGAGGTTGAATTGAGGTATTTCTAGAAACCCTCCACTCATTTGTGCAGTATAAAGTTCACTATAGGCGTCGTGCGCAAGAGATTCCGTTAAGTCATTCTACGAGTGAAGTTATGCTACGAGTGTTAAGACTCGTAGAATGACAGTGTCGTGTTTCTGTTCGTTGTACCCGTGGTAATTCTTCTAGTGCAGGCAAGGAAGATGGTGTTGCTGAGAGGCTGCTCTATGTTACAATAAGATGGGTAGTGTTGTTGTTGGTTTGCATATTTTGGTGTTATCATGTAATTACGTCCCTCATGTTACACAACATATTACGGTATGGTCGAACTGTAATTGCTCTATACTGAATGTATAGTGCAGTACGCTGTTTTATTGCTGATTGTGATTAATTGCGTAAGCACGAGCAAGTTGAACATCAGCTCTCACACTATTATTATTTTTAACAATTAACCTTCTGATGTATTTGCGACATATTTATTTCTTAAAACTTTTCTCTAATGGATTCCTTCGCTTGAGAACCAGTTACTCATGCACACAACACTGACTAAACGGATTTACACTTCAATTAAGAAATTATAATTAAAAATAAAATAATGTTGTGTTATGAACACACGCAACAATATAAACAAAAATATCATAAAAATTAAAAATAATAAAGAAACAATAAAACTTATTAGGTAAAACAAAACTAATGAAAAAAAATGTATTTATGAGTAGTATGTGAAAGATGTGTCAGGCGTTATGGCGATAGAAGTACCAGATGTCGAATAATTGGCCTAGTTATTTTGCAAGCTCTGGCAAACACGAGAAGGTACTTCGTCATAATAATATGTCAGAGATCATGAAATGGATCTGAGACATGGTCCTTCACTGCTGGCCGTATGAGGAAGCTCAAGGTCGCTCAGCGAGCTATGGAAATGGCTATGCTCGGGATTTCTCTGCGTGATAAACTTAGAAATGAGGTTATCCGCAGTAGAACCAGAGTGACCGACATAACCAAGCTAAAGTGGCAATGGGCCGGCCATATAGCTCGAAGAACCGAGATCCGATGGGGAAAAAAGGTTCTCGAGTGGCAGCCTCGTACCGATAGGCGAAGTGTAGGGCGATCCCCCACTAGATGGAGTGACGACCAGGTAAGACATGCAGGAAGTTGGCAGGTGACTCGGGACCATGCTTTGTGGCATTCCTAGGGGGAGGCCTATGTTCAGCAGTAGACATGATCATGAAAACTTTCTGGCCATAAATAATTGCCCATACTCGTTTTTTAGTCGATTCTCTTACGTAGCTATTGCAAGGTATATTATAATACTTAACCTGGGTACTTAATATATGATATTACTTATTGAAAGTCAATTTTTATTTACCAATAGTCAATATTATTTACGAATGAATGAGATACTTCATATTATGTTCAAGGCGTCTATAACATTATGGACTACAGCTTGTTGGAATATAGTCTGGCCATCAAAGACAAAACCTTAAGTTTTAAATTAAAACGAATTTTGATGTTACTAGTAAACTCTTACCTAACTTAATGCAAAAGCAGCTTGCCTAACTTTGAAGCTTTTGCTAGCAAAGCTCTTTTATAACTTCCAACTAACCGCAAATAGATTTCGATAAAATGACCACAAGGTAATTTATAATGAGGATAAACTTTTCTGTAATAAATGTGCGCACAGTCCATCTGATCGAAAGCGAATGCTGTGGCCCATGGACTATATTTATCTTCAATCCAGAATAAAAATGCAGATGCATTGCCACTCTTAAGGACTAATGTCATTACACAAAAAAAATGTTTTTGAGTAAGTTTAAAACGTGGTAGCGCCACGCTGTGGCTATATTATGGTTGTAGCACGAATGGGTCGGCTCGCGTGGTCGAGCCGACTCTCACAAAATACCAGCGTAAAATAGCAGCTTAATGCTGCTTTGTTTCGTATGGTGAGTGTAGAGCCGACTTAGTCTTCAGGGGTGACAACGCATCTGCATTTTGTATCTTAATCGAGGACAAATGTAGACGTCTATGGGCCACAGCATCCACTTACCATCAGGTGGACTGTGTGCTCGTTTTTGACGTTTATTATATAAAAAAAATTATAAAAATATAAATAGTTGGAATACCTTTTTATTATAAAAACGCATTTTTGAATTTGGGGAATTACAGATGTCTATCTTATTGATTGTGTTTTTCAGTTTCAAATACATCAATCATAGATTAACTTAAGTATGTTAAATATTATTTTCAATTGTTATTTTTAAAATTGTTATCATGTCAATTTCAGGAATAAAAAGGGCTTTGCAATAAATAATAGACACGTTATTGACGTGCACATGCAGGGTTTTGTTTTACCTCGAACCATGTGGACGATCTGTCAACACTTTCGGTATACCTTCGATGTGTATTACATGTGTGCATAACGTGATCGTGAGATGGCGAATGGAATTATATATTGACCGGAAAATTTTCCTCGCTACTAGAGCTATTTTAAAAATAACTGAGTTCAATTTAAAAATAATAAAATTGGAGTTTAAACACTAAAATAGCATTGATCATGGCCTAGACCCTAGATGATGTTAGTGAGAACACCAGGTCATGAAATAATTGTGCTGTCATTGGTATATGTTTAATACGTCTGCAATATTAGTAGTAAAAGTAACGGAAGTAGGTGAAAACTGAATTATAAATTGCATTACATTCATGCATACATACAGGTCAAGCTAGTAAAAGCGTGTTAAAAAGTTAGTAAAGATTATAAGTTTATAAAACGTCAAAGAGAATTACTAAGTAAGTAAGCCAATATTGTTGGATTCAGCAGAGCAACCCCGTAAATAGCTTTTTCTATTGCGTTCATCGTAATAATAAATAAATTACTTTGAGATAAAGACCCGTGGCGTGAATGTGTCCCGAATTTTGAGATTGAGATTCTCTTCCTATTCTGTTCCATTATGTTCATTATTTAATGTTGAAACGTTATGCGCTTTGTTACTGTATGCTATTTTATACTTAAATATGTGCAGGTGTAAAATTTATTATGTTGTTCTAAACTAAAATTTAAAACAAATTAAAAAAATGCGGCTCATGTGAGAGTTTACAGAAAATTGCTCGTCTTGATTGTAATGTATAAGACTGTATATACCTTTTCAATAATCCTCAGTATAGATCAAAATTGATATTTTAATCTGAATGTAGCCGTGGTTAACTATGACATTGGGACGTCGAACACCTCAGTCCTCCCCGTGATCATGGGTGTTGTAAAGTGTTCGAATCGTTAGGAATATAAAAAAAATATACGCGATAAAATCCTTGAAAACTAGTTTTTTTTCATATTTTTTCTCAATATTTGACATAATTGAATAATAATGCTATAAAAATCTATTGAATCATATAAGATTTACATTTTCCCAATAGTCTTCTCAATAAGTCAACCATGTAAATGATAACTTTACATGATTGACTTATTAAGAATTTAAAATATTAGAATCCAAAGAGATGCTGAACAATTATTTTCAATATTAAATATAAGACAAACAAAAAATATCTTCAAATTTCTTTCACTGAAATAAAACACTCAAAGTTCCTTTAATTTTGTTAAAAATAGTTTTGGTTTGCGTTGAAATTCACAAGAAAATACGAAAACGTGTTAACGCATGGAGAACTCTTTACAATTCAAGAGCAAGTTATCGTAGTTAGGTGAAAATGCTATAAAAGAGGTCTGCGTCTGCTAAGTTTAGTTTTTGGTTAGTTTAAAATCTTTCGAATAAAGAAAACCTGACCTGACTTGACCAACTTTATAACAACCTTACTTTAAACTCATTTTATTGAATAATGGCGTAAGCATTTTGCATTTACAGGGTTCGAGATACATCAATTTACATATAAAGAAGTCAATTTAAATATGTTAACTTTACTTAAACATGGTACCTATATCATTTTATTTGGAAATAATTTTTTTTGACTTGCGTAAAAAAATGTTAATTATTCTACTCATGTTATTTTACGTTCTTTTTTCGAAACCCAACATTTAAAAAGTCTCCTAAATGATTGAGGTCACTAAGTTTGTACATAGTTGTTTAATATGTTGATGTTTTGTTTATTAATATAGAATTGAAAGAGTACTTGATATTTATAATTTATTGCATAAGTAAGTATTTTACAATTAAAGAATACCTAGCTTTAGCCATATTGGTGAGCAAGAGCCAAAATTATGAGTGTTGCAACTTTATTTGACATAGACAATAGACAAGATGTATGCTATGATGCGGTGTTACTTGAGTATTAAAGTATATGATTAAAAAATGTAATGCAAGTTTTGTCGTAAGAATTTTTTTACTAAATAATAATTGTATTTAGTTTGTGGAAATGATTTAGAATTCGATAAAATAATTTGATAAGTACATAAATGTGGTTTGGTACTCGTCATAGTACATGAGCAGTAATTGTGATGTGATGATTTTCTACGTGCTCAGCAGTTTAGAGAGGAATTTTGACGCTGCCAAGCTGCACTGAATCACTTCTGTTACCTATTACTATCCAGTACTTTCTCAAAAATAAAAATATCTGAGGGAAAAGATAAGATTTACGTTGTTTCATTAAATGCTTGGTAAAAGTGACCTCAGACCTGATTTTAGAAATGTAGTTAAAGCTCATTTGACACAAACTTAAAAAGGTTTTATTCCTGACAATTTTCCATTTCATGTTTGAATAGCACCTTATATTTGCTATATTTACCCACTACTGCGATTATCCTGTGTTATATACAATATTTAAGTTTGTTATACAATACACCACCTCCTCCTTATTCCTTTTGATAACATCAGTTCCCTATATAAATGGCGGGCGCGCTTTGAAAGCGATAACACCGCCTATTGTACCTTCCATCTTTATGTATATTGTACATTAGTGTGTGTGCGTGTGTGCGTGTGCGTGTGCGCGTGTGTGCGTTTGCGTGTGCATGTGCGTGGGCGTGTGCGTGTGCATGTGCGTGTGTGCGTGTGCATGTGCGTGTGCGTGTGCGTGTGCGTGAGAGTGTGCGTATGCGTGTGCGTGTGCGTGTGCGTGTGTGTGTGCCTGTGCGTGTGAGTGTGCGTGTGCGTGTACGTGTGTGTTATCATGTGCGTGTGTGTGTGTATGTGTGTGTATATAGAGTACAATCAAATATGAAAAGTTTAGAAACAGCATAATTTATTCTTTAACTTCGAGGTGCAGGCCTCCTCTTGTTACTAAAAGGGGTGCTATGTTCTATAAAAATATTATATGGGTTGATTGATTGAAAATAAGTACTAACCGTAATCGTCATGATTGGCCGGTGGGTTGACGACTGAAGTAATTAAAAGTAGCATTAGGCTATTACATATTGCACTTTCTTAACGCTCTGCTACACTTACGAGTAACTAGTTCCTTATACCTTGACGTTCTTAACGCTCTGGTACACTTAACTGGTTTCTGGATTCTTATCATCTGGTCTGGTGATCTTGCTCTGACCGAATTAGATGAAAATTTATAAGCCAGTTTTCTCTTCTTTTTGAGTAAGAAAATACCACATAACTAACTTGTTTGTACTTCACCGCTTTTTTGACTAAATCAATGCATCCATCCATTACAGCCTATAAAATTTCACTGCTGAACATAGGTCT
The DNA here is from genome assembly GCA_029286625.1 of Parnassius orleans. Lineage (NCBI taxonomy): Eukaryota > Metazoa > Arthropoda > Insecta > Lepidoptera > Papilionidae > Parnassius > Parnassius orleans. The sequence goes on from JAGSMP010000071.1 coordinate 4,161,875, forward strand.
CCTCCATAGATTTCCTCATAGGGGAAATTTCGCCATAGTTGGCACGCTTGCCAGGCGGGTTGACAACCGTAGTTTTTTATTATTTTGAATTGCCAGGAACCTACTGTTTCCTATCTCCTGCTTCAGCTTGATTGCATGTATTAGGTAACCGGTACACAAGAATGTTATACACTTTGAATAAGCTTTGCTACAAAGAATATTACGCTTTAATTAAGCCCACCCAGTGGGTGGAACTAATTATAATGCCCGAGCTTCACCGATTAATGTGTTGCCGCATTAATCTCTTATGTTAAAAGTAAATCTTTTGAATATGGATTAAGAATTTTTATTTGCTGTTGCAAAGTATTATTTTAATTTGGTAATCAATTAAGAGTAAATGAAAATATTTAATCAGCAGAAGCATCTTTATAATAATAAATCAAAGCGATAAAAACTGCGGATGCTAACCCGTCTGACAAACGTAGTAACTATAGTCAAGAAGTGGAGGCCTATGTTCAACAGTGAATCTTGTTGAGGGCCTGAAGGCTGTAATTCATAGTATTCATTTGTAGACGTTGTTCAAGTTCAAAACTTGGTCTTTCTTTCAAATCTTTTCTATACGGCGGAATAACTACCTCTCTTATGTTTTCTATGTGTAATGAAATCTAGATAACAAAAAGGCAATTTTCGCAGTACTTGTTTCCTTTTGAAGACTTGCCAACAAAAGTAAAGAAATATCGAAGTCAAGGTAAAAGAAAGCTGCATCATTCTTATCATTACGCGACTGTCATGTTGGAAGATAAAATTAAGTTACTGCAGACTGGTATTTAAAAAAAAAATATTTGTCAGTTATCTTGAAACATTTTTAATAGCAGAGCTCTTAAAGCGGAATGATTATTTGAATACAGCAAATTTGGAGATAATAAGTCTACTGTCATAGAGTTCATTAGCACCTTGCGATTCCTGTTTATTTCCAAAAATAAAAGATAACGCTTTACGGACCGTGAAAACGATTTTTAATTCACTGCATTTGCACGATCCCCTAAAGAAGAGCGAGTGGGAGGAAAGTGGCTGTCAGCCCACTGTATCTCACAATTAATACTGGCGAATAATACTAATTAAAAAAAAACGATATTTTTTTAAATAGAATATATTTATCCTTGTTTAAGAATCAAAATGCAGATGCGTTGCTATCCCTGAGGACTGAAATGGAATGCCTCGTTTCAAGTAAAAAGGGCCTCCGGTTCTCACACACTCACCCTACGAAACACAGAAATAAATGAAAGGACTCATACAAATGCAGATACTTTGTTCTCATTCAAGCTGACTGGCATGACATCGGCATATGTCTCATAAAAGGACAATAGAACATTGACAGTAGTTTGTCCACTGTCAATGAGTGCTAGCAACTTGCTAGCAAGTGGGTAGGTTTCTATAACTGTCTGGACTTTTTGATCTTTGTAGCAACATTAAGCTGCTATTTTACGCTGGTATTCTGTGAGAGCGTGGTCCTACCCCGGTCGTGCCGACCCATTCGTGCAACAACAATATAGACAACAATATAGCTGTAGCGTAGCTCTATCACATATGTTATGATATGATTCTTATCTTATTGCACTTTTGTCGAATAATGATTTTCTTCGAACTTTCAGCGTCACTCACGTACCAGACTTTAAAATTATTTAGAAATATATAATTAAAAATTCATGATTAGTTTATAATGTTAGTGTACAAAAATGGCAAATTGTTTCCAATTTCAAATAAATACAGTATTGTTACTCCCGTACGGCGAAACATCTCACAGATCAGTTTAAAATGCATAATAGTAATAATATCCTCCAGACCGATTTCGGTCACGGCGGCCAGTCTCAACGGAGACTAATCATCTACGCAGGACAAGATTACAGTGACCGAGTGTGTGCAAGAACACAGGTGCACTCTATATTCCCTCACTCTCATAGTCCGATGCGATGGTAATCCGATACGACCGGAGAGAGATCAGACGCAGAACTTTACGTGCTTTTCGAGGCACGGGGGTGAAACACCGCCAACTTCCTGACTCCGGGCTGATACTGAGAATTTCTCGTTAGAAAAATCCAATAACTGATTTTGGTTCGACTTGGGATTCGAACCTGGGGCCTCATGATTAGAAATCGCGTTTACGACCACTAGGGGAACGATACAGTCGACAAAATTAAAATATATTAAATATATAACTTAAAGTACATATACATATTTTTACATATAAACTTATATAAAAGTTTCAACTTTTATGACTGGTGTTGTTAAATTTATCGATTTTAGATTGTAAAGAGGCCTTGTCAGAAGCATTCGAGTACAAGTTATCGTTAAAGCTAAATTTACAAACTTCGACAACCAACGCATAGTTGTCTGACAGCCTGCCAGTCAATTTCAAATAAGATTGTAGTAGTTAAGAACTGAATATTTATGGCGTGAAGCTTTTTCTTCGGTGCAAAAGTTAAAGGATTGTCGTAAAAAACAAAATTATAGGTATATGGTATATGGCAATGATTTGTCGCGCTAGGGCCGCGGGTTCGAATCCCGCACGGAACAAGTATTTGTATGGCCTACAAATTGTTCCGGGTCTGGATGTTTGTCCTCGTGCAATTTATGTTTGTAAACTGCCTCCACAATACAGGAGAAAATCCTAGTGTGGGGGTAACGTTTTAAAAAAAAGAAAAGAAAGAATAAGATACATGTTCCAATACTGCCTACAAGCTTCTTTACACTTCTGGAAGGGTTAATAGCGCAGGAAAATCCACAGGTAATCGATTGGAGGTTTAATCTGTGATTTTGGTTGGACAATAATTCCTGTACATAAACTGAAATCAGCACTTTCAATGAAATATTGCTGTTAAGTTAAATATTACAAAACAAAATAATAAAATTTTAAGGAGTTTACAGCATTTGAAATTTTGAGGATAATGAGAGTTCTGCAATAATCGCTATTCATATCGCTATTCATATTCTTGATAGATTATAATATTTACTTATAGAATTATGTATGAGTCATAATTTTCAAAGTAATTAGTACGTATGATAGCTTCTATAAAGTGAGGTAAAAAAAATATATTAATAGAGCCGTAGTAGCTTACAGGGGTCGCCGTAAAACTCTAGTACCCTAGAGAATAATTATGAACACTTTGTGTTAAGAAAAACGTTTCGCGTAACATTACAACCGCTAATCATTTATATAAATAAAGTATACATTTACAAGATCACTACGTTACTCTTTGTTACTAAGAGAACCATCAGCAGCCATTATTAAAATAAATCTTCTAAAAGAAAAACATTACTCCCATTTTTGCACTGCCGTAGTCAGATTTAAAGTAGCCTATTTAACTACTTACGTATAAAACTGCATAGAAATCTGACAAGTAGTTTTTTTTATTTATTTGTGAATTGAATTGAATTGAATTGTGTAAACACAGTTTAAGTTTCAGTATAAACGCGTGGGGTTGGGTTAATATTATCCTATACCGTATTGATTCCAGAACTGAACCAAATATATATTTCGTCGTTACTGATATAATTATACGGAATGCTAAGGAACAGCTATCTTTGCAGCATATCACCATATCAATAAACAGAACTTAAATATTCAAACCAGTAACAATTATTAGGCAAGCTTTCAGCGTACGGCTTATCCTCTGGCCTGATTGCGTAGGTGAAGGACTTTCTGAGTGAACGGTAACTCCGGGTCGTCGTCGATGGCTGCTCATCCGATGCTGTGGCGACTAACGCCGGTGTTCCTCAGGGGTCCGTTCTCTCCGCAACTCTCTTCCTGCTGCATATAAATGATCTGCTCATACCCGGTATCTATGGGTATGCAGACGACAGCACAGTTGTAGAGAGATACCAACCAGGTGCCCGAGCCAGTCGGGTTCAAATCCAGTCAGAAAGAGAGGCTATGGTTGAGCGTGTGAGTCTCATACTACAGGCAGTCTCCGAATGGGGTGATGTCAATCTCGTAAGATTTAACGCTTCCAAAACACAAGCGTGTCTTTTCACCGCTAAAAGGAGCCCGCTCACCTTGGCTCCTACTTTCCGGAATGTTTCCTTGGAGTACACTGACCGCCTTCAGCTGTTAGGGGTTGAATTTTCTCCAAACCTGAACTATGGGCGGTTCATTGAGTCCAGAGCCAAAGCAGCCGCAAGGAAACTTGGTGTCCTTGGAAGGGTGCGGTGGTACTTCACGCCGGGGCAGCTTCTTACCTTATATAAAGCGCAAGACCGGTCGTGCATGGAGTACTTCTGTCTCATATGGGCTGGTGCTGCAAAATGCCACCTAACAGCGTTGGACTCAGTGGAGAGATGTGCTAAGAGGCTTATTGGTGACCTTGATTTGGATGAAACCAATCTTGTCAGCCTCGAGCACAGGCGCAGAGTAGCCAGTCTCTCGGTATTCTATAGGATGCATTTCGGTGAGTGTGCGCAGGAATTATACGCTTTAATTCCTCCCTCTCCTTTCCACCATCGGACTACCAGGCAGTCGGCGGGTTTTCATCCCTTTGTTGTCGATATTCCACGCATTAAAACCAAACGGTTTGCTTCATCTTTTGTAATGCGTACAGCAAAGGAGTGGAATAATTTGCCAGCGTCTATCTTTCCGTCCGAATACAATCTGGGCGACTTCAAGGCAATAGTGAATAGGCTTTTGTTACGCTAAGATAGTGCGATTTACCATCTAAGGCTGCATCACCACTTACCACCAGGTGGGATTGTGGTCAAGCACCGGCTTATATTAAGTAAAAAAAAGAATACTTTACATTAACCGCTATGCCACACACTGGTAGAATAATTTGCGCATACTCGTCGGTTAAGGGTAATCTTAATTTGGCCCATTTTCAATATATCGCCAATTTGGTCGATAAACTTTCGCCTAGGGCGTCCCTTTCCGACTCTGCCGTTCACCTCTGCTACATAAATTTGCTTTGTCACTCTTCCCTCATTCATTCTTTCTACATGACCAAACCACCGAAGCATTCCTTTCTTAATCCTGGTCACATAGTCATCTTGCAAACCAAACTCTTCTCTTATCACACAATTTCTCACTGTGCCATTCAGATTCAGCCCTAACATACTCCTTAATGACAGCATTTCTACAGCATTTATTCTACTCTCGTGCTTTTTCTGACATTCATTCTTTTGTATCGATGTTAACTCTTAATATTATTTCATAACACCTGTTAAGCGAGAGAACGAAAGGGAAGTAAGTGACGAGTGCAGCCCGTGCCTGCAACTTATTTCAAAGAAAGGATTATTTCTTGAAGTAAGTAATAAATTAATTAACAGAATCAGACTTTACTTTACGGAAATTCATTATATTAAAGATGTGAAAATTAATAAGCTAACATCAAACTAAGAAAAACACACCATTTTATTTTTCACGGGGATCTTAGTTAATTAATTCCCATTGTTAAGATACCAGACTCGACGACTTCCAGCCCCCCGAACAAGCCGGTTTCCGAAAGGGCTTTAGCACCATAGACCACATACATACCCTTCGGTAAATTGTACAGAAGATCGAAGAGTATAATCTGCCACTCTGTCTTGCGTATGTGGACTATGAGAAAGCCTTTGATTCCGTCAAAATTTGGGCGGTGCTGCAGTCCCTTCAGCGGTGCCAAGTTGACTGTCGGTATATCGAAGTGCTGAAGTGTTGTAAAGTAGGACTAGGATTGCTATCCGAGTACAGAACCAGAGTACGAAACCTATCCAACTGCAGATAGGTGTAAGACAGGGTGATGTTATATCCCCGAAACTCTTCACCGCTGCATTGGAAGACGTTTTCAAGCTACTGGACTGAAAAGGATACGGTATTAACGTCAATGGCGAGTACATCACTCACCTTCGATTTGCCGACGATATAGTCCTTATGGCAGAATCGCTGGAGGACCTAAGCACTATGCTCAATTACTATGAAATTATTATGACAGGCCTTAAGATAAACATGAACAAAACGAAAGTCATATGTAACGTCCATGTCACACCTATGCCGGTAGTTGTTGGGAGCACTAAGCTCGAAGTTGTTGATGAGTATGTTACCTGGGACAAATAGTCCGACTAGGTAAATCCAACTTCGACCGAGAGGTCAATCGACGGTTTCAACTCGGCTGGGAAGCGTTCGGCAGATTACGACAAATCTCGTCAGGCATACCTCAAAACCTCAAAACAAGATTGTTCAACCAGTGCGTGTTGCCAGCGATGACCTATGGATCTGAGACGTGGTCCTTGACTGCTGGCCGTCTGAGGAAGCTCAAGGTCGCTCAGTGAGCTATGGAGAGATATTATATGCTCGGAGTTTCTCTGAGTGATAGATTTAAAAACGAGGATATTCGCAGTAGAATCAGAGTAACCGACATAACCCAACGGATTAGTAAGCTGAAGTGGCAATGGGTTGGCCATATAGCTCGAAGAACCGACAACCGATGGGGAAGAAAGGTTCTCGAGTGGCAGCCTCGTACCGGCAGGCGAATTGTAGGGCGTCCCTTCACTAGATGGAGTGACGAGCTGGTGAGACATGCAGGAAGTCAATGGATGCAGGTGGCTCGGGACCGTGTTTTGTGGCATTCCTTGGGGGAGGCCTATGTTAAGCAGTGGACTTGTGATGGGCTGTAATGATGATGTTAAGATACCTTACACAGTTTATTCAATAAACGTCTAAATTAATTAAATTATTTATTTTCAACCGTGTCAAAATAAAACTCTTTAGAATAGCAGAAAAACTTTGCAAGTATCCGTTGTCGTCAATTTTTAGATTTTTTAATAATATAGAAATGGCAAACAAGCTTACAGTCACATAAACTAGCTCAGCCAAATTAAAACGAAGCTTATGCAATGCGTCATTACGTTGTGTTGTCCTGAAATCTACGGTAAATGTAAATGCCTCATAATCTAATACTGACCCTTACTTATACTTTACTTTACAAACCGAACCTCAGTACAGTACACTGCTGCTGCAATTAGTAAGAATGCGTTACCAATCTAGACTGACTCTTGCAATACGATAATCGTGACATTTAATGAATTTATAATCATTATTACAATCATTTGATGTAAATTTTATTCATTGTAATGAACATACAATATTTATTTAAAAAAAAACAGAAAACTAAAATTATTAAATATTTTCATTCCCCGCGGTATAGTGCTTAGATATATAGCTCGCTCAGTAGCTGTATTTATCTATATATAATTGCATATTTCAAGATCATTTAACCATCAGCATCATCATCATTACAGCCCATCAAAAGTTCACTCGTGAAAATAGGCCTCCCTCTTCCCTATCGTTTGTGTGTTTTTCGAACTATATGACCGTCCCATTGTCACTTCAAGTCACTGATCCGCTGGGTATTAACAGTATCATCGTAAAATCTATAATTTTATAAGCAAATCCCTATTCATAGCTCGTTAAATGGCTTTGAGCTTCATACGGCCAGCAGTGAAGGACCACGTTTCGGTTTCGTAGGTACTGGTATCAAGAAGTGAACTGAACAAGAATTTTTCGCAATTTCACGGGTGCAGCCTAAACGAGTTGGATTCTTTGGGTGAACTCACGAATCCAACTTGTCGGTCCTCTTGGTCAAAGTTGTACTTAAGTACCGAACATTTTGTCCCATTTCTTGTTTATTGTTTAGTGTCAAGTTTGAAGAAGCGGTACTTAATATTTTTCAGAATCTATTTAATTCCTTTCTTCACGTTGATCTTACGCTGAAAGCGTGGAGCAAAAGTGTGTTGATTTTGTTCTTCAAGAAAGTTATAAAATCATATAAAAGATTTACAAACAGATGTCCCTTCTGAGCCGTGTCTAAGTTCTGTTCGCATCGAAGTGATGACGAAATCGTCTCGCACGCAGACTCGATAAATTTCCGCCTTCCGAACAAGCTTGTTTCCAAATAGGCTTTAGTACTATAAACCGCATACATATTACATACCCTTCGGCAGGTTAAACACAAAACTGAAGAGTATAAGTCAGTAAACGTATCAATAAACATTTACCTTTTAATAAAGGAAGTTAAGAGTAAATAAAAGAAAAACCTAATGAAAAAAAATTGCAAAAGTAAACTTTCTGATGACAGTAAATTTAACGTAAAAAAGCCCCAACAACTAATTTGTTGAGGAAT